>CM057815.1:6977053-7637272 GCA_030067965.1 Latrodectus elegans
AGTGGTTCTCTAACAAAAAATACGTGGATATATTGCATTTTCTTAAAACTGTACTGTCCCTTCATTTGTAAAGAAAGAAAGCAATACTGTAAAAAATTTCAAAAAGATTAAGACATTATTGACGTGCCTCTAACAAGGTGTTAAAATTACTAATTTTACTATTGTTTTTTATCAACTTTTATTGTTAAAATTATATAATACCCATTAGTACTTTTCTTAGCTACAAATAAACAAGTTTCATTCTTAGTAACAAATTAAATAGCTTAACATCTACAAGTGTCTATAAATAGTCAAGAAGTATAAATTTAATTTTTTTTCTTATTCATTGGATTAAATACAATGTTTTAATGTTAATAATGTCTTCACATTTTAATTTAAAAATAGAATTATTTTCAGCTTGAAGAAAAGGCTTCAATTCTTTATGAGTGTAAATCAAAATTTATAAAGAAGAAAATACTATAAACAGTAATAATTACTCATCTTTATTGATTATATAAAAATCTAATCCTTGTATAAACGATATTATGAAACATTTTAATATAATGTACAAGACAAATCACTGACTTGTCAATGGGGAATTTGCCATGTTATTTATAAAGACACATTCAGCTATATATATATTAAATGAAAAACATTAAGAAATCCATATATTAAAAAGAGAGAGAGAGAGAGTATTAACAAATGAGAGAGAGAGAGAGAGAAATAAATTTTGACCAGTCATTGTAACTTTAAAAAAAATACGAATGTAAAGTACTTGAATTTACGATATCAGATTATAGCTATCTTTATCATATATTCATAATTATTGTAACAGACAATTCTCAAAATATATGTTTCTCTCTGCCCATTTATGCCAGTTATATTTACTAAAAAAATTTAACCCTTTCATAAAACCCAGATCAAATGACGAAGTCAAAATTTAACATTCATAGATAATTACACTGATATTTATATTTCTACAAAATCTGTTATAAATATTAATATACTCTGGATTCAAATACTAAATACACTATAGTTTGAATAATAAGTCAATGGTATTTTCTAGCAAATGATACCAACCATTTCTAAATAAATTAAAGTAAACTATTACTTACAGATAAAAAGATTTTCTTAAAAAAATTACTTTGAAGGAAAATACACTTTTATTTCAAGATAATTTTTATAAAAAATTTTAAAAATCTACCTACTTCGAACATCAGAGCTAAATAAAATCCTCTCCAATATTCAGCCAGAATTTTCTTTCCTAGAAATGGTTTAGTCAAAATTTACTACAATTTTTTTTATTATTAAAATCAAAAAATACAGTCAGGCACTTTTACTAAGCAATTTTCTTGGAAAAAAATTATTCATCTTTTACTCAAACTCATACTTTCAAAATACAAGAAAGTACATTCCCTCGTTAAAATACACACTTGTTAAGAACATAAGTATCTTTCTTAAGTGAAAGGAAATTTTTTTTCAAGCGCTTGCGATGGAGAAAAATTTTTATGGGTTAATAATCACAGTTATTCTTTATAAAATCTATTTATAACAATCCTTCTAATATTTTTAAGAGGAGCCTGTAATAAATTTTTTTGAAGACATTGCATTAATTTTTTACGAAAGTTCATTTTATGGTAAAGAATACATATAAATATTCTCCATATGTGATGTTATTAATCACAAGACGATGTATTAGATGATGGTATGAAGAATGCAATGAAGTTGATCCAAACGATGATAATAGGGATTTTTTAAGTAAAAAATTCAAATTCAAAAAATAATTTTGTAAAACTCTAAAAACCAAGTATTTATGAATAAAAAACTAATAACTCAAACTTAAAAAATATCTATTTAACATACTTTTTTGTCTAACGAAAAATGCAAGCAAAATTTAAAAATGGATATTTTATATGTATAATTAATGCATAAAAATAATGTACATGTAATATTGGTGCACATAATTATAGTATATATATATATATATATATATATAATATCCTAATTGATTTATTTCTCGTTCTATTTTTTTCTATTGTTACTTTTTGCACTTAAAGCTAAATTCAATTGAGCTGATAATATTAAAGTGAATACCGAATAACTGAAAACATCGACGCACTAGTTAAGAATTGAACTCATGAGTTAATAAACTGAAGCCTAAACAGCTAATCACTTAGATGAATAGTCAGCGATGCCGGTCAACTTGTCTAGTAGTCAGCGTGCCTGACTACGGTTAAGGAGGTCCTCGGTTTGAATCCAGGTTTAGGCATGCATGTAATTTCTCTCTATCCTGTCTTTGTCCTTTCCTTGTGTGTGAATGAGGTGTGAATGGTTGCCTACCCTTTAAACGGGTCCCTATGGCATGTGAGTGTACTAAAGAAGTTGGACTCCACACCAAATACGGTTTAGTTAAAAAAAGTGGAGCAGCGCACCCCAATATGTCTGCCTAGCTGGCACACGAGAACAACAATAACAACAGTCAACAATCTGATATTCTGATGTCAACTCATGCAGTTGCCTGCACTCTTTCTGTAGCAGTTTTAAAAAAAATTACAGTTAAAGTAATATGTCCTACTTTTTAAAATCTTGAATTTTTATTTTTCTTTAAAATTTACCATATAAAGTATCTATCGGTATCCATTTAAAGGAAATCTATTTAAAGAAATGTTCACCATAGTTTTGTTTTAATTAACAATAATTAAAATATTTATATATATATATATATATATATATATATATATATATATATATATATATATATATATATATATATATATATATATATATATATATATATATATATATATATATATATATATATATTGGGTTTTAATTAAATATGCTTTGAGAAGAGTTTATTAAATTTAATTACAATTATTTGCATTTCTTTAAAAAAACAATATTTATGCTTTCAATAAATGTAAAAGTATCAAATTCTCATAAAAATTTAACCATGCTTTAAAATCTAAATACGCCTCCCATAAGCTCACATATAATTTTTAAAATAGCAAAACTCATTAAAAGTTCTAAATTATAAATAGCATTGCTTTTTTTTAATACATGAAAAAAGAAAAAGATTTATTTGTAAGAGGAACTCATATTTTTTTCTTTAAATGCTTATTTCTCGAGTTTAGATAGTTTAGCATTTTTAAATTAGTTTTTTTCTGCTTTTCAAGTTCTTGAAATTTGATATCATTTTCTTAAAATTTGCGCTCTACTTGCTTTTTACTCTCTTTATTAGCCACAGAAAAAGGTAATTAGCATTTTCTTTTAATGTCTGACGACTCTATTAAGAGTTCCAAACTTTAAATTCCCCGATTTTTTCCCCTGAAATATATCCTGAGCTAATTTAAATTATATCGCACCATTTTTATGAAATCTTTATAGGGGGAATTTTTTATACTTAATAAAAAAGAGATATCATTAACATTTCGCTTTTTATTCCTTCTTCATTTTAATTTCTTAATTAATTCATAAATCTTATTTTTAATATAACCGTTTTACTTGAAATATTCTTCAACAAAAGTAACATAACCCTATTTATATATAAAAAAAATACAAAAGAGTATAATTATTACTGTCTGGTGGACAACTACGGCTAAAGAATTAGGCGATTTTTTTTTTCAAACTAATCAATTCCCTTCTTAAAACTTTCTGGTGTTTTTTCCCATTTAGATTGAATGAACTAGTTTTTCTATAAATAAATTATTTTCATTAAATAAATATATTATATGAATTATCATTTATTATAGTAATTTACTAGCAACTAGTTATTCAATAAAATTATATATATATATATATATATATATATATATATATATATATATATATATATACATATGTTACGCGATAAAACACCGAAATCTGGAGAATGTCGACATTCACATAGTCACTTGGTGTATATCCGAAATATTTGCTGAATACCCTTATTTCTGACCTTTACCAGTAAATGTCGACATTCACTATGAACTAATGGTGAATGTTGAACATATCCGAGATTTGTATTTTTCTCGGTTATTCAGTCGTGATAAATTTTTCGCCTCTTTTCTGCGAGGAATAACTAAGAACTTAAAACACACACAGTACTTTCAAAATGAGAAAGGAAAAATTATATAAGTTAAAAACTTATTTAATTATACAGTACATGCAAAATGAGAATTTTTTTAAGTGCTTCAGATGGGGAGAAATCTTTATAGAGGCTTTCGTGTTTAACTGTGGTTCAATCCCACTCCAGCACTATGAGATTCAAAAGGAGAAAGGAAAATAATAGAAGTAAAATCTTACTTAATTACACAGTACGTTCTAAATGAGAAAATAAAATAATGGTAATAAAAACTTACTAAATTATGTAAATCAAATCTTATTTATTGCAACAACTGAAACTATTATTTCTTTTGAATTTGCACAAGAGGTCCTTGCTTTTACAACTGCATTTATTTAAGGAACACTTCCTTTTGGAATGACAGAGTGTATAGCCTTGTCCACCGCTTCTCGAATTAGCTACAGTTGTTTCTCTCAGCGAAATTTCTTGAAAAGAAATCTTATCTACGGAGCTTTTCTTCACAAATTTCGAACTGATTACTTGTGTAAACCTATTTGAGAGTACCATTTTCATTCGCAAGTTTATAGAAATCAGAGTCATCTATTCCAACATCAATCACTAACTCATTTCGGTTATCTGTACGACCACGGACAACATCAGGGACTTGTATTCGTACAGTATCACCAATTTCAGCTGGAGAAAATTGATTTTGTGAGAGTCGCAACTTTTTTGTTGCATTCAGTAGAATAATCTCTTTCGCGGCCGCTCCTTTTATAGAAATTAATTCGTATTTTTCATTCAGAACTTGATGTGAAGACGTGGTAGATTGCAAGTCCTTTTCAATATTTTTCTTTGAAATTTGGTTTTCGGTTTGACCACCGCTCAAATATTTTTCAGAAGTAATACCAGTTTCTTCAAGCTGTTCTTCAATTTCAAAAGTATTGGTGATTTCTTCAAGTTGTTTTTTCAGTTTTGATACTTGCGATTTGTTTGCTAGTCAAAAAAGGCATTGCTATGCCTCTTTTTGCTTTAATGCCAAACATGGCTTCATAAAGACTTTGGCGTATTCCTTCATGGTATGAGGTGTTCTTAGCGACTTGAAAAAAAGGTAAATCTTCTGACCATTTATTTAGATTGTTATCTTTCATCCATGCAGTTAGCATATTCTGTATATCCTGATTGGCCCTTTCAACTGAGCCTTGTGTTTGATTGTGACGAGGCTTTACATGAACTGTCTTAACATCTTTTCACACATCGCATATTTCGGATATGACTTGATTACTAAATTCTCTAGCATTTCTGATTGCAATATTGCTGGATCACCAAATGCTAAAAATATTGGAAGAACATGATGCGCTACTTCTTCAACCCTCTTTGTTTTCAAGGGTCGTAGCTGGACAAACTTAGTTAACAAATGTGTGTGTGATCTTGATTCACCATTATGAACTTATATTCACCATCTGAGTTTGACTGCAGATCAATAAGATCAACTTGTCATCTTGAGTTCAACTCAGAACTGATTATTAGTTTCACAACCATACCTTTCTTAGGTGCCCTGTGTTTCATTTGACACTGTTGGCATAGATTTAAATACATTACAACTTTATATGTAATATTTTTATATTTATTTTGCAACTCTTTACGCATACGTGTTCTTCCTCCATGGTCTAACCTGGTGTGAGTTTCATATAGTATACTGAACAATTCCTCATTAGTAACATAATAATGTATATTCGTTTCTCCTGGTTTTAACGTTACTATTAACTTCTCTTCATCATTAATTTTAAAACGTCAAAACGTTTTAATCGTCTGTAATCCAAAGGTGTGCTGCACTTAGTTTTAGCAGAAACCACTTCTGAAAGTATTTTAGAATACTTTTCTCGAGAAAAATAAAAGCAATTGTCTTGTCGTTTACCCCCAATTAATACATTTATCTGTTTAAGAAAAAGATCACGATTCTCTGCAGTATCCATTCTGTATAAATCAGAAAAAATTAAGAAAACTTTGCTCTCACCATCAAATTTAGCATATGCATAAGACTGACTCCACCAGAATAAAGGATTTGACGAGAAACAACCAGTCGCCTCTTTGTCGGCATCCACCAGAGCATATAAGTGATTTTTGACATACACCGGTGAGGGTTCGAATCTACAAGAATGTAATGAAATATTCGATATTCCACCGACGCATTTGGTGTTTATTGACATTCACCAATGAGTGTCGACATTCTCTGATTTTGGTCTTTCACGGTAACACAAACACACACACACACACACACACACATATATATATAATATATATATATATATATAATCCATTCTTTATTTTTAAATTGTTAAGTTATTGATTGATACTGGGATTTGTTATTCTGAGGTTATATTTTCACACATGAGTGCTCCTTTGATCAGTAAACCTAAATGTTAAACCACTAGAAGTTTCATCGCCAGGAGTAAAAATGGAAAATGGGGAGCACTAGTTAAAAATCCTTTCAATTTGACTGTGAAAACACTTTAATTAAATTTGACCAAAATGTGAATATGAATTTGAAACCATCTTTAAAGACCAATGTCTGCTGTTTACAAAGCAACCCACAAATAAAGTACTACTAACTTGGATTCAAAATTCATATCAATACATTTGTTTGCTTCGTTAGTAATATACATTTAACCTATGATGATTTCATACACTATCTCATAAATAGGTACAACTAACATCGCAACGGTGTTGCAGAGATCCACACAGTGGCCAAATTACTTCTACAATACGAAGTAGTCTCGCAAACAAATTTCGACCTTTACTAAGCTAGAAGTGGAATGGGATCACAGTGATTTGTGGTAGGACACCACTCTTTCTAGCATGTATTCCTGAGTTCGATCCGAGCCACTGATGAATCATATAGGAAGGATGGTGTAGGCATAACTGGATGTTGCATTTCTCTATTAGCATACACATCTTTAAGAGTGGCTGTTTGTGAGATTTCGGGTTTCCTCCCTTGCGTCACCTGAATTCACCACAATTTCAATGAAAAAGTCTTCCCAGAAGACAATGTACGAAAAATACTAAAAATTTCTTGTAACAAACAACCTCAGGCTGTCCACTGATTAATGTCAAAAATAAGAGGAAATAATTTAACCAAGTTAACAAAAGAAGCTTTAATATTTTCTAACGGATTATTCCCTTCTGTAACCGATATGAAATTGTGTAAATAAATCTATAGCTTGTGTTAATATAACACGTAATTTGTCAGGTATAACTAATCAAATCTATTATTCACATTAAGTATTTTTCATTTTATTTACATTGCATCTAAACTCAGTAAAAAGCATAGAATGAGACTAAAATGCAAGCCAAAGAAGCATTGTTTGTCAACGAAACAAGAAATATGGTATTAGACCGCAACATTTGTTGTAAAAATTAAAATACTAAAATTTAATGAGAAATCTTACAGCAAGGAACAACAATTCTACACTTTTATGAAAGCTAACAAAAATACATTTGATATTTAGTTTTAAAACAATGTATGTGAACTACTATGTAATTCTCTTGGATGTTTAGCAGCATTCGAAAATTAAAAAGATAGCTGAATTATTCCTCGTAAATTCAGTTTAATAAAGTTACTTGAAGGAAAACGATTAATTTAAATATTGTAAAATGTTTAAGTAAAATTCTTTCAATTATGTAAAAACATACTTTTGGCAATGATAAATAATAGACAATTTACCTAAAGAAACAATTAAATAAATAAAAAAAAAATTCAGAAATTCAGTGAACTTTTTGAGACTATGTTATACAAATCTAATTTATATTATTTCAGCAATTTTAATTAAAAGAAAATTTTAAATGTTGTCATAAGCAAGGTAATAGTTTCAAAATTCAAAGAGAATACTTACAAGCATTGCAATTATTAATTTAGAATTCAATGAAAATGGCGGATTGTTCTAAATTGCGAAATACGTAAATTTTGAACTCTGATTATTTATTCATTATTTAATGTTTTTCTTTGACACTTTTTCTCCTTTTTCGTGTTGAAATTATCGTCTGACTTTGGCTTAGTGTTTGATTGACTAAGATTGAGTATTTTTGTTCTTTAATTTTTAATATTTAAATTTTTTAAAAATTTTTTCTTTTTTTTTCTTTCTTCTTTTTTTTTTTTTTTTTTTTTTTTTTTTTCTTCCTTTCTCATTATTATGGATTTAAAATGACTGAAGGAGAGACTGAAATGATTTACACGGATTGCGATATGCGCATTCCAAAAATAAACACGTCAAGATTAATGACTTTCGAAGATTCTATTCCACAACTAATCCAGTTAGCTGCGGAAAAAGGTATTACTAAGTTCTCCATTTTCCTGTCTCCCACTGATGGTACTGCATCTATTCCAAAGAAACCTTACAATTTAAAGCAAGAAATAATTCAACTTGTAAAGAATCACAAGAAAATAATACAAATTCAGCACACCCGTCAAAGTAAGCTTCTATTCGAAACTAATTGCCCAGATACTGCTGTAGAAATAAGCAAGATAAACACTATTCTTGGTGTACCTGTTAACTCCAGTTTTCAACCTGAATACATTTCTTCAAGATTTCTTATAAAAGAAATAAATGTAGATTTACCTTTATACCTTGTTGCTGAAGAAATTGCGCAAAATGGCTTAACAATAGTAAGCTTACAAAGATTTACAAAAAGAATTCAGAAGAACTGAGTGAAAATATTTTAGTGAGCGTCATTGGTCATCATCTACCTCAAACTATTAACTTATTCTATTCCATCATCCCAATTTCTCCTTTTATTGATAACGTTCGCCAATGCGGAAAATGCTATAAATACACTCACCCTACGAAAAATGTAAACAAGAAGTCTTCCTATGTAAAAACTGTGGAACATTCCATAAAGACTCTCCTGTGGCAATAAAACACCTAAATGTATAAACTGTCAGGAAATCATGCAACTAATGACATTTCCTGTCCTACGAGGCTTGAAGAAAAAATTCTTACATTTTAAAAGCATGAACCACCTTCCATTTATTGAGGCGAGAAGACGTTATAATAAATCTTTAAAAACCAGTTACTCCAGTGTAACCAAAAGTCATCTTCCTTTCGTGCCAAACCAAATGAAATAACTGATATTGTTAAAATAGCAGTGACAGAGATGGCTTCTATTTTTGAAGCAAAATTATTTGCGATACAGGCTAGACAAGATCAAATGGTCCAACAAATGTTCTCATTCATGAAAGAATGTATGCGAACATGTTCGAATCCAGCTAGATCAGTTTCTAGATCTCCTCCAAGAAAGAGTCGTGCAAGATCTATCCAGTCTAGAAAGATAAGTCCAAAAAATTCAGTGAATCAGCAAATAATATCTCCCGAGCAATCTATTATGAAGTCTAATCAACCAAATATTACATACGCAGAACCTAACATTGAAGAAAGAATTGAGCCAGGAAAAAGGCGTAAAAAACATTCATAATTTTTTTTAATAATATTCTTTTACTACGAGCGCACCTTTTTGTTTGATTTTTAGTGACTGTTCAGGTTTTTCGTTTTATTTTATGTTCAATTTAATTTCTTGGAATGCAAGAAGTGTTCTATCTAAGCGTCCGTATATAAAACTTCCATACTTTCAATCTTCCGATGTCCTAGCAATTCAAGAAACGTTTCTTAAAAATTCCGACTTATTTCAAATTTATAATAAAACAATAATTAGATTAGATAGGCAAGATGGCCGTGGTGGAGGACTTCTGTTTGCTGTTGATAAATCTCTACCAGTGCAAGTTTTAAATATATCCCGCTCAGAAGATAACGATACAGAAATATTAGCTATAAAAATTACTATATCCAAATCATCTCTTACTTTAATAAATGTGTATGTCCCACACGGTAAATTTTCAAGTTCTTTGTTCCATAGCATCTTATCAAATATTCCTCCTCCTTTCATAATAATTGGAGACTTTAATATACGAAGTTCGGCGCTTGGCAGTTATTCAAACTCTCCCGAATCTTCAGAATTCCTCGATTGGATACTGGATAGCAACATTTGTCTTTTAAATACCTCTCAGCCTACTCATTTCGGACTCCACCATAGACCATCCCTTATCGATTATAACTTTGTATCTCCTGATATTTTTCCTTTTTGTACTTTCTCAGTCAGTTCAGATAGTTATGGTAGTGACCATGTCCCTGTTCAAACAAGTGTCAAAATCTACAACAACGATTATTCAAAAGGTATTTCCCGCAACAGAATTTTATGGACTGGCTTCTTCAATTCAATGAACACCCAAATTGCTAATAACGGACTAGTTTCTGTAGATAATTTTCAAATTTTATGCAAAGACTATCTTGATAAATTTAGGAAAAAGCAAATCTTTCCGTCAAAATCATATCCTCCGTGGTGGACATCGGAATGTTGTTATCTTTGGGTCAAAAAGAAAACTTTGGAGGAAAGCGAAAAAGTTCTCTTAATCAGACTCTGTGGATACAGTACAAACGAATTTCTGCAAAACTTCATCAGCTTCTTCTAACCCTTTCCAGAAATTTCTGGGATAAAACTATAACCAACGCTGGTATATCTAAAGACATTTATTCTATTCTTAAAAGACTTAAAAAGATGCACTGACTCACCAACTCATCATCCACTAATTTCTAGCGAAAATTCAATTATTTCGGGCCCTGTTGATCAGGTTAACTTATTTGTCAAATTTTATTCTCGTCAATCTGAAACTGAAGTACTACCTCACGATTTAAGTTCAAATTTTGATTTGGAATATAACTCTGCATTCTCCCTTTATGAGCTCCAAATGGCGATTTCTAAATGCAAAAATACTTCAGCTGGTCCTGATTTAATATCAGCTAAAATTTTGAAGGGTCTATCAAACATAGCTTTACGATCCCTTTTGTCACTCATAAATACCTCTTGGTTAAGCGGTATTGTTCCCCCGTCTTGGAAAAAATTCATCATAATTCCTATAATAAAACCTGGAAAAGATACTACTTCAGTAAATTCTTATCGCCCAATTTCTCTTACAAGTGTTCTATGTAAGGTCATGGAACGCATGATTTTAAATCGTCTAATAAATCATATTTCCCTTTCCAAATATTTTCATCCAAATCATCATGGATTTATGCCTTATAGAGGTTGCGACAGTGTTCTTTCTATGCTTCATCATCATATTATTGCTTTACGTTCACAGAGAAAATATGTCATATGCGCAACTGTAGACATATCTCAAGCTTACGATTCAGTGTGGCCAGACGGCCTTATTTATAAGCTCCTCCAATTTGATATCAGAGGAAATGCTGCTCATTGGATATTGGATTCTTTATCGGATAGAAGTTATAAAGTGAAATGGCGTGGAACTTTTTTCTCAACCCACTTTCTCTAATAGAGGTGTCCCTCAAGGCAGTGTTCTTTCTCCTTTCTTTTCATGATTTATATGTCAGATATTTACAGTTCTCTCTCCCGACATTAAGTGTTTTATTTATGCTGATGACATAATCCTTTGGCTGCTCATTCATCACAAGAATTACTACAGCAAAAAATGCAGACTGCAATCATAAAAACTTGAACAATGGTGTGAAGAATGGAAACTAAAATTGATTCCTCAAAATGTTCAGTCATTGATTTCTCTTCCAAAAATCTCCTGTAAATTTTGTACTAACTATAAACCAATTACCTATCTCTTGGTCTAAGCACATAAAAATTCTGGGCCTCTATTTTACTAATAATTTAACTTTCAAATATAACTTTCAAAATGAAAAAAATCCATCCAGAAGAAAATTAATGTTTTAAAAGCTATTTCAGGAAATAGATGGGGAGCAAAAACTAATCATTTACTTCAAATTGTTCAATCCTTCATTACAAGTAGCCTCGATTATGGATGTCATGTATTTACATCAGCGAGCTTATCAGACCGAAAATCTTGGATCCGATATATCACTCAGCTCTTAGAATTGCTACAGGTCTTCCTCGCTGGACACCTATTCCACTTCTTCTGAAAGAAGCAGGGGTCGTACCTCTTATTGTAAGACAAAACTTTCTCTCTACAAGGATGTACATTAGAAACCTTGCACTTTCTACTAGATCTCCATGTGGTAAATTATGGGAATCAATGCGTTACAGCCATATCTCTGGCGCTCTTCCTCTATCTTTGCGAATGAAAAAATGGCTTGAAGAAAATGGAATTCAAGAATCACATATTTTAAGAGCTCCTGCAAAATCTACATCTGTTAATATTAATTTAAAAATAGTTCTTAGAAAATATACTTTTCAGTCTAAAAATCTTCCTACAAATACTATCAATGACCTCTTTGAACTGCATAGTACTTCTGAATGGTCTAATCACATATTATTATTTACTGATGCATCTAAAATAGAAAATACACTAGGAATCGCTGTTTATAACAGCAGAAATAACTCCTTTGTTTCCGGGCAAATCAATAACTCTAATTCCATTTTTACAGCAGAGGCTTTGGCTTTATATCTGGCGGTGACTAAATTCTGTATTTCTCCCTCTAACTATGTCATATTATCAGACTCCTTATCCTGTCTAAGTAGTTTGAATACTCTCTCAACCTCTTCCCCAACCATCATTCAACACATCGGATCAGCTTTAGGAAATGCAACTGAGATTTGCGAATCTATTCAATTAGTTTGGATTCCAGGTCATTCTGGAATTGCTGGGAACGAAAAAGTAGATGCTCTTGCAAAATCGGCTATTAATAAAAAGTTATATTCTGCACTCGATTTCACCTGAAGACCTTATCCATAATATAAGAAACATTTTTACCAATTATAATAACAACGAATGGAATAATAGTAAATACGCGTCTAACTTTTCGCATATGTCTTCTATCACGAAAGTTCACCGCAATTATACCAATTCTCGCCTTGAAGAAGTGTGGCTAGCTAGAGTTAGAACTAGATCTTTTCCGACAAATGCTAAATTACATAAATTCAGACTTTCTTCAACGGATAAATGTTCTTGTGGAGAAAGAGAAACCATGGATCACATAATGCTATCGTGTCCTCGTTATGATCAAGCAAGAAATTCTTTAAGAGAAAAACTTGGAATCGGAGCTCTTTCTTTCTCTTGGATCTTAGATTTGTCAACGAATCCAAAAGAGAAAATTGACGCAACTATTTCTTTTTTGAAACAAATTAACAGATTTTAATTTTTTTCTCGTCTTTGTATTTTCCAAGCGGCCTATTTTCCCCTTCATTCGTCAAACAAACGCCGTGCTTAACTTTTCGTTTTGATTGTTTTTTTTGTTTTTTTTCAAAATTATCAATCCATCAATATTTGTTTAGGTTTCAAATAAAAACTCAATCTTACTCAATGCGAGCTATAAGCCTACGAGCATAAAGCTCCAAAACAGTTTTGTCGTAACCTAACCTAACCTAGAATTCAATTAATTAAATAAATTTTTTTCAAATTTGAATCATTTTGGCCGATTTAAGTGATATTAACCTAACCCTAAAGTGGATATTTTGTCATGTCTTTTTCTTTCTGCTTTTTTTATGCTGTTCTATTTTCCATGTTTTAATAGCTTGAATCCATGGGTAACGGTTTCTCAAACCGTTGTTTTGCTCCTTATAAAAGAAATCGTTTTATTAACAAAATGAACTTCGATAATATTCTCAGCCATTCGTAGGTGAACTTCGCCTTGTTTGATGCCGCTCGACGAATGTGATTTGAAGGCACGCAGCAAATTCGTATACAAATCGTATTTACAACACCGTCTCAATACGATATGACGGGTATGAAACAGATCTTTATTATCTAATGTAATGGATATTTTACTCCAATAACAATCGTAATAAATTGGAGACATTTTTAAAATGAAATATTTATGGGCATATTATGTATTTTAATATCCATTTTTCTGATTCATTAACTTAAATAGATTTCATGTAAATGGTAAAAAAATAATTTTTCAAAATTTGTGCCAATATTACTCACATATTCATTTATTTCTCAGCAATTTTTTTCCATAAAAGCTCTTCACTGGAAAGGTATTTTTCTTCTTGAAATAAAATATTAAAAAATCCATTATTTTTTAAATTAAATTTTGAGAATTGTCGCTTCATTATTAACGATGCCATCAACTTAAATTTTTATTAATGGAAAGACAGACTTATACGCCATTTTGTTGCATTACGAGAAATCTCAAAAACAATTCTTTTTATTAGAATGAAAAAAAATTTTTTTTTAATGCCCGCCTCTGATGAACGTTAATCTGAGCGTGTTGTTTCACTGTAATGTGTGATTAGCATACTAAGCTTAGTGGCAATGTTGGATTTCCAGGAAGAATAAATTTTTTATTCCCTGGAAAATTGTGACAGATTATAGCACGCTAAGGAATGTCTGGAGTAATTCGCGCACAGAAGAGTTGTAGGATTGATGTAGCTGGTCATAATTGCGCTGTTTTATTATTAATAAGACCGTGCAAATAATTATGAATGTTTTATTCCCTGCCGCTAACGTGTGTAACAAGAGTTCGGCAGAAATGGAAGTTCTGTTGATAATCCGCGCTGACTTTTCCATTAATTTGAAACTAATGAGAAACAGCATTGAAAATTGTGCGTGAAGTAATTGGCAAATTGTGTGAAAGATTAAATACGGGTGTGTGGCAATGCTTACTTGATTTTTATTTACTCAGCAGTTGGCGTTGTTCCAGGATTTCTAGTTTTGACGCGAACTTGCTGGTTCAACATTAAAATTTTCATTCTCTCTCTAGAAAACATTCATATATTTATTTTATAAATTCTGCGTGAATGTTTGTAAGTTATTACAGATAAAATGATCGTAACTATTTGGCTAGCATATGTTTGAATTATATATTCCTTAGCATGAATACTATGTCAATAAGGATTAGTGAAACATTTTAGCATAAAAATAATATAAGTGGACAGTAAAATTTCTATTTTTTATGGAGCTAAGTGAATAATAACCGCTAATTTTATGGATTAACGGTTATTCCATCAAATCATAAAATAAGAAAATGTTATTCATTTAAACAATTTAAGCTTTCATTTAATCAGCAAAACATATTTTAAACTTGAAAAAATAATAAAATTACAAACTTCTTACTTACACGTATCAGTAAATAAGATCTATGAATAAATAGGATCACTAATCTTTTTCAGAAGATCATGGAATAATTCGTTTTTCTTTAGACTTATGTAAACACATTTTTGTTACAACAAATTAAAGGTTTTTTTTTCTAACTTATACCTTGTGCATAGTCAGTTAAGTTAATAAACCACTTGCTGAGAA
The DNA here is from genome assembly GCA_030067965.1 of Latrodectus elegans. Classification (NCBI taxonomy): domain Eukaryota; kingdom Metazoa; phylum Arthropoda; class Arachnida; order Araneae; family Theridiidae; genus Latrodectus; species Latrodectus elegans. The sequence continues at coordinate 6,992,347 of CM057815.1, forward strand.
CTGGGAATTTACTGGATATATAATTAATCTAGGTTTCGTTCGTTTCTTCGTCACACAAAGGTCATTTTTTGCACACGAGGGCTAATTAAATTGGGAACTATGGTTTAAAGTAGATTCCAAATGACTTCAAGCGTCTAAGTCAATGTGAAACTCGAACCCATGAACTATTAAATCGAAATATTTGAACGAAGAATTTTGACTAAACGTGAATGAAATTTTAAAAGGAAAAGAAGATTTTAGGGTTTCTTCGTCTAATCTTAAAATCTCTGACTTTACCTAAACTTATCAATTCCTCAAAAGTTCAGAAATTCATTAGTTAACTTTAGTAAGTAAAAATTTGCAACAACAAACATGATTTTTAGCGTAATTACGCACATTTTTAACTTGTGATACAATGTTTTAAAAATAAATCACATTCATTATTCAAAAAATTATAAAAATTAATATATGAAAACAAAATCACTGTAAATCGCATATTTGAGATTTTTAAAGACAGTTAGAAACGAGTCAGAACTGTATAAATATTCCGGAATAAATAATTGCTTGGGAAAAGAACACACTAGTATTGTAAATTTTATTTAAAGTGTGTCCATCATCTAATTAACAATAATAAGGTTTCTAAACTGTTGAAAGGGAAGAATATGAAAACTTATCAATAAAAATCACAAAAATTTAAAAAGTGTGAGAGATATTGATATAAAATTAATATTAAGACTTATCTAATTCCTTTGGTAGACCCGTGTATTAACTGTAAAACCTTTTTATTCTTGTTAAGTTTCAATATTTTATTACCTGACAAATTAATAATTTTGAAAAAGTTTCATATATTTTTAAATAATGTATATCTTACTATACCTGGAAAAGGACAACTAACCATTTCATTAACAATGCATTGCAACTAATCGATATAGTATCTGTATAGATAATATTTATCTTATTGCTGACAATTCAAATAATTTCAAATGAATACGATTTCAATCCGTAAGTTAATAAGACTTGAGAATTCCAAATTACCTCCATTAATGAATTTGGATGCACACAATTTATTAAATCGTTTTTCTTACTTAAATTTTATACAAATTAATTTTTTTTAGATTTGTAAAGCATACGCTTCCTTACGTGTCAGAAAATGTGGCTAATAAGTTTGAAATCAGAAACACGAAGCATAAAATAAGTGTCGTAAAAATCAAAATATCTCTTAGCAATTTTTGTAACTGCAACTATAATGCTTTTATGATATATATTTCTATGCCATAACAATCTAAAGTTTTTCATATAGATAAAATATATATAAGTATCAGTGTTCATAGAAAATACTTGAATGTATTTTATTGTCACTTAAAATATAACAAGGAAAGGAAATCTTCATAAGGTTCAAGATTAAATATTCTACCTCCAAGTTTTTTTTAATCTTTCAGTGAATTTCGGACTAATAATACTCATTTTGCATTAAAAAATGTGATAAATCATGATTATAATCTAAATATTTATTTATAGTAATCGTTTAATTAAAAGAAACAATACATTTATATATCTAATAGATTATTTTCTTTCAATAAATCATACGTAGATATGAAATAAAAGCTTTTTGATTGTTTCCAAATTTGCACAATATTAAAAATTTTAAGCAAAATTATAGTAAAATTTAAACATTTTTTTCGACTTTAATTTTTAATAAATAATCTTTTGACATAATATTTGTGGTGGGCGTTGTTCCACGTGGCTGGAGCTTCGCTTTCTGGCCGGAAAAGTTCAATTCCTAATGCCACCTAAGACCAGCGAGTACATGCGATAGATATGCTCGTTAAATATGTGGAATTGAAAGCTATGTGAGTGGTCGTTAAGCAGTTACCGTGGGTATAATGGTCTGGAGAAAAGTTCCTTTCCCAACAGATCAAAGTTCAAATTGAGGTAGTGGAACCTCTGGTGGTATCATCTCTCAGATGAGTTTAGAGCAAATACGTATTTCATACTAAATAAAAATATTTATGAACTGTGGAATATAAAATTAAAATTGTGTTTTTATTTCTTTTAATATTAAACTTTTAACGCATTGAATTTTTTCACTAAATGTGAAATATATTTTTGTTAAAAGTCATGAATTGGAAAATTAAAATTGATGAAAAAATTCATTTCACACTTTGTATAGCTTATTTTTTATTTAAGTGTATTTTTCAATAAAAAGTTGTAAGTAACCAAAATGCATAATGTGTTAAACATGTGTATTAATATGAAAAACAAGTAAATTCTTAATCTCCAAGCAAAAGTTAATATTTACTTTATTCTTAGGCTACTCCTAGGAAAAAGTAAAAGCCTTCTCCAACTGGTCTAGTAAAGTGACCAGAGCGAAGGAAAACAAAGGCGCCAATATAACTTCTACATATATTTACCAAGTGTTACAAAAGAGACCGACGAATACACACAAAATATATGAAGGCGGATATCAAAGAAATTTTTCGTGAAGAAACTTTGACAGCAATAAGGAGCTGGTAAAGAAATCCGAGCACATAATCTGCTTGCGTCCGGGCTTCCAGACGACAGCTGGCCACTAACGGGCCAATGATGAAAGAACGGAACCCAAAGAAACAACAAACCTCTTTAACGGTGGCTGAAATGAAAGAACACGTTTCCAGATGAAATTTTTTCCTCCCCCCATCCGAAAATGGCGATTCGGCAGATCTAATTTCTCGACTGAGCTGGGTTGAAATCGTTCGTTGAAAATAGAGCAGATTGACGAACGGTGATTCTTTTTTTTTTTTCACTTCTTTTGTTTTCTTAGTTTCCGTTTCTCTCATATGTTGAAACATCAAATGATCCTTGCAGGTAATTCATGGTAGGCTGACATATGGCGGAAATTTAATTATCGAATATTTTTGTTCCTTCCGATGATGAAAGTTGCAGTACTTAACTTCCTGTCAGTTAGTTTTCTTTAGAAAACACAAGGGAAAATAAGAACTATCCTCTTATTTTTGATTAGCTTCTTTTTTTTCTGAGGAGAAAGGATTTATCATTACTTTTTTTGTGACCAATGTGGAAAAAATAAAAATCAGATTAGATGAGTTCCTTAACTTCTTCTTTTCTTCAGACAACATTACATTTAAAAAAGCCTTAAATGTTTCTGAAATACAAATACTCGCCCTATTTTGTGAGTCAAACATACATAATGTATTTTACTAAAATTCTTATATTTGGTTGATTAAGTAGTATTAAGAAAATTGAAATTGAAATTCAAAATTATTTCTTTAACTCTATTCCAGAATGATCTTTTTGAGTTTATTATTTTGAAACTATAAATCAATTATTGTAATTGTGATTATTATGTTCTCTCTCTCTCTCTCTTTCTCTCTGTCTGTCTAGGTTCATCTATATATTTGCATGAGGTAACTAATTTTGTGTACGATGTAAAAAATTAGGCATAAGATTAAATTTATGCACATAAAATATTAAAAGAATCATTTCTGATAACGTTAAAAATTGCTTTTCTATTAAACTATTGTTATCACTCTAAGAGGATTTTATTAGTGAATTTAATGAGTGAAATTAAGAATGATAGATGTTTTTAAGCGTTGGAATTGCTTGATTCCGTTTGTTTACAGGAAGCGACTAATTACAGAAGCATTTAAACCTTCTTGGAGTCAAAGATTCAGCTTGTCGCCACTGTGCACCAGGAGTATAGCCTTTGCTCCACTGTTTAAAAGTTTAATAAAAACAACTCTACGGATACTTATTCTAATTCTTTTTGCGTTTCATCATCATTTCCTCTGCTTCTCGTTAACTAATAATAGAAATGCTGAAAACGGGCTTTGGATTAAAAACAAATACTAATGCATATTTCAAGAAGCAACAAATTGTAATGATTCAAATTAAATTTTGCAATTACTTTTTGTTAATATTATTTATTATTCGTTTAAAAATTAATTAATGACAGAGATGCCAAAGACTCGTTTAGTATAACAAAATTAATAACGATTTCGAGAAGTAAAGAAATGTGATGATTAAAACTTATTCTTGTAACTTTTAATTAAAATTTATATTCGCTCAAAAAATAAAAAATAATTTGGGAACAAACGGAAGAACACCTTTAGAAATTTATTTCTCCAGTAAAAATTCATTCATAAATAGAAACTACACAAAAACATCGTTCTTAATTGCAAAAATTTCTCTCTATAAATATTAATATATATTAACATAATTAATAACACGCACGCACACACAATATATATATATATATTTAGATATATATTATATATATAAATTTATATATATATATATCACACATATATATATATATATATATATATATATATATATATATATATATATATATATATATATATATATATATATATATTTAGATATATATTATATATATAAATTTATATATATATATATATATATATATATATATATATAAAGGATGATTAGAAATATCATAGGTAAAAATTGAAAGTTACGAGAATAGGCATAAAATTCTTATGCTTAGAAAAGCAACACATTCAGAGCAAAAGTAGCTTAAATAAAATTGCTAAAATATAACTAAAAATAGATTTTTATTAAATTAATCAAAAACCAAATGAAGAATAATAATAAATTTATAAAATTAGTCAAATACCTAATGGAGAATAATAATCATATACTAAATGGCGAATAATACATTGGAAATAAATTGGAAGCACGAAATATAATAATTACATGAAAAGTATTTTCAAAAGGTAGTTTTAAATTTCAAAGAAACACATAGAATAAAGGGAAAATGGAACAATTACCAACATGAACAGCTTCTTAGGAAAATAAGAAGCTGGCCATGTTGGTATTTCATTCCATTTTCCTTTTATTCTATGTTTCTTTGAAATTGTTAACTAACAATTGAAAATATTTCCATCTGTTTATTATATTTCATATTTTAAATGTTTTATTTTCTATTCACTTTTTGATTAATTTTATAAAAATTTACTATTAATAATATATAAATATATATCTATCTTTATATATATATATATATACTAATATTTTCATTCGTTAAAAAGCTCCTTGATAAAATTCTTACAATTTATATCTATATGAACGCTAATTTTTTTTTACTGTTATATGCGTTCTAATTAATTGCCTTAATTATCGTTGCATGAAAGAGTTCTTTTAAGAGTTACGTCTTCTTGTTGAAAAAAATGTTTTTATTGTGATTGCACTGAGTTAAAAATATTGCTACAAGCGAGTAAAATGGATATATATATATATAAATTATAAAAAAAATAACATGATAAATAAAACATTCATCCCATTTCTACGTTTTATCTAATTATAGTATTTACATAATATCTTTCTGTCTATAAAGTTTTATACAACTGCCACGAAAAAATCCTATTCTTTTCTCAATAAAATATTGCATTAAGTGAAAAGAGTATTGTTCTTCGGCTTTCTTTTTTTCACTTTTAAAGAACTCCTTATTTCTTTTCTATTAGTATTCTATTCATAGCTTTAATAACTTATTAAATTCTAAGGCATTTGAATCGTAAAACACACATGAATCTCCAATACAAACCAGGACAAAAGACTCAGATCTATTCCCCTTAAGACACCCACAAAAAGAATCGATCCAATACCTTGAAAAGCTTGTATCTCTCCTATTTACTTTGAAATATACTTTAGTTTAAGTGATTCCACATTTTAAATCAATTTCCGATCTATTCCCTTATCCTTAGAGGTTCAATTCAAATGATGTCTCAGATCTGATGAATTGTTCTTAAAGAAACGCCATCTACCGGGTAAATGCAACACTCGGTCGGAAAAAAATAGTTGATAGTAAAGGCACAGAAATTGGTTTCTGAAAGGGAAGTAAAACCTATTGTTGCAGGATACTGTGAAAATGAAGAAAAAAATAATAAAAATTCAAAATAAAATATAAAAGAGGAATAAAATAACAAAGCAATCTATTCACTAAAAGATAAATAGAGTTTTAGCGGAGAGCAGAAATTGCTTATTATATTTGTTTGCTTAAGAGCACAAAAAAAAAAAAAAAGAAAAAAAAAAAAAAAAAAACATATTTCTCGTTTAAAACAAAGAACAACAACTGCTGCTGAAATCAACTTCATTTTGATTACGAAAATATAGGATATTCATAGTTCTCTAAATTAACTTGAAAGCATTTTTCAAAACTATTTTATATTTACTTAAGTCATTTCATTTTGCATACATTTCATTTTGCATTTACTTAAGTCATTTCATTTGTAATATACATATTTCTTGATTTTATAATATGTTGCAAAAATAAGTCGTGACGCTTTAAAATTTGATTATAGTTTTTAAACTTAAGATGATAGTTTTTAAATTTGTGATCACGATGGTTGCAGTCATTTTTATAGACTCGTTATTTATTTTAATATTATATTATTTCGACGCATAACTACCTTAGAATTTAATGAAAAATCTTTATTTCAATTAATATTGATTAATAAATTTTAAAAGTATGAATTTCAATATATTTAAAGGTATATATATATATATATATATATATATATATATATATATATATATATATATATATATATATATATATATATATATATATATATATATATATATACATATATATATATTTGTTATATATATTCTTATATTTGTTACTATATGCATGTATGCTTATGTCATTTAATGATTTAATATGCATTTTTTGGCAATCTTCTTCATTTTGGATAATATGCATCATCAAAATTGCTAAGATTTTGCTGAATAGATAAATTAAATATTCTACATATATTTCAGTTATAAATTCAAATGATACCTGCAAAATTTAGTAGATGATTAAAAAAGTTTGCTTTTTCTTTGTTGAGTGTATTTTCTATCCAATCTCAATTCTAAATAGATTCTCAAAAATTTCTTACTTCAAAGCTTCCCCCCATTACAAATCATATCATACAAATTATTGACAAAATTTTAAATTTTCAATTTAATAAATGCATGTATAAAATTCATAGGTACGTCAAGGATTTTGGTTAAATTTGAACTACATAAATATCCTTCCTCGTGTTAAATTAATGAATTAAAATTGGAATTTTGTATTCAGTTCTTATTTATTGTTGCTTTAAATTAATTATTTCTACTAAAAGTAATTGATTGTTGAAATTTATTTAATGAAAAGTTTTTTATTCTTTAGCTATGTGTTTGTTGGTATTTCTTGGAATTATTCTGCATTCTGATTTTTCTTAATAAAATATTTTCAATAATGTTTCCATAAGCTCTTGGTTCTCAGTTCCAGAAACATTCACCGTTCATGCCGCTCGAATAAAGGAGAAATCGTAGTTTAATTTGAAAAAGTAACTATATTTTGTCCATTTATTATTATTCTACATCACGTTTTTATTTATTACGTTCTATTTTACAAAATTTAATTTGAAGTAGTCTTGATTAATTTTAATATATAAATGCAACAGTTGGCAGATTAGATTCTGGAATCAAAGAAACAATACATGTCTATGTTGTTCCGTTTACTTACATATCAAGTAAAATTTCAATTTGATTTTCTAATATGTTTAAAGTAAATAAATCAACAGTATACGAGTTTATGTGCTACATATTTATTTATTCTTTTTATGAACTAACATCTGTCACCTCTGTTTTAACCATTATCTTTAAAACAACGCGATACTAATCTGATATGTAATTTAAACTGCCTCCATATCTTGTGAAAATAAAATTAATTTATATGAAAAATGGATACATTTAAGAAACAATTCTTAAATTATTAGAATAATGATAATAAGTAATTATAAAATTAGGATAATAAGAATAATGCATTAAAAAGAATGTTATAAGTTGATATGAATTTAAATACATTAGAAATATTTAGGATATTCTTACGGATATTTGTATCTGTAAAATGATTTGAGGAAACTTATATTCATGATATTATAAATGTAGATTTATATGCATTTTGCTATTTTAAATATTATAAAATTACATAAAAACAGTATACGTAAGCTTAGAAATAGGCAACGTGAAAAACAAACACTAATCACATTTCCAGAAAAAGCGTGTGAAAAAATTTTAATCTTGAAGTATTTTTGTATAAAAATTGAGCCTTCAGTTTAAATGTTGTAATATTCATACATAATGTCACTTGGAGATTTCATCTTACATCCAAGCATAAATAACACAAAAAAATTTATCCCCAAAAATAATAGCATTACAATAACATTTTAACACAATAATACCCTAAAGCAAACTCTAAAACAAATTAACTATGCGTATTTCATTCTAATTTAATGATAGATTGTTCCTTTTCAATAATACAACTGCCATTTCATCACTTAAGAACCTCAAGTTTAACAATTGTGTTACATTATCGTAAAAAAAAAATTTAAGGTAATTTCACAAAAAAAATTATTTTTAAAAGATAAATGCAACTTTTATATCGTTATTGCGTGTTTCTCGTCGTTTCTTTAGCTCAGAAATGTAGAAATTTTGTTTTCTGTTTCTTCATCATTACTTAAAATTATTTCCTCTTTACAACTTAATGGTTTTACTTATAACGCGATAGATATTTTTAGTAAGTTAAGGTTATAAATGTTGATTATTAAGTACTGCATAAATTTAAATTTTCATTAATCACAATTCTTTGAGATTTACTATGAGTTTACTTTCAATAATTTCACAGCATTAAGTACATATAAGAATATCAGATTAAGTGATTAAAAAGAAGCAACAGCATTTAAATTTATTATAAAATATATTTTAAATATTGATAAAATGAATTTAAAACTCATCTTAATAATCTCTATTGAACACTGAAATCAAATAAGTGGCAATTAGACAATAATTAATTAAAAGTGCAGGTCAAATGTTCAAAAAAGTTAATTACAGTATCAAATTAATTCAAAAATTTCGAATTTACCTAATCGATCATCACGAAGTGGGTACACCACACACACACACACACACACATATATATATATAGATAGATAGATATAGATATAGAAATAGATAGATAGATATAGATAGATATCATGTGGTGTGAAAAAATAAACTAAGCAATTTTATTTCAAATAAAAGTAAAATGCACAATTAAGGATATTATAAAACATTTTGTTTAATTAAAATACCTAGATGCAATTATTTTTTTATTCTTCAATTAGGATTTCTGAACCAATCGAAAAAAATATTTAATTTCAAGCAGTAAAAAGAATGTTTTTGATCAGAAGCAATTATTACGAAATTCTTCATTACCCATTTTTTACTTTCCTATCTTTACCATTTTTCCGCGACATTTGTTATAATTAACCTTATCTCTGTTTTCCCATTTCCTCCTCCGTAGAAAATTGCAAGGTTCTCCTTTGTTCGACAAATCTCTGTCCAATTAAGCATCAAAAATGAGATGAATATTCCATAGAAAATGCGCTCAGCCAATTTGCGTCTAATAAGCTGACATCATTAATTAAATATCTTATTACTAATGAGATCAGTTAGTGAGTTAAAGTTTAGTTCCTAAGCATATTCGACACAAAGGTAAAAGGAGGGCTTTAAATTAAAAGCTCTTAATCAGCTTGTCTTAATTGCCTCCTACAAAATATTTAAAAGTATAAATTTACTTAATAAAATCAAGAATTCACACAAAGTGATTTTAATATCTGAAGTATTTTTTGATTACATATAAATAAATAATTCACTAATCATTTAAAAAATTATTTTATATATATATATGTATATCTAAAGTTAATCATAACCGATATATACAAGGAACTGCCTAGATGTGTAATATGTTTTGACACTAAAAATATTGCATTAGAAAAATTCGGATTTAAAATAATTTAACTTAGACTCACATGCGAAGTGCATCTGAAAATTTCATCTAAATAATTTTTTTAAAAGTCCACAAATAAACCATAGAATCTTTAATTATTTACAGATAAATTAAACGTTTTTATTGTTTTGAGCATTGGCATTTTGTAGTATTGGATATGATCGCTCACAAAATGATAAAAAATTTATAACAATCAACATTAAAGTGTTTAAAAATTTTATCGCATTTTTTATTGTAAATAACCTTTATAAGTCATCCATATGAATGATTATAAATTTAATGAGAGCATGAAAAGTAACTTAGTAAAAGACATTAATTTTTTCGTATAAGAAACTCATGCGTTAAAAAAATAAGAGAAACGTTTGAAAACAGAAATTATTCTTATATTTTGACAGTAATATTTTATAGTTGAATGTATAAGATTATTTCAATTACAGAATATAATTTAGAGGATTTCACATGAAAAAACTTTTCGGTATATGTACGTTTATATTCACACATACACACACACATATATATATATATATATATGTGTGTGTGTGTGTGTGCGTGTGTGTGTATAATTGTCCGGTCCAGAGAACAAACAGAAAGAGGGACTTGTTTTGAGTTCATATAGTAAAGTCCACAATTCTCCATTCATTTATTTCTAAAGCAATCATTGGGATCTATTACGGCCTAGTTGTTCAACTTGTGGCACTATTCTATGCAGAGAGCAGCGGTGTCCTAGTTGGTTAGGGCTTCGTTCTCATTATTACAGTCATATATTGTAGTGAGTTCGAATCCCGGTTGATCGAAGATCCATCCTGTTTACTTAAGATGGCTGGAACACGTTAAGAATAGGCGTAGTTGCAATGTCCTCTTAGTGAACTGATACCTCTGGGTGTGACAAACCAAGTATTGGGGGTCTTTTTCTTGGCCCCTGCTTCTAAATCACGAAGACTCCGCTAGACTGCTGCTATCTAACTGGTAAAGTCCAACTCAGGGCTAAGTACTGGCAAACATACTGTTGAAATAACAAAAATAACTTTTCTGTAGTGTAATATGAAATTGAAATAATTCTTATACTCACATAAGACTACAAAAACTGAAAGACTTTCGCTGAATAATGTAAAAATCATATGAACCTAATAAGTCAGTAGATGATATAAATACGAAGCAATGTTTGACGATAATACTCATACCGTTCTGAATTTTTAATTTCATCCTCTTTTTAATCACTGAAAGCTAATTAGAAATTAATTTGCAATGTGATATCGTATGTATAGCTTTGGAAGAAGAATGCCTTATCAGGTGTCATCCTTGTCATTTGTTAAATGTTTAAAATGATGTGGCGATAGGTGTTCTGATATAATCGAGTCTCTTCAGAAATAAACAACTTGAAATGTATTATATTAAATCTCTATAATCCAAATGCGCTTTCAAATTTTCTGATTTTTAAACTTGATTCATTTGGCTGAATTAAGACAAGAATTGTTCTTCCAAAAATATATGTAACTCACTAGAATAATTTCGAAACAGTTTCACTTGAACATAGCACATATAATCTATTTAAATTATACTGTTGTTATGAAAATGATCTGATTAATACAGTGTGGAAAACAATCTTCATTTACTGTTATAAACAAATCCATTAAAATCCAATAAAAGAGGAGAAGCTAAGAAAATAAATTAAATGATTTGACATCCATTTGTAAAAATGTAAATGCACAACAGTAAAAATTTTCATGAAATTGAAAAATTATTACTGAATCAATCTATGCATTATTAAGCAAGATTTCATTTTAAATAAGCGTTCTGGATAAATAAGATAGAGGAATCAGAATATATGTTCTGAAAGTTTGTTCTAAACATAATATGAAATGAAACAAATTTATGACGTACAGAAGTAAACAATACTAATCAGAGTGTGTTGCAATGAAGTTCAGGAAAAGTATTATTCATCTTTAATTAATCATATACATTCGCTTCTAAACGCAGCCATGGGAAAATAATTATATGATATTAAATGAAAAACGTAATTGATAATAAAAATGCTTGATTATATTGCACTAGTTCACATGAATCATTATAAAACAAAAGTCCATCAAAATATTAAAAGCTAAATGATATGGATCTCGTTTAAGAGAGTATATTAACAAGCTAAATTGTTAATATCTGGTAACAATTTATTCTTGTCTTTTGTCTGTAAACTCGGGATATGAAACAATAGAAGCTCGCTTGGTCGCATAATTGATCTTGTTTGTTGACTTTTAATGCAATCAACGCACATTAACTATATCAAATACCCCATTGGTAATATATGTTATATATATCAGAACTTTTAATGGTTGTGAACGCTGGAATTGTCTTTAATAAAAGTTATTATTTACTTTCATAAGCTATTGTTGTAAACACTTCATAGCTTAATTATTTTTTTATAAATGAATATCGGGTCGTGATTTATATGATTAGTAAATAAGTACAGACAGAGCTTGTTTACTTTTCATAACCTGATATTCTATAGTTATTTTGTTGTAAATACTAGCAATCGATACAAACTCATGCATTGACTTTTTCTTTATTTAAGATTTTGGAAATGTTTAATATACTTACGTTTTTATCTCTTAAGCACTTCATAACATAGGAATTAGCTCAATCAGCGGTTATTAACTATTCAAATTTTGATGATTAATTGTTGTTCTATAAAAATTTGAAAATCCTACCAACTGTAATATTGGCTTCCTTACTTCACTTTTCTACACTTTTCTGCTGATATTTTTGTAAAAGACGGAGATTCTAGTTCATCAATTACTGGTAATAAAGTGACCTTCTCCAAAATAAGCTCAAAAATTAAGACCGCAAATCAAAAAGTATGGAGTACTCCTCCAACCTACTTTAGCGTTCTGGGAAAACTTCGGGAAACGCCCTTAAAATTGGAAGTGATAGAGCTATCCAATGCACCATCACTAGTCTCATAAATAGACATACATGAAGTGTTAATTATATTAATGGATAGAAATCTAATCTTGGGTGCACCAAATATTACTGCTCAGCCTCCATTGAACTGCTCAGCCTCCAATGAGTAGGGCTTTTGCATGAGTACCTTATTACTTCACCTATTATTGTTAATAGCTTTTTGAAAATTCACGATCTCCTGAACATGGACTACTTTTCAGATAGACCATGAATAATAAGCCACAACAAAATCTTCAAAAATTAGGAAATATTTGATGATCTTAAGCGATTCATAAAACTGGATTTAATTACATCAGTGCGTTTTAACAAGTCAGGTTCTAATAATCAACAGTTTTTGTATAAAAATTTGAAGAATGTGAGAAACCAGATATTGGCTCGCTATTTTAAATCAAAGTATAAAGTTAAAAAATGTAGATAATGATAATAAACCACTTCTTTCACGTCGTCGATTGTCAGAAGCTATTGTCTTATTTGCCTCCTAGCATAATAAACATGTTATAAAAGAATTTTGATAATGTAGAAAGACATAATATTTGATTTCGTCATTTCATTTAAAAGATTAAAGTGAGGAGACAAAGTAAAGTCGCTTATGATAATAACCATTTCCTTACAGAACCACCACCAAAAATGAATCAACCCCTTTGTAGTCTTAAACGCTTTGTAACATACTGATTAAATAAGTCAAAGCGTCTTTACTTATTTTGATTTAATATCCCATCATCATTATTTTCGGCAATCACATTAATTAAAAGATGCGAAATATTTGGTATAAGCTTAAGTAACTTAATTACCATAAAATGTCTGAACGCCCGTGTGAATGTAAAATGTGAAATCTACTCTAATTATAAAATAATATTATATTATCAATGTTTTTAATAAAATTAATTACGAACCTTCTATAGATGTTTTAAATATGCGTAGTAATAATTAAATATAAACTAATGGGTGTAACATGCTAATTATATCTGTTATAGTAAACATATGGTTATGTTACTTATAACACTTGGACTTCGCTATGCGAATTTAAGTCAGTAGGGTACATCTTTCGTTTAACCAGAGCAACATGAAGGTGAAAGTACTTTGCTCTAAGCTTCTCCGATAGATGGCACCACCAAAGAATCCAGTGCTTCAATTTTGACATTGATCTATAGGGGCAGGAAATTATCCCTAGATCATTACACCCATAGTAACTGATAAATGACTGCTAACGATTCTATAGATTTAATGAGCACGTATATCGCATGTATTCAGTGGGTCTTTGGTGGCATTGGGAATCAAACTGCACCCTTCTGGATAGAAGAGCAATGACCAAACCACCAGGCTACCATAGTCTGTAAATATATTAAACATAACTAATCACGGATAAAACCTTCTTAGGTATAAAATTAACCCCAACAACAAAAAAAATAATGTTGACCATATACCATATTACTATATCATTTAAATTAAATCATAATTATTTAATTTATAAAACAATATTCTTAATAGTACTTAAGTTAATTAATTTATAATGCGAAGACTTTTTCTTTATTAAAACTAAAACATTTTTGATCTGAAAATAAAAACATTTTATTCTTTCCATGAGAAACATGTTGAATTGTGGATGGTTCCCACAACTCCCATATTCTAGATTCCAGAGTCCCGATTCCCAAATGATATACATTACAAATCTTCTATTTTTGTTTCATTTTCTTTTGAAGATCCAAGACAGACGTTCGCAAATAAAGTTGGCAATGGTACTTTCTCCACATCAGACCCAAAAAGAAATATTGTGACAGGTATGAAAAATATATTTTGTTTACATTTAATAAAACGAGTTGTAAGTGTAAGGAAAGCAATTTCTTTTTACTATACTGAGAAATATTACTTTTGCTTACACTGAACTCGGTTATATTGCAAATATTGCTCAGAATGTTGGCATTTCTTAATGTAAATATTTCGCATATGTGAAAATTTCTGCAAATTTTTGTTTGTTTATTGTAAATAATAAATAAAAAATTCTTTTTAGCATATACTTGATTTTTACGCATGTATTTTTTTATATTATTTATTCTTTAGAACTCGTTTCAATGATAGAACGATTATGCATTTACTTTATTCAAAAAATAATAAATTATTAGTAAATCAGTTTCACTTTAGAACGAAAAATCATTCAACAAGTGAAAATGTATTTTTAAAGGTGGAATAATCTTTCTTTTTCAAAGAAGAATTAAGAAATGCCTTTAATTGTAAAGAATGAAAACATTTACTAAAATACTTTTATATTACGTGTAGAATTATCGTAAATATCGTGCGATATTGGTTCAAAAGTTAAAAGTTTTTTTTTTTTTTTTTTTTTTTTTTTTTTTTAATTTGAAAGCACATTGGTAGTAATATGCAAGTATATTTATCACGTTAAGCAAATGAGGGGAAAAAGTGGATTCACTTTCAATAACAAACATGGAATAAAAAATATAGATTTTATTAATCTTTAAACTCATTAAAATAAAGTTAAAAATTAATTTAGCTTAAGATAATAATTCAATGTATCTATACAAGGGATTTGGCTCTGATCAGTTTTCTTTAATCTTACTAAGTTATACTTTTATTATGAATCAATGCTACAAATTAAAAATTTGATTTAAATGTAGCATTCGTTTTAAATTGTTTATATATTAGTAAATAATAATCTTGGTTATGTGTAGATAAGGCTTTGTAAAAAAAATATTTTTATAAATTAGGAGAGATTTCGAATTTTACTTCCCTTTTTTTTACGAAAAATCAAATATTTATAATTTTAAACGCAAGTTTGTTTGTTTTTTTCTTTTCAGCAAAACTTTTTTACTATATCATAATATAATTATTTTATTCAATGAATGATGTCATTAATATTTTATTAATAAACAAGCTTTTCTTATTGAGTTTTTAAGTTATTCCACGTTATTATTTAAAATTACACTCTTTTAATAACTTCACTCAAAATTTATGTCTGGCAACAGTATAAATTTCCCAGTCTTATTCAGAGTACGATCTTTGAAACAAGATTGATAGTAATCAAATTTAAATATTCATATTTCAAAAGCATAAAAAATTTATGACTATCGACTAACAAATATTCATTTAAATGTTTAAAAATATGTCATTTACTAACTGTTTATATGATGACAATTTTTAATTTAAAAGCAAAATTTTGTTAGATATTTTAGCTCTAAACTATTCATATATTCATAATCCACTACTGATTACAGTAATATATTAATCTGGCTTAAACTTTAATAAGTAGAATCCAATAAAATCATTTAAATAAATATAAGGTTAGGTCTTATTAACTATGTTTACAAATTATTAATTTTAGTTTGAATTTAGTAATTAAAATTACATATTTCTCGGATTTTTCCATATAAGATATTAAAATGTAACAAAAATAATGATATTTATTTTAGGTTTGAGTATAATGTGTAATTATAATGTCTGTAACTGTTTTTAAAATTTAAAAATTGATTCCTTTATTTTTAAAATCTCTGTATTATTATTTTAATTAGAATATATAACTATAGAAGACAAAACACTAATTTAAAGTTATTTCTTTATACAATTGAGACTATACCCTTTCTCAATAATGGTATAGTCTCAATTGTATAATTGAGACTATACCACCATTTTCCTGTGGATGTGTAATAATAATCGATACAGATTTTCATTGAGTCTATACCATCATTTTCCTGTGGATGTGTGATAATAATCGATACAGATACAAATTTTTATTGAGACTATACCATCATTTTCCTGTGGATGTGTAATAATAATCGATACAGATTTTCATTGAGTCTATACCATCATTTTCCTGTGGATGTGTGATAATAATCGATATAGATACAAATTTTTATTGAGACTATACCATCATTTTCCTGTGGATGTGTAATAATAATCGATACAGATACAGATTTTCATTGAGTCTATACCATCATTTTCCTGTGGATGTGTAATAATAATCGATACAGATTTTCATTGAGTCTATACCATCATTTTCCTGTGGATGTGTAATAATAATCGATACAGTTATACTGTATATTTTTAACTAAGTTAAATTCCTCCCAATTTGTATTAACATCTATCTTAACTGAATAACTGTATAGTTCATAAAATCAGAAACTCAATTTTTACTATCATTATATTTGTATAAATCAGTCTCTTTTTATCATTTCTCAAATAAATGTTGCTTTGAAAGACAATTTTTATTATTTCATCTATATTATTTCACTGTATAAAAATATTTAATATATAATATCACTAATATAAAATATTTTTAACAACAATGAACACAGTAAATGCATTATTTTGTGTGACGCATTTTATTTAGATCTCCATAAATATTTTCATGAAACCGACAAAGGGCACAGAGAATTTTTAACTTCGAAATATTAGGTAGTCCCGTGTTCAAATCTTAGTTCGGGCATGGATGTTCTTTTCTCTCTCTTTGTGCTTGTCTTTACTTAACCTTTCACTTTCAAGGCTAAGATGGCACACCCACTGTTGCATCAGCATGCTTTTTTATACCTAGCCATGATCTCTACACGTTAGACAGAAGCAGTCGGGTGGAGTCTTCGTGATTTTGAAGCAATGTCCAAGCAGAAGACCTCCAATACTCGACCAGACACCCCTAGAGGTATCATTTTACTTGAAGAATATTGCGACCAAACCCATTTTTAGCATGCCCCAGCCGCCATTAGTGAACACGATAGATCTTTGGTAAAATCGAGCTTTCTGATAATGAGGACGACGCCATAACCAGCCAGGCCACGGCATTAAGGCTGCCCAAGATGCCATCACCTTCGCGCACTATAGCACAGCAGGGCATTGTATGTATGTATGTATATATATATATATATATATATATATATATATACCATGCACAATGAAAAATATTGTGTTAAATGATAGTTTTAAATACTTTATGGGTAAAATTTTACTATATGTACATGGAAAAGTAATAAATATTCTTGATGATAACGTGCCAAACTATTATAACTTGTTTACATACTTTTCTGTTAATTTTAAATAGCTTCTTACGGAATCACATTTCACCGTATTTAAGAGTAAGCTTTCATAATATATAATAACTTTTAATAAATAATTCATACTTAATATAAATTACTTCCCTAAAAACTAACTGTATCACTATGTTAAGCAAAGTGCAGCTCTTTTATTTCTGAAGTCCAATAAAACGTACGTGATACGCAAGTAAACTCCACTCAGCTTTCTCATGAATTTCTTTTTGATCATTCAAATAAGTAAACATCCAATAGATATGTTTACAAATCTTATGTTTTCTGAAGTCAATATCTACAAAAGGATCGTAACAAGTAAATATCATGATGAAAAAAAATTTAATTTCATGGCTATCACTACTCGTTAAATAAATAAGATTAAACTTCATGTGGATTTAGTGTCTTTGTTTGAAACAACTAATAAAGAGACCAATTTCTTTTATATTGAAACGTCTAGGCTAAATATTTATCTCTAACTTTGGCTGAGCGTGTTTCGAATAATAATCAAGATAATTTTTTTTCCTTTTCATGTTTTCTGAGCCTTATCTCTATGCAACTAAAAGAATTTAAGCTAATATATACAAGAGGCAGAAAGTGTATAAAAGTGGTAGCTTACTTTTTTCCTTTGTTTCTGCATACTGAGTGATTTAATTTATGTAATATATGAGCTCCTGTTATCAACTGTTAGACTTATCGGAAAAAAAGTTCCATAGGGACTTTATGGATTCTTAAAATGTATTTCAACTGTTTTGAATTAATATTTTATTAAAGAAGACTTGCATTTTTAACTGTTTGAAAAATGGTTATACATTCACCTTCGGAATATTAAATGATAAAATAAATTTTTCAAAACAATATTCAGTGACTATATTTTTAGAAAGAACTTTTTTATAAAATTAATTTCTGAAAAATCTAAAAAAATAGATAAAATTGAAGAGGTTTGTTTTTAAAAAAATCTTGAACTTTTGATTATTTTGTGCTTACATAAATTTATAACGATTAACTCTTGTGTATAAATTGCAGAATACAGCATATTTTAATGAAGGATTTCTAGGAAAAGTCAATAAAATTTGTTTATTAATAAAAAGTAGAAATATAAATTTTTATCAAAGAGTATGATTTTTCTTTAATCATTCTTCTTTACTTTCAAGTAAAAATTCAACGCCAGCAGTTTAAAATATTACAATCCATCCTTCAAATTTGTATTTAGGATTGAAACTATTTTTCTTCTTAGTTTATAAATTCTGAGAAAAAAAATACAGGAGTTAAACATTACAGTTAAATTATTTTAAGCAGTTTAGAAAGTACATTTTCGCTAATACAGCTAATCTTTTTTAAATTTAATACAAAATTAATTCATATTTCCTGAAAAAGATTCATTTTTTCAAATTATGCTTTTGTTGCAAATTTCAAGTACCCATTGCAACAGTCTAACATGCACTTATGAAACTCCCTCTTTCTGATATTTAAGAGTGGTTATGATGAAATTCATGACCAAATTATTCAAAAGCTGTGAGAGTAATACTATGTTACCAAGGTACAGTTTTACAACAGCAGATTTTTGATTTCTTGTTGTGAATTGTCTAATAGCCAAAGGAATTTGGACGACCATTGTGCAATAGCTTTCTGGGTAGATCCTTTATAGATCATAAGTAGTATTCACGTATCGCAAGAGAGAATAACTCCCTCGCAGTTATTCCAACAGACGTGTACCCAGAAGGTAAAAATTAAGCCTCCATCTCTACTTCTTCAATAGTGATTGGTATCGAACCCTGAGCCTTTTGCTCTAAGTCATGTCAATTAAGTGCATTGTCAGTTAAGTCATGGAAAGCCCTAGACATTATAAAAATGATAAAACAGCCAATAACGCATTTTGTTGTCGTATAGAAGAAAAAGTTCGAAACCTGTTGAGAGACAATTTAGCTTTCATTTCGTGAATCACACTATGGGAGAACTGTTCACTGATAGCGGGATGCGTTGACGTGTCTCAAGGATGGAAAGTGGGAAATCTCCCAAGCTTTCACCTCAACTGACGTACATGCAAAGTGCATAAAAGCAACATCCATCTCCTCTTGTTCGACAGTGATTGGGATCACACTTGGAACTATTTGCGCCGAAGAAATTTTTTTTATCACGCGTCCACGATGAGCTAAGACAACATCTCACTATTGATCAAAACATTTCCTACGTAAGTTTAAGTTGTAAGAATTATTCATTTTCGCAAAACATTGAAAACAATTAAACTTCACACCAATTTCGAAATGAAGCGCATAGTTGAAGCAAATGGGTGAAGCTCTCATTTTCGTAGAAAATCTGACACATTGGCGGTATTATGTATTTTAATTTTAAAACGTTCAGAAAATATTCACAATGCGATTTGTATCATACAGAATATTTATTTAATTTATGGGATTTTCATAACATCATTATTACATCGAGATTTTCCTCAAATTAAAGCAGAGCAAGCATCCAAAATATGAATTTCCGCTCTGGAAAATCAATGCTGTTTATGCGTGAGTAACATTGTAATCAAACAGTCTAATTACTTCCAAAATTTACAAATGATTATATGCCTTTTTTTACATATTGAATGAACAAATATGAATATTTTTTCGACTACTTGTGGAACCCTTAATTGCGTAAATTTAAAAATATTGAGTTAAATATATTTTTCACCTCACACAAAACTCAATTAGAATTTATCAGATATTGATCTCAACACTCAAAAGAAATGCCATAAGTCAAAGCTATCTAAATACATCTTATAAATTTATATTATTAAAATTTGACATAACTTTTATTATTTTTCGTATAATATTAAATTATTTACACAGTTCATTTCCTTATAGAAATTACTTCCAATTTATAATGATGCAATGCTCTATTTATTTACTCCGCAATTTTTATTATTTTGCTAGAAAAAAAAAATTTATTGGTCCGTATTTCACAAGCTATGCTTGCCAATAATTCAGGTTTCCGTCATTTGCACCTTAAAGCACATTCTCAGTTGCGAAGTTCTTAATTATTTCATAAAAATTTTTTAACTTTTATTGTTAATCAAAAAGTTAAAAAAATATTTAATTTTACATCTAACCTTTGCATTTTACACAAAGTTTAGAATTCTATGTAAAATTGTGTAAAAATTTAAATCTTGAATCATACGTAACTTTCTAATATTCAGTCTATAAATATTTAAGAAACATTCGTTAAAGGCCAATCACATAAGTATTTTTTCACAATAAAAATTTCCGAATTGATGTATAGAATCAACAGTTACAACTGTCCTTTTTAACTTTAAATCTTATAAAAACCATTACTAGAATTGTTGCATTATACTGTATGAGTTATTTTGAAATGTTATTTATCTTCAATGCACGATTTTTCAATTTTGGTGAAATTGAAATCTTATGACATCTTCTAAAATTACAAAATTTTAATTTAAAAATGATTTTTCTTATTAATAATACAAATTTTTGTACCATACGACTAGAAAAAGGATTTTGTTTTCATTTTAAATTCGTTGAATTAAGATCACTACAAAATTAGATAAATTATCCAAATATGTATATATATATATATATTTTTTAAATAAATATAATATAATTACACCTTAAAATAAAATAGTTTACAAACATTTTTATAAAAAACTGATACAGAATAATTGCTGAGTTAAAATCGTAAAACTTTATGATTTTGACCTAAATCATAATTTGATTATGTTTTTCATGAAAGAATTTAATAATCATCATAAATCTCTTGACTTGATCATGTTTTCATAATTTTCTTAATTTGATTATGTTTTCATAATTTTCTTAATTTGATTATGTTTCCATAATTTTCTGAATTTGTTTGTTTTCATAATTTTCTTAATTTGATTATGTTTTCATAATTTGATTATATTTTTATAATTTTCTTAATTTGAATATGTTCTTTTATAAAATGAACATCAGCAAACATTTTTGACAAGTTTTTCTATTTAATAAATAAATTTATGCTAAATAAAAGTTGGCCGCATTTTTTTTTTCATTTTTTAAATCAGATAGTAATTATTGAATTTTTTTAAATTAATATTTTTGAATAAGTTTTTCATAAGTTTAAATGAATACTATACATTTATAATAAAATGAGTTTATTCATGAAAGTTTAATATTGAAATAAATTTTATAGTGTAGTTCCAGGTGTCTAAAAAGAGCAATAAATTCCAAATATGATCAAGAAAAAAAAACATTTAAACAACAGTTCAGATTTAGCTCGTAGAAAGTAAAGAATCATATTCAAGCTTGGAAGAAAAGTAGTGACACTTGTATTTTTTATTGTTCAAAAAGGGAGCTTTGAAACAAACCTAGTAAAATATTTAATTTTTCTCACAACCAAAATAAAATATTTAACGTTCAAGAAACGCTGCCATAAATTGCAGAGCCGCTTCCTGGGGATGTGTGCGCGCTGGTCTTTATACAGTCTTACAGAACCACGATCCAATTCGGAAGAAAATGAAAAGAAACCGACTCTCAGTACGCAGTGGAAGAGGAATCCAACGACAGCTGAAATATCGGTAAGGGAACAAGAATAACTCAAGATCAAAATCAGAAAATTTTTTCCTCTGTCATGTAGTTATGTAATACCCATTCTGTCATGTTGGCAATCTTCCCTGAGTTTTGGATTCTTTTTAATATTTTTTTATATCCAGCTTTCCTCTTCTCTCAGCAAAATAGAACAGCTTTTAACCGAAAACATGACATTTAAAAGATATTTTTGAGTATAAATATATATCTGAATCTCCTCGATAGGCCTAGGCAACGAAACGAGTCTATCCCATGCTATAAGACCCCGATTTCTTGCTTTAAGGTTTTATTTCTTTTTAGCTCAATTTTTTTTCAAATATCCATTGTTATGTTTGCTGTCGCTTTTCGACAGAAAAGCATTGTATCATTTTCTGGTACTACTCATCTTGGTGTATCTTTTTTTTGGATTTTACTTTTTTAATATATAGTTTGAAGAATGATTTCGTCTTTGTGTACAGTTGTCATGGAAAAATGAGTTCAAAAGTAAATTCGACACTTTTTTAAGCTTTTTGGAATGACGCTTACGGCATGTAAGTTTAAAAAAAAAAAAGGAGAAAATGCAGTGTTTGAAATGTATATAGAGAAGAATGTTTTGATATTTTCGATTTTTCTGTTTTAGGAGAATTGAAGTAAATTGTCAGAAATTCTATTTGAATATCATACAAAATATTATATATTTGAATATCTTACATTCAAATACTTGCTAATATACTTTGAAAATGTTGAAAAAGAAAAAACTGATATTTTTATTTTTATTTTAAATGATATGTAGAAAATTTTATATTAACTTAACATTTTTTTAAAATCATCGAAATACCTTACATTTAATAGTATATAAATAAACCTGTAAATATTCAATTTATTACATCGTGCCAAACTTTGAAAATATATTTCGTTTAAAAATAAATGTGTTAAACACTCAATACATTTATTATTATACATACATTGCTTGAATAAAATAAATAATTATTCAAAATTTTATTATAAAATCAACGTGATATTTTTAATAACAGTGGGCCAAGGGTGACTAACCCTACGCAACTCTAAGACTTCAAACTTCCTAATTTGTCGTTACCCAATTGGCACCTGTGAATTGCATAACCCCTAAATCACGGAGGCGAATTGCATTACCCACGCCATAGCACTACACACCCGTTTATAGGGTGGGACACATTCATACATCATCTTAGAAGATTGGACACAGAAACACAGAGAGGAAGAAACATCCTTGGCCTAACCGTGATTCGAGGCTGTGACCCACAACTCAGGTATCAGGAACGATGACCACTCAGCCACCAGTCGTCAATTTTTGGCCTTGTTGTGGCAAAATCAAAATGAAGACATACCTATAATTTCATTTACTTAGGTTACTTTGAAAAAAATTGCTTAGTTAATATTCCTCCACTGAAATATCCTATTTTCATAAACAATATTAATAAGCAGTATTTTAAAGATTTCCTCATCATAAAATCTAGTTCCAATTAAAACTTCCAAATTACTAAAGATATGATAAATTAAAATATTAATAATTATATAGTCTAAGCAAAAAATATTATAGAAATATAGGGGATTATTTACCAAACTTTTTCATGTCGTCACTTACAAGTATAGAATGTATCAGTATATTTAAAAAAAGTGTATTTTGGACTTATAATATGCTTTTATAAACCTATTTATTGTTAAATATAAGAAGATAAACTTGTCTGTATTGGTTTATATTATTATTTTTTATCAACTTATGTCTCATTTCCTTGAAATTGAATATTTAACTCGTAACTAATGGAAATATAACACTTCTTTTCAAGAACAAGTCGAAAAATAAATTCTATTAAAAACAAAAGTGAAAAATGCATGCCAAAGTTCTTACTATCGGAAATGATACAAAAGGGATTTCCATTCACCCTATGTACGGAACAAAATAAACATCACATCTTTTTTTTCTAACTTTGCTGAATAATATACAAAAGAAAAACACATTTTTTTGTAAAAATAGTACTATAACAAAGGTTTTTAACATAATAGGTTTAGTTTATTTCAAAATACACAAATTATTAGATACACAATGTGTGTGTGTGTGTGTGTGTGTGTGTGTGTGTGTGTGTGTGTGTGTGTGTGTGTGTGTGTGTGTGTGTGTGTGTGTGTGTGTGTGTGTGTGTGTGTGTGTGTGTGTGTGTGTGTGTGTGTGTGTGTGTGTGTGTGTGTGTGTGTGTGAGTATAGTATATACACATATAGAAAAGAATGATAGTCACCTATTGTTAATACCTTTACAACGATATTAAAAATATAAACTTTATGAGAATTATGATACATGAGTAAATATGTGATTATACGTTTGAATATAAAATAAACAATCAGTCTATTTTTTTACTAGTACATCTTATAAAGAATACATTTTGTACAAGCTCACAAACATTCGAAATGATTTTATTAAGACTAATCTAATTGCATTATTTTGTGTTGCTCAATAAGCATTTATATTTAAATTATAATATAGAAACTGACTTAAGACTTCGAAGTTTATAATTATGTAGTAATATTTAAAAATAGCTACTTCAATTTTTATATAAAACATAATTACGAATAGAAATCAGTTTAATAATATCGTGACCACTAGGTACTTTTGATTTCGATATTGAATAATGAATCACGGTGGCAGCATGGTGCAGTGAACGTGCATAAAGGACATATAAGGGCTTGAGAAAACATTGCAATCGATAGTGTAATGCAGAAACGGAACGATTTATCCGTTGTCTAAAGGGGTATGATCATTGGCTCTCGGAAAAGGGGAACTGTGGGAAACTCCCCTGTGAAGTGCGTGCGTACCAACATGGTAAAAGTATACCACGCATGGCAAAATAGTATTGCTCAAAATCAGCGATGAGGTAAATGTTGTGTTCTACATGGGCAGTTGATGATCACGGTGAATAACGGTTGCTAAGATATGTTCAGGTCAATAAGCGTGCTACTATTGAGTAACTGTCTTCCCACATGAACCAAGTGGTTATAAACAGTGTTTCATAAACTATTGCTCAGCAAACATTGTTGCATTTGGGCTTTGGGACAACATGCCTGATATATGTCCTTATGCTGACTGCTGTTCATTGGTTAAGAAGGTTGGAATTTGCACACGAGATCCGCAGCTGGACATCCATTAAGTGGCGACAGGTAGCATTTTCTGATTAATCACGTTTTATGCTAATCGGACAAATAGACGTTGGCTTATACGATGTGAAACCTCTGAAGACAATCAACGTGCAATCATTGCCTTAACGTTCCAGGTGAGTGCACAGTGGTCTGGGGATGATTTCCTAGAATTCTCTGGGTTCACTCATTACTGTTGAAGTTCATAGTCAACCATTTATCAATACAAGGAAATATCTTTCATTGTTGACCACTTCTACCCCTAAGTGCACATTCTTTTTCCTAAGGATGATTGTTTTTACCAACAGTACTACTTCAATTTTTATATAAAACATAATTACGAATAGAAATCAGTTTAATAATATCGTGACCACTAGGTACTTTTGATTTCGATATTGAATAATGAATCACGGTGGCAGCATGGTGCAGTGAACGTGCATAAAGGACATATAAGGGCTTGAGAAAACATTGCAATCAATAGTGTAATGCAGAAACGGAACGATTTATCCGTTGTCTAAAGTGGTATGATCATTGGCTCTCGGAAAAGGGGAACTGTGGGAAACTCCCCTGTGAAGTGCGTGCGCACCAACATGGTAAAAGTATACCACGCATGGCAAAATAGTATTGCTCAAAATCAGCGATGAGGTAAATGTTGTGTTCTACATGGGCAGTTGATGATCACGGTGAATAACGGTTGCTAAGATATGTTCAGGTCAATAAGCGTGCTACTATTGAGTAACTGTCTTCCCACATGAACCAAGTGGTTATAAACAGTGTTTCATAAACTATTGCTCAGCAAACATTGTTGCATTTGGGCTTTGGGACAACATGCCTGATATATGCCCTTATGCTGACTGCTGTTCATTGGTTAAGAAGGTTGGAATTTGCACACGAGATCCGCAACTGGACATCCATTAAGTGGCGACAGGTAGCATTTTCTGATTAATCACGTTTTATGCTAATCGGACAAATAGACGTTGGCTTATACGATGTGAAACCTCTGAAGACAATCAACGTGCAATCATTGCCTTAACGTTCCAGGTGAGTGCACAGTGGTCTGGGGGATGATTTCCTAGAATTCTCTGGGTTCACTCATTACTGTTGAAGTTCATAGTCAACCATTTATCAATACAAGGAAATATCTTTCATTGTTGACCACTTCTACCCCTAAGTGCACATTCTTTTTCCTAAGGATGATTGTTTTTACCAACAGAACAATGCGAAGTGTCATACAGATGGTTGTGAACGTACTTCTGTCGAAGGGCACCTGGAGTAGTTTATGATTCTTCTCTGGTCAGAGCAAACTTACCTGACATAAGCTCAATCAAGAATATGTGAAACCATCTCAATCGTACTGTTCATGTCATAGATTCTTACCGCTAGCCATAGCATTAGAATCGACATGTATCAACATCTCAGTGAACACCTAATGACACTCTTCCTGTATGTCTAGAAGCTGTCCATTCCGCGAAAGTTGCTAATTCTGACTTTTAACAGGTGGTCACATTAATGTGTCTGGACTGTGTATATACATATGTTGTAAGATGTTTAAAATAATTTCTGAATCAAATTTAAATCTTTATTGTCATTACAAGAAAATTGTAGTTGCTGTATATCTAGGAAAATAAACAATTTTATTTCATTGTAGAGAGTTTCAATGGGAGATTTTCATCTAAAGTAATGTCGCATATTTCACTGCTAGGAAACTAGGAAGAATATATCATAATTGTGTTTCATATTATTTCTCTCCTCTCAAGTTGGAAATATCTTCCTTACTGCTAAATTAGTTTTGGGATTGGTGTAAACTGTAAATCATTCTCTTGCTATAGCATTAGTTTTTTTCATTGAAATTATGTCTGAAGAATTGGCTAAAAGGTACAATTAGAGAGAGTATTTAAGGGGAAAATGCATTGCTCAATACTTTATTTCAATAAATACATCATCAATATAATACATATGAAATTTAATATCAATTATTAAAAGGGTTTCAGTGGTAATTATTGTATCATAAGAAAATCTGATTTGCTAAAATTTTCAAATTTTCATTGCTGAGTTATTAGTGATTTGCTCTTGAGTTTTTGTAGTCAATAAGAGAAATATCTAAGACCTTAATTGTGTTAATTTTAAATCTGTTGTTGATAATAAAAATACTGAATAATTTAGGATTTTTTCACTCCATGATTATTCTTTGATCAATAGAAAAACTATTAAATGGAACTCAACAAATGAAAAGTTAATACTTTGTGTCTTATTCACCTGAAATATTCTTCTATTTATATGGAAATACACATTGTAGCTTACTACTTATTTTAATAATACCGTATTTTGTACTTTTTGTGAACGTAACCTTCAGTGTATTTTAGTACAACTTACAATGAGCAAAAACACAGGTCTTAAAATAAACAAATCACATTGTAATGAAATCATTTTTAAAAAATATGATTCGAATTCCAGTTCGTTTTATCCCATTCATAACTATGTTAATAAAAAGAGCATATAACACAGCTTATTTTGTAACCTTATTTTAATATTTTAGGTTATTAATAAGATTACACCCTTTGAGAAGCCAATGCTCAGGGGGGAAAACAGGTTGTCTCCATTATCAAAAGGAAGTATAAATTCGATTTCCAACTTATGCAAACAGCCATCGTATTCACTTAAAGGGAATCAGTATGTTAAATAGGTGAAACCAAACTCTGTCTGTGGCACGACAGCTCAACGTAGGACAAAACTTACAGTGCCCATATGTTTTTTTTTTTTTTTTTTTTTTTTATTTTATTTTTTTTCAGAGGGCACTGTGGTGTAAAATATGTATCTAAGTTAGGTGGTCACACTTATGCAAAACCCTCAGTCTTTAGTTTCCAAGTATGCTTGATACTCAGGTTTTCGACCCATTGAAGGCATGAAAGGCTGAAACAACCTTGCCCAGCACAAGGATCAAACTTGAGATCAATTACTTGGGAGCATGAAATGATTAAGACACCAGGCTCCTGTTAAATAGATCTTCCAAGTAAAATAGCAGGATCCAAGCAAATGAGCAATATTCTCCAAGCAAACTGATACATCTGGGGTGACGGGCCAACACTTGGGAGTCTTCTGCTTGGTTTCAGTTTCTAAATTATGAAGACTTAACCACGTTTCCTCAGCAACTTCCACCGAGATGGAACAGGGAAGTATGCAATTTCTCATTTCTTTAACAGAAATCGAATGATGGATATCCCCTCCGAGTAAGAACATATATTCATCTAGCTTCTTTGACAGTGATATCAAACTGGCACCGATTTTTGCTTTAAAAATAAAAACTGTGAATTTTTCTATGTGACCCATATTTGCTTGTTGTACCAGTCCTTTTTTAACCATAAAGTGGTTGTTTCTTTCATTACAGTTGAGATCCTGGCTACGCTACTTTATTACGACTTTTATTGGCCTAAATATCCATGACGTCATATAACATTTCATCTATTTCACATCGTTTTGAAACGACGCTGTCAATCCGACTTGTCGACTAATTTGTTTCCTGCCTTCAAATCACATTTTTCGAGCGGCATCAACAAAAATAATGTAGAAGTTCATTTTGCTAATAAAACGATTTTATATATAAGGATTAAGGCATCGGTTTGAGAAGCCGTTTTAAATTGATTCAAGCCATTAACACATAGACAATAAAAAAGCGAAAAATGAAAAAGACAAGACAAAACATTCAATTGGTGGTTAGTTATAATTAATAAGGATGATTTAAGCTTTTCTGTAGTTTGTTTCTCTTTTTTGTTTTCCTTGTTTTCTTATACGTTTTTAATCCATATATTTTACTCAATAGAGCTTAAGTGTTCTGGTTTTAATTGATTAAAAAGTGAATATAAAGGAATTCCCAGTCACTTCCACCTGATATGTAAAGATCATCTTGAGATAGCTACGGAAGACCTTTCAGAGTAAATCATCAACCTAATTTTCATCTTTCATTGGTTATTTTCAAATATCATTTCAATAAACTTAAAAAGCATTTTACTGTATAATAAAAATTATTTTTGCATTAATTCATCCAAAAATCTTGGTATTGGTATTACCAAGTATATTAGGCTTAACTTAGTGGAATTCTATGTTGCCACTTGGTACATCAATTCTCATTATAAAAACTTTTTAATTTTCCTCGTATTTTTAATGGCAAAGCAAAATGCAAAAAACTAAAGGATACAAAAATGCAAACTACAGAAAATGGAATGACGTCTTTGGGTTATGGAGCAATCTTTCTTCGCAAAATCTCGCTTCCACCGTCAAGCAGAAAAGAGCCCTACAAAGGGGCAGAGGGTCACTGTCCATTACTTCTCCAGAGCCGCATAAATAACCATTGAAGAACAGTAAGAATGCCCAAGCGCTTCAAGTGAAAGCCTTTGCAATTATGTCTTGTTGTTAGACTGAAGGTAGCAACAGCATTAATTCTTGGTAAATCAGGAATAAGAGAAGAACCTAAATTACTTCGCTGTTTTTGAGCTATAGGTGTCTGTAGATTTTCCTAGTGTAGGTAATGATTAAAATATTAGCTCATGTGTTGCTATTATTAATTAATTCTAACACAAGCAATATAAATTTCACAGACCATGCAAAAATTTCTATTTATAATGAATAACTTTTCTATATCGAAAGGAATTTAACAATCCCTACTTTGTTAATATATACTAATTTTTCTAGATTATTATGGTTTGTTAAGTGAAATGTGTAGAAACAGTATCTAAATACTTCTGGATATATAGACAGAAATATTATAAAACTGCTTGTGTGAGATTTAAATATATAGATTTTACATTTATTCTTAATTTCCGAATTAATGTATTTTAGTAATGAAAATATTATTATGAATCTGCTGCAAAAAATATTCCAGGAAAAACACCATTTGATAATTTGATGTGCTTTATTCCAACCTTATATTGAAAAATATAATGCCGAAGAATGCGAAGCTTGTGTGATACTATTTTACGATTATCTTACTTGAATATTATTTAATGACTTCTTTAAATCAAATTTTTTACTGTGAAAATATTGTGTAGTTTAATTTATGTTATGCACAAAATATCCTACGATTATGAATTGCATTTTTGCTGAAGCAGCAAGTATTCTTGAAAAAAATTTAAATGCGCACATATTATACTTTAATTATAAATGGATTTTTTTTTTGTTTTTTTTTTGTTTGTTTGTTTGTAAAAAAACATAGTTTTGCATGTAATTTTTAAGATAGTTTTCAAACCTAAGCAGACACTTAATTGTTTTGTTCTCTTCTGAGTCATCTTTATCTAAACTACTACAATCAAATTTTCTCTACCAGTATAAGCTTTTTAAGTGAGTTCTTTGCATTAATTTCAGAATAAGAAGAAGAAGCTATGGAAGAATGTTTTCAATTAAAAGCTATTACCTCTTCCTCCTATTTAACAGCTTGAGGCGAAAACGAACTCAGTTGGAAAAAAAACTAAATAAAATTGTTTAAGAGAAACGGGGGTATATTTATAATAGCATTCTACGTAAAAAAATATACATCTTATTATTTTTCTTTTTTTATGTGAACTAATATAATACGAAACATAAAAGCCATTTTTCTGGCATCCAAGTTGTGTTTTTGAATCTATTTTTTTCCGTTAGGCTCGGAAAAAGAATGGGTTTAATAAGGTTCCCTACAAAGCGGAAAATTTGATTATTTTTCTATGTAAGAACTTCCGGGCTCCGACACACAACTAAATATTTTTAATCTTAGAGTTTGGCAAAAAAAAATTTTAAAAATACGAAAAATGTTCATGTTCACCAGTAAAAAAATTTATATTTAATTAGTGTCTTTTAATTTTTTGTAAGTTGAAACTCTAAAAATAATGATTCTTTTGTTTACAACTTTAGCAATATGTAAAACTGAGTAATTTCTAAACTTAATAAAAGAAAGTCTAAAAGCGTTTAATATATATGAATTATTAAGTATTATTTATAGATTATACATTGGAAATTAGATCATAAGAATCCTGAAAAGATTTTAAGGAATTCAAAACTAATTCTTTGATTTTCACCACTACAAACTCAACTTGAAAACTAAAACTTTTTAATAAGAATAAATTCCTTTATTTTAAACAGCCGAGATGGCAGCCGAATGGTTAACGCTCTTGCCTTGGGTTCAACAGTTCGTGGCTTCGAATCCCACCTTAGGCATGGATGATTGTAGTGGTTCGGATTCCACTTTAAATCGTAGGTCCCGGTCTAATTAGCCGTTGTGTGTAAAAAATGTCACTTGAGCGACAAACATTTATTTAAAGCATTTTTTTCTTAAATTTTAATATTTCAATTAAATTTGATCCTTTTGTATATAAATCTTGCAACATGTTTTTTTCATTAAATTTTACTGAAGAATACCTATTTTTAATAAAAAATAATACATTTATCCACAGTGAAAAAAATTACAAACTTTTTTTCATATAGAAAGATCAGCTATAGAATTCTAAACCTGGAACATTTTCTATTTTTAAAGTGGGGATAAAATAGAATATACTGATTACATTAGAGTTCATTAACATTTGCTACTAATTATAGTTAATATTTTATTAAAACATTTTAAATCTGTCTTAATCATTCTGATAAGAACTAATTAAAATCCTTGAATAAGGTTTAAAAATCTTAAGTAATAATTTTTATTTAAGCGTTAAGAGTAAATTTTGAAAATGGAAAAAAGCAATTCACTATAACTGCTAATTTAACATATAGTAAATCAATTAAGTTCTGTAATTCTAAATAAAACAGCCTAACTTTGCTTTAAATTCAATGTTTTGTATTTACAAAAATAATGTTGATCTTATATATATACACTACTGGCCATTAAAATTGCTACACCAAGAAGGCAACATGCTACAGACGTGAAATTTATACGAAAGGAAGAAGGTGCTGTGATATGCAAATGATTAGCTTTTCAGCGCATTCAGAAAAAGCAGGCGTCAGTAGCGAGACCTACATTGTGTTTAAATGAGAAAATTGTTCAGCCGGTTCCTCATACACAAATTGCATTTGAACATTGTTACCTGGTCAAAAGTTGTTGTGATGCCACGTGTAAGAACAGAAATGCGTACCAGCACGTTTCTGACTTTGATAAAGGTTGAATTGTAGCGTACCGGGATCGCGGTTTATCTTATCGCAGTATTGCTGCTCGCGTCGGTCAAGATCCAATGACTGTTAGCAGAATATGGAATCGATGGGTTCAGGATGGTAATATGGAACGCCATGCGGGATCTCAACGGCCACCTATCACTAGCAGTCGAGAAGACAGGCATATTATCCGCATGGCCGTAATGGATCGTGTAACCACGTCACGAGCCGTGAGTCAAGAAACGGGATCGTTCGGAAGATAAAAATTGTCTGCAGGAACAGTTCGACGACGTTTGCAGCAGCATGAACTCTTAGCTCGGAGACCATGGCTGCGGCTTCCCTTGACGCTGGGTCATAGACAAGAGCGCCTTCATTGATGTGATCAACGACGAACCTGGGCGCACGAATAGCGAGACGTCATCTTTTCAGATGAATCCAGATTCTGTGTACAGCACCATCATCTCTTATTGACTCAATGCCCAGGCGTACATCTGCTGTTATTACTGCCAGAGGTGGTTGTTCTGGGTACTGATTTCTCTGGGGATGTGCCAAATATTTTGAAAATTTAATCACTTGTTATTTCTAGTATAATATATTTGTCCAATAAATATCATTTTGTTATCTGCATTTCTTCATAGTGTAGCAATTTTAATGGCCAGTAGTGTATGTATACATATATATATGTATGTGTGTACATCTATAATATTGTGTATATATATATATATATATATATATATATATAAGAAACGCATAGTTTCCATAGCTCTTATTTTTATGAAAAATATTATTTTAATAAGAAATTTGAATTTAATGACATTTAAATATCTTAGATAATCTGTAACAACTGTATACAAAAAATTGTATTAAAAATGTTTATAATAAGTTTCAAAAAACTATATCAGCTTTTCTACGTTTAGAAATTTTGTGAGATGTCCAGTTGGTTTAAAGTGCAGACGCAAAACATTTTTGAGACATCCTGTTTCAATTAATAGTTTACTAAGATGGAAACTAAACAAAAATTTATTTTCGAAAATGCAGCAATATTTAATTCTTAATTAAAATTTAATAACAGCAACATTTTAAGAGTATTTGTTCTCGGAGGAAACATTGAGGTAATATTTGAAATATTTGCTAGTTTAACACACATCATCCTTTATTTTTTTTCCAAAAGAATTTATTATAATTTAACAAGCAAATGTTTTCTAACTTTGTCCGCAATTTATGTAAAAAAGTTGTATGTTTAATGTCGGTTAATAATGATTTCATTTTTTTTACGTTATTTAAATAAAAATTTTTAACTCCATGTTTAATAATAACAAATCTAACATGCAAAAGCATTTCCAATGAAGGAAATGTAAATTTATTTAACCAATCACCACAGTTTATTTCATTGGCTTGATTATTTTTAGTAATTGTTTTAATGGAAACCCTTTAGACAATCATAATAGTTTTTGAACCAACTGAGAATAATTTTATCCTTAATAAATTTTATTAAAACCGATATTGATTTTACTGGAATAATTGATGTTAGCATTTATTTATATTTATTTTAATAACAAATTAAAGATTAATAATGACAGATTTTATATTTAATCCTAAAAGTATCATAGTAAAAATTTTTTTATTTTAAGAAAGGAATATTTATTCAATATCAAAAAAGTTTTATAAGAATTTCTTTAATAAGAGCATCAGATAATTTTTTTTAAATTCATAATTATTTTGATTACAAATTAAAAATGAAATATAACTTGAATGATAGGATTAGGAATAATCCTATTCTAACGATTAGTTATTAACATAACTATTAGTTATGTTAAAAACTAATATTATAACTATTAGTTATGATAATAACTAATAGTTATTAATAGTTATGTTAATACTTTCTTAATGCTTAATAGTTATTAATAGTTTATTAATACTTAATAGTTATGTTGATAACTAAGAGTTATTAACATAGCTATTAGTTATGTAAAATTAAATAAAGTTTTCAAAATGTTAATTTTACAAACACTACTTTTTCAAATTAAATTAAGTTGATTCTTTCAGCGTATGTTAATCAGTCTTTAAATAATATAATTTGTAGTAACGAGCAAGGAATGTTCCTATTTAACATTCAGTAATGTTTTCAAACTGTTAATTATTATTAATACAAATGCAGTTTTTTTTAATTTTTTTTCAAATTTAAAATAATTGAGTGTTTCAGCGGGCAATAATGAATCTTTAAATAATATAATTTGTAAAAAAGTATTAGGAATAATTCGTTTTAAAATTAAATAATATTTTCAAAATGTTAATCACAGACATGCATTATTAAAACAATTATTGCCCCTTCAAATTAAATGAAGTTGAGTGTTTCGGCGAGTATTAATCGATCTTTAAATAATATCCGATTCTATCCGGCTTTAAATCTTAAATTAATATTTGAGAGCTTTTAAAGCAA
This sequence comes from Latrodectus elegans, assembly GCA_030067965.1. NCBI lineage: Eukaryota > Metazoa > Arthropoda > Arachnida > Araneae > Theridiidae > Latrodectus > Latrodectus elegans. Next base: position 7,027,370 of record CM057815.1, read on the forward strand.
AATCAAAGTCAATGAAACAAATTGATAGTTAATATGTGGCACGGATCAATTTTGAGAATAATGATTCTCCGTAGAGTTATCGGTAAAAATTAAGAAAGCGTTTACTCAAATGTAAGTCATTTTCAATTAGACTGCAAGCACACTCTGTGTGCCCCTTAGAATGCGAAATAATTTGTTCTTGCGCCTTTTAAGGCAGAGTAACTAGATTCCAGGACAGTGCATTTATCACCCGGAAAGCATCCCGCTTTCAAAATTTCCACTTGTTTCGTGATTTATAATGCATCTTATCCGTTCCACATAGCTCAGATTCTCCAGACATCCATTCATTTGCACTCCAAACTGCGTTCAGACTCGTCCGGCAAAATAATCCGGCCGAGGTTGCTCGATAAGAGGGAAGAAATTGTTGCCTTCACATTCTATTAGCGTCTCAATAACTCCGTTCTTTGTCAATCACTGCTGCCCGGGAAGTTATGAGCTGTAAACAGAGTGGGCGCTTAAATCTTTGTTAATGGTTATAAATCGATTATTTATTTCCTCATAATATGGCAAAATTGCTTCGTAATGCTTTGAATTGCGTGTATAGCGTTGAAAGTATGTCAGCATTGATAAATCACAGCTTAGATATGGAAAAAGTATCAAATACGTGGGATCTGTAGCAGATTTTTCCAAATATTTTATAAATTGTATGTTTAGGATAAAGTTTAACTACCATACCTTCAAATGAAAGGATTTTTTTTTTAAATGAAAGGAATAAATTTTCATTTTAATTTCTTGGATTTTGATGCATAGATAAATTATTAACATGTTGCTTATACTATTACGTAGCTATTAAATTAATTAAATTATTAACATTCTTCAATCTTCTTGAATGAAAAGGAAAAAATTTTTTAATTGTTCATAGAGGATTTGTTGCTCAGATTGAAATGCTAAAACTAAGGAAAAAGTTAATTTTGCCTTAACAATTAGTTAGATTTATATTTATTTGAAATAATGTTGTACACTTGGATGTAAATTTAAAATTATAACTGAATTTATTAAAACGTTACATTAAGAATATAAAAATATTAAAAATACATATTCGTACTAAAATTCACATGAACTGAAAAGATGCTGAATATAATAAAACAAGAATTGTTTTGAAGCAGAATACATTAATGTTCCCTTAAGCTAGTTAATTTTTGCCTTATTCAAAAAGAAAAATATTTTGTAACGTACAAGGACTTACTAAAATTTTCATTTTCATTGATTCGTTATTATTACTACTTATTGCTAATGAATATAAACGTGTTGAGGTTTCAAATTAAAGTAATTTGTAATGATATTATTTCTATTAGATGGTATGAATAAAATTTTTATTGTTTCTTTGAAAAATTTACAAATTTCTGAAATTTTATCATCCCATTTCCATTTGTGTCACGCTCTTTCCTGCAATTCTTATAAGTAAATAGCACATTAATTTATTTAAATTAATTTTGCACCGTTTAAATCTTATGTTTTTAAAATCTATCATATTAAATGATAATAAAAGTAAAATAACATTACTCATATTTTTCAAACCATCATTCATTGTAAGGAAATTTTCCATTTTGGGATATAGTACTTTGCATTTAGTACTGTACTTTAATAAACCATCCAGTTCTACGCTTTGACTTAAGAGGAAATAATATATAATGTGATAAGTTCGGGTGACATTAAACCTATGTCAGATATATAGTTTTGGATTTGCCATCCTACAAACTTGTCACCGTGCAATCCTAACACTTGGGGAATCTCATTTGTGTGTTGTTGTTACGTATGATAAGCCAAGCTCGCAGGCAGACGGCTATGTGAAATCAAGGCAAAGGGATAAGTCTTTCGTTTAACCAGAACACGAGGGTGAAAATACGTCTTTTTTCTAAGGCTCCTCCGATAGATGGCATCACCGAAAGATTCACTTCCTCAATTTTGACTTTGATCTAGAGAAGGTGGAAATTGTTTACAGACCATTATACCTATAGTAACTGCTCAACAATATACCACTGGACTTTCAATTTCACAGATTTAATGAGCGCGTATATCGCATGTATTTCGTGGGTCTTTCATGGCATTGGGACTCGAACTCAAGACTCCAGGACGGAAGACCGATACCTTAACCATTAGGCTATCATGGCCTCTAGAGGGAGCCACAGTGGCCTCGTTAGTTATGGGTCTTTCTTACGATCGGAAGGTAATGAGTTTGAAACTGGGTTAACCGAAGATCAATCATGTTTACCAAAGGCGAATGGGGTGTGTTAAAACTGGGCATGGTGGCAATGCTCTCCAAGTGAAATGATACCTTTCGGGGTGGTAAGTCAAGTATTGGGAGTCTTCTACTTGGTATTTACTTCAAAGTGATGAAAACTCCACCAGGCCGCTTCTATTTAACTGATAAAGATAAATTCAGGGCTAGATACAAAGAACCAAGCTGGTTCAATATCAACAACAACAACGGCCCTTACTGAGTCGGCTTCTAAAATATATAAACAATAGTAATTAGAAATAACTGTTGACAAAAGAAATTAAAATTGGCGTCTTTAGAATCTTGGTGCCATTTTAGCATCAAGTTAGTCTACGAAATAACATTCCAAATAAATGTTAGTCAGTGTCAGATTTAAAACACCCCGAGATAACAGAGTGTCAAATTTTATTATTCCCAATAATAATAACAATTTAATCTAAAAGAAAGTTTTTTGTTTTGAAATTATATAATTCTAAAGTTTGGTTTGCTTTTATTTTTATTTTTTCCATTTGGAGTCCAAATAATGTATGTTCATGAACTTTAAAGTTTACAATAATGTTTTTGCGAACCTATACATATAGCACTATTGACATTCTCTATCCTGAAAACTTTCCAGAAAACTATAATGACAATAAGCTCTTTAAACACTTTTAAATATTCTCAAAGCCTAAAATGATTTTGGATTTTGATAAACTATATTTAATTAAGACTTTAATTTAAATGTCATAATAAGTCAATATATTTATGTAATAACGTTCATTATTTCAATTTGATAAGTTTATAAGAAAATTGACTTGTTTTGATATACATTGTTTGCATATTAAATAAAACTATAATATTTTTCACTGCATATTTATATCAAATTTAAACTCTAGACAAAGATAATTTTTTTTTCAATTTTAGATTTTGTGATAAAAATAGGAACAGCGTTACTAATCAATAGAATTAGCATCAGTCTTATAAATTCTGCAGCTTAAACATGCACAAAATGCATAATTAACTGATACCTAATTGTGAACCATATCTTATGAAATTCACTTAAAGAAATCCTTTTCATAGAATATTATGTTTTTAAAGATCTGTAGAATACGACAAAAAATATTGTGTTCCATACGCGCGAACAATAAATTGAAATACAATAATTAAAGAAAATTTTAGTGATTTTACCATGAATGGTATCTTTTAGCTTTTAGTTAATTCGCAATTTATTGAAAAGAAATTCAAAAAATTCGAAGTTAATGTATTAAATATTAGAAGAAATAGGTAATTCTATTTCCTTTGATAACAATATAAAAATCAAACTTTATGCAACCGAGTATAGAAATGAATTATTAGAAAGTTTATATTTGATTACTGTTCTAAAAATTTTTGTTAAAGTTTCAGTTTTATTTATTAAGTATTTTGAAAGGATTTAACTCTAACAGGATGACATTCCAGGATTTGAATTTCTAATAAATTCCATTTTTTAAGTTTTAAATAACTTCATTTGAAGACGTTTTTACTTTCTGGGTATAACTACTTGTTTTCGATACAAATTTGTCACAAGTACACAAAGAAGTTGAGGCTAAAGTAACATTTTTACGAGAAAAAGAAACGTTTGCTTAAATGTCAACAATCATTTGACAATCAGAATAAATACCATTTTGTGGAAGTCAAAGAACAAAAAAAAAGACCACAAATGACATGCAGAAAACCATTAGCTTCATTTAAATCCCATTAGGCGAAGAAAGAGAAAATTTTGAATGAGATTAAATATGAAAACTTCATTTTTAAATTTAAAGGACTTCTTGACAGAATATTCATTACCAGACATAAGAACTCAAAATAACGAAGAATAAAAAAAAAAAATAATAATTTCATCGCACCAATAATTTTCACGTTTCATCCCTTTCTTTTATTACCCAAATCCACTAATGGAAGAGTTATAATCCACTTCTTCCAAGTTCAGTCGACCACTGAATCACAAAGAAGTGAATTAGAGGCGATTTCTTAATCATATTAGGTTTCCGCGGTCTTCCTCCTTCAAGATGGATCGAAAAGAGAATTGGGATTGCCCGCCGGATCATCAATCATCAAATGACAAGAATTTTATTTCAGGTTCTTTGGTGCAGAAAGGGAAAAAAATTGGCGAGAAAAAGTGAAATGTGTGAGAACGCAACCTGAGAAGAAAAAAAAAGGAGTGGCTATTATTGATAAATTATTATGTCGCGATCGTTTTGGATCGTTGTCATCGTTCTTTGGATTAAGAAGGAGCTGAAAAGTGAGATTTTCATGCAAAAGAATTGAATTCCTTTGAATGTCATTGGCCGCCATTTTGTTAGAAATATCGCTGAAGAATAGATTTGTTTCTTGGTGAGGAAAAAAAAACGAAAAAGATACCTATTTTGGGTGATATTTGCAATTTTTTCCTTGTTCTTAATGGTAGTTTCTGGTACGTGATAATTTGTCATGTCACTTTATGGTAACTAATGGTGGATTCGAGAGGGAATTGTAGTATTTAAAATTTTGGTTGAACAATTTATCATGTCAATTCATGGAAAGTAATGGATTATCTTTGCAGAGACGCTCTTTTAAAACGGTCTTAAGATTATTCAAAAATGTTCAGATAAAAATATTTAGTTTCTCTTTCAGTAAAATGCTCTGTAATCTTTCGTTTGATAAAATGTTTGAAATAAATGGAATACTGTGAATAAGTTGAGCAGTAAGACAGTTAGAGAATTAATTCTTTAAAATATTAATTTAAAGAATTAATATTGTATTATATGTAACATTTTATAGTTTTTAATTAATCAAGAGAATTAATACAATAAATCACATAATTTTTTTGTAAAACATTAAATCCTTTAAAATAATAAATTATTATAATAATTTTTTTAATCTATTAAAATTATAACTGGACACGAAATAAAAAGTAATAAAGAGATAAAAATTTGTAAAGATTTAGGGTTTGTAACTCAAAAGTAGCCAGCTTGTCCATCATTTAAAATACAAATTAAGTTAGGTTTGGCTAATGCTTTACGTTGAGTTTTAACATTTTAGGATAAATTTGATCAAAACCTACACTTTAGATAGGATTCAGAACCATGCAGTTTAAATAAATGTAAAAAATCCTAGGAAGAATTGGATCCATAAAATGTTGAACACAGAAGGATAATCATATAGTTCCCAGTTTGGCTTTCAAAATATAAGAGTTGTATTTATAAGATATAAACACTTCAAAATATGAATTTTCTAAATCAAGTAAGCTTTATAGAGATCTGTTCTTTTAAATAAATTCCTACTGCCTTAAGCATATCGAGTGAAATTTCACCAACATGCGAGCATTTGTATTATTTTACAACTTAAAAATCAACCGATTTTTGAAGAATAATTAGCTTTAAAAATATTGCAGTGCATTCAATCTAATATGAATCAAATATTTTTTATTCTTTAAAATGACAAAAATGATTTATGTAAATCGTAAGGGGAAATAACACAAATCCAACATTCACCGAACACTGAAAATCAATCATTTTTTTTTCTTAAGCGAGTAAATATTTCATTTTTGTTGCCAGAACAAAAGTAGAAATAAATGTTTAAATAAAACCCGAAAATTGTATTACTCAAATACAAATTACTTCACTCGGCAAAGATTTATTCAAATAAAAATATTTTAAAAAATGATAAGCAGTACTAGAAATTCAGTTATATAAAAATATATTTTAAGCATAGAATTCTAAAGAAGAATCTTATACCTATAGACTGGTCTGGTGAAGTTAACTTTCAAGTAGTAAAATAAATACTGAAATTCTTTAAGGATAACAATATTCATATATTAGAGTTACTTTATGAAAAGCCGTTGAAAATTTTAATATGTTTTGGCAAATAAACTTCAATGAGCATTTTGTAATGGAGACCTAGTGTCATAACTTTTGAGACTGAATGTCAAGATATCAGAGCCTAGATCATTTTTTACGCTAATTTTGGTAAAAACAATATTAAGCAATAAAGTTAATAATTAAAAAATTTTGTAATTTAATAGAGTCTATATAATAGCTGTACTATAGAGTATGAGTATAATCTTTAATGGTAGAGATATTGTTTAAAGAATAATTTTTGCTTATAATTTTACTGGTATATTTATTTATTTTTCTAACACTCTTTAAATTATACCCTAAAAAGACTATGTGTAAAAAGACTATGTGTATATTCAATACACTCTTAAAAAGACTATGTGTATATTCAATACACTCTTAAAAAGACTATGTGTATATTCAATGCAAAACTTTGCAATGTAAATATTTGTGTAATTTTAACAAAATTAGCTTTTTTTGAACAATTCAGAGTTGTGTAGAATATTAGAAATTCAATAATTTTATTCAAATGAAGCAGAGCATTATCATGCTCCATCATATCCTAAATCATGCTTTATGTGATTTCCTTGTCTGTTTGTCAATTTTCTAGTAAAACTTTTTTCTTTTTGTTTATAATATTATATAAGTTATATAAATATGTTTCATTTGACACATGTCAAACGGTTACAAATTCAACCGTATTTGAATAGCTTTAACTTCTAGATCATTTGCATTTTATTTATAATAAATTACTTTTTAGTGTATAAAGCATCTTTATTTTCATAATGGTTAATATATTCACTTTTTTACTTAACATGATTTTAGTTTCATTACAAGGGAGATTCCTTTAGATTCAATATATTTTATTTAACATATATATTCTCATATAAAGCAGTATTAAAATTATTTTATTTCATTGTTATCCGTTATATTTTTTATGTATTCAATCATTTAAATTTTATTTAATAAAAAATGCGAACACTATATACCTATATACTAATGAAATTTCTTAAAATAAAACTACATTATCTCATAAATTTATTTTTAAATTTAATTTTAACTAATTGAGTAATCGTATGAAATACTTTTAAAAAATTATAGATTATTTTGTTTACGTGTTCACAGTATATAAAATATGTATAAATTATTAAACTTGGATAAATCAATGTTTCTAAAACGTATATATATATAGTCTTGTGACAGCTAGGCTGGTGGGGGGCACTGCTCCACTTTTACATACTGAACCATATTTGGTGTGGAGTCTGACTGCTTCAGTACACAAATGCCATAGGGACCCGCTTATAGGGTAGACAACCATTCAAATCTCATTCATACACAGAAATGACAAAGGCAGGATAAATAGAAGGAAAAAATACATCCATGACCGAACCGAGACTCGAACCTCCTTATCGGCAATCAGGCACTCTGACCACCAGACAGGGTGGTCGGCATTTATTTTTCTTGAAATCTATAATACAAAATATTTATGAAACTTATTGATTAGATTTAAGTTCAGTTACATAAAATAAATAAGTTTAATTCATTTGTTTCAGACTGTATAAAACATAAATGCTATTATTTTTTGTTCTTAATTTAACGATTCAAGACTGAAAACACTTTAATATTAATTGCCTTTAAATATCATATACTTTAAATTCTGCTACATTAAGGAAATTACTTTCATATTTTTACTTATTTCTGTTAAACTCAATACTTTCGAAAGATTTTTTAAAAGAAACTTTGATTTGCCTTTCTGAGAACAAATTAGCTCAAAGACGTTTGACATGAAAGTATAAAAATAACATTAAAATAAATATTTTAAAAGAAAATTTTAGAGAATTATATTTTAATTCACTAAAATATTTTCTTTAAGTACTATATAAAATTTAGATAAAGTTCATTCTAATATTTGAAGAAGGTTTGACGCAATATACATATCATTTCTCCGCCAACTACTATGCAACTTTAACACTAAACCAAATTCAAAATCAGAAGTGTCATGATTTATCAAAATTTATTATATTTAACATTGTGATTCAAAATTTAGAATAAACTTTCAAATATAATATTAAAAATCAATTTTCTGAATTTTATAACAAAATCGTCAAGTAATTTCCCAAGCATAGATTACAAAAAATTCCAGATAAATTTTAAAATAAACGTTTATAATTAAAACTATTTCATAAGATTCAAAGTTTATCGAAATGACGCAATAAGCACATAATGTTCATCATAATTCGTCAGAGAATCACAAATGTGAGTCACGAGCATATCATATTTCGTCATTCAAAGTTATCCATTTTGGTGTAACAATCAGCAAGTTCGTCATTCGAATCGAATCATTGCATTTAATCTAAATTGGTTTAATCATATAAAATATCAATCACGAAATATTTTTAAGCAACAAAAAGAAAAAATATTTTAATGAACTGAATCCAAAATCTTGTATTTTTTTAATATGCCTTAACTCTCACGTATAAATTCCATGAATACAAATTATCCAAATTTGAAAATATAAATGTTTCCTTAATCATTTTCTTTTGATGAATTATTGTAGTTATTTATAAACCTCACATATGAATTGGATAATTGATGAGCGATAATATTCAAGGCCAAAGATATGTCGTATTATGAAAGCTAATTGGTAGCCATGGTGGCTTTATGACACTGGTAGCTTGCAACAATATTTGACCGTTATTTAAAAACAGTCGCGTTAAAATATAACTCATACAAGTTAAGAAATTCCAGTATCCTAGATTCCAATATCTCTCTATTAATGGCTTGTGAAGTAAAAAAAAAGAATTCTATTAAAATTTCAACCATATCTGTTACTGTGGATCAAATTTATAATACTATTTTTTACGTTAAAAACAGATTATTGTTTCAGTCACCAAAAATAAACGAGTTGAAACGTATTAAGATTCAAATTGTACAAAATGTCTGATAGCTTACATATTTCTTTCAGATAGGAATCGTCTACCACCATTATGAATATCTAACAATTTTGAGTATAGATAGTTGGTATCTACCATAAATATGTGTTAAAGTACATCAACTATTTTTGAATGTTCTAATTATAAATGCATATAATTACACATAAATATGTATAGTTTATTATGAATATGAAAAAATTTTTATTTCATATTTATAATAAATGAATTAAGAATCTAAATTTAGAAGCAAAAATGAAGGAGCAAATTTCTTAAATTTCTTTGAAATGTAATATTATTTGAATGCTCCGTAATATTACTCAAGCAATTTATAATATTATTCAGAAGCTCTTAAAAGCTTTAATTCAAAAACAAAAACACTTTTCTGTATGATTGAAGAATGTTTTCTGGAAATAAAATATAAGAATTTTTGCTTTTAAATACTATAAATTTTATGTCGAACTTTAAGAAAATCATAATATTTTAAAATATCAAAATGTGCAAAATAACATGATTAAGTATAACAAGATTTTATTCTAAATAAGAAAGAAAATCTTATATAATACTTAGAAATACTTCATAAGTCATTTAGATTTGTGAAAAAGGAAACTTTACCGAAATGTTCACTTTTTTCCTTATTTTTCATATTTTTTTATGCTTTATTGATTTTTTTACTGAATTAATATCGACAAATCAATTAATTTGGAAGTTCTTTCATATTAATTTATAATTCCATAAAATAGTTATTCTTTAACATGAACAAATGCTTTAAACTCAATAAAAAATTAGGCGTTTCTGGATTTTCACCTAAGTATAGACCTTTAGTCAAAAACTTTAATACACTAATGGCCATTAAAATTGATACACCAGGAAGAAATACAGATAACAAAATGATATTTATTGGACAAATATATTATACTAGAAATAACAAGTGATTAAATTTTCAAAAAATTTGGCAGGATAGATCCTGAGAAATCAGTACCCAGAATAACCACCTCTGGCAGTAATAACAGCAGTTATACGCCTGGGCATTGAGTCAAACAGAGATTGGATTGCATGTACAGGTACAGACGATCATGCAGCTTCAACACGATGCCAGAGTTCATCAACCGTAGTGACTGGCGTTTGGTGACGAGCCAGCCGCTCGGCAACAATTCACCAGATGTTTTCTATTGGTAAAAAATCTGGAGAAAGTGCTGGCCAAGGCAACAGCCGAACATGTTCCGTATCAAGGAAGGTTCGTACAATACCTGCAACATGCTGTCGAGAATTATCCTGCTGAAACGTAGGATTTCGCAGGGCTTGAATAAAGGGTAGAGCCACGGGTCGTAACACACCAGAAATGTAACGTGCACTGTACAAAACACCGTCAATGCGAACAAGAGGTGACCGAGACATGTATTCAATGGCACCCCATGCCAACACGCCAGGTGATGGGCCAGTATGACAATAACGAATGTATGCTGCCAGTGTGCGTTCACCACGATGCCGCCAAACACGGATGCGACAATCATGATGCTGTACACAGAACCTAAATTCATCTGAAAAGATGACGTCTCGCCATTGTGCGCCCAGATTCGTCATTGATCACACCATTGCATGTGCTCTTGTCTATGATGCAGCGTCAAGGGAAGCCGCAGCCATGGTCTCTAAGCTGAGAGCCCATGCTGCTGCAAACCTCGTCGAATTGTTCGTGCAGACATTTGTTGCCTTCCAAACGACCCCGTTTCTTGACTCACGGCTCGTGATGTGGTTGCACGATCCATTACAGCCATGCGGATAATATGCCTGTCTTCTCGGCTGCTAGTGATAGGTGGCCATTGAGATCCCGCATAGCGTTCCGTATTACCGTCCTGAACCCATCGATTCCATATTCTGCTAACAGTCATTGGATCTCGACCGACGCGAGCAGCAATACTGCGATAAGATAAACCGCAATCCCGGTACGCTACAATTCGAGCTTTATGAAAGTCAGAAACGTGCTGGTACGCATTTCTCCTTCTTACACGAGACATCACAACAACTTTTCACCAGGCAACAATGATCAAATGCAATTTGTGTATGAGGAACCGGCTGAACAATTTCCTCATTGAAACACAATGTAGGTGTAGCTACTGGCGCCTGCTTTGTCTGAAAAGCTAATCATTTGCAAATCACATCACCTAATTCGTATAAATTTCACGTCTGTAGCATGTCGCCTTCTTGGTGTAGCAATTTTAATGGCCAGTAGTGTATAGTTTTATTGACCTGAGGGAAATAACTTTATATGTACTTTGACAAATTAAAGAAATGATATGAACTTATATCGCGTCAGCTTAAATGATTTGAGCCATCTTTTTTTAATCATTTTAACATTATTTTCCTCATACGAGATACATACTTTAAAAGATAGCCTAAAGCATTTTCCTTGATCCTCTTTCACACTAGGAGAGTTTTATCGTACGATAATATGTCGTCGATATTTTATCATGACAAGTTATTAAAAAACCACACAATAGACTGGTCTCTTTCACACTGAATGGGAAACGCTATTTTATCGTAGACCAGTCAGTTCTGTGGTGTTTTTGTAATAACCTCTCACGATAAAATATCGAGTCTAGTGTGAAAGAGAGAGACTTTACTGTAAATACACATATTTGGTTAACTACACCAAATAAAGACATCTATACAATAATATTAGATAGCACTGTAAAATTTAATTATTTAAAATTTAAATTTTCCAGCAAATAGCGTCTCTACGAATCGTTAATAGCTAATTGAAGCCAAGGAAATTATTTCTGAAAGCTAAGGAAGATATTTTTATATGAAAATTATTTTTAAGAAATGCTGTCAATGCTGTCATAAAGCGCTTCCTTGTTACAGAATGAGTTTGGCGTGAAGCACCCTCTATATATCATTTAAATTGTATTAAGTGAAAAATCTTCCAAGCTGTGTGAAAAAGATATGTATGTTTTAGTCGGAGTAAAAATGGAGTTTTTAGTGATTTGAGTAAATATTCTTATATGGAGAAATTGAACTAGAGTGGTTATATAAGTGCGTTATAAATTAAATAACCTGAGTAAACGGTGAGTCAAATGCTAAAACTAATCATTATTATTTTTAGTTTTTCACAATTATTGTTCCGGTTGATCATGTTGTTCAGACATACTGTTTGATTGGTTGACTGGTTAGTGTAGTGTCCAAAGAGAGAATTAAATATAACCATGAGTGTTCAGAAGACAGTTGGCTATCTTCTTGATGTTTTCGGAAAGTGGACTCATTTCGATGCCGAAGAGGGCAATCAAAGATGTGTCTTGTTGTTAGTGGAATATTATCTCAATTAATACAATGATAGGTTCTGTTGCCATCTCTCTGGAGCTTCATACCTCGATAGTGAGAAGTCCAACCTCCTCAGAGACAGTTTTCCGCAGGAGAACATCTTAGTTCATATACACTTGAAAATTGATTGAAGGGAAAATTTTCTACACAAGAAACTTAGTTCTGTTATTTATATAATTTAATTATAGAATTAAACCCTAAGAAATGGTACATAAAATGTTTTCTCTCTAAACATTAAATAATTTTTTATTGCAAATGTTAGAATATTTCAAGTAAGCACCAATAAATTTGCATATTTGCAAAAAATTTATTTCTCTTTTAAACTTATTATTAGTAAATTTAAATTTCGATATTATAGTATGTTTCTTATTTTATAAGTAAAATTATTTTTCATAAGACAATGAAACGAGTAAGGAAGCGCAAAAAACTTTTTCAAAATACATTCGGTCCAACATATCAATAACAAAAAGCAAACTAAATTAAAATTTCTTTTCGGATCAATTTTGCGACGTTTTTACATATAAGCAAATTTTCATATTCCATAAGTTTATTCCGTTCTTATAAAAAAAATGTGTATAAATTATGATGCTTAAAATAGAAAATTTCTAGATATATCTGATATATTCTTGACGGAAGTAAGTTCTGTGTCATGTAATCTAATTCTTTATATGGTTAAGACACAAATATGCAAATTATGTATGTTTCTAAATATAGTTTATAATGACTTAGAAATTTAATTTCTTCATATTTTTATTATTTTCTGCAAATTTAAAATCAATATTCAGGTAGTCTAGGATTTCTAGGTAAATAAGTATAGTGTTTCTGAAAATTCTTATTTTTTCCATTTTTTAATTCAATGATAAAATGTATTTTATCTCAGGACGTATTCTAAATTATCATAAGCCCCTATTTTTCATATATGAAGCATATTTGAATAATTAGTATCATGTGTAACTGTTTAAAGAAAAATTTCATTTATATGATTATTTTTTGATGTATTGATTTATGAAATATTTTAAATTTTTACATTGATATAAACCATACGTTCATCACAATTAGTAAACAAATTTAATAATATATGAGTGATATATTGAGAAAAAACGGCACAACTTGATTTTTATGGCCTTATATAAGAAATTACGAATGTTGTCTAGAAATTCGTGAATTCTATATCTTCGTGGTAAATTAAATATAACATTAAAATATTTTTCCCTATAGTAAACTACTGGACATTAAAATTGCTACACAAAGAAGGCGACATGCTACAGACGGGAAATTTATACCAAAGGAAGAAGGTGCTGTGATATGCAAATGATTAGCTTTTCAGCGCATTCAGACAAAGCAGGCGTCAGTAGCGACACCTATATTGTGTTTAAATGTGGAAATTGTTCAGCCGGATCCCCATACACAAATTGCCTTTGAACGTTGTTGCCTGGTGAAAAGTTGTTTTGATGCCTCGTGTAAGAAGGAGAAATGCGTACCAGCACGTTTCTGACTTTCATAAAGCTTGAATTGTAGCGTACCGGGATTGCGGTTTATCTTTTCGCAGTATTGCTGCTCGCGTCGGTCGAGATCCAATGACTCTTAGCAGAATATGAAATCGATGGGTTCAGGACGGTAATACGGAACGCCATGCGGGATCTCAATGGCCACCTATCACTAGCAGCCGAAAAGGCAGGGATGTTATCCGCATGGCCCTAATGGATCGTGCAACCACGTCGCGAACCGTGAGTCAAGAAACGGGGTCGTTTGGAAGACAAGTGTCTGCACGAACAGTTCGACAATGTTTGCAGCAGCATGGACTCTCAGCTCGGAGACCATGGCTGCGGCTTCCCGAGACGCTGCGTCACTGACAAGAGCGCCTTTAACGGTGTGATCAACGACGAACCTGGGCACACGAATGGCGCGACGTCATCTTTTTAGATGAATCCATGTTCTGTCTACAGCATCATGATGGTCAAATCCGTGTCACCTCTTGTTCGCATTGACGATGCTTTGAACAGTGCACGTTACATTTCTGGTGTGTTACGACCCGTGGCTCTACCATTTATTCGAGCCCTGCGAAACCCTACATTTTAGCAGGATAAGGCTCGACAAAATGTTGCAGGTATTGTACGGACCTTCCTTGATACGGAACATGTTCGGCTGTTGCCTTGGCCAGCACTTTTTCCAGATTTTTCACCAATAGAAAACGTCTGGTCAATGGTTGCCGAGGGACTCGCTCGTCACCAAACACCAGTCACTTCGGTTGATGAACTCTGGCATCGTGTTGAAGCTGCATGGTCATCTGTACCTGTACATTCAATCCAATCTCTGTTTGACTCAATGCCCACGCATATAACTGTTGTTATTACTTCCAGAGATGGTTATTCTGGGTACTGATTTCTCAGGATCTATCCAGCCAAATGTTTTGAAACTTTAATCACTTGTTATTTCTAGTATGATATATTTGTCCAATAAATATTAATTTGTTATCTGCATTTCTTCTTGGTACAGCAATTTTAATGGCCAGTAGTGTATATACCTTTCAGGAATGGAATGTTTATTTTCTCTAATGAGATTCAGAAAAATTACAAATTAGTCATAATCAAAAACCAATTTTAATAGCTTAAGAAATTCAAAAAAAATGGTAAAAATGAATGAATTATTACTTAAAACAATCTTTAAGGTTATAACGTAGTAATTATTATTATTTTAAATAATAATTATTAATATGTATGAATTATTAAAAAGTTATTGATAAAATCATAAAACTTATCAAATCTCTAAATAATTTTTTCGTTGCAATTTATTTGTTTATTATATATATATATATATAGAAATTCGGCTATAACTTCATTATTTCTCAAGCTTTCTATTGTTTCTGAACTCTACAGTTTAAAAATGTAAGTACAAAGCACGAGTCGAGATGAGTGGTATCAAAAATTTGATGTTGTCTGCACAGAGTACTTAAGGCAGAGTCACAAAGTGTAAACCTGCATTTCTTCTTGGTATAGCAATTTTAATGGCCGGTAGTGTATATATATAAGATATTATATGAATTCAATTGAATATGATTCTATTGAGGCCAGTGCCTTAGTGGTAGTGTTTCATGCTCCTAAGCTAAATGTCTCAGGTTCTATCCTCAGACTGCGCAAATTCAACTCAGCCTTTCTTCACTTCATTAATTAAACTGAATTTTAATCATGCTTGTGGAAACTACACACTGAGTTTCGTGTTCAGCTAATCACCTAATCAGGATTTATGCTTCTCTTCCCAGTGCTTCAGGAAAAAAGAAATGGCACTGTAGGCCTTGTGTGAGCCACATGGGCTGTCATGCTGCAGAGTTTAGTTTTCTAGTTATGGTTCTATTGACTTACAACTTCTTAAAATGCATATCCGAATGTATTTGCTTACATTTAGTTTCATTTTATGGACTCTTTCAACAACTATCAAAATTTTCTAAATTAAAATAGTGTAGCGAAATTGACACAGCTCATGAGCTGATTATTTGCATGAGCTGAGTTAAATTTCATGTTACAAAAAATCCTCAAAAAGGTCCACTTCAGTTATTTGAATTTTACACGCAATGTTTCTTGAAATTATTTCACAGCAAGATATATATATATATATATATATATATATATATATATATATATATATATATATATATATATATATATATATATATATATATATATATATATATATATATATATATATATATATATATATATATATATATACAGACATATATATTGTGGTTAAATTTTATCAATTAAATTCTATTTTATTTATTTCTTCTAGAAAATTGTTTGATTTGATGAAAAAGTGATTAAAAATAAAAATATCTTAAAATTTCAAATTCAAGTTTGAAATTTCGAAGAATAATGTATTTTTCATCAATCTCTCAAATCTGTTTCTCTTTTTATATTTTTATTTAGTTTTATTAACAAAAAATTCAATAAAATTCATAATTAATAAGTTGCAATGAAGACAGTTTAATTCTAATCATGATAACACTTAAGAAAATATGATAATATCCTAAAATAAGTAAAAATATTCAAATTAACATACATTTATCCTTAAACGAAATACGTCTATCATTTAAATATAAAAACCCAGAAATACAATTACTATGATTGTTGCCTCGCCGGAAATTTATAGTATTTGATTCTGTGAAGAAACAACTATCAGCAACAACATTTGAACATTTTTTTAACCTCTGAAATGAAAAGGAATTTAAAATTGTAGCCAAATGGTGATCTTTCATAATCAGAGATTTTTATACGGTTAAAAAATTGTTTTTCAGTAAATTTTTTCTAATGATATATCTTAAACAAATTCAAATGTAGTAAAAGCATCTGAAAAGCAAACAAATATTCCCATGCCTAAATATTTTAATTCAATATAAGCATGTAATTATAAAGATTATCTCATCGCTTCTGAAGTAAATAGGAAATGCCTAGAGATATTCACAAAGTTCCGCTTAATTCACTTTAAATGTAAGAACTATTTGTAACATTAAAAATGTGATAAAGAGTATAAATAAATCGTCAGCAGCTTTCTTCTGCTGAAATAAAAGAGCAATAGTTTGCGGCCTAGTCTTCTTCTCTGTACCTTTTTAATATATTATAACTATGATTTTCATTTTCATAAAATTTTCCCTCCTCCTCATGAAAACTCACGACTTATGATTTTATTTTTTTTCAAAAATTTAGAAAGAAAATTTGAATCTATGCAATCCGAATCTTTTTTATTTCTTCTCCTGAAGTATGCTATGATAATAGTTTATGTTAAAAGTGTTTTATATTTATAAAATACTCCACTCCTCCATGCCAAAAATCTATATTCTTATATTACAGCTGGAGACGTGAAGAAAATGGCGTTAAAAGAATATTTCTCTTTATATCTTAAAAAATCATATCAGAAAAAATGAGTATCCATGCCTATAAAACTTAAATTATTTTTAAAAATATTTAAAACCTGATCCGTGTTCCCTATTTAGAAAACTACATTATTTAATTATATTTTTTAAAAGTTTATAATACATGAATTTTCTTTTATTTTTAGAATTGGTAATAAAATGCAGCATTTAATTTATAAAAAAAAATTATGCTCTATTACCAGGGAATGTAATTCAATTTTACTATCCACAAACTAGATCTCACAAACGTAATTATAGTCATGATACGGAAGCAAATATATTTCTTAAATCAGAATATATTATTCTTTGGAGAAAAAGTTGAAAAAGCAAAGATATTTATTTGAATTTCTGCAAAATTTATTAAAATTCTTGTAATTTTTCATCAGTTAACTTTAAAATCATTAACTAATTGAAGTCTGTTTACTCAAATTTATTTTAAAAACAATGCGTTGATGGAAATAAAGAAGCTCAAAAATTTAATGAGATAAGTAAATTTTATTGGAGCGTAGAACTTTTATGAGTTCATTTAAGGACTATACCTATTCGGTTCATTTCTTATTAACTATTTATTTTTTAATTTTTAAATTTTATTTTTGTTCCCATATTATTTTATTCTGACTAAGTTAATTTAAATCTTTTTGTTCTTTTTTATAATATTTCATTTCTTCTTTTCTGACATTTAGATTGATTCTTATAGTAAAACCATGTATAACATCATAATATATTGACTGTGTAGATTATTCAAAAAATTTTTATAATATCTTTAAAATATCTTATAATGAATATCAAGTAAAATATGTACTATATGTGTTCAACATTCACGTATAAAATAATGGTAACTTTCATTTATCATTATTTTGTTGGCTCAAACCTCATGCTTTACTTAGCAGAATAAATAAATAATTGTATAGTCAAGTTTACAATTATGTACTTTGTTCTAGAGTTTCCAGTCAAAACTCGTTTTGCAGAGTATGGTATTAGGGTAATTTTTGTTTTAAAAGGACGTAAGCACTTTTAAAATTATTTTAGGAATAAAGCTGCTTAAAAATGTCTCACTATTCACATAAGTAAAGTCACTAAAATTGTGCCTCATATTTCATCTGATTCAGCAATAAATACCTGTATCTGCTTTTGGCTTCACTTGTATAAGCATTATTCAAACTCTGCAACCGATTGAATTAAAGTTAATTTATTTCACTAAGGAAAAATATTATAGATAATTTTAAATTTTCTGCTTTATTTTATATATTTTTGATCTTATCGCAATACAGAACACATTAATATGTGAAAACTGTTTTCTCATTAAATATTAATTTTGTGCAACTTATTTGGCTAACATTTTACATTCAAAATTTGCAAAGAACATTTTTGTAACAAATTTCCAAATATTCTAAAGTTTATGCATAAAATACCTTCTTTATATTTATAATTCTTAGAAGAAAAAAATTACTTCAAACTAAGCAAGAGAAACTTCCGCTAGTTCTTTCTAAATGCCAAAAGTTTTCCTTTGCACAAAAAGAATAATTCCTTTTTTTAAATAAATGATTTTAAAATTCTTTTATCCATACAAAATTCTTGCTAAATAATGTAGACAAGGAACTATTAAGATAGAGATTTCATGTTAATTATTTTCCAATGAATAAAACAAATTACAAAGCAAGTAACCATTTAGCTATTTATACTAAGGACTTAAAATGGGAATGTCATGAGCCATTTTCATATTTACAAACCTCCATTCTCGAAAGAATACATACAAGAAAATTAACTTAAATCTATCACATACAGTGCATTTATGGTTAGTTTAAACTAATTGACACTTTTTATGGTTAGTTTTTATAAGCAACAACGACTTAGAATTCTTAACTTTTTCATTAATAAATTCTTCAATTAATATTTAAAAGTTTGATTCATAACATGAATGCTGTTTCAAATGTATATATAATTTTTACTTAGTAGTGTTACAAATAATTTATATTTTTCGACTTTTGAATGACTACAATTGTGTAAGGTTAAGAAATTATGAAAAAGTATAAAGGACTCTGTTAGTTTAATCAATTGACACAGAAAAATGATAGGATGTGAAAGGTAATATTTTTAATTTTTTCATAAAATGATTATATAAAATACATCGAATAAAAAATTTTTACTTGTTCATTAAATTATTAAAATTGATTAATTTAAAAGTTAGCTAAAACAATTTGTATACTTTCCAATTTTTGAAACTTCAGAAAAACGATTTAAGTTAAAACTTTATTATATTTGTAAATATTTTTGTAGTTATTAGTATAGACATATAGCCTTGATAATATTTAATATATGCTGTAGTAAAATTTGTAAATATCATCACATATTAATTGGATTAAACTATTATATTGTTCCATTGAATTACCTATTAATTTAACTGCAAATTAAGAAAAACTTGCTATAAACTTAAATATTTTCTGATAATTTCATTTCATTTTAATATAAATTCATATTTAAAATGGAGTATATAGTTTTAGATTTTCCCTTAAAGTTAAAGACATCTTTTAATAAAATAATTACATTTTTAAATTAAAAAATACTGAATAAAAGTATCACAATTTCAATTCCATTCTTACCAAGAAAAGAATTAAAAGTAACTCCAAGCATTGTCTGATATTTCACTAAAATAAATTTGGCATTATATCTACTATTCACATATGAATTGGATTTAAAAATGCTTGTTAGTAACTTCTCGTTTTAAATGAATAATTGTCAATTCCTAAATTCAAAATAATCACTAAATTTATTTTTAATTTGAACTACATGCATAAGTATTCATTAAATATAGAATCTTTAATGAATTTATTAAAAATATATATTCTCATTGTATGTTTCCGATTAATTTAATACTAATTGGAAGCTGAAAATTTAAATGTAAAACAAATACAAAAATCAATGAACGACGAAAACAATGCGATTCGAAGATTATCTCGCAAGCAATTGTATTTGATGCATAAAATACATAGAAAAGGAACAAAAATAGTTTTGTGAGAAGACAATTCAAATTTTATAAATCATGTTCCTTAATATATTAATAAACTTCTGAACTGATTGAGATCTATTCAATTATTTATATGACACTGAAGAATTTGACTGAATAAATTAACAATAAATATTCTACTGAAATTATAGCTATCTTTATGACTTCTGTGTGATGGATCCGAAAAGTATTCAAAAAGTATCTCTAGTGAAGTCACTATTGTCTCATATATATCGCTAGCGAAATACCTATTGAATATTTTCATCATTAAAAATACTTTTTTATTAAATGGATTTCTAAAATCGCTAATTTTAATTTTAACTTTGAATCTGAATACTTTAATTAAAATAGTAATAAATTAGAATTATGTATATATATTTGTTTATAAGATATGTAAACACAAAGTGTTCAAGTTTGAATGGAAATAGATGAGAATAATGCGCTATTGTGATTTTATCATCAATAAGCATAGTTTCGTTTTTATTAAGACATTCAGAAATTATATTTCGTAATGAATTAAAATTCAAAATTTGACAAAATTGCCTTAAAAATTGATGTTCATTTTCTTAATTGATTTTATTTTTATTAAAATGAGTCTCAACTCTCTAAACTAACTGAGGCTTTCTTTATATTCATCTCTTAAGGATGGGTTTAAAATCAAAACTCCGCCACTTTTCAATATACTTTTTAGAAAAATTCAGTTTTAGACTATATATAAGCTTCTTATTCAACTAAATTACTTATTTATATAGTAAGCTCACTCATTTGTTAAATAAGTAATTTTGTTAGAGTTTTTCGTTTTTATACAAGCCTACAATTTTAGAAAAAAATTTTTTGAGAACTTTTAGGTTTAATTATTTTTGAAATTTGAAATCTTTATACGTCTTACTCACTCTAAATAAATTTTTAAGAGACTAAGACATATAAACCGAGATTTGAAAGCTGATCAAAATATTATAGGAGATAGCAAGGAATAGCTATATGTTATTGCATCATGGAAATTAAGGGTGTAAATGCAACACTAGGAAAGATGAATATAGAATAGAGCTTTTTTTAATTATAGAAAGAACATGAAGATATATAAAAAAATTTTATGTACCTGTTATATTTCAAAACAACAAATTAGTTAAATGTAAATATCAAAAATATACTTTTCTCGAATGATAAAACAGGTTTATATAGCGTGCGACCTTTCACGCAGATATTATTGCAAAGTACCTATTTTATATGAAGGTGATGAAATTATAGCTAAGACTACAAATTCCAATAAGAAAGGGTCACTTTTTTATAAGACTCTTACTTCTAAATAGTACAGGAAAGTAAAAGATACAGTTGGCCCTCATTCAAATTTGCCCCAGACATTCTGAATCGGATTTGGGTTAATGAAACATTCTGTCAACTCAATGCATTGTTCCGAAGAAACTATTGATCCTCATTCAAATTTGTCCCAAACATGCTCAATCGTATTTGGGTTACTGAAACATTATGCCAATTCCAGGCATTGTTCCAAAGAAACTAATGATCCTCATTCCAATTTGTCCCAAACATGCTCAAAAGGATTTGGGTTACTGAAACATTCTGCCAATTCCAGGCATTGTTCCGAAGAAACTATTGATCCTCATTCAAATTTGTCCCCAACATGCTCAATCGGATTTGGGTTACTGAAACATTCTGCCAATTCCAGGCATTGTTCCAAAGAAACTAATGATCCTCATTCAAATTTGTCCCAAACATGCTCAAAAGGATTTGGGTTACTGAAACATTATGTACCCTCCATGAATTGTTGTTTTTCACGTTTGTATAACAACCTATTCTCCACAACACCAACTTATGTGAGTCTCGGGTGAGAATGCAATAAAATAAACAAATCACAAATTGACAAGAAACATGAGTAAGGCAGAAAAGCACAACATATTGCCGATTTCTTATATATTATTTTAATATAGTTCCTTAAGCCTGCATATATATATATATATATATATATATATATATATATATATATATATATATATATATATATATATATATATATATATATATATATAACAATTACAAATTGATAAAACATGTTGTAGAACATTAAGTCATTATGTATTGCCTAAATTTCTAACAAATTATTTTAACCGAGGACATTAAGGAATCAAATAAATATTTAGCAAATGGATAATAACCACAGGAAGAAGAAACGTTTGAAGTAATTCAACTGAGTCCAATAATGTTATAAATTATAAATATATTGTCGAATCAAATTATTTCTAATTTCAAAGGAAAAACAACATTGAAAAGCACTTTTCCCTTATCAAATGTACAACATTTGTAATGTGGTTTAATTCTGTAAAATATAGCTCACATAAATATAAATTTGAAACATACAAATAAACTTTTTTTAAATATGCAAAACAATATTTGATTTTTAATATTAAAATATGAATATTTTTTGTGTTGAGAACATGAAAAATGAATATATTTAATGTACTAAATTCATTAGGCTGATTTAAAAAGTGTTTAATAACTATTTAAAATAACGATTTAATTTTAAGAAATAATTTAATCTTACACAAATGAGAAGATATTCTATTCGGGAATATGAAGATTCCAAAATTCTTTATCAAAGAATGATATACAAACATTCCTTCTCAGCCCAATATACCAGAAAAATATTTTAGTTTATTTTTTTCTTAATTTTTGAATTTTAAATAAAGTGTTTAATTTTATAGCTTAAATGCTTCAAATTTTGAATGGTTTTTTATTAAATTTTTGCTGATTAGTTTTTATATTATTCTTAAAATGATGCTTTCTTAACGAATCCTGTTTAATTATTTAAAAACTCTAAAGCTACATTAATAACTCTGTATTCGAGTGATGTATTAAAATAAGTCGAATCTTCATTTTGATTTTTTCTCAGATTCATTAATAGAATCTCTGTAAATTAAATCTTTTTAATTTTTTATGAATATTTTTACAGGATTGAATTAAGAAACGTTGAACAAAATGGGATGAAATTTATTAGGGTGTTGTTCGTTGACTAATTTAAAATAAAAACTACGTTTTATTTTAGAACTTTGATTATATCTTTCGTAAATAATTTGAACTATAATTAACGCTGATTTTGGAATTCTCTATTACTTATATCAAGGTATAATAAATTTAAATAATGTTACACCCACTGCATTCCAGAATTCTTCTCTCTTTATGACAGAAAACATATAACCTACTTTTATGTTAAAATTGTGATCTTTTTGTAATATCGTTGACAATAAAGAAAAACTGTTTATGATAGCACGAGAAAATTTTGCTTTTTTCCTACATTCCCACAATATAATTTAAAAATATAATAACGATACTTATAAGTTTTGTATCGATTTTTTTTAAATTATCGTTTTTACCCATCACAATATATTTGTTTACTTTTTGCACTATGAGCTAACAAAAGAAATTATTTTGGAAAAGAATCTCAAATATTTCATAACTTTGTAATTAAAAAGATACTTTCAAGTATTTATCTTTTCGATTTGTTATTAAATAATCGATAAGTAAGGCTTAAACTACCATTTTCAGACTTTTCGTGACTAAGCCAATATTTTCATACGATATTAATTAAATTGCTTAACAATGTATATATTTTTACACGTTAATTTGTAGAATTTCATATTTTTATTGCTTAAATTAAGAAAGTGATTAACTCTTTTTAAATTTGTTTGTATTTCTGTATGTTAAACAGAAGAAAATCTAATTTCAGTTAATTCTCAAATAAAAATCTCTCTTCAAAGATGTGGGATCCTCACAATAGATACATGTTTTTTTTTTTTTTCCTGGAGGAAACTAAATAAAAATGGGGTATATGAACTTTAAAAAAAATGTATTCAATTAAACGTAAAATGTTATATACTTTGCCCAAATTCTAGATTCAGCAGCTGATTTTTAAACTAAAACTTCTTTTCGTCATTTTTTAAGTATATGATTTTTATTGTCTTTTTTCCTAAAGAAACATTCTTATGTAAAACTAAATATGAAATTTTCCTTGTCAAATTTTACATATTCATTGAAAACTATGTAAAATTTACCAATTTACTTTTGTTATGTTCGTTACAAAACATAAAAAAATATCAGAAACAGCGATGAATTCCATTTATAATATTCAAAAATTTATTTAGTTCAGTCATTTTTTACGAGAATATAATATATTAAAAAACTTATAGCACTCAAAAACTTTTAACATTAATCGCTACTTTTAAATTTTGATTTTCTGGAACATATATTTAAAATTGACCAACAGGTTTTATTCTGTCGATATTTAAAACTATCGATGACTGTTAAAAAAGCACAAGTGATATATTTTTAAAATCTAAGTTACTTTAAGCTAAGAAAACTATATGCTGTTGAATAAATAACTCCGCAATTTAAATTCTTCTTCTAAAAGTTATAAAATTCAAGAAATGCTCTCCGTTTTTTTAATAAAACTTATGCATCTAAATAAACATAAATAAACTTTATAACTTTTTAAAAAAATTAAACATGAAAATTCTTCTATAGTAATGAAAAGGTAGATATCTATCATTTAAGTTTTAATTCAAAAAAAAGAACTGTGAAATGAAAAACTGTATTTTTCCTCATCTATCGAATCATCTGAAAATGTAATCCAATTATATTTCAGAAGATTGACAGTGACAAGAATCTAACTATCCCAAAAACTTTGTGTTCAAGGTAACTCAATTAAATATTTTCTCGAAAAAAAAATAATTACAGATAATTTCCAAAATTACAAAATTTAATTTTTCGTAATGAAACTTTTTACTTCTAGATTTGAACTTCAACAAGTGTTCTTTTTACTTTTGTCATTTATTTGACATATTTCTTTTTATCATTTTTAACGTTTAATATAAGTTTGCTAAGATTTCCTTTAAAAATTAGGGTTATGAATGCATGTAATGTTTTAATGTTACTTTAACTTCATATTAGTATATCAAATAGATAGATTTATAAACGCTAAGTAATAAGAATAAAAATAAATATTTTTTCCAAATTTAAATACTGATTTAACAGTATACGCACATGTGTTAATTTTAATAATTATTATTATAAGGAATATATAAATATTATATTTCGCTAAAATTAATGTGTTCATTCAAGTAATTTTAATGTTAAAGTAGGTATTTCTGATGTGCCAAATTCTTCAATAGTTTTCTTATATTGTATAAATAAAAAAGGTCACGTAAATTCTGTACCTCTGTTTCTTCGATATATTTACATTAGTGGCAAAACTTTTTAATGAATGTGATATTATTCACATAAATCCGTATGCCGATAAAACTATTAGGAAAATGAAAAATATTTCCTTCTAATGCACAGTAACTTATAGAATCTTCCGAACAGCAAGGGGTGAATTGGACAGCAACTTTTGTAGAAGGGCACCCCATACGAGTACCGTTGACGATGAGGTTTACGCAATTTAGAAGAAAAAGCAAAGCAAAAATACTTTACTCATAGCTTACTCCATTTAGAAGTATCAATTCACATGGAAGATATTGAAACCACAAAGAATTTTTGTACCCCAATGGCCAATGGTAAATTAGACGGACCTTCGAATGGGTTTAGTTTAAAACTCGTGAACGGGAGTGACCACGAACTTATGAAAATGATGCCTTTCTCAACTGAGTTACCGTGATCAGATAAGAAAAGGTTAAGAAAGCTATTTTTCTCATAGCAATAAATGTGACAAATCCTCATATTTAAAATATTCCGTTAAGTGTATTTGTGTATGTGTTTTTATGTTATTAAGAAAAATATTTGAAGTTGTTGTGTGTGCAAAAATGTTTAAGTAATATTTAATAAAATAATCAAAATTATATCTAAACTGATATCAGTTAATTAGCTTTTTTTATTGTAATCAATATTATAAGTTTCATTAATACTTAAATCCAAAATCATTTGCATAAATTTTCACATTTCTTAGATACATAAAATTTCAGACTAATTTATTGCTCAATAAAATATATTAAAAAGTTTTACCATTTTTTTACGCATTTTACGTCAATTTGTTTTTTCGAAGACAAAATTTTAGGCACAAAATATGATGTTAATTATTTAAAATTGTGTAAAAGACAGTTTCAATAAAATAACATGTATTTCCAAATAAATTAGTAAAAATATTTTACCAAAATATTTGAAATGTTAATCCCATACTTATCATTATAAATTATTTAAAACTCTTTAATAAATAATTTCTATTAATATACATAATCCCTACTCCTGTAACTCTAATTCAATTTGATAGTACTTTTGAGAAACTGATACATAATATTTACAAAGGAGTTAACCAAAATTGAATTTGTAAATTAAAAAAAAATAAATTTAGAAATAAATTGTTTCGATTCTTTTTGCATTAGACTTATTACATTTTTTTTCATTTAAAAATAAATAACTTTATAAAATTTTTATGCTCTTTATTATTATGAAATTAAAATTGTTCTAGAATCACATAAATATTAAACTAATTTTAGTTAAACTAGAAATTAAAATATTTTTATTCAAATATCCAATTTTTTCTAGATTATATGAATTACTAATATTTAATTATTTCACATAAACTCAATAAAATATGCAAATTTGTCTTAATTAAATTCCTAAAAATGGAATAATTGTAAAATATTAATATAACTGACAACATACACGATAAAGCGACGATAAAAATCCCCATCTAAATTCTCTTTTATATCTAGTATTAATTACAGTATTAATTTAAATCTCCTAAACATAGTTAATATTCTTATTCATTAAATACATATAGTTTAAATAAAACATAATAATTTTAAAGTTGATTTATAATAATTTTTCTTTTATTTTAAAAAAATTTTCAATTCAATTAATATAATTATTTTTGTTGAATTTATATCGTTGAATTAAAAAAAAAATCTTTTGAATTACAATATTGAAAGCATATTTTAATTTTCTTAACAGTTGGAAAACATTTATAATTTAATTAAATTTATTATTTCTAGATTAAAGTTTGAGTAATATTCCAATATTACATCTAACATAAATTTGTCCTACGTTATAAATGTCTATTCTTTATTCATGAATTATTAATTAATATTAGCTAAGCCGCTATTAGTATTCATGCTTGCATCACTAAAAATTTAAATTAAACATTTCATTATGAGAGATCTAATTCAAAATCCTCAGAATATTAAAATAATCAAAATTTATATTACAGATTGTAATTTGATGATAACAAGAATAATTAAAAATAGTACGCTTACCGTTATAATGTGTAATAAATATAATTTTTTTTAATAATTTTATAATTTCCTAAATATTTTTACATAACTATTGAAAAATATTAGCTCGCATTTTTTTATAATAACAGTTTCTCTAACACTTTTTGTTAGAAATATTATTCATAATTCTTTATTAAAATTGATTTTTATAATCAGATTTGTAAACATTTATGCCTAAAACTTGAGAATGTATTGGGATTAATTCTATTTAATAAATTCTAACATTTTCTAGAAAGAAAATAAATTCCTGGTAGATTTCATTTATTATTTGCACATTAATAATGTTAATCAAAATGATGAAATTATATAATATTCTCATTAATCTTTTATTTAAATGCCAACAGAAGTTTAAATTTAGAAAAATTAATGTCTAAAAGATTTTAATTTATAACTATTTCTTTTCATTTTGTTGGAAAACAGGATTTCTTTTATTTTTATATCAAAATATTTGTATCAATAATATCATACACACACAAATAAACAGAAAAAACTACAAAATTTAATCCTAGTACATTTCTTAAAAACATAAACCACATCAAAATGTTTATTACAAATAATGCCATAAATTTGAAGTTATAATTTCTTCTTGAAATTATATATTAATAAATTTCTTTCCATTTTGTTGATTTAGATCACAAAAAGAAGAATTCCTATTAATTTAATCTTAAATTTTTCATATAAAATCTAACTTGCAAATGTAAGAACGAATGTTTTCAAAAATATTCTCGTTAAATCTAAAATGCTATTTTGATCTTTATATTAGTAACTTCTTTCAAAGCTACAAAGAACTTCCATTACCTTGCAAATATTTTTTGATTATTACTAATGATATCTATTTCATAAAAATATGTTTGTTTCACAATCGAAAATATTTTAAATTTAGTGCATTTTTAATCAGTTTGGAAAAGCATTGAAATTAGTGAATAAACATGCATATAATAATCAAATACATATGTTCATACATAGATATAATATTTATAATTATTCTTTGTTATTTATAAAATTCTAAATGAGTAAAAAATTAAACATCAACTGGAATCCGTAAGAAGAGAATTTCGCAAATTTGGGAGAAGCTTGTTTAATTCATAGTAAAAAGTAATTTAGTTTAGATGAATACAGATTCCGATGAAAGTGTTTAGTTAATGTAAGCCATATTGCAAATACAATTACGATTAAATATGTATAAATATACTCGAAATGATGTTAATGTAAGGATTTCTTAATATGATATCAAAATTCATATTTAACTGAAGGAATAATTAGGTATACAGTACAGTTTTCCTCTACTGTTATAAAATATTTATTTAGAATATAGTGTGTAGTCTGTTTCTAGTTAAAATATTGCAAATAAAGTGCAAAATATCAGAGAAAGATTAATTATTGAAATAATTCAAAACAAAACTTCTCTGATTTTAAAAATTTCAAGATTCTACTTAAAATTTCGGTTTTTTCATAATATAATCAAAGTTCTCGTTATATTTATCACATAAATTTAGAAATAAAACTTAATAATTATTAAAGTTAATAAAAGTTGTGTTTATTGTATATTAAAATTTTATATAATAGATTGTGTGTGGTTGAGAAATCAGTAACTATTATTTCAGTAATATAAGAATTGAACTATTGTGGAAATAAAATATCCTCATAGAATATTTATTCCTAAATTTGCATACAGATTTCTTCAAAGGAAACTACTTTTCTTCCAAACTGACAAAATAGAGTTTAA
Organism: Latrodectus elegans; assembly: GCA_030067965.1. Lineage (NCBI taxonomy): Eukaryota > Metazoa > Arthropoda > Arachnida > Araneae > Theridiidae > Latrodectus > Latrodectus elegans. The sequence continues at coordinate 7,056,621 of CM057815.1, forward strand.
GCTTGATGCAAAATAAATTTCCACTGAAATGATGTTTCTTGGAATTTACTTTTGGAAATAATGTTTTGTTTTATCGTAAGTGTTCAAGAATTCTAACATTTTTATAATGATAAATTTGAAATATGCCTTAAATTCCAAACCAAAAAGGATACTACACCCAGAATTACATGCAAAAATTTTGAATTTTAATAGTATTGAAAATAACTAAATAGAAAATTTAAAAATATTAATTATTTCAATTATCGTGTTTTAAGTATAAATGACAGATTTATTTTATTTCCACTTTTTAATATTTAATGAGTAAATAATCCACTTTTTAATATTTCAACTTTTCTCAGTAAAATAAAAAGGGGCAAAAATAATCTTTCAAAAAACTTCTCTTAATTATAAATATATATAAAATTAATTTGCTAATTCAACAATTCTTCTTTAATTAGGATGAACTATGAATGCTTTGTCCTTCGATTTAACATTTCCCGGATTTGAATCTCCCCTTAGATTTGGTTGTTTGCAGCATTTCGGAATTCTACTTACATCCTAGGATAAGTAAAATTTAATCATACCTATCACTTTTTACACAGAAAGACTAATTTTTACACTGTCCTCAAGTGTAAAAATTCTCATAAGCTGGAAACTAAGCCTTTACCAAGTAAATGATTGTTTGGTAATTGATCTTTGTTAATATATATACTTCTAGAAATTATTCCTGAATTATATATATATATATCTTCCACTCATAAAAATGAACATTTATCTTATCGGCTTCATCATTGATTTATAATTTTTTGTCACTTATCAAAATTATGAATGTAATAAACTTGAAACAAATCACACTTGATCACATTTCCTCAATCCTCAGAAAATCAAGAGAGAACAGGAGATTCACAAAGAACTTTTTCTTTAATATGTCCAAGAAGGTGAAATTACAACTTTGCTCTAAGCTCCTCCGATAGATGGCATCACCAGAGGACCCACTCTCTCAATTTGAACATTGATCTGGAGAAGGAGGAAAGTTTCTTACGACCATTGTACCCATGGTAACTGCTCAACGACTGATCTCAGGACTTTCGATTTCACAGATTTAATAAGCACGTAAATTGCATATACTCAGCGGGTCTTAGGCAGTATTCGGAATTGAACCCAGTCTTTCCGGACGAAGACCAATGCCCTAACCACTAGGCTACTTCAGCCACCATTTATTTTTTATATACATATATATATATATATACGTTTTTAAATGTATTTTCTCAATTCGAGATATAATCTTCCTTCCTTCATTACTGAAGGGAAATTTTTCACAGTTTATAAGAAAAGTTTTAACTCTTTCACAAAATAAATATCCTTTGTTGAAGAAAATAAATTTTTTTAACTATAAAAGTAACGATGTTTTTGACATCTGAAATTAATTCAAGTCATAAATATGTGCATTAAAAATTTATTAATTACCTTTTCTGTAGCGTTTTAAAGAAGCCTACTTTATTTTTAAATTTTTCTGCAAACGTACATCAAAAAATAAAATACTTGTTGAATTATTTATAAAATATGAATGTAAGTGGAACACATCTGCTTATAAGAAATGCTTCGTCGTATTAATAAAAAATTCTGTATGTGTGTGTGTGTGTGTGTGTGTGTGTGTGTGTGTGTGTGTGTGTGTGTGTGTGTGTGTGTGTGTGTGTGTGTGTGTGTGTGTGTGTGTGTGTGTGTGTGTGTGTGTGTGTGTGTGTGTGTGTGTGTGTGTGTGTGTGTGTGTGTGTGTGTGTGTGTGAATAATAATTTTAAAATTAATAATTTATTAAAGAACCAAATATTCTGGGTTTAGTTTACAAATCAGAGGGGAACGTTTGTAGTGGTACAGAATTCACTTCAAACTATGTCTAACAGAATTAAACCTTGTGTGAAAACATATTCTGTTAGGAATGGGATAAATTAAATCAAATTTAAATTAAAACATTGTAAATATTGATAATTATGGAGAATATAACAGCTATGTAAGTATATATATTTGTATATCCGTATGTATAAGATATTAGTTATTTTAATTAAAATTATGTAAGCACAAATATTTATCCTTAAAAATTAATTTTTAAAAATTCACGAAACGCAGTTGTAATTTAGTTTCATACATGCAAAATAGTAGTAGCAATAATAAACCTTTAGCAAGTTTGTTGTAATTTACTAAATATTATTGGTGATTGAAAATTCACCAAAATTTTAATAATTCCATTTTATCCTTTTGTTGCAGATCTCTTTTGTCTATACATAGAAATACTATCCAATTAAAGCAAAATAAATGTCTCTCTGATAAATGATTTATAAATTTTTTTTCTTTAAATTGGATAAGAACAAATGAATATGAAATTCACGTTGGAATAAAAAAGACTATATTTTATTTATTACGCATGAAAATATATACCAACGTGTAGCATTGATATGCTAAATTTGATAAAAAAGAAACATTAATCTGATTTTCATAATTATTAAAATTATACATTAATTTTTAAATCAGAAAATAAATACTCAAAATTTAAATGGGACTAATTGTATCCTTAATAAAATTCCCCAAAATTTTGTTTTTTTTTCCGATTTTATTGTACTAAGTTCAACGACGATTCCAATTAATTGGATTTTAAAGTGATTGCTTTGATATTAATACTACTAAATAACATTACTACTAATAAAAGCAAAGCTTACATTGAAAAAATAAAATTTCACATTAATTCCTTATTAATATTAAACAATCTGAATTTTGTATTCTTGCAAATGCGAAATTGATATTAAAAGCAAAACGAGAAATAATTCATTGTAATCAACGTACCCTAGAATTAGAAAAAGAATGAAAAGTTTAATGTTTTTTGTAAAAAAAAAATTTAAAGCTGCACTCTAATGTATAGCTAATTGCTCAAATCTCTCTTTTTTCAACCACTCTTCGGAAACATTAGCTTAATTGCTTCACATTTGCAACACTCATGGATAATTTAATAACTAGCGCCAGTCGTGTTTCGTTTTCTTAAAATGCGATTTACAATTAGCGGTTTTATATGCAGCTTGTTCTCTTCAACTTTTTCTAAGATTTTTTACTTAAATCTTGTTCTAAATGTTTATCTTTTAAGTATTGTTTTTTCTCCCGGACAAACTCAGAAAATTAGGAATCAATTAAGTTTCTTTAATTTGCGTGCTAAAATAGCAAATGCGCAAAACATGTTTTTATTTTCAATGTGAAAGCTAAAAAAAGTAGCTTATTAACAAACATTAATTGCATTAATTATTTTTGTACTCACACTTTTTAATTAAAAAAAACGTGACACTAATGTGTTGCTTTTGATCTGTTGAAAATGTGACGCAAATGCCAAGTTTTATTGAAAAACACAATTCAAGCCAACAATGAATAATTCTAAATTATTTTGAATTAATAAAATTGATTACCTATATGTAGCATTTTTATCAATCAAAATTAGCAAATTAATACCATATTCTTATTGGTTTATTATAATGACTTAATTAAGTTGTTACAAATTAAAGTGTTTTATTATAAGTTAACTTTTAGAACATCATTTATTTGCTTGGAATTATTTGAGTAAAGTTTATGACAAAATTAAAGAATTTCCTAATATAACTACTTTCGAAACTTTAAAAATGTTATTATCCTTTAAAAGCTATCCTAGTTAAAAATTTATTACAAAATGAAAATAATTATTTACAATCCTATTTGTCTAATATGTATATTAAAATATATGTTCCCAATAAAATTGACAGTTTATTGTTTGCCAATACAATAAAACTTTTAAGGATTTTTTAAGCAAATAATTTAAAATTTAATTAAAATAATTTTAACTACCCTTTTAAAAATTTAATTCAGGTTAAATTTTCCTAAAATACTCATTTTCTGGTTTCTATTTGACAAATTCCTGATTTTTTAATTTAATTATGTGTTCTATTTGCATGTTTCTAACTTCCAAAAATCTTTTTATGATTGGACTTTATTTCTAAAATATAAGTTAATCAATAAAAAGGTATATTTTTACTTCTAATAACAGAAATATCTGATTAATTATATGATTGTGATGTATATATCAATACCATTTGAGTAATGTTTTCAAGATTTTAAATTCTTAACAAAGAGTAAAAATACAGTTATTTTATTTTACTTAAGTTTCCTTTATTTTCCGACTTAGGATTCCCCATGGAAATGAATTTGTTTTCTCCTATTACGTATTTATATTCCTTGAAGAAAGTTTAGCTTCGAAAGTATTTTTGAATAAGAATTCTTTTTATATAAAATAAACATAGATAAGGATTACAACAAGTTTACTTTTTTTTAATTAAAAGTTTTAAATCCTTATCTATACAGTACATTACTTATCCAAATAACCAAGCAAACAAATTTGAAAAAATACCTTATTATTTTTTGTACTTGTTTATTCCAAATTTATTATAATTATAAAATGGAACCTTTTTTATGTAATTACTGTTCTATAATCTTTTCTACGTCTAGACTATAATTTAAGAAGTATTTAAAAGTGATAAACAGTTATTCACAACCACTTTTAAGTGGCTATAAGGATACCTAACTTTCCACACGCTAACAAAGATCACCAATCTATATCCAGTTCACGAAAATATGCCTCTTAATAAAATCTGTACCTTATTTTCAGTTTCAAATTCAATAGATTTAAGCATCTTTGAAAACATTGACAAGTGCTAAGTTTTCCTAAAGCACACTTCAGCTTTATTTATTTTAATTTTTTTTATTTAAAATATGTGTGTGTGTGTGTGTGTGTGTGTGTGTGTGTGTGTGTGTGTGTGTGTGTGTGTGTGTGTGTGTGTGTGTGTGTGTGTGTGTGTGTGTGTGTGTGTGTGTGTGTGTGTGTGTGTGTGTGTGTGTGTGTGTGTGTGTGTGTGTGTGTGTGTGTGTGTGTGTGTGTGTGTGTGTGTGTGTGTGTGTGTGTGTGTGTGTGTGTGTGTGTGTGTGTGTGTGTGTGTGTGTGTGTGTGTGTGTGTGTGTGTGTGTGTGTGTGTGTGTGTGTGTGTGTGTGTGTGTGTGTGTGTGTGTGTGTGTGTGTGTGTGTGTGTGTGTGTGTGTGTGTGTGTGTGTGTGTGTGTGTGTGTGTGTGTGTGTGTGTGTGTGTGTGTGTGTGTGTGTGTGTGTGTGTGTGTGTGTGTGTGTGTGTGTGTGTGTGTGTGTGTGTGTGTGTGTGTGTGTGTGTGTGTGTGTGTGTGTGTGTGTGTGTGTGTGTGTGTGTGTGTGTGTGTGTGTGTGTGTGTGTGTGTGTGTGTGTGTGTGTGTGTGTGTGTGTGTGTGTGTGTGTGTGTGTGTGTGTGTGTGTGTGTGTGTGTACAGTTGAATTTGATAAAAATAGTTCCCACTTATTTTCACCAGAGGCGTATGTAATGATATTTTATGTAATAGTCCACATTTTAGTGCCATCAATTGGTGAGTTATCGTCTTTAAGAATCAGAAACTGAGCAGATCTTTTAATCTAATTAATGGTTTCCAGAACCATCCTTTTCCTTGCTGGACATTTGGACCACGTCATACTTGCTACCATTACCAGAAATTAAAGAAGCATTTCTCACCTAGTTAAAAAGCCAAAAAAAAACATATTTTACTCTTTAAATGGGGATATTTTTCTACATAAACATAAGCAGTCAGATTCATTTGCTGGATTTTCTGAGAGAAAACTAATCAAAAAGTGTCCTCCGTCATCAATTCTTCAATTTTACAGTTATTTTATTAAAAATACAGTTATTTTATTTTACTTAAGTTTCCTTTATTTTCCGACTTAGGATTCCCCATGGAAATGAATTTGTTTTCTCCTATTACGTATTTATATTCCTTGAAGAAAGTTTAGCTTCGAAAGTATTTTTGAATAAGAATTCTTTTTATATAAAATAAACATAGATAAGGATTACAACAAGTTTACTTTTTTTTAATTAAAAGTTTTAAATCCTTATCTATACAGTACATTACTTATCCAAATAACCAAGCAAACAAATTTGAAAAAATACCTTATTATTTTTTGTACTTGTTTATTCCAAATTTATTATAATTATAAAATGGAACCTTTTTTATGTAATTACTGTTCTATAATCTTTTCTACGTCTAGACTATAATTTAAGAAGTATTTAAAAGTGATAAACAGTTATTCACAACCACTTTTAAGTGGCTATAAGGATACCTAACTTTCCACACGCTAACAAAGGTCACCAATCTATGTCCAGTTCACGAAAAGGATACCTGTGTGTGTGTGTGTGTGTGTGTGTGTGTGTGTGTGTGTGTGTGTGTGTGTGTGTGTGTGTGTGTGTGTGTGTGTGTGTGTGTGTGTGTGTGTGTGTGTGTGTGTGTGTGTGTGTGTGTGTGTGTGTTATTCACAACCACTTTTAAGTGGCTATAAGGATACCTAACTTTCCACACGCTAACAAAGATCACCAATCTATGTCCAGTTCACGAAAAGGATACCTGTGTGTGTGTGTGTGTGTGTGTGTGTGTGTGTGTGTGTGTGTGTGTGTGTGTGTGTGTGTGTGTGTGTGTGTGTGTGTGTGTGTGTGTGTGTGTGTGTGTGTGTGTGTGTGTGTGTGTGTGTGTGGACAGTTGAATTTGATAAAAATAGTTCCCACTTATTTTCACCAGAGGCGTATGTAATGATATTTTATGTAATAGTCCACATTTTAGTGCCATCAATTGGTGAGTTATCGTCTTTAAGAATCAGAAACTGAGCAGATCTTTTAATCTAATTAATGGTTTCCAGAACCATCCTTTTCCTTGCTGGACATTTGGACCACGTCATACTTGCTACCATTACCAGAAATTAAAGAAGCATTTCTCACCTAGTTAAAAAGCCAAAAAAAAACATATTTTACTCTTTAAATGGGGATATTTTTCTACATAAACATAAGCAGTCAGATTCATTTGCTGGATTTTCTGAGAGAAAACTAATCAAAAAGTGTCCTCCGTCATCAATTCTTCAATTTTGACTTTTCATGTAAAGGATAAATTAAACATAGAAACAATAAAAGTTTTTACCCACAATTACTTGAATTTAATTAGTCTAAATTATTAGAAAATCATTAATACTTTTGAGTTTAAGACACAGATTTTAATGCATCGAATCAAAAATTATTACTAGAATATAAACTAGAGGGTGGAAATAAAAACTCACAAATATACTTATGATTATATTTGTGAAAGATACATACATATATGTGAAATATTTGGGAATATGTGTAATAGTATATTTGTGAAGGGTACTGAAAATTGTTTTTTTATAATACTTATAAATATGTATTGTTATAAACAAAATCACAATTTTTTATGTCTTGTCCGATTGGCTAAATTCCTAATATCAGTTCAAATATTTGTTCTTGGCAACTGAGGTTTTGAGATAAATGGTAATATAATGAGAAGAATCAGACATAATTATGGTTAAAAAAGTTTTACAAAACCGGCAGCACAATAATACTCGACCATTGGACTATAAGGTATTATGTGAAAAGGAATTATTTGAAGATGATTAAGACTATAGTTACTAGAGGCTTGAAACAGAGATTACGTTCCTTATAATGAGATCCAGATGTATTTAATCAATAATTTAAAGCATTAGTGATTTAATATATCCCATAAGGAAAACCAATTGACTTGTAAACTGAAAATGATTCAAAGAAGTAACGTGAGAAGATCTATAAAGCAGAGAAATTAGATCAATGAGTTAACGTCAGCTTTCTTAACTCTCTCCATTCTTGTAATCGAACATACTTATTTGTGAATGACGCTAGAGAACCTGTTTATCTGAAAATTTTATTGATCAACATTTAATCATTATTTTATCTTTATCACATTAAATGCATATTTACTTAGATATGATTTCTTTTTCTCGACCATTTTAATCCTTCTTTGTTTCCTTTCAGCAATGCTCTGTCTTGCACTACTTCTAAATATAATGTCAAATAAATGCTCTCTTATTTCATTAATGGCCATTTGATACAAATCGCAATCATCCAAGTGATAATTAGTTTGTTATTTTAACTAGCTATATATGTTATTTGGGATTTTTTTATACCTACTATATATTTTATATATCATCTGTATGTGCTTGCAATTTATTAAGGAAAAAGCCAAATGAAATGGAATTAAACAGAGATCAAACCAATAGTCCTCTCTTTGCCCTCTTTTTTAGGAAGATCCTTGTCGCAGAAGAACGTGTTAATAAAGAGATGGACATCGAAGGCAGTTTCAGCTAATGGATTTTTAAATACGCTGACAAAATGTGCACTCTTCTACCTACAGCTGGTTGAATTAACCTTTGTACATCAACTATGCACCAATAGCTTCCTGAGTATATTTTGTAATAACTGGTGCATTTTGTAATGACCCGTACATTTTGTGATAGCCGATACATTTTGTAATAACCTATATATTTTCTTATAACCTGTACATTTTGTTATAACCGGTACAATTTGTAATAACTGGTACATTTTGTAATAGCAAATTTTGTGTTAATCGTAACATTTTGTAAGAACAAGTACATTTCGTGATAACCAGTATATTTTGTTTTAATATCCGATTACTGATAACAAATAATGAGAGTATGAAGGTATTTGCCAATTCAGTTCTCTCCATCAATAGTTTGATGTCAATTCAAAACTCCCAATCACTGAAGTTAACATTATTACAAAAAAGATATCTTATATATTAGTTATTTCGCATAGAAAAAATATTTCAATTCTTTTCTTCAAAGTCCAAAAGCATTTTATCGTTAGCATTATTCATACTTTTAGAATTCTCAAATGATCATTAAAATATTTCCGCTATATCTCTTTTTAGAAGTAGATGCTATGTATATATTCCTCATTTCCAATATATTTCATGATGAAATATTTCAAAAATATCAAGTCTAGAAATAATATCATCAATGAGTACGAATTTGGTATTAGGTATCGTCCATGAGTGTGGATCGAGTATTTGGCTTATGATTCGGATACAGTAATTTATGCCAATGCTGAAAATTTTTCCCAAATCCACTCAAATAATTTTAATATATGCAGCCGTGGATAAAAACTGAGTTTAGAAATTAAAATAGTTTTCATGCTTTTCTGATATATTGTTCAGTACTCACTTGACGCGCAAGGATAGAAAATTTCCATTTCAAGTGAAATTAATGGCCTCAACTGAAAGATTCATTATTATTATACATCCTTCATTCAGGCCTAAGCCATAGAAAATATAAGCTGATTAAAAAGATTACACTTATTTATACGACTTCAAAATACCTTAATTTACCTGTAATTGACTTACTAAATCAAAAAATGAACCTATAAAAATACATTTTCCAAATTTAGGCTTGAAACAAGTTCCAAACTTTCATTTTATTTGAATACCACTCCTCATTTATGAACAAACATAAAAGCATTTAAACTAATAGAAATCAAGACTTTTCTGATATTTCGGAATTAAAAGGTAAGTATTGTAATTATTTTAGATTTATAAGAAATTACAAGAACAGTTGAGGTATAAACCGTAACTAAAAGACGAAATCCAGACATCGCAAAGGGGACAAAATGGGAAAATTTTCAAAGAATCACCCAAATAGATATGTATGATAAAAACGTATCCATCACTGTTATTCAATAGTGACTAGGAATGAACAAGGGAGCTTATGCTCTGAATAACTCTATCTACCACTGGGTCTCAATGAACCCGTCTCAAAGCGAGTCAGGGGTACTTTTCTTTCCTACGCATTCATCATACGAATACTAGCTACTAACTGTAAGAAGTTTTCCCAGAAGGCGTGGCGGATACATAATGCTTTATAAAGGTATTCTGTAACTGATTGTCAATGATAACGTGGGGTAGAAGGCTCATTAGGATTTATAAATTTTTTCTACGTTCTAAAGTGTGAAGATTTCTGAATTCTTTCTGAGAAACTTAGATTTGTGCTTACAGAACTACTAAAATGTCTGTCTTCCTAAATTCTTAAGTTCCTAAAAAAAAGATTAAAACAATTTTAGACTTCCTTACTGATCACTATTCTTTCTGCACACACCTTCCTTCCTAAAAGGGGCTTCTTTCAACAAGAACCAAAATGCAGGAAATGATACAAAGATGAGGAATCAGTAATGCTTAGAGATTTAAATATGAGTGTGATGTTCTTGCCCTTACTTGATTTACTACTTTAGGCTGTTTTTAATCTAAACAGTTACACCTACGCTTCATTGAGAGATTGTCAGACTTTGCAAACAAAGCAGGTGACCCCAAAAAGTGGAACTAAGGTTAATTGGGTTTAGTATACTTAGTACAAAATGCTTTTAAGTAGATGTGCCCTATAAAAAACAGACCCAATATAGAAATTGAAGAAAATATCTTAAGATTATTGATTGACAGTTTTCTATGATTTCAATCCTGGCGACAAGAGAATATGATCCATTATCTATAGAATAGTTTCTCAAAAGCAAATAATATAAGAAATGTAATAATTATCGTTTGTTACTAATAAGTAGTTGACTTTGAGGTATCAAAATATATGCGATACAAATTTATACCCTCAAATAAGCTAATAAAACGGCTTATATGCAAAATTTAAAGATTAAATAATTTTAAAAATCTCTTTAAATTCCGTACTATTAAAGAAGTCTCGTTTTTTAGTTTAAATTGAATTGCTAGTTTAATTTAACTCTGTTTTAATTTAATATACCGGGTGATTATAATTAAAGTCCCGATTTTAAAAATCGATAATTTTAAAACTACTGGTAAGAATGACTTGATATTTTAGCAGAACAATCATAAGGCAATGGAATTTTACTTTGTGTAAAAAAAAATATATTTCTAAAATGTGCCGATAGATGGCGCTATCAGCGTTTATAATGTCTATATGCAAATTACTAATACGTGACATGCGTACATGAGAATTAGCTGCCATAAAAATGCAGAGCACCAGCTCTTTGACTAAATGCTTCATCATGACTCTGACTATGAAGGATCGCGCTCTGCTCTTGAAGTTTTTTTTTATAAGAACGATGACTGTACACTTACAGCTATTAGGAAGTTTCTGATTTTAAAATCCATTAAATGGGGTCCAATAACCGCAAAAGGTCTGCGAAAAATTATTGCTAAATTTGAAGAGACCGGTTCATTTGACGTTAAACGGGGTAGAGGTAGAAAACCATTTCGGCTGTGGCAGTGGAAGATGTGGCTACAGCATTACAAGAACAGACTAACAGTGATGTTGGAATCAGCAGTGCACGGGGAATTGGCCGAATGCTGGATATGCCGAACAGCACGGTGCGTAAAATCCTACGAAAGATCCTGCTCTGTTATCCGTATAAGATAACTCATGTGCAGGAGTTGCTACCGGTTGACCTGGAAGCACGTCAATCTTTTGCACTGCAATTTCTTGCCCGGATGGAAATGGACAACGGATGGCCATGAAACATTCTGTGGTCTGACGAAGCCCACTTTCAATTTCAAGGTTCTGTAAATACGCAAAATTGCAGGTTATGGGCGACCGAGAATCCGTCCCAGCTACAGCCATTACCTCTTCAGTCTGAAAAGGTTACTGTGTGGTGCGGAATAACGGCAGCGTTTATCGTTGGTCCGTTTTTCTTCGATGAGATCACACCTACGGGTCCCGTTACCTGCACCGTTACTGGAAAGCGGTATGAAAAACTTTTAAGTAACCATGTCCTTCCGGCACTTCAGCAGCGTCAGTGTGTGGATCGCACAATATTCATGCAAGATGGCGCTCCTCCGCACATTGCTACTCCTGTGAAGTAGCTACTGCGTGCTAATTCGGAGATGATAGGATCATAAGCCGTCATTTTCAAACAACGTGGCCGCCACGTTCCCCCGACTTAAAACCGTGTGATTTCTGGCTTTGGGGTACCTGAAGAATGTTGTTTACAGCGGGAGTTTTCAGAATCTAGCCGACTTGAAGGCAAGCATCACACACCACATCCATTGCATCTGTACAGATAACCTCCGATCTGTTGTGGAGCATGCCGTTTTGCGCTTCCATTTAGTAGTGGAACAAAGCGGAGGGCATATCGAACAACTTATGCTTTAATTTTCAGCAAGGTGTTGATTCCATGAAGCTCTTTTTTTGTCATAATCGCTGTTGTCGCTGCATTCTTGTCTTTTCGCTAATAAATCTTTAGTAAATCCCTGAACTCTAATTTTTTTTCGTTTAGTTAACCACATTTCTGTGTTTAACAAATACATTTTTGGACTTTCCTCCTGATATTACCCGGACAGCGCCATCTATCGGCACATTTTGGATTTTTTTTTTCTTTGCCAAACAAAATTCCATTGCTTTACGATTGTTCTGCTAAAATATCAAATCATTCTGATTAGTAGTTTTAAAATTATTGATTTTTAAAATCGGCACTTTAATTATAATCACCCGGTATATTAGTGGGATTATCTGAGTATCAAGATAGTAAATTACAGTATTACTTCGAATCAGCTTAAAGACTGGTTCTCAAGATCAGTTTCATTGATCTAAAATTATTTTTCACAGCCAGAAAAAATTTTGTGCAATGATTTCCCAAAATTTATTTTGATAAGATTTGTTGTGAAAGAATAATCAATATTCTCTCATTTCATTTTACAAATAGTATGTATTTATAGAGAGCAAATGTATTTATAAATTCCGCATATTAAATTTAAAAATAATTTTTTGAATATTTTTTTCAAAAATTTGCATGAATACATTCAAAAATCAACTGTGAAGAACAACAAATTATCACCATCAGTCAATCAATCAACTTGTTCAGTTTGATATTCCAGTGCATAAGCTTAGAACAATTAATTGTGAATGAAATATATGTTCATATTTAATGATACAATTTGTGACATGTTTACACGAAACACAATTACGTTTTTATAAATGGTGTATAGATTTCGGTATACTATCTGAAGTACTTCATTAGGCAGGGTAATTAAATGAATAAATCAAAATGATATTTAATTTTTATTTTCTTCGTTAATTTTATCGTTATCAATTTTAAAATTTAAAATTACTGATCACAAAGATTTGATACCTTTAAAACGCTGTAACAACACATAAAAACTATACTCATATACGAGGATAACTCTGAAATTTTTGAGATACAACTAAGTTTTTAAATTTTTACTTACAAATTTTAGGTGTATTCAAAGTAGTCTCCTCCAGCAGAAATGCAATTTTGTAGACGAATTTTCCACAGATTAAATGCTTAAAGCCATTCATTTCTTGGAATAGATGAAAAAAATGCATGTATAGCCAAATCTATCTCTTCTTCTGAATGAAAAGGGTGTCCATGTAAGTTCTTTTTTATATAAAAGAGTATCCAAAAGTCACTCATAGCTTGATCACGTGAATACGGTGGATGTTCGATCACTTTAATTTGTTTTTATTTAAGAAACTCAACTGTTAATCCGGCTGTATGTGCAGATACATTGTCATTGTGAAACATTAGTCCCCTAACATTCAGTTCTTGTAGAATTTCTGGAAGACATTTAGTGGTATACCAGTATGATGTTACTGTATTCTGTTCTTCCAACTTGATAGCTTTGATCAATCCCGTACTTCTGTAGAAAACGGCATATATGACTTTCTTCAGTGCTCGTTAATTTTTTCACCATTGTCGAAGTGGGATCCTCTTCAAAGACCTATACTTTGCTTTCTTGACGTGTTGGAACGTCAAAAAACGGTATGTACGTTTCATCACCTGTTACAATTTTAGAAATGTTGCGGTGGCCATCATCATTTATGAATTTAAGAGTTTCTTTACTGATTCTGACACGCTCCTCTTTTTGGTGCTCAGTTATATTATGGGGAACCCAACGGCAAACTACTTTTTTCATATGTAATTCTTCATGAATGATTTAGTGTATGACTGCGGATCCAATATTAAGTTCCTTCTATATCATTTGATAGGTACAGCAATTATCATCCATTAACATTTTTTGTATGGCAGACACATTATCTGGGATTACTGCCGATGGCAGCCTTCCTATGTGTTCTTCATCCTGAAGAAAATTGCGACCTTTTCTAAATTCTTTAAACCATCTGGATACAGTAGCACAAGCTGGAGATTCCTCACCAAATGCTAATTGCAACCACTGAATGATTTCTTCTTGATTTAATCCTGCTTTAAAATCGTAGAAAATCATAGCGCGAAATTGTTCTCGCGTCAAATCTATTTTCTCTTCTGTTTAAAATTTATTCTACGCTAAGCAAGTTGAAGTAAGTCAGTAATAAATCGTCTGAGTTAAAGTACCTTGTATTTCAAAATTAAAACGTCATTTTTATTTTGTAAATTTTTGTCTGCACGTATATCAAACATTTCAGAGTAACCCTCGTACAGTGAATATATTCTATTCTTCCCTCGAATAGCTAACAAAAAACAGCTTTTAGATTTGAAATTGCTGATCAAAAAGATTTTGATTTTCTGTAGGCAATAAATTAGCACAAATAAATTATAGTTACCTATTGTATAACTAAATCATAATGTTATATTTACAAATAGATCATATTGATATATTTTAATCAATAAATATTTTATATAATTCCATGAGAAAGCTTAAGAATGCAAAGTTTAGATCTTTTATTATTGATTACAGACTCCCTCAAGGCATGTAACAGCACTTATAAAATACAGTGATATTGTACATACACCATGTGCTTCCTTTAAAAGCTTGTCAAAAGTTTTTACATATAACGTTACATACCGCAAAATAATACACTATTGGCCATTAAAATTGCTACACCAAGAAGGCGACATGCTACAGATGTGAAATTTATACGAAAGGAAGAAGGTGCTGTGATATGCAAATGATTAGCTTTTCAGCGCATTCAGACAAAGCAGGCACCAGTAGCGACACCTACATTGTGTTTAAATGAGGAAATTGTTCAGCTGGTTCCTCATACACAGATTGATTTTGAACGTTGCTACCTGGTGACAATTTGTTGTAATGCCTCGTGCAAGAAGGAAAAATGCGTACCAGCACGTTTCTGACTTTGATAAAGGTCGAATTGTATCGTACCGGGATTGCGGTTTATCTTATCGCAGTATTGCTGTTCGCGTCGGTCGAGATCCAATGGCTGTTAGCAAAATATGTAATCGATGGGTTCAGGACGGTAATACGGAACGCCATGCGGGATCTCAACGGCCACTTATCACTAGCAGCCGATAAGACAGGCATATTATAAGAATAGCCGTAATGGATCGTGCAACCATGTCACGAGCCGAGAGTCAAGAAACGGGGTCGTTTGTAAGACAAGTGTCCGCACGAACAGTTCAACGACGTTTACAGCAGCATGGACTCTCAGCTCGGAGACCATGGCTGCGGCTTCCCTTGACGCTGCGTCATAGAAAAGAGCACCTTCAATGATGTAATTAACGACGAACCTGAGCGCACGAATGGCGATACGTCATCTTTTCAGATGAATCCAGGTTCTATGTACAGCATCATGATGGTCGCATCCGTGTTTGGCGGCATCGTGGTGAACGCACACTGGCAGCGTGCATTCGTTATCGTCATACTAGCCCATCATCTGGCGTGATGGTATGGGGTGCTATTGGTCTCGGTTACCTCTTGTGGCGTTGGAGCTTTGAGCATTAGCGATGGAGCTTTGAGCAGTGCACGTTACATTTCTGGTGTGTTACGACCGGTGGCTCTACACTTTATTCGAGCCCTGCGAAACCCTACGTTTCAGCAGGATAATGCCTGACAGTATGTTGCCGGTAATATACGGACCTTCCTTTATACGGAACATGTTCGGCTGTTGGCCTGGCCAGCACGTTCTCCAGATCTTTCACTAATAGAAAACGTCTGGTCAATGTTTGCCAAGCGGCTGGCTGGTCACCAAACGCCAGTCACTACGGTTGATGAACTGTGGCATCGTGTTGAAACTGCATGGATATCTGTACCTGTACATGCAATCCAATCTCTGTTTGACTCAATGCTCAGGTGTATAACTGCTGTTATTACTGCCAGAGGTGGTTGTTCTGGGTACTGATTTCTCAGGATCTATCCAGCCAAATTTTTTGAAAATTTAATCACTTGTTATTTCTAGTATAATATATTTGTCCAATAAATATCATTTTGTTATCTGCATTTCTTCCTGGTGTAGCAATTTTATAAATATGGTGTACAGAAAAAACATGGGGATATATTGCAAAAGGGAAAATATAGTAACACATTTTTAATAAAGTTTACTTACTTTTTGGGTATAACATTAAGGACTAAAAAGTATTAAATTACCTCAAAGCACAGTAACAACACAAAAAATTCACAGTAATATATAGTATAACTATATAAAATATTATATTGTATATAATATTGTATACTTCTTTCAGAAAGCTTGCGAACAGTTTTAAATATAACATAAGATCACAAAATATTAGGTTGCTTTTAAATTTGTCTAACTTTTATGGATTTTTTTCAGCCACGTTTTAATTATTATAAATTTTAAGATATGCTGGAAGTTTTGGAAATGAGAAATATTGATAATCAGATTTTGTTGTTGTTGTTACTTATGACTCTTGCACAAGCCAAGCTCACTATTCAGCTGAATATGTGAATTTAAGTCAGTAAGTCTTTCGTTTTAACTGGAGCACCACGAAGGTGAAAATACTACTTCGCTCTAAACTCCTCCGATAGATAGCGCAATCAGAAGATCCAGTACCTCAATTTTGACATTAATCTGGAAGGGCAGGAAATTTTCATATCAGGACTTTTGATTCCACATATTTAACGAGTACATATTCGATGGACTTTGGTGGCATTGACAATCGAACTTCATCCTTTTGAATTGAAAGCAGATGCCCTAACCACTGCTTTTCAGCTTTTATAAACGCTCCAAAACAGATAACAGCTTTCAAGACAGAAACATGACAAAAATCTCTATACGCATTTCTTTTTAGTCACGGAATGCTATTTTAACTGTTTACTTTTATTTCTTAGATTATTCAGTTTATTACATGTTGAGTCACACATATTTTAAGATTTTAGAATGAGCTATTCCATCGCCAATGAGATGTACAATTATTTTAAGAGATTAGAGCATGATTACTAAGATTACGAATTCTAATGCAATTATTGCATTGATGTATATATATATAATTATTATAGGGCCATACTCCCAACTAACGTAACATTTCTATTTATAACTCAATTTCATTCTTATATCATAACAAATTATTAAAAATGTGCAATTGAACAGGAAGATATGTATTTCGTAGTATGTAATTGCCTTTGTGAATGAATAGATTAATAAAATATTTATTTCAAATAAATATATTCAAATAAATAAATATATTTATTTCAAATAAATATTTTTAAAAAAAAAACTCTATCAATACAAATTTAAACTAAAATATTTTCATCATGACATATATTTTAAGAAATTCTAAAAATTCTCTTAAGATTTCCCTTGCAACGTTTTCAAATTCTTTCAAGATTTTCAAAAAAAATCTTTCCTTTGTGATTTTTATTCATACATAACATCCGTATTATTCAAAATAACATTTAAGAAATTTCAATTCATTCAAAGAAAGAAGTTCCGAATAATTTCTAATAAATCTTCAACAATAAGCTTTAGAAAAATCTTACAATATGTAAATAATACAATAACATTCTTGGAATTACTTTACTTCTAAATTTTGAAATTGGAATACATAGATTTAGTAACACATGATATTCCTTAACTATAATTATTTACTCATCTCATCTAAATATAAATTTATAATTGGATTTCATGATTAAAAAGCGCTTTTCAAATCTTATCAAGTTCTTAAATAAATATTTCATAGTTATCAAAACCATTTCCTCTTAATTTCAAGGACTAAAATTGCCTATTTTTTAGAAAGATAAAAGTCATGTTACGCTTTAGTATTATTTTAAATATAATGACATTTTCTGATAAAACGTTTCTTTTTAATTACAATTTAAAACTGGTAATTAAAATTTGGTTTTTAATTGAAAACTTTCTTGCAGTTCACATTGAATGATTTTCTTCTTTTTTATGACTACTATTTTTATTTCTAAGGAAGTTCCTTTTAAAGCAAATTGACTCATTGCATCAAATTAATCATTAGACTTGTATGGTAATTTAACTCAATTTCATGAAGAAGTTATTTCTTCTTTATAAATTTAACAAAATCAAATTCTACATAATAATTAGAAAATTGTTATTTTTCCTTTTATCAATTAATAGAAAACGAATATATATTGCGTATATATAAACACACATATAAGGTACATTGAAACGAGAGTTGCTAATATATATATATATATATATATATATATATATATATATATATATATATATATATATATATATATATATATATATATATATATATATATATATATATAGCGCTATCTAACTTTCTCATTTCGTATTATAGAAATAGTATTAAATAAACTTCTTTTCACATGAAAAATTACATATTTAAAGTATATTTTGCATAGATTTAAATATCATATCGGACAAATTACTTCCTCCACTGTCGATATAATGGGTGAACCGAATTCTGTTGTTTCTCATAACTCTCTCTCTATTTGCAGGTTTGTTAGCCATTTCTCTTTGAATGTTTCTTTTCAGATCTTCCATAGTATGTGGGTAGTCAGCATAGACACATGAATTTAAATATCCCCACAAGAAATTATATTGGGACAATATAAATCGTGAGAACTCGCTGGATATTCCAAACCACTTCTCATTGAAATGTAACAACTGAGGAATTGATTTAGCTGCACAGCCACTGAAACTCTTAAAGTATGGGTTGTTGCTCCTTTCTGCTGAAACCATACTTCCCCTATGTGCATTTCATCAAATCGTAGCAAAAATAATTTTTCCAGCATATTTACATAATGATTTGAAATGACTCTTAAAGTCTATTTATTTTCTTCAAAAACCAGGGGCACAAAATTCAAACCAATGAAATTGCTCACCTTACGGTGACACGAGGTGAATACAAAAACTTCTTATGGATGTTCAGGGAGTTGTCAATATCCTAACAATGCATATTTTGCTTTTGGACAAATATAATCAAATAAAAATGAACCTTATCACTAAAACAAAATAGAGTGTCTTGAAGAGCATTATCAAGATTTGCCTCGCTTGCATTCCGAGCGTTAAAAGCACATTTGGAAAGTTCCTGCACGATGACCAGCTTTTATGGATGTAAAGGAAGTTCATAGTGCAAAAAGCACCTCACTGAACGATCTGAATTTTATAAGGCAGACGCATGTTAGCCATCCAACGCTGTGGTGATCGCAAAAATGACTTTCTTACTGCTTTGATTTTCTCTGGTAATCTGATGGGAAATGTCCTAATCCTCTTCACAGAATCAATTTTCCTTGAATATTTTCACCCGTAAAAGATTAAATTTCCAAGCCATGATAAGTCCAAAAGGAGAAATATTGAAACCGTTTAAGAAAGGGCCCTGGCTTGAAATTGCCAAACTGCATTTTAAAAAATAGGCCTTTAAGGAAAATGCACTGTGTTCATTACTCAAATGCATGATGATGACTGAATCACAAAGTTACACATCTTTATAATCTCTTCTCTTGAACCAAACTTCACTCATCTTATTATCTTTACTACTTTTTGTGTTATTGCAATTATTGCAGTTTCAGGACTTCTCACTTATGGATTTATACATGATTTGAGGGGAAAAAAAGTACCAAATGATGAAACTATTAATAATATAATCAATGATAAAGAAACATGTCTTTCCACTATCAAAGAATAAGAAAATGAACTATACTATTTCCCTCTGCACAAGTGGCTAAATGTTTAATGACTGAAGTACTATTTTTTTTTACATAAAAAACAACAGTAAAATGCATTTTCATTGTAAAAAGAATGGATGAATAATTTTCAAAACATAGATGCTCTTGAAAGAAAAAAATACGCTATTGCTTTAATAATTTTTCATTAATAAAATGAAATGAAGAAATTGTAATGAAATAATATATATATATTGACAGATAATACATCACATAAAGATAAAATAACTGGAATAACAGGCTCGTGTAAAATGTGATTGCTGACAAAATTAATTGAATCCATTAATGGTCAAATTTTGCCCACATAAATGTAGTTATAGAGATTTTGGAAGCATCTCTGTAATATTGAGGTCCATGAGACTTCTACGCATTACCAAAATTAATCCTGTGTAGCAACGTGTTTTATTCTAGACTAGTTTTGTACAAGTATGAACTACATACTTTCGATGAGCTATTGATAAAAAAAACAAACGGGTTAAGCAAGCAATTAAATCTATTTATTAGTAGATAAAATTAGTAGTTAAAAAGAGCTCTTGAATATTTCACACCATTTATAGTCACGCATTAACCTTATGGCTGGTGACAAACGATGAAGGCATAAAATTACCCAACATTTCAGTGATATAGTGCTATTCAGTATGCCATCAATGTCAAGAAAGGAGGAAATGAAATTGATTACCATTCAAAAACAAGATACCTGGTACAAGAGCATTGTGGCGATTCAATGTAACATTTCAGAAGTCTTTCTAAACAGTTTCTCCAAATTTCCACCCAACCAATATGGTACTGAAAGCAGCTCATATTTCATGAGAAAAAAGGTGTTTTTCCCTTCTGTTGCTTACATCTGTCCTGGAACTGGTAGAACCCTTCTTCTGTTAGGCACAGGGGATCTTGCTGCTGTACACGTATACATCTGTCCTTAACCACAACTAGACGATTCAAACGACCGTAATTCTGAAACAAGAGTAAACGAAACAGCGGATTCATTGTTGACATTCTATTGAGGTCTTCATGATATTGTATGTTAAGGGCGTAAACCGAGTCAAAAGTAACTGACCGTCGTGATGTTTCTGAGAAATGCATCACACATACCTGTCATCATATGCATAGGTTCAAATAGGTTGTTGCTAATGATTCAGTTGATCCACAACTCCCAGCATAGATGTAGTATAATCCAGAATGCCAATTTTTTATTTTATTTTATTTTATTTTTTTTTTTTTTTGGCTATGAAGAAATGTTGCCAAGATGACATATTATGACGCCTCGAGACAGAATCAATCCTACATAATTCTTATAGGGATCCATGTTTACGACGTAATAAAAACCAGGTTGCCAGGTAAACAAGAAAATCCGACAATAAGTCTTTATTCTCAGAATTTGGAATCCAGGATTATACGGCAACTGTTCCGCTATCTCTATACAAGCATCTCTGATTTGATGGTGAACTGGTATCTATTTCTTCGATCATCATTATTCGTACTCTTGGCACACGTGCTCGCACATATATGCCGTGAACAGCAAGATTTACCCCAAAAAATTCGAAAATCTTTAATTTGAGTGTTCAGGCCATCCCCATCTGCCTTCTGTTAATGTCTCTTAGTTTAGCAACTTTTCTGTGAACACAAACACGTCAGCATAAGAATTCACACTTCAACACAAAATCAACACTTCACTCTCATCGAAATAAACTGTGTATTAGCTCAAGTATCTCGCCCTACGTGAGCTCAGTGTTAAACTCAATTTCAAACTGCAGGTCGACATAATATTTGGACTCTTTAATATAGTAACATAGATCTTAACCCCTTGACTGACTTTGACGAGTCTGACTCGTCATTGATTTCCTGGGCCATCACAGACTTTGACGAGTCTGACTCGTCATTGATTTCCTGGGCCATCACAGACTTTGACGAGTCAGACTCGTCAAGCGCTTCTTTCGGCGGACGCCGTGCAAGTTACAATTAGATTACATAGTTGCTTCACTCGTTCGACGATTCTCATTTAAAAAAGCACACTGAAAGTAAGAGTTCAGTTTAGCAGAACAAAATAACTCTTTCTCAGTCTTCACGTAACTGTTCAATTAAGCGAAATTAAATAGTTTTTTTTTTTTTTTGTCGCATCAAATTCCATTTAATTCGTCAGTCAAGGGGTTAACAGGTAAATAGCAAACAAATTTTTTTATCTTATAAAAGGAATTATAATAGGTAGTATCTTCAAAATATATTCAACAACTTAAATGTATATAGGATTATAAATATAAAATATGTTTTTGTAATTAAAAATGTTTGAACTTTATTAAAACATATATTTACTAACAAGCTAACCATTTGCAAATGTGCTGAAACTTATTTTCCAGATTAAATAAAATTTCATCTAAACAAATCTATAGATTCATAGATTATAATGAATGATTTATGAAAATTGATACTGGTGTCAGTAAATTATATGAATGGGTTCTTACAGTTAATTTACAATTTAGAGATTAGTATCACAAATGTAATAATATTATATTTCTCTGGTTAAGTTATTAGAAAATCTTGTGCATTTGATATATCTTTGTTTCAAAGGCATTTTAAAAATAAATAAATTGTGTTAAAATTATAACTGTATGCTACAAATTTACAGTCAAACAACAAATATCCATTTCATACGAAAAGAAAAATCATGTTTTTAAATATTAACCCAAAACCAGTTTGATCTCCTAAGAAATTGGGTTCACTTAGATCTTAATCTATAACATATTGTAATTTTCTAAGACATATTTCATAATTTGTTTTTTAAAATCCTCTAAAGCTCGAAGAAACTGAATACAAACCAAATAAAAATATGGTTAAATATTAGTATAAAATTTATTTAAAAATAACGTATTTAGAAAAGCTTTAGAATGTTAAATAAACTTTTGTAATGAAAGTAACAGGTTTTATTTTTACTTTTAATTAAATGAATTTATTTTTGTAGGTTTGGAAATAAAATAAAGTTTTATGTTAGTTATAAAATTCTATCTTCCCCCTTTTCCAAAAATAAAATGTTTAATATTTCTTTTGAAAACGATTTTTCTGGCAAGATAAAATTTGACTTTTTTAAATCTCAAAATGAATAGAGAATGAATTTTTAACCTATTTTGTTTTTGGTTTTCTAAAATTTCATCTTTAGAGAGCATAATAAATCAAAAAACAAAATTTTTTACCTCTTGATCTATAATTGAATTTATTTAACTTTTATCAAGATAACTATTTGAATAAGTAATATGCAGAAAGAAACAAAAAATCTATGAATTTTGTATGTTCACCTATAAAAAATGTCACATAATTTATCACGAAAATTAAATTACCATTTCTTATGAAGTACACTATATATATATCTCTATAATTTCCAAATTTATATAAATAGAATTAACATATTAACATAAAATGTGTTTATATTTCTTTACAGAAACAAAAAATGTGTAATAAAATATTGTTAAAGTTATTTTAGAATTCATTTAAAAAGTAACTCTCTGGCTAAGACTTCTAGTTTACTTGGTATCTTGTGGAAAATGCGCACTTTTTTTATAAGGAAAGACATGATTTGTGAAAATGTTAACTATTTGTTTAACAGTGTTAACAATATTTTTTTAGTTTTTTGTATTTTTAAAACTTTTTTTTTTAGCAAGAAATGGAGCCTCATTCCTAGATCATTAGAAAACTAATTTTATGATTTGTGGAAAACTTGAATATTCTCTTCTGTTATAAAGTTGTTCAATGATGTTACCCAAGTCCTTTCAATTACGTTTCAATGTATTTCCTTTTGATAGGCCATTAAAAAAATTAAAAGCCCAATAGCTGAAATAGGCGATAACGATATTTACATCCCATTACTCCTCAATTCCTGAATATCAGAAAATAATTAAGTATCATTTTTCTTTTTTTATAAAAATTGGAAGAGTAAAAAGATTTTCATTTGATGACGCAATATATTTAATTCTCCAATCATTGCTATTTCAATAGATTACATTTGAAACATCCGAAACATTATTTGCCTCCGTTCTTGAAGCAAACAGAGTTCCTAAATTTGTTGCACCTTGGAAAAACAACTTTACAGGGATTTCAAACAAGTAATAATTATAATTTAAATTAATTACAAATGTTGAGTGTTACTTTTTTTAATGAACTTAGTTATATAATATTCAAATATCTGTTTATAATAGACAAAAATACTCTAATATTTTACTATTCTTTTCCAAATAATTATAAAGATAAAAATTAAATTCATTGCTGTTAGCGATTAAAATCTGAATAAATTTTCTTTCAAATTTGCAATCAAGCATACATGAAAAAGAAATTTGTGTTGTTTTACATTAAAGTTTAGCAAGCTAAAACTAGCGTTATATATAATAACTAGAGTATAATATGTAAAAAAATATTCCGTAAATTATTTATTTAAATAAAAACTCTATTGGTTTTTCTTATTTATATCTTAGTAAATCATAATATGACCCGTTATAAAAATACTTGATATTATTTCTATAATATAATCAGAAACAATGATGGATGACCCAAATCCTTTATTTTAAATACACATAATAAATCAGTAAAGATGCATTAAATCGTAGCTAGTTATAAGACGAAATCTTTATCAACAGGTAGATCTTTGAATATGTCTAATGTCTAAGTTAACTCTGAAATTTTTTTTAAAATTCACAACAATTGCTGGCCAAAACGATATTATTTTTGCTGTCTAAGAAAAAAATAAAAGAAACTTTTCTTATAAATATACAGAAATGATTCCTTATTTTTATAAAAAAAATTAACAATTGAAAACTCAACAAAAATTAACTATTTTGATGTTTTTACATTTAACGTAGTTAAATATAAAGAAACATTTGTAAAAAATACAATTCTTTGAACTTCTATAATATTTTTTATAATGTAATCCTACAATAATTTTTATACGTAAATGATTCCTTAACATTCAGTCCGATGATTTAAATTTTTAAAAAATTAACTAACAAGAAAATATGACAAGGTGATTCTTAAGTAGCCATCTCTTGGAATTCACCCCTCAAGCTAAATATAGAATCTTAGTAATCAGATCATAAAATGCTTCATTTACGTGACCGTGAGGGGGTTCTATAACCCATCTAAATGAAGACCAACATGCTGACTGGTCTTATCCACGCTTAAAATTTTATAAGGTATAATGTGACTGATGTCAAGAAAACGTGCTAACTCAAGTGTTGGTCTCGTTTTACCATGCCATGTTTAAAGTTATCAGGTAATTAACCATTTTAAATGGATTCTCTGTTGACAGAAATTAGATCTCGTAAGCTTCACTCAATAATTAAAAAATGTTTTAAACATGAAACAGATGTTTCTTTATTTCAGTTTGAAATCCTAACTTTCTTTAAAATCTAACATTCCTATAGTTCAATTATGCAATGATTTAATAGGTTAATATCTGTAAAAGAATCCTTTATTTTCAGTCTGATAATACATCATCATTTGCAAAAGAAGTTATAGAAAAAAATGACAAAAATCATTTTTCAGTAACAACCACTTTTTTAATGGAGCATAAACCTATTAAATATAAATTACAAGCTTTGCGTTCTTTAAAGGCATCAATAAAATTCAAAACCAAATAACTCAGCGTCGTTATCCATAATCTGCAATGTTCATAATCTACAATGTCAAACTTTCAAAGTGTTTGACACTGACAAAGATATCTCACTCACTCGACAAACGTTCAACGATTTCGTTCCGAATTTAACCGAATCAATCTTAACCAATACGACTGTCAACTTTTAGGGGATCCTGACAGGCACGCCAATCTCCCTTGGCAACGTTAAGGGCCAATGTTTATGATTACCATCGAGTGGCGTACTACTCCGCGAAATTAGGAGGCGTGAGAGAAAGAGAGAGTCTTCTATGTGCCCGAGAATCATCAAAATAACCGGAACAACAAATGGGAGGTTAGCGAAATGGTGTCTGAGAGCGAGGCTATAATTATTCCCAGATTGATGATGATGAGCCTGCTTCTGCTGCTACTACCACGACTTTCGGCTGAGGGACGTAAATTTTTCCGAGATTAACGTCGGATGACGTGATCGTCATAATAACCCCCTTTTCTATAATGACGTCCAAAAGAAAAAAAATCGGTGTGGTTGATGGTGATTGTGGAAAACTTCCATATATGATACGTTGATTGAGCTGCTTGCCACCATTTCAATTATGTAAGATAAGTAAATCTGGGTAAAGATAAGTAAAAATCTGGGTAGATTTCAGCAAGTTGTTTCTTAGACGTCGAAAAGAATTTTCAGTTTATTTTCTTATAAAATATCTGAAAGTTCTTTTTTCAGATAACAGAATATTTTTAAAAGCTGCTTTTGAAAATTTTCTGAAAAATATTTCAAAATAATTAGTACGTAGCTAAAAGAAACCATTAAATAAAATTTATCTCAAAATTTGATTTACTATTCAATAAATGTGCGTGACAATTACTAATTTATTTATTTTTGCTGGAGAGCAGATTATTGTACATTTCATCCATATAAGCAAGAATAACCTAGAGCAAATTATTAAACACAATTAAATGAATAATTTATATATTAATATTTATCAATTTACATTTAAGACTCAAATTATTCTAAGTGCATAATTTCTAGAATAGAAGATCTCAAGGTATTTTTGAATTTGTATTTTGCATAGTTATTATACAAGACACAGATTACCGTTCATTTCTCATACATGTAAACATAGAGTAAACAAAGAATACCTAGAGTCATGAATTAAACATGGCTAAGTTAATAATTTACATGTTAAGATTTATCTATTTACGATTCAAACCCAAGGCATTCTAATTACATAATTTCTAGAGTAGAGGATCTCAAGATACTTTTTTTTAATTAATAACTTTTTATAATATAATATTATATTTTGCACAGTTATTTTACCAATACAAATTACCATTCATTTCATATATGCAAACCAGAATAATCTAGATGTAAAATTTTAGACATTGCTGAATTAATAATTTACATATTAAGATTGGTCAATTTACGATTCAAATCTAAGTCAATTTAATTACACAAGTCCTACAGAAGAAGGCCTCGACGTATCTTTTTAATTTAATATATTATAACTTTATATTTTACATCAATATTTTAAACAACATAAATTGAAGAATAAGTACTTATTCCAAAATTTAATTGCTTTTGATTTGTAAATTTTATAATTCAAACGAAACCATTTATCGAAATGCATGAAACAAAAACATTATTAAGAATCATTTCTTTTTGACAATTTCTAATTAATTAAACTAAATAAGTTGCTATAAACTATTAATTTTAATTAAATATATGTATAATTTTAAATAAATGAGTATATTTTCACATACACATTTTTTAATTAAAAAATAATTCTTTCAAAATTTTAAATCGCTACGTAGATTTGAAATAATTCTTTCAAATTTTTAAATCGCTACGTAGATTTTGTTTATATGCGCACATGCGTACAATCAATAGCTCTGAGACTTATTTATTTTCATGGATAAAAAAGTTTTACTAATTTTAGTCAAGTTATTTGTTTTAATTATCTGTCACTTGGATCATCTAACAAAAAGTTTTAGTAATTATCAGTTAGCCAGACAACTTAAGCATGTTAATCAATTTCTTGATCATAATCAAAAAGGTGTAAAATTCGCAAAAACTTTCTTTAATAATATTTTAAAATCTATTTTAAAAACTTTCTGATATTATTTCATCAAGAAATAATATTCTTAATTACATGGTTATTATTGTAAAAGAAGGTTCAGACACTTGTTTAAAAAGTAAATGTTAAGTTCTAAAATTTGATTAGGTATAGTGCAACAGTAACCATTAATTATTTCTTAATGCAAGTTTAGAATTCATTTTCGTTATTTAATAATGTTTTATACATTTAAGTTATATTAGAACAGAAAATAATTGCTGGAGAATTTATTTAAAGAAATCCAAAGTTTTTATCTTAGGATTCGATCTAAAAGCTTAAAATCAAATTATGTTCAGTTTAAGGTTTGCAAAGATTAGATTCTAAACTAATTGTTTAAATGTGAAATAATATATGTATTTATGTTTAATTGCACTTTTGTAAGTAAAAGTAATTTGTTCTACTTTCTCTTACAGTTTTTTTGTAAGTGGCAACTTCTTGTTCGTTGGTCTTGCTCATAAGCAACGCAATTTTTGTTCTGTATAGCATTAAGCTTTAATAAACTTTTTTCAGTTCACTGCATTTGGTTTTCGCCCATATTTATTGCTTACCCACATACATTTTTGATTAGTCCAAACCAGGAGATTTATGGAATTTGATTGAAAGACGAAACATATTAAAAATGAATACAATGAATATTTTTGTTCCTGTTGTATTTATTTCAAACAGAAGTCTACTTTTGATTTCTCTAAGGTGAGGGAATTTCTGTAACTATTATGGGTCTTAAGGCATTATCTAAGAAAAAGAGTTTTAAAAGGTAATTTAACAAAATTATGAGATAAAAACTAATCATGAAATAAATGAATTAGAAGAAGCAAAAATTAAATTGTTGACAAAGAAATTCAGCAACTTAACTAATGAAATATCGAGTATTTTTGGTGGGATATATAATACACGCGACGAAAAAAATATTAAAACATAGAATTTGAAATGCTACAAAATAATTTAAATGAGCTTTTTTTACTTTTAGTAAGCAGAAATCGCAATAATAGTACTCGCAACGATATAAATTTAAGTTCGTCAACTGACACTAAGACATAATTTATGGATCTAAGACTACATTTGTTATCATTACTGGCATTTTATGGTAACTCAAAAGAATGGCTTTCTTTTTCAAATTTTTTTGTGTCCAATGTTGATTCTAATAGTAACTTATCAGAGGCTCAAAAACTCCAATATTTAAAAAGCTCTTGTAAATCCGATGCTCTTAAAATTATTCATGCAAAACTATGAAATAGCTTGGGATTTGCTTCAAGATTCAACCAATAGTTTTAGTAACTACTCTTATTTTAAAAAAAATTACTATCGCAGCAACATACTACAGACTCTCGTAATACAATTTTACAGCCTCTAGATGTTATTAATGAATGCATACAATATTTAAATGTTTTAGATTAAAAAGCAGATGAATTTGCAGATACATTGATCAATTACTTAATAGTTGAAAAATTAGATAACAAAAAAAAATTTAAATATTCGCATGTTGTATGAATGTCAATTAAATATGTTGTTAAAATTGGAATTTTAACCAATTTACTTTTGTATCTAAACGAACATGACATGTCACTTCAAAATTCTAAATTTAAAGAATTTAAGAAATCACTTTCTAACTTTCAATAACGAATATTACATATTTTTATTGTAACAAAAATCATAATTTGTGGAAGTGTGAACATTTTTTAAAATAGTATAGTTTTGAATGATTTGAATTTGTAAAATCAAATAAAAATTTGTGCTTTAATTGTTTATCTACTATACATACTCTTAGGTCAGTAAGGGAGCAAATAAATCCAAAACTTGCCATCGTAAACATAATTCATTATTGCATTTTTTAAACTTACAGAATGTGCAGCAATATCATTTAACTAATAATGAAAATAGGAATTTATCAGTATATTCTACAGTATTTACTCCTCAAAATATAGTAGAGCAACCTATTCCTAGTTTTTCCAATCCTAAAAACTCTATTTTTGTGAGTCATGGATACAAGTCAAGAAGTTTTGTGCATTGTTGAGCTATATTAGTTTCTGGTGCACAGACTAATTTCATCACAGAAGGTTGTGTTGAAAAATTTGTTTTTAGTAGAAAAAGCTAAATCTTCAAATTTCATGCTTGGGTTCAACCACTTCGCAGACTTATGGTGAATTAGAAATTTCTCTTCACATTTTTCACTAGAACAGTCTTTTAAAACTTCAATTTTAGTTATAGATAAGGTTTGTGGCAATTTACTCCATAAATCATTACCATGAAGTATAGTTGAATCATTTAATGATTTAGTATCAGCAGATCCAAACTACAAATCATCACCTATATATATTTTTAGGAGTCAATGTTTTCATATCAGTGGTTTTGGGTGAACCAATTAAAAGAATTGAAGAACTTCCAACAGCTGTTCGATCAACATCGGGTTGGATAATATCTGGAACAGCATTATTTCTGATCCATTTCTTTACATATCACTAAACAACATTGAATTAAATACTGAGGAAGTGGTGCAAAAAGATTATGGTCTTTGGAAACAGTTCCCAAAAACACAACTTTTTTCAAGATCAGAACTGAAATGTGAAGATTATTTTAAAACTACTCATGGTAGGGACAGCACGAGAAGATATTTACAGTTTGGTTCATCTTCAAGGTGCATCGTTCAAAATTAAACTATTAAAGAGATTTAGCTCTCAGAAGATTCTTTATTTATAAAAAATAGGTTAATTAACAGACCTGATATATACAAATTATACAAAGAATTTCTCAATGAATATCTTTATTTGGGACACATGGAGATAGTCACTAATTCTGAGCCCATTCCTTCATTAGTGTACTACCTACTTCATCAAACAGTATTAAGGTCCACAAGCAGCACTACTAAGCTACGTGTTGCTTTTATGCATCCGCTAAAACATCCCATATGTTCTTCACAAGTGATTTATTATTTATTGGTTCAACAATTCAACCAGATCTCTTTCGTATTATCATACAATTAAAAATGCACTAAATTGCTATATGCGTAGATATTGAGGAAACGTACCGGTAAATGCGTGTGATTCAAGAAGATACTGATTTTCAGCGTATATATTGGAGAAATGAACGCCCAGATCCAATTCAAGAATACAGACTCTTAACTGTTACTTACGGAACACATCTTCTGCACCTTTCTTGGCTACTCGCTTGGTCTTACAACTTTCTTTTTAGATGATAAAAGTAGTTTTGCAGAAGCTTTAAATGTTGTAAGACATAATTTTTACATAAATGATCTTTTAACTTGCTTCTTCTAAAGCAGCTGCAAAGATTTTAATTCATAAAATTGATAGTTTAATGCGGAAAGGAGGTTTTATTTTAAGAATGTGGTTAAGTAATATGCCAGAAATATTAAAAGACTCATCCCCTGAACTCAATAAAGATTTTTAAAAAATCAGTTAGATATTGTAAAGTATCAAATAAAAAAAAGTGTTATGAATAAACTGGCGTCCTCATAATGATACATTTAATTTTGTAGTACTTACTTCGTACACTTTTATAATTACAAAACGTAATGTTCTTTCAGTAATAGCAAGGCGTTTTGACCCATTGGGATTGTTAGCACCAAGTGTTCGCAAAAATATTTTTATAGTAATTGTGGTCAAATAAGATAAAATGGAATGATCCTATTAACACACGAAAAGCTGATAAATGAATTCGTTTTCATTGGGAATTAAGTTCACTCGGAAATTTAAAAATTCCTAGATTTGTTGTTGAGCATTTTCATAAAATAGAGCTTCATGTATTTTGTGACTTATATGAAAAGGCTAATTGTTGACTTGTTGTGTTATTAAAGGCTATTTACATTAAATCCTATTCAAATGAAGAGGAAAAAATGTTATTTATTAAAATTTGAGTAACACCACTTAAAATTCAGTCTCTGCAGTGACTTGAATTATGCTCTGGTTTACTCTTAGCAAAATTGAAAAAGAACTGTAATGAAATGATTAAATATTCCAGCTATTAATTGTTTCTCATGGTCAGATTCTACTATCACTTCATATTGGATCTCTTCTGAATCACAAAAAGGGCTTCCATTTGTGGCAACATACAGAGTATCAAAAATTCAAGATCAAATTCCTGATGAGAAATTGTTTAATGTCAAGGGGCGTGAGAGTCATGTTTAAGGAAAAGTTAATCCTGCGGATTATGGTACAAGAGGATTGCAACCTAATGAATTAATTGAATGCGATCAGTGGTTTCAGGATCAGTGATTTTAAAATTTTGATACAGAATCTTTAGAAGTGCATGAAGATCAGTTCAGAAAATCCAGTATTAATTGGGGAAGGAAATGTTATATTGTTAACTTTATAAAAAAAATTGAAGATTTATTGTCGAAATATTCCTTTGTTTGAAAATTGTGTCGCATAGTTTCTTATTGCTTAAGAATTGCCAAAACTTAAAATCTCTCCAAAATGTACAATATTTTTGAATAGTGAAGAATTAAATTAAACTATGTGTTCTGTAATGAGAGCTGTCCAAAATTCTGCATTTTCAGAAGAAATGTTATGCTTGGAAAAGGGGAAGGCTGGAAATCAAACAGCCGAATACTTTCTTTAATTCCATTCATAGATAGAGAAAAGGAAAGACTCATGTTGAAGGACGTTTAAAGAATTACTATCTATCTGAAGATAAAAGCATTCAATTGTCATTCCTCAAAAACATTACATATCTAATATAATAATTAAACATTAGCAGAAAACTCATATTTTTTCTTTCTTTAATCAAATATTCTAGATAACTGCTGTTTGATCAGAGATTATACAACTAATAAAATGTTATGTGTTGTGACATCATGTTCAAGTTGCCAAACAAATTATGGCTGATTTGTTTCGCAACTTGGAATTATGGCTGTTGGTTTGAACGTTAATAGCCCATCTATGATAACACCTAAATCTGTTCAAGGACAAAAATCATTTAAGGTTTATGTTTGCATTTTTGTTTGTTTCACTGTCAAAGCTGAACATCTTGAGGGTCCACGAAACATTTTCTGGTTTTCATAATAAAGAACAAAAATTTTGGCTTGGATTTACCTATCAACGTAGGCAGGTAGCATCATTCTCTAAATAGGTTCTCAAAAATATTCGAAACTCAGTTGAAACATATTTGAATAGAACAAAAGATAATAGTAGAAGTGTTCATCACATGTCAAGACTTGAAAAGTGCTACCCATGCACCCACTCGCCCGTGATGCCTCCTTAAACCTGCAATGTGATGAAATGCGATTTGCGCTGTGCTTGCAATCTACATTGGTATAAATACGAATGCCAAGAACAAAACGTTACTCATTTGTTTCCGGGATTTTGAACATAAAAGTGTGACTGTCAGTGAATCGATGTCAGTGTTTTCAGTGCCGGAAAAAGTATTTGTTATACAAATTTCTTATTGTATATTGTGATTTGTCAATCGTATTATATTTATTTTACTATATGAGTGTAGTTGTAGTTATGTAGTAAAAATTAAATACTAGAGATTATTCAAAACTTCTATAAAAGAACAAAAATCCAGGGAAGATTTAAACTTTAGGTACCAGAATACTTTTTTGTTTCAAAATATATTTATTTACGCAATGACGATGATTCATTAAAAGAGTGGTATTTCCACAGACATTTCTTTTTTATCGCAATAATTCTGTTGTGTTGTAATAGCCATATTCAGGTAAAATCGCCTCAAAACAAACAAAGAGCTGTCCCCTTGCAGTTACAAGAAGACAACCGTAATTTAATAAAAACAACGGGTGTAATTTTGGCTTTTCTTCGTAATTTCAAATTAATGAAGCAAAATATTAGTCTGGGTGAATTGTCCCAGTTTCCCCACTTGTCACAGATTTAATGTCTTGATGAGGATACTCAGACTTGCGCTCAACATTTAAATAACCTGCTTGATGACTTCAAAAATAGATTTGAAGATATTCTGAAGATGGAAATTCCACCATGGATCATAACCCCATTTGATGAAACGGAAGAGGCGAAAATGATATTACAAAAGGAGCCACTTTAGCTCAGTATCAGGGAGGAAATGAAGGTAAAATTGAAAAAAAGGCTATCAAACACACACTTTGTCTCTAGGCAGAAATCCCCGAAAAATATCCGCGGCTGTGGGGAAATTGCAAGAAAAGTTTTGATAGCACTTCCCTCGTCATATCTTGTCGAAAAATGTTTTGGTGCCGTTAACGAAAAAGCAGCTGACTTACAAAATTGAAGCCAAATATTGATAATTTGCGGTCAATTCATTAAGTACATCCGTCTCACTAAAAGTATGACTACTTTTTAATGTTGATTTACACTTCAGAGTTCATTGTTGATTTTTGTCAATTGTTGATTATTCGTCATAAATTCTTAGAATTTTGTATAACCACAAGTATTTTAATAGATTGGACATAAGAAAATGTGCTACTTTTTTATTCATCACCCCCCCTAAATTTAGGGTGATATTTTTTAAAAGTTTTGAAAATACAGTAGTGAAATGTAGCAGTAGGTGGTCCTCCAAAAGTAGTAAAATTTTGAAAGTGGTCCTCGAGAAAGCGTTTGGGAACTCATGTTTTAGACGATGGTGAATTTATTAATAACTCTGAAGCTGAAAAATGAAATTGTCAAATTCCATTTTTCATTAAACAATATTGAATATCCAATTCACCTTCCGACAAACCACTCCGATCCTCCTTTCACCGAAGACGAGGTCGAGGAGACCCTCAAGAATATGAACAGTAATAAATCCCCTCGACACAACAATGTCTGCAAAGACATTTACTTCCAACTGTTCCACGCTAATAGAAAACGGTTCACCATCATCCTTAATCTCTCGTACCTCGTGCAGGGTATCTTTCCCTGTTATTGGAAAACTGCTAAGGTAGTTCTCATCCCCAAAGAGGACATGGACCTGAGCAAAAAGGAATCCTACAGGCCTATTTGCCTGCTCCCCGTTTGGAGTAAGATACTTGACAAACTACTTAATAGTCTCTCTTACAAGAGAATGCTACATGATAACAAATTTGGATTTATGAAAGGAAAAAAATGATGCTGCTGACAAAATTGTTAAAATCATTAGACAAAAGATTCACGTGCCTCATTTCGCTGGATATAAGAAATGCCTTCATCCGCGCTAGATGGAAACACATCTTGATTATATTACAAAAACATAAAATCCCTGACCCTCTGTACCAGATAATTCACTTTTTCCTCTCGGATAGGACGTACCTAAAAGACTAAAACCAACGCATTCCTTATACTGACGGTGTTCCGCAAGGCTCCAGTCTTGGACCCTTCTTATGGCTCCTCATAGTCAACGAGTTGCTTATACAAGACTGGTAGAGAAGCACATTACCCAGCATTTGCTTACGACATCGCACTCGTCCTATTAGCTAGCTCTTATTTAAAGTAAAAATTATCTAGGAGGCGACTACCCTTTATCGAACACTAGGTGAATGAATTGGGTTTAGAGCTCAGCATCGACAAATGCTGCTACACCCTTTTCCAGATTAGCAAGGACATGACGATGCGACCAGGCATCACACTTGGCGGCAACAGAATCAAGTACACTAGAGAGCTCAAATATCTAGGGCTTACTTTCGGCTCAAAACTCCAAGAACAAACACCTCGGTAACGTCACTAATAAGATCAGAAGGATTGCAAGAGCTACTTGTGGGCTTAAACCCTCCACCCTTAAACTTATTTACACTGCGACTATTGAAGCTCTCATTCTCTATGATAGCCCAGTCTGGTATGCTAACAAAATTAAAATGAATTGCCTTCTCTCCCAGATTCGAGAACTTGCATTGATATCAGACCGCTTACATTGATATAAGGCTCATAACACCTCATAAACACCTGCGCTGCAGATTTTGGCAGATGCGTTCCCTTACATTTTTAAGATGACACCCTTCAATCTAGGTTCAAGCTCTGGAGACAAGGCTGCCAGATCAAAATTAGAGATATTTGTCGTAACAAAGATAATGTCTGAACCTTCGCACTCACCTTAAGCTCCCCCTTAGGAACGTATAAACGTGAAGTGGACATTTGAGACTAATCACAACGTCATCTATGCCTACACTGATGGCTCCAAGATTAGAAGTTTTGCAGGTGGTGCACCGCTCATCTTTCAGAATGACAATCTCATCAAGAAGTTTCAAGTCGGATTAAACAATGAGGCCACAGTCTTTAAGGCGGAAGCCCTTGTCATTCCCATCACCATACAACACTGTGTCACTCTTAATTTTAATTGCCACATTCACACCTAGGTCGATACTACAGGCACTCTCGTCCACTGACGTTCTTAGCGATACTATTAAAGACATCAAAAAGCTATATATTACAACATAACAGTGATAGATTCCCGTTCCACTGGATAAAGGCAGACGTAGGTGTACTTCACAACGAAGAAGCCAATATGGCAGCCAAGGAGGCCACCACCTTCACACATGTCCAAAACACAGTTCGCTACATCACACAACAAGTCCGGAAAATTACAGAAGATTGCAAAGTTAAAATGTGGTAGCTCCTCTGGGACTCCACCAAGAAGGCTTTATCTATTATTTCCCAATGTCCTACGCACTCGTATATCAGGTGACTTCTATGTCAACCAATTCTTGACATGTCATGGAGTTTTCAGTACTTACAGAAGCAGATTTCATGGCACAAATGAGACCTGCAATCATGAAGAAATCTGTTCCCCAGAACATCTTCTCCACTGCCAACACTACGACGCAGTACGCACTAAATGGTTCCCCAAAACTACTTCAACTTGGACTCTAGACTACTACTCACATCAACCAAAGTCAGAACTGGATTTCGAGAAATCTTCTCTCGTGAGCTCCAGTTGCAGCTAGACGACCTCAATTCCACGGACTGATGCTTCCAATTGGTCTCTCCTCAATCTGTTATCTTCTCATAATCTCACTCCTACTGTAAATTGTAAATATTATTACCATCTACTATTGTATATATTTTATATTGTATCGGTAATAATAAAGGCCGAGTTGGCCTTTCTCTTTCAATCAGAGAGAGCTCATTTGAGCGTACCAACACCCAGCCCCTCTTTTACCCCTTGGATGTATTTTCTGTGTGGCTTGGCTTTCTGCCGCAAAGAAAAGCCAAGCAGAGTTTCATCGTATTTGGACCTATCTATTACCTTTTGTACCATTCAGCCTGCCTCACCATGTGATGTATTACTGTTACACACGCTCCACTTTCCCCGAATGCCTTCGGGTGGGATGGTGCTTATCTTGACTCTTACACTTGGTCACTTTCTGATTAGCACAGCACTTTATAATGTATATATCGCTTCCAGAAGAAAATCATCTAGAACAATCAAATTCTCTAGTGGACCATTGGAAAATTAGACAACTGATCTTTCAGAATTTTAGAAACATCGGAGTCAAAATATTCATCACAGTTACAACAGCGGTAGAAATGGAAAAAAGCAAAAAAAAAATTATCTCAATAAGCTGGTTTTAATCAAGGAAGAAAACATCCCTCGACAATAGTAATTGAGAAAAGTAATTTGTGTTTATCCTGGAACTGACAACAAGATAAGAATGGTGGACAATTTGAGACTTTAAGCGAGAGAATTAAAAGAACTATTGCTTAGCTCCGTCCTTTACCTGTGAAACATTATTAAACTGTAATTTGTAATATTAATTTAATAATTTTCATTTTAATGCATTGTATTTTTTAATGTAGTATTTCAGAAATGAAATTGTGTATTGAGAAGCCCCTGGAGTGCTTCATAGGAGCCGGTATGTTTAACTGCATGTAGATGGCACTTTCGTAAATAAGTGTAATTTCTGTTCTACTTTCTCTTAAAGTCTTTTGTAAACGGTAACCTCTTGTTCGTTGGTCTTGTTATAAGTAATGCAGTTCTTGTTCTGTACAGCATTAAGCTTTAATAAACTTTCTACAGTTCACTGCATTTGGTTTCAGGCATATTTATTGCTTACGTGCATACAATTTGTAAAAATTCTTTTTGTTTGTCTCTTGAACACTTCAGAATTGGTTTGAGAACTGCTGTATAAAATGAACTGAAAATTATATGAATTAGTCTCTATCTAGACTAAGTAGTGTGTGTTTCATTTCAAATTAGAGTAAATCAAACTTTTTATTATAAGATTTGTATTTAGTTTGAACCATTATGAATACTGGTTTAATTTCCTGTAAAAATTTATGTTGTGGCACAATTAAATGACGCAACATTTCCCTCCAATAACTCTTTTTGTTCTAGAACTTAAGTGGGAAAATCTTTATTCTCTTTTAAAATTGCCATTCATTCGTAAGTTCCGGAAGTAGAGAAAAACATTTACTTTATCAGTCCTCCTTTGTTTTTACATTCTGATAGTGTGATTGTTTGAGAAAAATAAATATTGATATTTTCTAAATCTTTGAATAAGTTCTATTTTTGTACATCACAAAGTATATATTTTATGATTTAGCAAACCCTCTGCCGATCAGGAGTGCATCGGAGTACGAAGAAAAACAGTCCGGTACTTTAATATTTAATTTCGCAATTAAAGGGAATGTTCAAGCTTTCAAAACCTAATTTTGTTAGCTTTTAGCTGATCAATACTAAAATATTCCTCTGTGGTGAAAAAATTTTGCCTTGAGGAAAATAAATATCGAAGATAGAGTAAATATTGTAAAGAAATGATATAGATGTGTAAACAGTGCTATTTTTGAACAGCATCCTTTTTTAAGATTTTGTACTCAATAACTTAATCACTTCATAATTTTGAAAACCTGTAAAGGAAACAGAAATTCATTTTAATCTTCCTGTCTCTTCTGGTAATTTTATCTAAGAATTTCTGCATCATCTTGAAGGAATACATTAGACCCAAAACTATTGTAGAGAAAATACAATAATAAAACCATAAATATATCTGATTTATTTCTTAATTTAAATTAACACATTGTTTTATTCATATAAATATCAATACGCGTTTAAAAAATTTAATCAAATTAAACATTTTACTAGTAAAATAATATTTATAAATTGAAGACAGTGAAAAATTAAAAATCTCTTACCTAAAGTATATCGCTTTAACATTTATTTGAAATATAGATTCGTAGGAAGAAGCAGTCTCTTAATATTCATAAATTACACAAGACTAGTGAATTGTATTTCAGTTTTTAAACCTTTAAAATTGTGCTTACAAGACAATTATTCAAAAAAAACTTAAAACTATTTACTATAATAAAAAATGAATATTTATTAGCCTTTAAAACATAAAATGAACTTGAATGCTGCAACATTAAATGTATCTAAATTTCTCAATAATAGTTTACTAACATTATGCAAGTACATATATTGTATGTAAAATGAATTTCACGAAGTTTTCACATAAGCTTTGAGATTTTTATTTCCTTTTTTAGGTTTATTTATGAATTTAGTGTAAAAGTAAAGGTATTTTTATAAGATTTATAATTTTCTTCATTAATTTAAACACTGCTTATATTTTCCACTTAAGCTCTAATGGTAAAATGACTTTAATAATAAATTAAAGTCCTTGTTTAAAACCAGGAATTGTTTCGCCAATTAAATGTGAAAATAGCCTAGGAAAGTTAATAAATTGAAACTTTCATCAGAAGGAAAATAATTATTTATACCTACTTATATGCATATTCTGATAACTTCCAATTATGAGTTCGACTAAATATTATACATAGCAGAATAAATTACATTCATTTAAGTTTTACCCTAAAAATACCATTAAATATATTTCATCTAATAATAGGCTCAAAGATCAAAGGTTCTACAAAGCGACCCGTTAATTAAAGATCTTCATTTTAAGAAGGTCATTAGAGGGTGGCTTCATTGTATTTACATTTTAGGCAGATAGGCTTCGCGAGACTCTGTATTATTTTATGGAGATTTTATGAAGGGTGTGGTCACCCACATAGAAAAGACTACAAACTAGCCAACATTGTCGAGCCTGCGCTTTGCCCACGTAAAAGGAATTGATGACTTTGTAGATTACGGGGCCTTTTTGGGAAGAACCAGAACACACGGCGGGCTGATAAGAGACTTTTTCTAATTACTTGAAGAAAATAAATATGTATAAGAGATTCATAGTTTTTTTGGCCTAAAATTATGCATTAAATATAGCTAGCAATCCAAGACTATTATATGAATGAATTATGTAGGAATATGTAATAATTCTTTCAAATTGATTAGCAAATAAATAATTAATTGCAACATTTCATAAAAAGAGACTAATATACTACCTAAATTGATTGAAGGTAATTATTATTTAGTATAAGAGTAGTGAGCCTTTTTTATTCTGCAGTTTGATAAAAATTTATTGATATCATTTTTGCAATTATATTGAAATAGGATATTGATTGCTACATTCTCCAATCTAAAAAATATAACCCATAAGCCCAATTAAATTAACTCATTACTTTGAATTATTTACATTTCAATTAATTAAAGTTTAATTTACAAGTTTACATTAACAGAAGTTGCACACTTAGCTATAGAAAATTTTCAATGTTTGGAATTTAAATAGAGGAGGTTATTCCAGTATCCTGATGTGTATAAATTCATATTATTCGATCAACTATTTTTTTCTCATTTTTAATTTGTTAATTCTCATAAGGGAAATTTGTACTATTTTCTGTTTTACAGAAGTTCCCAAGCACTTAAATTTATTTCAATGCCCCTATATGTGTGAATTTGTAAATTAATTTATCGTCCTTTCTTTATTCCTAAAACTATAAAATTTACTTCTCATAAATTAAGTTATTTTAAGTTAAATTTGCACAATTTTCTGATTTACCGGAATTCACAAACAGTTAAATTTATTTCATCGCCCCGATATGAATTTCTAAATTACATAATCATTTCTTTATCAGTCTTAAAAACAAAGTTTTATAAAAAATAGTTATAAAACATTAACAAATAGTTAGAAAGCTGTAACTGTTTATAAAAGATTTTAGTCATCATAATTTATCCATTCTTTCAAAACAGAAAAGTACCACAATTCACCATTTGATTTTGGCAACGTAATCATATAACATTGCTATTATCATGAAAATCTTAAGTTGGGAAGTTATATACAAACTAATTTTAACTATTCTTATATATTTTTATTATATTTTAAATGTAAAACATATGTCATGCATCTTTTTTAGATCCAAACCTATGTTTTAAAACTATTTTTTTCCTCGTAAATGTAAGTATTCGCATCTTTCAAAGAGTTAAATTATTTAATTGCATTTGCTGAAGTAATCGTACAAAGTAATTGTTATCGGGTAATTTGTAACAGATGAAGATTCTTGTCTGTTTATTGACGGCAAAAGTAACCGTGATTCTCTGGGGAACAGAGAACTAACTCTTCCGTTTATTAATATTTTTTCTTTATTGCTCATATATAATACTTAGTTTCTCTTTTATGTATTCCAGATACGTTAGCAGTACTTATGAAAATCCTCAGGAGATCAAGAGTGATGGATTGCCTTGCAATTTTTTTTCTCTTGAATTTAGTTACGAACAGAGAAAAATAATAGTTATTTAATATTGGTTCTTACTCATTGATATCTCAGAAAATCACTTTAATTCTTTAATATTTTCTCAAAATTACTATTTTTTAATGTCAGCTTTTCATAAGATTTTTTTTTTATTTTTAATGTCCGGCTGTTTTTGGATTTCCAGCTTTCTGCACTACGAAGGGTGGAAGTTGCCATAATTTATATAGTGGGACACCAAATGAGTGTCCATAACTGCCACCCAAAATGGGTGCGAATTATTAATTTAGAAGAAAGAACCAAGTTAAAAAAAACCCTAGAGATATCATTTCACATGGAGGACATTGCGAACACATTTTATTTAACGCATACCAGTCACTATTTAAGAACACGACGGATCTTCGGTTGAGTTCTGTCGGTCCAGGAATCGAACTTGCTACTTATTGGTAACGATAGTGAAGGCCTAAAACAATATACTCACTCTTTCATAATAGAAAAGTAATTGAAATTTTAGAATTAAATTATTTTATTATTAATGTTAAGAGTTTTAAATTAACAAACGTAATTAGTACATGAAAATTGAAGACAAGATACTATTTTCCTGATGCTTATAATCACATTATATTGTATAAAATAGCTTTTCGCGATGTATTTTGGAAATTTATACAAGAGGGAAAAATTTAAGTAAATTTAGAATCAATGAATATTTTAAAATATGTGTGTAGATGTCAAAAAATATCGGGATTGAATAAAAATAGGTTTGCTTTACACATTATTAGGATTTTTTTTTTTCATGACAAACTGTGTCAAATCCATATACCAGGATCTTGATGTTTGCGCAAATCATTCCTACACACTGAATACTTTTTCGAAAGCAGAACTTTTAAATCTCTTAACGATCGTATAAGTTTCAAGAAAATGATCGCAAAATTGCTTATTTTATTCAAGAAAATTTTAATACAGCTCATTTCTAGTATTAAAAAATCTCCAATTATATTAAAAATAGTGTGGTACTGCCATCTGGTGTGTAAAATGAGAAAAATATATTCCCTGTATAGGAAATGGATGTTCTATTCTTTTTATGCATTATTATCGAACACTCTATCCAGGAGATATTCACGGGCACAAATAATAGGGGGTGAAAGCTCACCCCTTGATTTTGATATTATGAAGAAGATAAGGGTTTATTATGTGGGTCTATGAAGAATAAAAAATATTTTTTATTGTCTATCGAAACATCTTTGATTGTGTTGCATTTCGTTTTAATGTTTATCACAAAAGTCCCATCTAGGCTTTTATATAAAAAATACAAATCACTTTTCATATTTCTGATATTTTTATCATATTAAAGTATAACAGAATTCAACAATTTTAGAATTCTTATTTCATTATAATTCTACAATAAAAAAACATATAATACACAAAATTCTGGGACATTCTAAAATGCGAAATTATTTTAAATGCATTTACAAGTTCCTACACATTAAAAAGAAAATTCTTTTCATAACACCAACACACATAATATCATAAATAGGGAAATAAAAATTAAAGACTCCATTTGGATTTTCAAAAGTATTTTAAGTGAAATCATCTTTACAGTAACTTTAAGCAAGTTTAATATAAATGTTACTTTAAATTGTATGTTTCTATCACAAAAGTAGTACTATTTTAGTGTTAATATTTTATTACAAACTTTTTTAACCTTTCAATAGTTTAACAGTTTATTCGTTTCAAAAAATGATTTCATCTTTTATTAACAATAAGGGAAAAAGGCTTGTTCAAAATGTGCTTATACATTTAAGAAAAATAACAATGTACTATTTATTAAGTTACAAATTTACTGTAGTTAACACTATAAATTAGGTAACGGTTCAAATGAAAAATGACAATTTACAAAAGGCATCATTAATTCAATTT
Source organism: Latrodectus elegans (assembly GCA_030067965.1). Classification (NCBI taxonomy): domain Eukaryota; kingdom Metazoa; phylum Arthropoda; class Arachnida; order Araneae; family Theridiidae; genus Latrodectus; species Latrodectus elegans. The sequence goes on from CM057815.1 coordinate 7,099,497, forward strand.
TAAAATAACGTGCATCATTGTTTAAAATTTAATTTAGTAAAAAGACTGCATGAGACAACGATCAACAGAATAAAATGAGCGAAAATTCAAACAATGTTTTATTGATTGAATTTGGAAAAATAAAGAGCACATAAAGGAACGTTCAAAATTTATTTAAATCAGTACCTTAAATTTTACTACAATCGACAGATAAAAACCAAGACTTCAAAAATATATTATCCGCTTAAATTGGTCTTTCCAATTTGAGTAATGCTCGCATACCAGAAAATAACGCACATGTGTCATTTCAAATTTATTTTAACCAAAAGATAAATTACACTATCAGTAGAAAAAAGTGAATGAGAATTCACGCAAACAATATATAATTGATTCAACTATAAAAAGAGCATTCACTGCGGTTAATGCTTAAAATTTATTTTAAGAAAATTATTGACCTTACGATTACAATTAGTAGAAATAAGTGTCTATGATTGGTAGAAGAATGTTTACGACTGCGAATAATTAAAATCGAGAAAAACTTGCCAGATTTTTTTTCTGCTGATATTATTGATTCATTTAATAAAATAGTAACTTTGCGAAATGACATCCGAATTTTATTTTAGCCAAAATAGTAAATTCGACTACTATCAGTAGAAAACAATGTGGGAATTGAAAAATATAATATTGCTTCCATTTGACAAAATAGAATAGGTGTGAATCGATGTGATAAATTTGTTTCAACAAAGATGTTAAATTTGATAATTATATTATTATAGTTTGATATCATTATCAAAATTATCAAATTCGTTAGTAGTTTGCGGATTTGAATCCCTACTGGGACTTGAATGTTGGTAGTGATTTGGAATCTACTTTAAACTGTAAGGTTTCAATCTAGTTCATCCTTATAAGTGAAAAATGAAACTTGAGGGATAAACAAACCATCCAAACTTACTTTAGTCAACACGGTAAATTCTGCTACAATCAATAGGTAAACGGAAAAAGGAATTCAAAAAATCTATTTTTATTCAACTTGGAAAAATTGGAGAGTTGTCGTCAAAATTTTTTGTAATCGACATGATCAATTCTGATTACAATCAGCTGAAAAATAAGGAATTCAAAAAATTATTACTGTTAAAAACAGTAATCGGAAATATGATCATATTTCTTTTCTTTTGCTGCTTCTCGGTTTCTATTTAAGATTATATTTAAGAAAAACATCCTATATTAATTAAGATGCACTAGAAAATTTACTTGTATGAATTCAGCTCATTTTAGAATGTAAAGACACTGACACTGGTCACTGTTCAACGTCGTTAGATGGCTTGGTTATTTTGTCGCACGATGGTCAGTGTCTACAAACAAACCTTGCGATGTGGGAACACGCAACTTAAAATGTATTTTTAATCGTTTCAAACATCCGCGCTCAAAATATCTCACAAATCATTACAAGGACTTTATGTTTATAATGATGCCAAAAGAATCTTAAAATTTACGCCAAAGAATGGCCATGTTTCCAGATAAATCACACATAGACAATTAAAAGATTATTTAAGATTTGAGAAAATGCTTTCATTTGGCGAAATATCAGATAAATAAAAATTAAGTAATAAAATGAATATATAAGGAATGAAAATAGAGTTGATATCCACTAATCACTAGTTTAAACTAGTTTAACTGATCACCAGATGCTGATTATAAGTATACATTTTCAAAAATATCTGGTGTCGAAAGGTTTTAAAATAACTCTTTTTCAAAATAAATGTATTCAATGAAATTTTCTATTATTACTATATATCTCTGAAAATAATTTAGTCATGAGGCCACACAATGGCGGCGAGTTTAGCCTCTCTAATGCGAAGCAGTAGGTTCCTGGTTCGGGCATGCCGAGCTGGCAGCCGAATGGTTAGCGCTATTACCTTCACTTTAACAATTCGTGGGTTCGAATCGCACCTTGGGGATGAATGTTTGTAGCGGTTCGAAACCCATTTTAAGCCGTAAGTCCCGGTCTAATTAGCCCTTGTGTGCAAAAAGTGACCGTTGAGCGAGAAACAAACCAAACCAAACCTGGTTCGGGCATGCATGTTTATTCCTTTTTTTGTGTTTTTCTTTCTTTATCACTTCATTTTCGATGCCATCACGTTGTCCATTACAGAGCTGAAAAGGGCAAAGAAACGAGAGCAGCCCGACATTAGAAAAAAATATATTATTTATAATGAAATGCATCAAAATTTCTAATAATTAAAAACTGTATTTTATTTTGAGTGTCGAAGGTCATACCAAGTTAAAAAATAATTATTTTAAATCATATTAAAATTAATTTATAGAAGGACATACAAAAATAATCTTTATATAAAGTTTTGCAATTAAAACAAGAAAATTATTACTAAGAATGAAGGATTTTAGAGTTTTTGAATGTGAAGAAAATAAAAAGGAACAGTTTTGATTGATTAAAAATATAAAAGACATTTATAAAGTAACTGCTTGATTTACATATGAATTAAGATTGCTAGGAAACATTTGTTAATTTATTTTAATTTGATATACCACAAATTAACAAGGATTACAAGTTACTCAGTATTTATATTAAAAGTAAATAATTTTTCATAAAAAAAATCTCATCTTAATTCCTTTAAATCAAAATTAAAGAATAAAATATGCAAATTTTATAAGAATACTGCAACAAAAAAATTTAAAACCAAAAGAAAAATCACTGACAAGATTTGAACAAGAATATTTAAAAGTGGTATAAATTAGCTACATCAAAGTTAAATAATTTTTTTAACTTTAACGAAATAAATAAAATCTAATTATTCCTCAAAATACTTGAAATGTTTAAATTAAAGATAATAAAAAGTATACATTCAAATTCTGTCAGATTTCGTACCATTTATAAGCATAGATTTAATTTTCCATTTAAGGAAAAAAATTTGATTCAGTTAATTAAAAGAAATAATTTAATTTCTCTCGGGCAATAAAACGCTTTATATGTTAAAACACTTCCTGAAAGAATAAAAGATTAAAAAGATTTCATTTGGAAACCAGGTCGTGTTAAAACCGAATTCATCAAGAAAAATTTAATTCTCACAATTAGCAGATGTTCAATATTAAATGCATGGCAACGCATGTGGGAATAAAAAACAAGACGTATGGATTAGGCATATTTTTTTCGTGAAAATATCCTGCTACTGATGAAAAATAAAGTCTTAGACGGCAATAACTGGGCGTGATAAAATTTTAACTTTTCTGGCTTTTTAAGCTTGTCAGTTAATTAAAAGGGTTAGTGTTTTTTAACATAATTTTGTTGGAATTTTCTGTACAACCTTTTTAGCTGTCACATGAGACGTCAGGAATTACATATGATTCAGAAACTTTTCGAATCAAAAAAATATTTAAGCAATGTTCCCCTTATTTTTCATAAAAATATTTTTTATTAAATATACGTATTTATATTAAAAGAACAACATTGATTGCAAATATATATATTTAAATGCTAGACGGTAATGTATACTGTGTTTCTATTTTCACCTTTAATGATTAATTAAAAACAAATGAATAGATTAAAAAGATACTAAGTTTCTCAGCAACTATATTTTAAAAAACTAAATAAAAATGAAATATTTATTATCAAAATTTTTGAATTTATAAATGATTCAATTAAATGGAATAAAGTATAAACTTCTTAGCAGAAAAGATAGGTCCTCAAAAATTTAGGAACAAAATTATACTCACTTTAAGAGCAAAAATTAGCACCAAATGAATTATTTTTATTTTTCAAAAATATATTAATTCAAATTGTGATCCATATAAGATTAAAATTATTTTATCAATTAAGATTTGAATAAATATTAGTTTTAACTATTTCAACAATCTGCTTTGTAACTAACCGATGTTGGAGAGGTTAGCGTACTTAACTTCGAAGCAATAGGCTCCGGGCTCGAATCCTGGTTCCGGCATGTACGTTTCTTTCTCTCTTTGTGCTTGTCTTTTTATCACTTCACTTTCGGGAGAAGATGACACACTGTGTGCCCTAAGATATGAGATGCCATCACTTCGCCCATTATAGATCTGAACAGGGCAAAGGCCTAACAGTAGCCGAGCATTGAAGGAAAAAAATCTGGTTTGTTGTAGAGGTGACTTGATCGGTTAGGGCTGTGGTAGAGAGGTGACTTGATTCATTGATTCATTACAACAGAGCTAATCAGCAAACAAATGAACTCAACAACAAATAGCTAAGAGGTTTTCTAACGGCAGTTGAGGCACGTAAACTATACCATGGTCACTATGTCCTTCAAGTGACTTTTGGAGGTGGCATGCTAAGTTTAGGTGTCTTCTGGTTGGTACCAGTTTTTAAATTACGCATGTGTGTTTGGGATGTGATGTTAAAAACATGCATGTGTGTTTGGGACTTTTATGTGGTTACATTATTATATATAATTTAATATTTTATTTTTAAGCATCTATTTTGGACCATAGTCAAAATATGAACTCAAGTTTTACCTATTATTATCCATTCTATATTAAACAAGCAATAAAAATACTGTGTTTAAACCTATTAAGCAAGATGACCTCTGCATAAATCCATTTTATTAATTATTTTCATTACAACAGAGCTAATCAGCAAACAAATGAACTCAACAACAAATAGCTAAGAGGTTCTCTAACGGCAGTTGAGGCACGTAAACTATACCATGGTCACTATGTCCTTCAAGTGACTTTTGGAGGTGGCATGCTAAGTTTAGGTGTCTTCTGGTTGGTACCAGTTTTTAAATTACGAAGACCACCCATTTGCTTATCTAAATAATTTGCATTTTTAAGGCAAAATTCATACTTCAAACTTTGACGCTTCGCAGTCTTAGACCTTTTGAACTTAACCAATTGATTAACAATATATGACTACACTACGTCAAAAAAGTAGACGGACACGAAACTACACTTTAACTTTATGAAGAAAACATTTATTCAACAAGTATCTTGCGAAAGAATTGTCAGCATATTTATACATACATAATTATATAAGAATCAAATAAAATGTATTTCTAAACAGATGACTGTATTAATAACCATAACATTATATTAACAAATGCAAAATATTGTTGGTAAAGTTGTCAAAAAAATAGATGGACATTCATAAAAAGAATGTGAAGTTTAAAGTTTTAATAGGAGGTTTTCTTACACTACTTGTTTGTGTTAGTTCAAACACACTGTTTTGCATTGACTCATAAAGTTTTTGAATGTCTTTTTGGCAAAAAGTATTCCATACTGAATTTCTCGATTTTTGTATTCAGTATTGGAATAGATTCTTGGAGCTCATTGAAATTTTCATATTGCCTTCCTTGCCCATTAGCATGTTCAACTAACATAGCCCATTTTCGACAATATTGAGGTCTGGACTTTTAGCTAGCTAAAGCAAAACTTGATAATTTTAGCCATCGAAACATTTTTAACTCCTTGAGGGGGTATGAATAGAAGCTCCGTCTTGCTGATATATCCAGTTATCTATTCTCCAATCGGATCCACATGGTTGAAGTTCTGTTTTCAACTCTCTCTCTCTGTGTGTGTTGTTGTTGTTGTTGTTACAGTCCAGATTCACCATGTGCTGTCGGAATGCTAGTCTTCTCTCTTTTTAACCTTTCGGAGAAGATTTCTTTGCTCTTTTGGCGTTAGATTTTGGGGTCTTTCAGTTTTTTTTTTTTTTATTTTTTTTTTTATTTTTTTTTATGAGCATCAGGATTTTTCAGAAATTCTGCAATAGAACTTTTACCAATTCTTTAGACACATAAAATCTCGCGAATAGTTTTTCCATCATTTCTGTAGGCTATGGCTTGACTTTTTTGGAATTATGCTAAAGGGATTCCTCTAGGCATTATAGTCAACTTCGAATAACAAAGTAAAATTTTGAAAAATTTGAAAGACATTAATTTTATATTTGAATGTAGGTGATCTAACTAACTTATCCAAATAAATAAATTATAAAAATTGGTAAAAACCTTTTCAATGAAAGCCGAAGAAAAGCACTTTAAACTGTTTGTCCGTCTACTTTTTTACTATGTAAGTCGATCTATTTTACTTTAAAAAATAAACTGGTTGTAATAATACTTTTACCTTAACGGAGATTTCTTTCAATGATAGGACTAAAACATTTATAACTTGAAACAGCAATATTCGAAACAAAGAGCAAAGAAACGAAGAATTTTTATCGTCCGTCTACTTTTTTGAAAAAGCGTATAAATCAAAAAAATGACAAGTATAATAACTCTATGAGATAGCGCACATAGCTATGGGTTAAACATGCATGTGTGTTTGGGACTTTTATGTGGTTACATTATTATATATAATTTAATATTTTATTTTTAAGCATCTATTTTGGACCATAGTCAAAATATGAACTCAAGTTTTACCTATTATTATCCATTCTATATTAAACAAGCAATAAAAATACTGTGTTTAAACCTATTAAGCAAGATGACCTCTGCATAAATCCATTTTATTAATTATTTTCATTACAACAGAGCTAATCAGCAAACAAATGAACTCAACAACAAATAGCTAAGAGGTTTTCCTCGAATACTGTTTCAGTTAGTATTTCGGATGGTATTCTTACAGTACTTCAGAACAGATTCAGCGCTAGTCAAGTTTTGAAGATAGCTTATGAAATATTACTTATGAAAAAAAATCCATGAAACAAATCAGAAAGCACTATTATCACCTCTTTCGGAATGGAATATCTTGTATTCAATCGAAAATCACTATTGAACAGCAGGCGATGGATAATGAGTCTCTACTTATATTTCAATTCATCCAAGGGAATTTCTGAGTCTCCTCTTTTACAATTCGTGGCTTTTAGAAATATTCCTAGGAGAAATTATAGAGGATGTCAAAGTACTTCACAATGATTTCAGTTCTTAGGCTAAATAACGCATCGAAATATATGTACAATACCTACATTAAATTATATTTTCTTTATTTTAGAAATGAAGGATAATAGGTTCGATACTTACCACTATTTAACAAAAAGAGAAGGGCATTGTGTTTCTCCTTTCTATATGCTCACTAATCAAATCGTAAATTTTCTAGAATTTCACTATAGACTTGGGAATGGGAAATCTCTACCCATGAAAAGTCATCTCAAACACGTTATGCATCAATTGCTTAAAATGCTCTTACAGCACTATTTAGCAACAGAATCATCTGTGATATTACATCAAATTGCATCTTTATTAAATAGAAACGAAAATAACGGATCTGCGTCCATCTTAATTATAAATTCCCTTGATTCCAAACATCAAAATAATTTCGAAAGATAAATGAGCAATAGTGGATTTTAATTTTAGCTATTTTATTTAATGTCGTAAAATAGTATGAATAAAATCTAGTTTCATTTTGTAGAAAAGAAAAATTAACTTAAAACACCTTAAATACATTGCTGATCAATAAAATTACGCCAAGAAGACACTAAGCAGCAAATGTAAAATTTACCGACAGAAAGTAGATATTGTGATACTCAACTGGTTAATTTTTTAACCTATCAATAGAAATTAGAAGATAGACACCACATACAAACAGCTTACAATGTTTGCTCGGAAAGTAGTATAAAGATAGAAATACAAAAATGCAAAAACGAGGCAATGAAAAATAAGCTAATCATAAGAAAACGAAACTGAGTGAGGACCAATAGAGCAAATTAGTCTCGAAACTAACAGTCTACTCGCAAGAAAGGCTGCTGATTTCAGAACTACTGAGAACGAATTATAAGTAGACCCGATTTTTAGATAAGTTGACTTGGTAACAATCGGTATGCATCAGCTTTACACTTTTATTTTTTAACTGGAAATCAAACATTCGATGATTTAAGATTATAATCTCAAGTGAAACCTATTATTTCCAATTAAATATACAGTTAAATTAATTGAAATATTAGAAATAACTCATTCTTCAATTTTTTTTATTACAAATATTTTTACAAAGATACATTTTTGGCATTAAAAGCTTGTTACATAAAAAAGTGCATGCCAGTTAAATCATTTCAGTGTTACGAAAATTGTTGCCTCGGTAATAAAAGTAAATTAATTTATTAAAAAAATTTAAATGAAAAAGTATACATACAGATACTTTTCCACAGTTATCTGTAATCTCCTAGTTATTTTAAAAACTACTTGAAGGAGAATTATCTGAAACTTTCAGTTTCAAAGTAAAATACCAGTTTGACTATTTTTATCCCTCTGAAAAACATTCAGAAAATGCTAGAATCAGCTCTTCAAAGTTGAATTTCTAAATAAAGATAAATGTGTCAAAAACGGAATGAAATTTTCAGTTTCATTGAAAAAGCTAATTTTTTTTTGTCTGTTTTGCAACTGTTTCTTAAATCTGATATGAAAATTTCATCGTTAATTTTGATTATTGGCAAACAGTATGTTTTTATTATTTGGTGGCAGTTTCAAAATACAATTTTTTTGGCATAAAAGAAAGAATTGTCCAAGTCTTTCTATCTAGATTCGAAAACAGATCCACTTGTAGAAAAAAGGAAATTTTATGGACAGCAATTAATCTGTGAGATAATTATTGCAAAAATACGTGTACAGAAATCCCTTATTGGGCATATTATTGCAGATCAAATTTGTTTACGTGTGTTTAATAAAAATATTTTGATGAAATTGCTGAGATTAGGCAGAAAAGGGTACTATTCGCATTTATTAAATGATTCTTTTCCGTCACTTAGCATCCATTTTTTGCACACTGATGATAACATCTACTGTGTTAAAAGTAATTAAGTCAAATCAATAAAAATTTACTACTGAAGATTTAATTGAACCTATAAACTGTTGAATCAAATGCCAGAATTCTGAAAATGGTGCTGTCAACTAGAAATATTATATTGAATATGGTTGTTTTGATACATGATCAATACAAATACTATCCTAAAACAACGAAGGTACTCTCGCAATATTCTTTGGTTATTATCCTTTCATAGAGAAAATAGGAATTAAAAATAATGGTGCTAGCTCAGGTGTGAACTGTATCACTTAGTTATGTTTCAAAATTTAAAAGCGTTTGGATACATAAGAAAAGCAACAATCAATTAATACTTATTGCAGTAAAATAAGTAACAATGTTTACCTAAGAAAATGGAGTCCCAGTTGGAATGTGCTGTCTATTAAATGTGCTATCCATGAAAATTGCTATCTATGATATATATGATAATGGCTTCTATACCTAACCTAGCCGAAGGTCCATCATCTTCCACTTGTGTAGTGGGATGCGACACAGATGCCGTATGATCCAGAATTCTGAATTCTGGTTTTTTTGGCGATGAAGAAATGTTTCCAAGATGAGTTATTGTGATTTGTACGATGATGTAAATGCTAGAGATGCCAAAATAGATTTACTGTATCACTAAACATAATTTGTTTGGAGGTAATTTAAATCAAGTGATCTTGCGTATTTTCTGTGGTGTAGCAAACTCAACAAACCATTGGATAGGTAGGGATTCAATTGCTGACTGTTATCTAACTTTTACCAACAAGCCATAAGACACCTTATGTCTTGTCCTCAGAGAAGACAAGTCTTCTGTTCTAAGATAATGTGATATTGCAAAACTCACTATCAGTACCAATTGCGGGTATGTTTTGTAGCTGCATACTCCTAAATAAATTGGATGGAATGTGATGTAAGTGTAAACTTTTATGAATATTATATCAACAAGTCAGAAAAAATTTTATGTCCTGCCATAAGAAAAGATGAGTCTGCTGTTCTAAGATACTGTGATATTAAAGAAACCGTTATCAATATTGGACTTATCCATTTCCCATGATCCATCACACCAACATACAGATTCCTTTGATAGTCTTATCATACCTTTCGCCACACTTATAGAAACCGATTAGAGTTTAAAACATGGAAGTTTAAAAAGCTTTCTCAACTTATAAATGAGGGCTCACTTTATAATTTTAACATCAATTTCACATTTTAACATTTCATTTTCACATCGAAATAAGTTTCAGCATTTTCTACAAACTTCGAATAAATCTTCCTTAATATAATACAATTTTCATGAGTAGAACTACTAATCCTTGCATTTTTTTTTCTATAAACGCATTTTTCTATTACTCGAGAACCACATTTTTTATTTAATGAAATAAAATAAAATAAAATGATACTGTCACTTTGAATACACAGACATACACATATATATATATATATATATATATATATATTGTTTTAACTCACTGATGAATCTGATTAAGCTTTACTTAAGCTGATTATTAATATAAATATTTTGTAAAAGTGTCAAATATTAAAAATGCACAATCAATTATGATTTCCTTATACCCTCTATTCAATAAAAGGAAATTTATGATTCGTATAGGAAGCCCAAATTAAAGAAACAAAATATATAGAATAACTTATTTTTAAATTATAATTTTATTCAGCACCAATTAGAAGCTGATAATGAACGGCAGAATTTTAAAAAAAAATCAGTTTCCTGAAATCTAACTACCTAAATGAAAATGGAGAGCAACCTTTGATTTATGAGTTCTTCTCTCAATCTTATATTCCAAGCAAAACTAAAATCGGAGAATCCCTTCCCGAAAGAATGTATTTTGTCTTTAGTGATTTCCTTAAAAAGAAGAAAATAACATTAGAAAATTTACTTATCCTTATTAATTATGTTGATGTTTTATCTTCAACACCACTAAAAATGCATAATGGTCAGCTGCGTCACACGCTCTTGAAAAATTGATCCCACCTTATATTTCATTTTATGCATATTTCAAAATTAATTACCCATTACGAGATATCTGATACAAAAACTTATTCGTTCCGCTAATGAAAAATAGTTAAAAGCACTAAAACCCATTAAAGCACTTCAATCCGGAAATTATTAGAGGTAACTTGTTTTCTACTTACAAATCTCGGATTGCCACAGTTAAAAATTTTGGAACGAGAAAACGCAGTAATTTTTCCTGTCGTTTTCTCTCATGAGACTCGTCAACAAAGTATTGAATAAGCAAGGGAAATAATTACGGATTGTAACTAATTGAAAGATGCTAATTAGAGGTTGCATTTTTTTATCATTCTTTCCGGGCACAACTAAGACGATTTCTCATTCAAAATGACATTCCTTTTTCATTCTGAAAAATGAATCAAATCATTAAGTTTTAAATCACCGATTTCTTTCCCACCCAGAAAGATTGATAGCCTCGGATAAATGGTAAGCCTTGATTCATGGCCGAGAAATTCTTAAGAAATGATTTTAATTTGAATAAAGTGGAATTCTTTGTTTTAATTTAGTTCCACTGACATTTAGAAATGTTTTGTTTCTTCTTTTATTCTTTTTAATTCCGAACAGTTCCTTTTTCGTTCCTGAAGTTAAAGTAGGTCAATTTTCTTTGTAGAATATATTTAATGTTTCTTCATTCCAAGATTTATCAATGTTCAATTTCTTTCCTAGCAGAACCCATTATTCTATATATCTTTGATTAATTTAATTCATTAATTTAAATATTCCAGCCATTTATATAATGTTTCATTCAATATAAATATACATGGTTTGCTAATCTACCTCAAATATTTTTGTTTAAGTTTGAATAAAAGCATAGTTTTTATTCAAACTATTTCTTAGAAGAAAGTCTTAAAAATTAACATATATAAATGTAAATAATATTTAAAAGCGAAATAAGTAAATAGTAATAAAGTTTTAACTATTAGCGTGTATTAAAAATTATATGTGCTGCCATCTATCGGTAACAAGTATTAACAATAGCTAAATTGTATGTTAATTAATTAAATATTTTGATTTTCCAAAGAAAGTTCAGCGCTAACAGTCACAAACATAATTCATATATTATTTTAATGATATAAAAAATAAAGATGTCTGGATTCCGCTCGATATTACTCAAATAATGATCCCCTATTATAGTCCTTTAATAGGTAAAATATTTTATAAATATTTTAAATTATATTAAAAATAGTTTAATTTGAAAGCCGCAGTAACTTGGTTAGTAAAGATGCTCATTGTCGTTATTGGAATGTCATGATTTCAAATCCAGACCCCATCAAAAATCCACCGTGTTCGATAATGGTGACTGAATACGCTAAATATGTCGTAGTCGCAATGTCCTCCATGTGAAATGATACCTTTGGAGTGGTAATACGAGTCTGAATGTTATCTACATGGTCTTTACTTCTAAATTACGAATACCTACCCATTCTCTGGTTCATCCACAGCATGCTGTGTAAGACACAGAACGAATCAAGTGGCAAAAAAGAGGTGGAAGTGGTGATCACCTCTTGTACTGAAAAGTTAGAATACCTTGTTAGTTGGCAGTCATGTAAAAAAAATATGTGAAATATTCTTAATTATTCTAAAATTTATTCCTTGAATAAATAAAATCATTTACTTAAACTGAAAGGGTCCTCTGGATAATTTCTTTTTCAAATAAAGCACATTTAGTTTTGCATATAATTGAGCCTATAGGTTATGTCATCACCCATGCCGCCGAAAGGTTGGGTTCGATTCCTAATGCAACCAAAGACCCAAAAAGTACATACGATGTCTGTGCTCGTTAAATCTATAGAATCAAAATTCCTACGGTGGGTCGTTGAGCAGTTACCATAAGTCTAATGGTCTTGAGAAACCTTCCTCCCCTTCCAGATCAATGTCAAATACATTGGAAAGAGCGAATCCTCTGGTGGTGGCATCTGGTGGCCATGGTAGCTTTTGAGTAGTGACCAAAGTAACGTACATGCAAAAAGAATTGCAAGCTTATTTCAACATTCTCATACAGCTATTTCTTTTGGAAGTTAAATTGGTCCTCTAAATATTTATCTACATCTAATACCTTTAGAGATCTTCATATATCTGGATTTTTAAAAATTGGATAAGGACTTTCATTTACTCTTAGTAATCCAAAACCTAATGTTGTTGCAATCTTCAACTTTTTTACAAAGTACTTAGAACTTTGTATGCTCATAGAAAATGTCACGTTTCGCAAAATGCAAACTTGTTTGCATCATTTTAAAGAGACATTATTACTGAATTCAATACAAAACAAAAAATTCAATTATTTGCAATACAATAAAAGTTAAATAAACCTTCACATAGACGTTTCATTGAGCTGACAAGAGTTTCAAGCTCTTCTTTCGTTATTTCATGATGCCAGGAATTAATTATAGCCTCATTGTTATATTTGATGGGCGCCTCATTCGGACAAGAGTTTTCAAATCTGTTTCTTATACAATGCAATTACAAGTAGGATTTTTTATAAAAATTTTTAATATTTATTTAAGAAGCAATGACATCAAATAAAAAAGTAGATTGGGCACCTAGAAAGAGATGTAATATTATTGTGTTACGAGAAAGTGGTCTTTCCTTTGCTGAAATTGCAAGACAGGCGGGTGGTTTAGTGATTACATCTGGAGTCTGAAAGTTTTGTTTATGATATCAGAAAAAAAATTCAATAAAAACAAAGAAGGAAAAGGCTTACATCTATTGATTGAAGAATACTATTGAAAAATTTGCACCACATCTATTGATGACAGAAAAATAAAAAGACTAATTCTCCAAGGTAGAAAAATGTCATCAGCGGCCATTAGAAGTGATCTGAATGATGCTGGTGTTTCTGTTAGCTCAAGAACAATCAGGAGAAGATTAACACATGTTGGACTGAAAGGTAGAATTCCACGAAAAAAGCCTTATCTTAATTATCAGCAACGAATGAAAAAAGACTACAGTTGGCAAAGGGACACATTAATTTGACAGATGATCAGTGGTCACAAGTTATATGGAGTGATGAAACTAAGCTATCGTTATTCGGTAGTGATGGGCGAAAATATGTAAGACGTAGAATAGCAGAAGAGTTACATCCTGACTGCATTCTAGCAATTGTGAGGAAACCAGTTAGTGTCATGATTTGGTCATGCATGTCAGCAGATGGTATTGGTCACCTTCATGTCATCGATGGGACACTGAATGCCAGGAAATACATTGGCACTGTTTTAGAACCAAAACTTCTACCTTCCATCAGAGATCTCTTTCCCAACAATACTTCATTTTTTTTTCAGCAGGATTCTGCTCCTTGCCACATGGCCAAAATATCGAAAGAGTGGTTTCGTACAAAGAGCATTAAATTGTTGTCATGGCCAGGAAACAATCCTGACCTCAATCCTATCGAAAATTTGTGGCACCGTTTAAAAACCCTTATCCGAAACAGGCATCCTTCAAATAAAGGGGAACTAATTGAAGCTATAATGGTTTAATGGCATCATGTAATAACGAAAGAAGAGCTTAAAACTCTTGTCAATTCAATGAAGCGTCGATGTGAAACTGTAATCAAAAATAAAGGGTACTTTACTAAGTACTCATAACTCACTGCTATCATCACTATTTAATGTATATCGATAATTATTGTCTTTTAACTTTTTTGTATTGCAAATAATTGAATTTTGGGTTTTGTATTGAATTCAGCAATAAATTCTCTTTAAAATGATATATACAAGTTATCATTTTGTGAAACATAACGCTTTCTATAAGCATACAAAGTTCAAAAACATAAAAATTTTCGAAAAGTGTCCAAAGTTTTGGACATTATGGTATATATATATATATTGTATATATATATATATATATATATATATATATATATATATATATATATATATATATATATATATATATATATAAGAAAACAATGCGACATGTAAGTCATGAGATTTTCAATAGATAAAATTTCAGACAGTAGTGCTGTGTTTAAGTGAAGAAATTGTACAATAGGTTTCTTATGCATATCATTTGAAAGTTGTGGCTTGTAGGAAAATTGTTGTGATGATTCGTGTAAGAATGAAAAATCAAGTTGATTTTTACTTCGATGGTGGATGAATTTCAGACAAATAGGTTTTCAGCTTATCTATTGAAATCCACCCATCCTATGACAGCCTGCTGAATAAGGACAGAGATAGAATGCTATTAGAATTGGCATAATGACTTACTATTTCTAACAAGGAAGAAAATATATAGCATGTGATCATCATGTCCATTATATATCGTATTCTGTTGTCATCATCAAGAAAACAAGTCGTTTTCAATATAACGAGTGTCTTTACGATCTGTTAGATAAAGCTTCCACCAGTATGAATTGTTAACTCTTGAGCCAAGACAGCAGATTGACAAAACACTTCTAGTAGTTTGCTTAATATGATGTAACTTAACAAATTATTTAATTTTATATTATATGCAAATCCTTAAATTATTGGTCAAAACAAAACCAGCAAATATAATTCTAAACAACCAAATATAATTCTTGATTATATTTGGTACAAATCTTAACCACAGACATTTCAACGTACTGCAAGTAGTTGTATGAAATTATTGTTGAGTTTTTACCATATTTTGGAAAAGGATACTTGAAAATAATGGCATAAGATTTGAAAAAAACGGGTCTAAAAGTTGCAAATTTTTTTGCATTTCCCTGCGATCATTTCAAGAATAATCAAAACAAATTATATACTAAGATAATAACCTCTCAAATAAAATATTTAAACCAAGATTTAAACAGTGCTTAGTATTTATTAGCACAGATATCACGGTCATCAAAGTGAAGTGGTAGTTCACAATTGCCTAAAGAGAAATCTAAATTTAATTTGAATTCTTTGTGTATTGAACTTTATTATAGAACGCTTTATATTGAACATTATTATTGCATTCTTTATGTTTGAATTTTATTATTGATCTCTTTATATTGAATTTTATTAAAAAATAGTCTTATGAGGAATTTTATTAATGAACTGTTTTTGTTGAACTTTTTATTAATGTTATGTTGAGAGACATTTTTTTATTAAAATTATCGATAAATTTGAATATTTTTAACTAATATTTTCATCACTTGAATAGATGATCCAGAGAAATATATGTATAATCTTTATTATCCTAAAAAAAACTTTTGAAGTTATATTTTTCTGGTCTGAAAGTATGTACATATAATGAATACTCTAAATTTATTTTCTTAACAGAAGTGAACGGTGCATAACTATTATTAGTATAAGTGCAGTGATATTAAATATTAGAGAACAGAAATGCATTTTAATTAGATATATTAGTACACACAGATGAGTCCTATTAATTGAAATTACTCCAATTACATAAAGTACAAAACAATTAATATAATTAGAGTATGACATATTATATAAAGCATCAAATAATTAGTATACTCTCACGTATGATGTATCGAAAATATTTAATTGATAGCTGTAGAGAGTGGCAAGTATTATTTCATTTGTAAAAGTATAATAATAAATATCTACTATCGTATGATGTATTACTATTGGATTAAATTACAATATTCTGACCCATGGCCATGGAGGTCTTATTGGTTAAAACATTCATTCTCATTATTGAAAAGTTAAGGAGATCGAATCCTAGCACAAGCAAAGATCCATCGGTTTCATTAATGGTGGCTGGTGAACAGTAATTATCTCATAGTCGCAATACTTTCCATTGGAAATAATATCTCTAGTCCCCTATCTGCTTGGTCCTTTTTTCTAAATTATAATGACCCATTAACTTTCAGAGTCTCAGATGGTGTAGGTGCCTCATTAGATAAAGTGCTTATCTCTTATAATACTGAAAAATTGGTAAAACTTCCTAAGCAAAAAAAAGCATTATTATAAAAATAATAACCATAATCATATTTTAGAATAACTAATGTTGCTGTAAATATATTATTAGTATAAGGAATATATATATATATATATATATGTATATATATATATATATATATATATATATATATGTATATATATATATATATATATATAGTGAAATAACGCAGCACACGTTGATTATTCCAGTTATATATATATATATATATATTTCAGGAAAAAAAAATATATATATATATATTCCTGAAATAAAACTGGAATAATCAAGGTGTGCTGCGTTATTTCAATTTAGCTAAGTGACCTCATACGATAACTAGTGTTGCTGTAATTGTATAGCTAGAATATGAAATAACTGTGTGTGTCGTAAAACTACTAATTAATTAAATAACAACATTTGTAATAACTAATATTAAATTTCATGTGATTCTGTATATTGCGATGTTGTCTTTCTTTGTTTGTTCATAATGACTAATATATAGTTTTATATGATTCTGCATGATGTACTGTTAGCTTTACTTTGTTCGTTGATAATAACTAATATTCAGTTTTATATGATTCTGTATGATGTACTATTATTTTGAATTTATTCTTTGACAATAATTATTATTCAGTTTTAAATGATTAAATGTGATGTAATGCTATCTTTACTTTGTTCGTTGATATTTATCATTGCAGTTTTAGATTAAAATTCTAATTCTTTAACATTATTTTGTAATAACTGTAAATTATAAATATTTTATTCAATACCACAAAGCAGTTTTCTCTTCTTAACACACACACACACACACACACAATGCAGCAACAAAATCATAAAATAGAAAACTTCAGGGAAATTTTATTTGGCAATATTACATTTGTCTGCTCCATTTTTACAGCAGGGATTTGAATTCTAATCCTCTTACTGTAATACTTTTAGACATATTTTGAGCTGTCTTCCGGGTTTTCATTTTAATTCGAAAAGATAATCCGTGAAGCAGAAAAACTTGTAAAAAAGTTTACTCTACAAACCACAAAAATTCATGTGAGATAAATTGTATCTTCGGAACAATTTAACCGTTAAAGTTAATTCCATGCGATTCATTTTCAATATATTTATCTACAGAAATAATTATTTCAACCATTCTTGCATATAATAACTGTTTCTTCGATCAATTTATTTTAAGAAATTAGATTGATACATAAACTATTGCTTTATTACTCTAGAACTAATTTCTTGCATTAATTAACGTTTCGATTTAAAACTGGTTGTGGTAAGGTTTCATTTAGCTATCTAATTATATTCGAATAAAAGCTTGTGATAGTTGTTATAGAACAGATGTCCATAACTTTGTTATTCGTTAAATCGAAAAGATCCTAAATAAGCTATTTACGCATCTAAAGCAATGCATGAATAAATATTATTATAAATTCTTTGAAATATTTTTCTTCAAATAACCCATTCTGTTTGCATGGATGTTTGCATTAACACTCAAAAGTATTTTACGAGCAATGCAGGACCACGTGGTTTTCTTTTAGTTTTCCTAAAAATTAAAAAACATGCAAAAACAATGCTTAATCATTCTTTTTTAAAAATTGCATTATTTGCAAGGACACAAATAAAATTTTTTAAAAATTTCTAAATTCAGTTAAGATGAAAAATATTATATTTTCAAGATTAGAATAGAACAAAATAAAAGTAAGGAATAATTTAAGTAAGTAGATAGGAATAAATCTGAGAAAAAGTAAATACAATAACATACATCCTAGAGTACGTCAGTAAGAAAAAAGGTAAACACATATTTTAATTATTTATTAATTATTCAATTAATTAAGATTCTTGTTTAAAAATAATGGCAAATGAGCTTAATTAAAAATTACACATTAATCAATAAATAAAAGGGAATTTAAAGAACTACGGAGGTGGATCCATAAAATTTATAAGGGACATTTTTATTTTTGTCTTTTTTAGTTTATGTATGAAAAATGGCAAACTTTGATTTTTTTATAAGAACCAAAAAGTAGTTATAATTTTCCATTTTGCCAGTAACGTTACTAATTAATTACTCCTTTCCTGAACAGTACTTTTAAAATCAGAGTTTTTTTTTAATAAACCATACAATTTCTTAAATTATGTTTCATTTGAAAATTAAGAATTAAAAACAATTACTTTTCTTTTTGTTATCCATGAATAAATTTAAAAAATTAATCTTTCTTCACAATATTTAAGTATGTATCACTTTATGTATTTCATTTTGCCTTCCAATGAAGGAGATGTCGCAATACCCAACTTCGAAGAAATAGATCAAGGGTTAAATCCTGATTTAGGCATGGATGTTTCTTTCTTCCTTTGTGTTTACTTTTCTTTATCACTTCCCTTTCGAAGCGAAGATGCCATCACGACGCCCATGATAGAGCTGAATAGGGCAAAGGCCTAAGGGCAGCTGGTTATTATAAAAATGTAGTTCATTTTTATGACTATGTTTTTAAAGTATTGAAATTTTAAAAAAATAATGTTTCTTTTTCTATGTAATTCTTAAATCTAAATCATCATAAATTTGGCTTGTTTAAAGAACTTTTTCCTCCATTTTCGAGAATTGTTTGTTCGTTGCTCCATGTTTATTTTTTACCACAAGGGTTAGGTAGACTGGGTACCCTAGCTTAAAACTAATTCCAAACTGCTATAACCATCTATATCCAAGATTTATTTGAACCAATAAACTTTTGAATCGAAGAACAAAATTCTAGTAATTTGTCATACTGCTCAATAAATTTCGACAAAGAAACATTATAAACTAAAACCACATTTTTCATTATATTTCTGTTTTTTTATACACTAAAGTGCAATTTTTCGCATTATAGTATCGCCCATTAGGTAATTTAATAGTTAATTCTCTAGTTTTAAACTCAGAGTAATTTTTTAACTTGATTCAGTTGTTTGTAGTGGTTTGAAATCTAACTTCAGTGAAACATTCAAAGACTAGAAATTTGAAAAAGAATATGTGGAGTCATAAAACTAAAAGCATTGCTTATGTTGCTGAATATCTTTGGCTTTTGTAAAATGTGCTGTATTTAAACTTGGAACATTATATATAGTTTATATAAGTTAGCAATTTATCTCAGGATGTAATAGAATTCAAGTTTTAAACTAACCATAAAATTATTTATAAATGTAGGTAGATGATAATTCATGGTTCCATATTGTTTTAGCTTCGGTAAGATATAGTTATAAAAAAATAAAAAGATGTTAAATTAAGGCGCAGATACGATATAATCCACCATAACTTCTGCATAACTTTTATAAATTTCTGTATTTATGATGTAATAAAAACCTGGTTGCCAGATACATTAGAAAATCCGTCAAAAACAATTACCAAGCTCAGAATTTGGCATTCTGGAATATGCGGCATCTTCACTAAATTAATTGTTAAAATTAAAACTTCTTCATTAAAAAATTATAAAACTATTTGCTTTTTTATCTTAATAACTGTATTCCAAATATTTCCGGAAACCCATTGGTAGTTTCCTGGTGATGCACGTTAATAATAAATCTTACGTATATGATGTAAAATTTTAAGTTATTAACGAGCATCACAGTGAGCAAAAAATATGAAGAAAAACAGAAAATTGTGTATCTTAGTCGTTCACAACATATATTTTACATTTATCAATTTTTTTTGACATTTTAATTATCCTCCATGAAATTGTTTTAAAGCGTATTGATACCCGATGGCATATCTTCTGGGTGTCTCACTAGACAAAGTACCATCCCTTCTACACTTTGTAGTGCTTAAAATGTAGGAAAAAGATACCGACAGCCGGGCATTGTAATAATATTTCATATAAGGAACTGCGCTCAATTTTACAGAGTAATTTTTTAATATTTTCATTTATCTAACATTTATCTGAAAACACGCATATCTCTGATCAGTCATATATTGTCCTAAATGCCAAAATTAACCGGTATCAGTGGCATATATTCTTGAATGCCTGGAATGTTCTCTTGAGGAGTTATGAGATTCCTATGCTTGTTTATGATTTTCTGAAAGTGAGTGGACTCGGAGACCTCGTCTGGTAAACTTCTTGACATAGGGATTCATAACAATAACAACAGATATAATACATTGAAATCATAAATATATAATCTGTAAGAAAATAAACTATACAATCTATCATAATATTTCAAGTATCAATTCAACAAAGCAATGGCTTTAAATCCAATAATTATTTGAAACTCAACCTAAGACTACGCTTCGTAATAATATTCAAAAGGAAACGCACACACATTCCGAAATTGAAAATTAACAATCTCCGTATCAAATAATGCAGTTTCGAGAAATAAAAATAATTTTAAACCGTGGGATGAATTTATTTCCTTGTTTGATCTCTTTCCAGGAAGCAAATAGGCAACAGCAGCCATTAAATAACTGCCTTTATGCGACAAAGAAACACTCGCCTCACAAAAGTCCGGGGAACTCAATCATTGCCACAAAAACCAATTCCAAGTGGTTAGCGATTCAGTTCCCCCTTCTTAACCTCGCCGATACCGAAACCAATTCTATTCAAACGCGAAAACTCTTCAAAAACTTGGAGCGGCCATTTATCAAGACGAAGTGACAGGAAACTCGATTATTTCACTTCGCTTCTCGGAGATTCAGGGCGACAGGAAGAAAATCTTCATTTTACTTGCTGGCTTCACTTCGTTTTCGGGGACTGAAGCGAGAAAATAACGATTGGCAGTGGTCACTCTGGGTTTCTGGAATCTACAGTGGGTGGTTTTGCGGTCGCAGAACTTAAAAGAATAAACCCTTCTTTTAACTGCTCTATTTGACGCAACATGAAGAATTTTCGGAACATTTTGTAAAAAATTTATGCACTAGTAAACTCTTCCTCACTTCCTTAAATCAATGTTTTTCGGTTTCAAAAATTTAGTCCCTTGAGAATTACAGTTAGAGGTATTAAGTCTATAGTTTTTTGTATTAAAAACATTATTAAATAATATAGAGATTTTATATGACTATTCTGTTTTTAATTGTTTCTAATTGATAACAAATATTAAGTCCTCATACTTCCTGCAAAATTTTACATTGTGGCGCATGTTTCAACAAATATATAGTAAAATTAAGGATTTTTAATTAAACTTCTATGTTGAAAGACAATCTGCTTGGTATCAATGTATCTAAAAATATATAATCTTAAATTTGATTTCTTTCTCTCTCAACATCACTTTTTGCAAACGAATGCTGATTAGAGGGAAATTAAACATTAAAGGAGATTCGGTCACTAATAAACATTTACTCTTTAGTAGGGAATGAACAAACCAACTGTTGAATCAAAGACCAAAACACTTAAGTTTCTGATGTTAATTTGTCTAAATTTTGCATACATATTTACTCAACTAATATACAATTAAATTGTACTCACTATTAAAACTTAAAAAAAGTACAGTTAAAATTATAATGTTCATTTAAGTAAATTTAGAAGAATGAAAGTTAATAAGAAAAGCATCAGATTGTCTATCTCTCGCGTGTTTCACTTACTTCAGTTATTTTTTACTAGCGATTACAGAATATTTCCTAAAATGAAAAACCTGTTTTGGGCAAATAGAGCTCTTTTTAGCTTAAGAAGATTCTTCAAATACAGGATTTTTTTCTTGAAATTCAAAATTTTTAATTTACAAAACACCTGTGAGGCCTGTCTTGACATATGCTTCTGACACATGGACTGTGACTAAATTGGAGGAAATTGCTGTTGGGTTATCGGAAAGGAACATTTGGAGGAGTGTTCTTGGTGGTGTAAAGAACAATAATTCGAGATATATAGTTCAGAGTTATAATTTGTTGTTATTTATGACACTTGGACAAGTCAAGCTCACTATACGCTAGCTATGCGAATTCAAGCCAGTAGGGTACATCTTTCGTTTAACCACAGCACCACGAGAAGAAAGGTATAACTTTGCTCTAAAATTCCTCCGATAAATGGCATCACCAGAGGATCCACTCTTTCCAATTTGACATTTATCTAGAAAAGAGGAAATTTTCTTTGGACCATTACACCCATGGTAACTTCTCAAAGACCGACCACAAGAGTTTCGATTCTACAGAATAAGAATTATATAAGATACATGAACAACTGGTTTACGTTTACGCCAGTGAACTTCCCTGTACCCAGCTCAAATCAGCTATACCCGTATGGTGAAAGCCACTGGAGAGAAAAACGGAGCTGCAACAGAAGAACCCCAATTTTGCGACCCCGAGCTCTCAAATACTACCCCACTATGGATAATTCAAATTAATTAACAATTCATTACAAATAATTAAGGAAAATCAACAAATATGTACAAAACTTTTTGGAGTAATAAAACAATATTATACTAAGTAAAAAAAAATTAAACAAATTGGTTGGTGAATTACATATTAACAAATGGTACCGATATTAACAAATGGTGATTCTGTTACAAACTATTTGAGAAATAGGGGATGAATTACAAAATTTGTGTAAGATATAAATTAAGACAGAAGAGCTATACAAATTAAGACAGAGTTTTAGGTAAATGGGTGAGGTGAGGCAAGAGGATTGATACGACACAGGGTTGGAGGAGTAGTTACTAGCTGGTGTCGTCATGGAACCAAGTAAAAAGGCCTTCCTGAATAATTAGAAAATCCACGAGTTGGTACAGCTTTCTCCTGGAAATCTTGTTATCCAAGATTGCTTTCTTCCACACCGCTATCCATCTGGTGGCTGGATATGACAGGTGCCAAGAAGCAGTTAATGGGCAAGCCGTGATGAAATGGAGAGGATCGCCAACATCTCCACAAGTGTAATTAGGTAAGAAAGCCAGATTCATTCGGTGGAAGTACGTGGGAAAAGGTACATGGCTAGACATAAATAGAATTTCATTTCTTGTCCCGCTTAATAGTTTCATTGAGACAGTAGGTTCCATCTCGTGAATAAGGCCCCCGGTATGGGCAGTCTTCCAGCTTTGTTGCCAGTTAACAAGAATCCAATTCTGACATTCTTATTTGAGATGTCAACTCGGGTTTGGAACAATGAGAGGCTGGAGTGAGGATGAGGATGCACTCTTCGCTTCCTTATCGGCTTCCTCGTTGCCTTCTGTTCCAGCATGGGCCTTGATCCATTTTAGTTGGATGGACAAGAAATTAACTAATTCAGCTTGGACAGAGCGAACTATAGGGTTTGATGATGCTGGGTTTCAGATAGATTTAAGTGCTGCCTAGCCATCTGACCAAATAGTTACAAGAAGTTGTTGCATTTTTGCAAACTTAACAGCATCTTTGATTGCACTTACCTCTGCTTGAAAAACAGAGTTCGCGTTGTGGAGTTTATGCTTCCATATATGGATTTTAGAGTTGTTTAAGTAAGCAACAATAGCTTTGCCTACTCCTTCTTCAAGTTTTGATCCATCTGTAAATATGTGTAGAGTGTCCGGCAAAAACTGCAGGGGTGTTGCCTCTTCGTCTATTGTGATGAACATGTTGATAATGAAAAAGACCAGGATTATTTATATCCGGACTTAGTTTCGCCTCAACATCAGATGGTAAGGGGAGAAGGGATTTTAGACACTGAACTCCAGCCCTAGTGAGGTTGATGAGATTTGCTTCTGCTTCAACTTTCAGATGAAGGAGGGAAGACCAGTAATGCGTTGTAAGGCTGAGATTGAGGTAGTTCTGAAGGCTCCAGTGATGCTGAGAAGGAACTTTCTTTGAATGGATGAGAGCATTTGAGATGTCTTAGATGTGAGTGAAGTTCCCCAAACAGCAGCACCATGGCAGATCATATGTTCAATGACTGTCTTCTAGAGCTTTATTCTGTAATGTTGGTTAATGCCCCATTCATTGCTTGCAATTCTGCGTAGCTTTCCTTGCAGAAGTAGTGCTTTATTGCCTTGGGAGATACTATGATTTTTAAAGTTAATTTTTTATCAAGGATTACTCGTAGCAGCTTGATATGGTTAGCTTTTTTCAGTCTGTGGTTTCCCCAAAGTATCTGTGGGCCACACTTGAGTTTCGCAACGAGCATGAATTTAGTTTTCTCCTGGAAAAGGGCCAACAACAAATGTAAAATCGTCCGCAAAGGCATGAAAGTGAATTTGGCTGTTCGTGTCAACATCTTTGACAATATTGCCTCAGTTGAATTTCAAAGCTGCATCTGCGACAAGATTCCAAGGAATTGGGCCACTATAAGACCCCTATGGGCACCCTGTGGATTGGCTTTTAGTGGCAACGCCCATATTAGTTGGTAGTAGGACCGTTCTGTCGTTAAGGTTGTTGATTAGGAGGTTTGTAATATTGGCCAGGCTATTGATGGCACAGAGTTGCTGCTTAAGTTTATAATGGTTTATATTGTCAAAGGCACCTTTTATGTCTATTGTGATAATTGCAGTGTGGAGATTCTGGCTACGAAGAGTTTGGATTTTCTTGGTGAGTGTCAAGAGGACATCATCGACAGAACGGCCTTGTCTAAAGCCAAATTGGTTTTGATGAAAGAAACTGTGATTTTCCAAGTGAAAAAGTCCGTCTCTTAGTGGCAAGTTTTTCAAGGACTTTCTCAAGAGTTGGTAAGAGGGATATAGGTCTATAAGAACTGACATTAGACTTGTCTTTGCCTTCTTTATAGAACAGAATAATAATTCCAACTTCGAAGCATCAAGGAAAATAAGAAAGCGAGAAGCATTTGTTGAATAAACTATGCAGGATGTTGGGGAATGACCTGTTGATGGTTTGAATAATAATAATATTGTCAATCCCATTGAAATCTGGAGCTTTGCCTTTTCTCCGGGTGTTAACAACTCTCTCTATTTATTGTTTGCTGATGGGGACATCATCTGCCTCAGTTACATTTGAAACAAAAGCTTGGCTATTGTTGGTGGGTAAAAGTTTTGCTAGAATGAACAACTGGTATTGTTAGGTGCATAACATCAAAATGAATGAACTGGATGCGCTCCGAATGCATGATGACAACACAATAAAAAATTTTTAGCACTTTAAGCCTTCTGGAACTAGAAAACGGGGAAGACGGTGGTTGAAATTACTTAATGGAGTCAAATTTCATTACAATAAATGAAAAGATTTCAAAGTCAAAACGATTTTAGAGGTCTAATCATGGAGATATCTTTAGATGAAGACATTGGCTCACATTGGGCTGTCTGGCTAATTATGATGATAATAATTATCTCTCTTTCCCCCCTCTCTCTTCCTCTTTTCCTCTCTTTTTCTCTCTGTTTGTTTCCTTCTTTCTTTGTGTTTCTTTTTTCCCTCTCTTTTATTCTTTCTCTCTCTTTCTCATTCTCTTAAAGCAAATCCATTAAATAGAATACACTTTGCATATATTTCTGATTATATTTTGTTTGCTAAATGAATTTAAGCTAATTGAGATGCGAATATTTCATCTGTTTTAAAACATATTTTATTAATTTTTTCGCTACCTTTTTTCTAAAATTAACTCTGAAATATTTTTCTAACATACTAAAAAATTTAATTACACTTTGCCTTGACACATTTTTGAAACTTTAATTTGAAGTAATATGTTGAACTGATATCACAACTCCTTTGGATACTAAGGATTGAATGGCTATATATAAGTGACAGCTGTTATATAATGCTTTTTGATTTATGCTCTGAATTAACCTTTTGGGATGAATTATCATGTATCGACCATAATAGTGTTTCAAGGGAAGAAAATCTATATAGAACACTCTCAAACACTCTTAAATATATTAGTTAAATATATCTAACAAATATATTAGTTATAAAGAAATGTACTTTTACATCCGGAAAGATAATACATTTCAATTTAATTTCCTTGTTTAAAATAAGCTAAAGCTATATAAATTCGATTTCAAAACATTCAGAAAATGATGATTTATGTTATACATTCCTCTTCTTGGATATCTAATTTTCCAATAATACGAATCACTGCATTATAGTTACAAAATATTCATTAATTTACTTTATATTCTTTAATGTTAATGTATAGAATGAATTCTTGGTGCATTTATCAATATCATTTATATCACAAAACTCGAAATTTTCATTTAAAATACAAATAAAATACTCGCTTACTAATATATTAAGCAGAGATTCTATTTGCATTGATCAAGCTACTCTATTCGTTCATTCTACTAAAGTTTGTTTGAATGCTAACACAAATATTCCTTTTCCAAATTAAAAATGTATTTAATGTTTTAAATAAGACTGTTTCTGATTACAATGAAATAAAAGTTTAAAAAATTTAAGTCTAATTAATATTTTTTAGTTTTAAATTTAAAAAATGTATTAAATTTTTTTTCCATTTATTAAATTTTTGAAACGTTTCTAATTTTACTACAATGAACCTCCAAATCAATAAGTATCATTTGTAATTTATTTCTATGTGTATAAGACAAAGTCTTACATTCATTTTTATTTCTAGCTAAATATATCTTTTTTCTAAAGTTGTGATATATTAAAAATGTCTCTTTTAAATCCAGTTACCTAGTTTTTATTCCACTTAAGAATGTCAACAAATTAAATTTTGTTTTACAACAATGTTCATAATTTCTTTACTCATAAGATTGAGCTTATATAATTTTTGAAACCATCATTATTTACCGACATTTTGAAAACAAAATTCTTTTTTGAGGAAAACACAATGGACGATTATGTATTAAATAGATATATATATTTGAAAATTTCATTAAAAAACTTAATTCAATCGCATGCACTTTGTGAAAATGTGTCATGCATTTTCAAATCTCATTTGCACAAGTGCAAACGCTTATAAAAATATAACAATGTATAATTTACATTCCTATATTATGCAAATTTAGGAATGTAATTTGGACTTAGTCAAAATCTATTTTGGGAATTCGGTATGTGTACGTGAAAGGAATGTCCCTAATACACCTCGAAAGGAACAATAAGCATTAAGAATAATTTCATTAAATAAACGTCAAAAACATTTTCTATATCTCTAATCTCTATATAAGTTCTATTAGTCACAAAAATATTATATATATATATATATATATATATATGTGTGTGTGTGTGTGTGTGTGTGTGTGTGTGTGTGTATTATATGTATACATATATATATAATATGTAAATAGAAATTAATCGTAAAATAATTAATTTATATATTTATACCTATAGGTAGTAATATTATATGGATATAAATACGTTTTATTATTCCAAAGACGTTATTAACATCGCGTAGAGGAAACCTTTCAAACAGACGATTTTTTTTTAATATTATTCGAATAACTGATGCTTCTAGTATTTTTTGTTTAAATTTATATTTTTGAAAGAAAATTAATAGGCTCTCTTTATAGATTAAGAATAGGACAAACTAAAATTTTTCAGGTTGGATTGTGGCAACTGTTGAGCAACGTGCTTCTACCTAGGGTATGCAAATTTGTAACCCTAACAACTTGAAAATTTTCAGCGTTTTTCTTTTGTATTACACGGAAGCAACCCGCTTCATATAGGAAGATCTACTTAAAATGAAAATGTAGATGTTAAAACACTTTAAAATGGCTCTGGATATATTGGCTGCCCAGTGTTTGGTGTCAAAAATTAAATTTGGGGAATTTATAATGACATAAAATTAAAACAAACACAATTTCAATTCTTTATTTAGATTGTTGTTTAACATAGCCGCCATTTCCCAATTAAAACAAATTTATCCAAAGCCAATAAAAATAATAGGAAATGTTAATTTATTTAGATAGATAGATATGTTCATGCGTGCGTGTCACCAATTGTATAGGACCGGTTGATTTAGTTTACAAATGCAGAACATGAGCACTTAATTCATTACGTCGATATTTCTTTATTATATCCGCCTGCTGAGATGATACGATAAAACTTAAATATTCTAAAATCATTGATTGACTGGAGTCACACAAAATACAGTTTAGGAATCCACCACTATGGAAATGTTATTGCAAGCAGTCATGTCTGGTCAGTTCTTTCTAGGAAAACTGGGAACAATTCCCTCCTCCCCAGAATATTTCATCTCTTATTTGGTTAGTTGATATATCTATATATGTATACTTTGATATGCAGTTCTCATAATGGCCTAATTATAGGATAGTTCTCTTTGAAGCATATGTTCTCAGATTCGATCCCAGCCACTGTTGAACAGCAGTAGTTGGATATTGTAATTCTGCCATCTGTATGCTTATACTAAAAAAATACGATACTACTTATATTTCTTAATGATTCAAAAATGATTGATTCAATTGAGTCACACAAAACACAATTTGGAGAATCCACTCCTCTAATTTTATGTGAGCAGTCATGTCTAGTCAGTTCTCAAACTGAACCACCTTAGCCTTTCCTGGAAAACTGGGAACAATTCCTTCATCTCCCAAAATGTTCCATCTCTTATTTGGTTGGTTGATATATCTATATAGATTTAGAGATGCAGGGCTCATCATGGCCTAGATATATGACAGCGCTCTTCAAAGCATATGATCCCAGGTTCGATCCCCGCCACTGTTGAATAGCAGGAGATTTATATTATTACTCTAACTGCAACATTTTTGTTTGTTGGTGTGAGTGCTTAAAAGTTTTCGAAATTTCCTCCCTTGTCACAAATAAATACGGCGCACTATCTATGAAAAATTCTTCCGTAAGGTAATTTACACGGTGGAGGCTAAAATAACTTCTATCGATAGCCTTCCCACTACGTGCCTTCAAAACATTTATTATATAATGCACGAATTTTAAACGGTGACCATATGTATCTCTTACAAATTAATGAAATTTTATTAAGGTCTATTTCATTCCAAGACTTTTAGAGGATGATAAAATATTTGTAAATTAAAAATAAAGTAAAAAAAAAAAATTTTAAGAAATTCAAAAAAATTTTGATCCTTTATGACCTTTTGAGAAATCTGCTTTCTATTATTTCAGCAAAATAAATTGAAAGAAAATCTTTAATGTTGGCGTGAGCAAGGCAATAATCTTGAGATTCAAGACAAATTTTTAAACTGATTATAATGTGAATGTTTTCTCATGTCTTTTTTATTTTGATTATTCTTCTGTTCTATTGTCCCTATGTGAATGGTTTGAATCAATGGAAAACGACTTCTCAAATCGATGCTTTGCTTTTTATATAAGAAATTGTTTTATTAACAAAGTAAATTTCGACTCTATTCGCAGACATTCGATGATGAACTTCGCCGTATTTGCTGCCTCTTTAAGAATGTGATTTAAAGGCAGGCAGCAAATTCATCTTTAAATCGTATCGACAACCCCATATCAATGAGGTGTGATGTGACTGAAACGTTATTTGTCATAATGGATATTTTAAACCAATGAGAATCGTAATAAAATGGTTACTCAGGATTTCAACTGGAACAAAAGAAACACAACCACTTTATGGTTTATAAATTTATTAAAATTGTTATCAATTTTTGTCCGTACTCTTAATCAAATTACATGTTGTGCACATTATAACAAAAATGTAGAGTCAATCTATGAAAAAAAAATTTCGTAAAGGTGTCTGTTTACAATCAAAGGTAGGAACCTCTGAACAAACTGATATCAACTTTCCTTAAATTAGTTGAAATTGAAAATATCAAGTAATTTATTTTGTTGTATAATTTTAATATACTTCATAATTCAATGTCGTAAATATATTTACAAAATGCATCTATAAAATTTCTCTGCATGTAAATGGAAAAAATAATAAATTATTATTTAAAATTTAATTTTAAAAATACTAAAAATTTAATTAGAAAAAAATTTCTTTTTGTCAACATTTCCTTCTAAGCATAATTTCCTTATTAAAACTTACAAGAATATTTTATATTAAAATTAGCATTTTTATAGAAAATCACTAAATGAATTTCTAAAATTTGAAACAATAAAAAAATGTCAAAATTAAATGTTTTCGAATATACATTTCCTTATAAATAACAAAAATAATTCAACTGAATTGTATTATAAATTTAAATTGTTTAAAATATCTTTTAAAATCAAACTGATTAGCCGAAATTAAATTTCTAAATATTAAAAAAGTAATTTCTATGACACAGTTTTTACAATTTTTCAGAATACGAGGGTTAGTTACTCTGAAATTTTTAAGATACGCTCAGGCGAGAATTTACAAAATAAAAAGAATGATTTAATTTTAAAATACAAAGTATCTTAACACAGAGGACGATTTTTTACTGACTTACTTCTAATTATTTAGCATAGAATAAATTTTAAAAAGAAGAGAAAATGGAGTTGACGCGAAAACAGTTTTGCGCTATGATTTTCTACGATTTTAAAGCAGGATTGAATCAAGAAGAATGCGTTCAAATGTTGCATTTAGCATTTGCTGATGAATCTCCAGCTCGTGCTACTGTATCCAGATGGTTTAGAGAATTTAGAAGAGGTCGCAATTTTCTTCAGGATGAAGAACACACAGGAAGGCCGCCATCGGCAGTAATCCCGGATAATAGTGTCTGCTATACGAAAAATATTAATGTATGATAATCGCTGTACCTATCAAATGATAAAGAAGGAAATTATATCATTGGATCCGCAGCCATACACAAAATCATTCATGAAGAATTACATATGAAAAAAGTAGTTTGCCGTTGGGTTCCCCATAATATAACTGAGCATCAAAAAGAGGAGCGTGTCAGAATCAATAAAGAAACTCTTAAATTGCTAAATGATGGTGGCCACCGCATCATTTCTAAAATTGTAACAGGTGATGAAACGTACATACCTTTTTTTTGACGTTCCAACACGTCAAGAAACCAAAGTATGGGTCTTTGAAGATGATCCTACTTCGACAATGGTGAAAAAACAACGCGCACTGAAGAAAGTGATGTATACCGTTTTCTGCAGAAGTACGGGATTGGTCAAAGCCATCAAGTTGGAAAGGCAGAAGACAATAACAGCAAACTGGTATACCACTAAAAGTCTTCCAGAAATTCTACAAGAACTAAATGTTAGGGTACTAGTGCTTCACAATGACAATGCATCTTCATATACAGCCAGATTAACAGTTGAGTTTCTTAAATAAAAACAAATTAAAGTGATCGAACATCCGCCTTATTCACTTTATCTAACTATGTGTGACTTTTGGATATTCTTTAATATAAAAAAGAAATTACGTATACGTCATTTTCATTCTGAAGAAGAGATTGATGTGGCTATAAATGCATTTTTTTCATCTATTCCCAGAAATGAATGGCTTGAGGCATTTAATCTGTGGGAAATTCGTCTATAAAAGTGCATTGATGCTGGAGGAGACTACTTTTAACCCACCTAAAATTTTGTAAGTATAACTTTAAAAATCTATGTGTACCTCGAAAATTTCAGAGTGACCCTCGTAATTGATATTTCATGACATTTATTTTAAGGAGATATTCATATTATGTAATGGATTTTAATAAACTGAGAATATAAAATCTAAATCTGTGAATACCAGAACTCAACGTATATTTTAAGCTGTATAAGCTTACTTTCATAGAAATATTGTATAATTCTTCAATAAAAAACTAAACACTCCCTATTCAAATCAGGCGAGGAATCACTGAAAAGGAACTATCCGTTACTTTCCATGCAACAGTAAACTTTGGCAAAAAGTTGACTTCAATTTACAGAAGAGGCTATAAAAATGGTTTAATTTCAGGGAAACAAATAAAATCTCAAAAATTTCTCTTACGCTTTTTTCAAGAAAGTTTCCACTAAAAAGTTTTCCTATCACCATTTTTTTCACTTCACTTTACTATCTCTAATAAATGCAAATCCTAAAGATTCGAAAATCCGAGACAAAAACAAGCACATGCAGTGACAATATTTTGGAAAACACCCGAAAAAGAAATGAAACGAAAGCTCTGTTCCAGAAAACAAAATGTATCGCCGCAAAGTTTGCCAAATATCGACCATTGTAAATAGGAATAGCAAGTAAATGAGCGAAAACAGAATTTTTCTTTACGAACAGAATGTTCTAAAGCTATTCTGGTGCATTTTTTAATCCTTTTTTTCGTCCTCTTCTTCTTATTACTGTTCCTTTCCAAACTTGATGGCCACATCATTTGCGAGGCTGCTCTTTGTTGATTGTGTTTTTATTTTTTCTTCAAGAAACTCTTTTTGTTTTGTTAAAATAAACATGAATTTTTTTTATTTAAAGACTAAGAACGATAAATGTATATATAAATTGAGTGTTCTATTATTTCTTGGATAGAAAAGACGAATACTTAATTTTTTTTCCTCTAGAAGAAGTAAAATTCGTGTAGCATTTATTTTCCGACAACATAATGTAAATTAAGTGTTTCTCCCTTCAGTATATTTTTAATTCCTTCCAACTACACAGCAACCCTAATTAATCAAACACTCCATTATTACTGCAATTAACATATGAAAGTCTTAGAACGAATATTCATTAAAAAAATAAATTCAGCAAACGACATTTTCTGAAACCATTCGGAAAAATTATTCTAATTGTTGTCATTTCATTAAGTGCCTTTCATGTTATTTGTCATCAAAACAATCAGAACTTTGTTTTCAGTTAATTTATACTGCTAAGTTTAGAGTTACAACTTCTTGAAACACTTGCATTAAATATTCCTTGCTAACAGTCCTTTTCTCTTTGTGATGGAGAGGAATAAGTTTAGAAATGCATAAAATGTTTAATGGTTCAAGCATCATTCATTTGTCATAAGCGACAGCTCATTTTTTTTAAATAAGAATGCAACAATGATTTTATAAGTATCATATAGTTTATTAAATGAATTCAGTTTCTTGGAGATTCTGTATATATTTCTTTTTTTTAATAGTGTGTGTGTGTGTGTGTGTGTGTGTTTGTGTATACATATATATATACATATATATATATATATGTATGTATGTATATATATGCATATATATATATAATATATATATACATATATATTATAAATATATTTACGAATTTTAATGTGACAGTAATACAGTAGAACTCCAATTATCCGTTAGTTAGAGTTAAAGATATGGGAAAATGGATAATGTGAGTCAGAGACTGGATTTTCAAATTGTAAATGATGTTAAACATACTTAAATTATCGAGGAATGTGACTTTAATTTCTAAGTTAAAGCAGAAACAAGAATCACATATTAAAACATTTGATGGATTTGAAACTGCTTTGAAGTGAATGAAGCACATATGAGAGCCGAGAGTGGTCACATACAAACTCACACTATAAATCAAATGCGTAACTTGGCTGTGCGAAAGGATGAGAAGTCAGTGAAACAGCTTACACTCCGAACGAAATGTTCAGCAAGCAATGTTTTTCATTTACAGTATAGTGCATACTACTCTACTAATGTACAGCACTTGCAAGTACTTTAAAACACAAATATGCTGCCTTTTCATTGAATTCTTTATATTTAAAAATATAAATTTTTTCTCCCATTTTCAATATACAGTAAGTAGTAAAAGAATTTATGCTTTTTTCGAAAAAAATCAAATTAACCTTTTTATTCTTACGTCAGGAATTGGCCCCATTGGCCTTTTACCTTCTAGCAACCCAATACAAAGTAGCCTTCATATGATAGTGGTCAAGTATAAGAGATTTAACGAGGTCCATAGGAATAGGAGTGGGTATCAGCTTAGATCACATTTTTTATAGCCCCTGCTTTCTGGCATTTTTTTACAAAGGCATTTATTATTTTGGTAATTTCGGATAAAATTCGGTTCTATGAGAGAGACAAAGAGGGCTGTGGGTGCAACCATTCCTGTTTTGCTAGTCTATCCACTCCCTTATTGCCAGCTTTATTGCAATGGCTGGGAATCCCCTGAAAAAAAAAGAATCCATCTATCATTAATAAGTTTGTCTATTTGTATTTTTGTTTGTTCTTCATGTTTTGATTGACAAGCCTGAAAGAAGCAGAGTGAGAGGATGGCTGCCTACGAGTAGACCAGGAAGACTGCATGATTGAGAGAAATATTACAGGTCAAAAGTTGGAAAGTAGCCTGTTTAATTGCCTTGATCTCAGCCTCGAAATTTATGGTATTCATAGCAACAGGGCAAGAACTCTGAAATAAATTTTCACAGTACCAGCCTGCACCAGAGGTACAGTTCTCCTGGGAGGAACCATCATTATATATATGGAGCCATTTATTTTTTGGAAATCTATTCGCAATAGTTTCAAGAGGGTAGGCTCGAAGATATTCAGTGATAGTGTCATTTTTTCTTTGTAGTTTGCCAATAGAAAGATTTATAGTTGGGATTCTAAAATTTGGTTGGAATCTCTCACCACAACAAAAAGTTTGGCAAGGAGGATGACTTGGGTCGTATTTTGTTATAAGGTCTTCTGGTCTCTTGAAGAAAGATTGATGAGTTTTTAGCCTATTTTCTGCTGGAGTAAGGTTTTGCCAAAGCTGGACAGGGAGTCTTCTACACTTTTCAAACTGCTTTAGTATCTGCTTTTTTTAGGAAACCCCAGAGGTTCAAGACCAGTTTTAATTTCTAATGCAGTGATGGGGGTACAGAAAGCAGCAAAATTAATAAGTTTCATGGCTTTACTTTGGACTTTTTCAACTTTGTCACAACAACTGGCAGAGGCAGTGACCAGTAGTTTAACACTATAACCTAAGATTAAGATTAGTCTAACATAGGTTTTATAAACAGTAGTCAGGACATCTGGTGATGAACCGCAAGTAACACCCGATAATCGTTTAAGGAGACCAAGTGTAGCCCCACCTTTCCTTGCAGTCTCCTCTGCATGTTTTCTCCATAGCAATTTCTTATCAAAATGAATGCCAAGATATTGGAAATGATCCCGCCTGGAAAGATCCCGATCACCATATTTGATGGATATTTGGTGCTCTTTTGTAGACAGCATGAAAAGTTGGTAGATTATTTTTTCAGGGTTTACAGTCATATTGTTATTTTTTCACCAACCACCAAGTAAGAGCATGACTCTATTAATGTTATTATTAGCAGTATTAACCACTTTATGTGTTGAGAATATAACAACGTCATCTGCAAAGGCAAGGCAACGAATTCCAGGCAAAATCTGGAGCTTTTCAGTGATGTCATTTATTATGATGTTGAACAGGGAGCAGCTTGAGCTAGCACCCTGTGGTAAGACATTTCTCATTTGGACATAACTAGAAAAAAGTTGATTTATATTTGCCCTTGCTTGTCTTTGGCATAGAAAGGAATTGAACTAATTTAGCATACGTCCCTGGATACCAATATTTTGTATCTTGTTGATTAGTTTTCTTAATCAAACAGAGAGTCATAGACAGATTTAAAATCGATGCACACAGCAATGGTGGGTTCCTTACAATGGAAACCATCCATAATACACTGGGAAAGAAAAGCTGCTTGATCAGGAGTCAAGAGAGAGTCCGTC
Organism: Latrodectus elegans; assembly: GCA_030067965.1. Classification (NCBI taxonomy): domain Eukaryota; kingdom Metazoa; phylum Arthropoda; class Arachnida; order Araneae; family Theridiidae; genus Latrodectus; species Latrodectus elegans. The sequence continues at coordinate 7,135,454 of CM057815.1, forward strand.
AGGAGAGAAAAACGCTGCCAGTCAGCCTTTTTGAGGTTCCATCTAGGTAGAGAGTCCAGGGTCGGACCAGAAGAAGCTTCCCCACAAAAGCGCTTAACACAAAGAATTCTGTGGCCATACTCTGTGCAATATTCCAATATGTTCAATGATGTCTTAGGGAAAATACTTGAGAGTGCCAAGACAAGGTCGGGGTTGATTTTCTCCCCTTTAAAAGAGAAAAGTGAGGCCACTGCACAGCAATAAAGACATAGGAAAAGAGTCAAAGAAATCTTCATAAGATTTACCCAGTGGGTATGTGTCACTATAGCCCCATCTTAAAGAATGGCAATTAAAATCACCAATGAAAATTGTATTTTTATCAATGGCATTTTCGAGGGTTATAGTCAATGGCAAATTGCCAGGAGGGTTTTAGGCAAAAATAAATTTTGTTCTAGTATTGTTTTTCCATAAATAAAGCTTTACAGCTTCAAACTTGCTATCTTTCATTTTATGTAACACCTTGCACTGCTTTTAACCCCAACAATAATGACGGAGGTTATTTGACGTGATATTGGAAGTGAATATAAAACATATTCCTGACATTTGTAAAAACTCAGGGAGTCGATGCACCAGCTTCAACATTAGCGAAAACATCAGCTGATTTTCTTGTCATAACAGTCTTAAATTCACAAAACTTAGAGCTAAACAGGCCACCAGCACTCGGAAACATAGCAATAATGGCAATAGCATTCTGGTCCTGAAAAGGACCTTCATTTTTAATCCTCATACTTGGAATCCTTTTAAAAAGGCCTCTTCTCTTATCACTTGGAGAAGGCATTTCGTTTGGGCTACATTGACGAACGCTGTTACTCATTTAACACTACCCAGGAAGCACGTGTGAATTAAAGATACCACGGACGCCAGTAACACTACTCCCTAAATAAAATTAACCAAAAATTTTTCATTTCCCTTGAGTGATTCGATCCCAATTAATTCCGATTATTGGAGTTCTATTGTTTATAAATCATTGACAATTTGCTATTGAATAGTGATGTCTTTCATGTTTATAATTATAACATTATTAATTTTTAATGAAAGCACATTGGGTACTTTACGAAAAAATTTGAACTTAATGCTTATAAAAATTACTAGTCTAAAAGTAGAACAGATTTTGGATTTTTCATCTCATATTTATTACATTGTAACAATAAGCAAAGTAATAATGAATAAACAATGTCTTATTTCTCTTAACCAGTGTTTGTAAGGAAATAATTAGCATTTACAAAATAGCTTTTAAATTTTTATTTCAACATTAATATTCAACTAACATATTTTTGGCCCATTATATATTTATTTCATATCTTTAAGCTCTAACCTCTCTCTCTCTCTCTCTCTCTATCATTCCCTCCAAACTAATTGTTTTTAAAACATTGAGACCGTTGCAAAGATTACAGAAATTTTCATTATGAATCATGTACTTAGCGTGGTTAGCTTGACAGAAAAAAATTATTTTTTACATCCAAATTATGAACTTATATTTTCTAAATTTTTTCTTAAATTATTTAAACAAAGAAATGAGTCGCATGTTATAAATAAACATCAAATTACTGAGTTTGATTCAGACATACTTTCGAAGGAATTTTTCGTTAAATTCTGTAAAAAAAATTTTGGAACACTCAAATATGGATTTTTTTTTATAAATTTCTTAATTATAAATCTTGGAACTAACTTTATTAACCAAAATTTTCATTGATTTTCTATGCTATTTTCTTCTTCAAAACATTAATCACAAGCGGTGTAGAATTTGATAAATTTGTGATTTTTAACTATATTTTAATTAATGTGGCACAATTACAACTAAAACTATTCAAATTTTATAAAATCTTTTTCGTCTTTTACGAAACATTTTTTAAAAAATTAATAGAATAAACATAATAAATAAAATATTAAAATATTTAAATAAATATCACAAATGCATAAAAGTAGAAACAATAAAGTAGAGGATACATCAGTGCATCTACTTCCTTAAAAGATATTTCCGTGTACTATAACTTTTGGGAAACTCAGATGGATTAATTTTTCATTTGGAAAATAATCTATATACTTACAAAAAATCTTTTTCGTTTTATTCTGTAGCACATAAACATAATGTAAAAATTATTGAACATATGTAATTCAAACGTAATTCCTCCATACTTTTCAAATTGTAATTTGATTTCTTATAATTATAAGAATCCTTTTGAGAGCCCCTCTTTATATGTTTAACTAAAAATATTACGCATCAAGAACGCATTAAATATAGACTTCAAAATAAAACAGAAAAGAAATAAAATTTACTTCGCACTCCGTGACTTTACTATTTGTGATCGCAAATATTTTCATTACAAGTTCGATCATATTAGCATGTCCAAGTGTCATAAGTAACAACAACAACCTATCAAATACATTAACATGAAGATGATATTAATAACTTCTTTTATTAACTTTTATGTATAACCAATGTAGAAATAAAAATTAATAACTTATTTTATGCAAACATTACATTTCTTTTTAATCTTATCTAAGGAAAGTTTAAATTTTATCTTTTATTAGCTTTAATTTTATTTTTTAGTAGTTTGAGTTTTATTTTTTAATAGTTTGAGTTCTATCTAAGAATAGTATCAAGCAAGCTAACTTCTTTGGCTAAATAAACGCTTTTACTGATTCATATTCATTACCTTGTTTTACACAAAGTATAATATAATCCAAAAAGATCTTTTAATACTAAAATATATTCATACATATTAAATGTTTAAGTCTCTTAAACCAAGAACAAATTAATTAAAAACAATTTCGCAAATAATAATAAAAAATATTTCCACGCTTTTATATACCTTTATAACAATTTCACTTTGCAAACATTGCAAGCAGCCTTAACGAAACCGAAGTGAAATACGTAAACTATATATCCTACCTTCAAAATATTTAATTAAAACATTCCACTTGTAATGTAGATTATATCGACACCAGATGTTTATCAAGAAGATTATGTTATAGCAATTAGTTTGACAGAATGTATTGAGTTTAATACATAGCAATAGCTAAGATTATTAATAAGTGAATTTATGTCCCGTAACATAATAATTACGTGTTGAACATGTCGCAAAGTAAAAGATCGATGGTTTGCTTTGACCACATATTATTATAAGCACAGCAGGCATCTGACAGTTAATTAATTTTATTTTAAAGATGTCCTTTAAAATACCATTTTTCCAATAGTATTCAACTTTAATGATGAAGCAGAAATTCATCTATCTTGTAAATGTACTTGGATAATAACTGTTATATAAGTTACCCAGTTTTCAAGAAAGATTACTTCACAGTTTATTTTTGTCATTAGCATAAGCATATTAATAGCGTTATATTTCACGACAGCTAGATGAAAAATAGTATGATGTTATATTTTTATCTCCTCTTAAAAACGAAATATATTGCACTTCATTGCTTTATTTCTTAAATCATGCCATAAAACACATAACTTTCCTACATAAGTGAAACAAACGTTAAGAAGATCAAAAAAAGGCAAAAAACATGATCTATAACAAATTTTTTGTCACTAGAATTATATTTATAAAGCATACTTCATTTATAAAATTATCCCACTTTATCGATGTATAAAACGAGTATTTGGAATCTATTTCTATAGAAAAACTTATAAGAAAGCTATAGTTATAAAACATTCATTTATATCATCCTTATTATTAGTTATTAACAAAAAATAAAATCTTTGATTTTTAAATAAAGACATTTTAGTAATTTTATTACTGAGAAAATAGAAAGTATTGAATTAGAGATATCACTTCCTTCTACTATCATAAACGATATTATTACTAAATGGTACTACCGATACAAAAATAAAGTATTACTGATTGTAACCTTTTACCGTAATTTTTTTTTTACAAATTTTGTATTCATACATATTTCAGAAAGATTGAACAATTTCAAACGTTACGATCCAAAGTATAATATTGTATAAGTAATAACGTCTTTTTGTCTTGTCACCAAAAATGTTAATTCGGTGAAATTTGTAACAGCAAAATGAAAAAGTACCAAATTAATGTTTGACAATACTGATAAATATTGTTAATGTTTCATACTTTTACTGATACACCGATATAAAAAATTCTTTAAGTATTGTATGATTGTATATGGTTTGAAATAATATGTTATTAAAACTCTTGACTTGGTAAAGCAAAATAATTCGTAAGCAGACAGACTTATTTGGAGTGTTACTTTTATTTCCTATTACATAATTCTCCGGCCATTTAATTAATTACAAAAACAGGTGTAAATATCTGTAAAATATTGAAAAGAAAATTTAAAATATTTTAATTTAAATGCCTGTTTGATGACTAAATGACTTTTTCTTCAATTGTTCAGGAATAACGATTGCATATTTTAAAATTTTAGGAAATTTTGTAAACTGTAAATTTTTATTATATTAACTTTTATGATATGAATATAAAGTTAGATGCAATGAATATAAACAAACCTTCCCAAATCATTTTATAATCTAATATCTTTATTGTATACAAAATTCTTTATTGTATATGGGCAAAAAATCCATTGTATATACATAAATCCATATATTAGTCATTCAAAATTCAGTGAATCTGAAACTATTTTATAAAATTTCCAATTATAATGCATATGATATTAAAATTTACAAGATTAGTGACGATTTGGCATTGAAATTTGTTATTAAACCCATACATCCTAAGAAAAATCTAGTCATTACTAGTCATTCTAAGAAAAATTTAGTCATAAAATAACTGTAAAATATTAAAATTTAAACTTATGATTTTTTTTCTCATTTTTATAAATTATATGAACATATTTAGAACCCATGATTCAGAAATTTCACAAAGTAAATTTGAACAAAATTTAGAAAAAACATTCTCGCGTCCTTCAAAGCACAGTAAAGTATAAAACCTGGATACAGTCGCTATAGTGGTTTGTATATTTATATGTCTTCTATTACTTTTTTTAACTTAGTAGATAAAACGTATATTTAATAAAAAAAGAAAATCTTTATCTTTAATAACAGCAGACGCTATTGCTGATGGGTACATTCATTTTTATTGCCTCAATTTTGACATTTCTGAAGAGGGAAGAAAATTTCTCTAGACCATTACACTCATGGTAACTGCTCAAGGATTTTCTAATCAAAAGATTTAACGAGTACGCATATCGCGTATACTTGGTTGGTCTTTGGTGGCATTGGGAATCGAAAAATGTCCTTACGGATGGAAGGCCGAAGCCCTAACAACAAGGCTGTACCTTGCTCCCACGCATATAAAATATTTTATAAATATATTTATGTAATTCAAAAATTAAATATGAAAGTGAGAAAGGTAATAGGCCAGCGAGTGGTAAATCTTAAATAACGTTAAATCTACTGAGCTCATAGGATGTTAGTTGTTTGGATAATCTTTGATTGCTTTTAATATGGTTGTTTTTCATAAGACTCCTACTCAAGTGGCGATACAATGGTGGAATTTCTAGTGAAAAAAGAATAGATTACAATTCCTATATCCATTATCATTCAATAAAAAAAATATATAAGAGCTAAAAAATTTCGCAGCACTTGGAGAAAATTATGTGCATATATTGGAAATAAGCTCTTGAAAAAATATCAGAGTTTTAAAAAATGGTACGCAGAATCTTGAAATCAGTCTTGACGGTCTCAATATAGCTGTATTCTCCCAATGCTCTATTGTCCAAATTTTTTCCTACGCAATAGTGATCCTGCAATTGTCACTAAATGTTTTGAAATAAGTCTATTGATCACTAGAAGTGATTACAATGAATATTGGAATTTTCAGGAATACTTTCTATATTCAACGAATATTGGAATTTCCAAAAGTAAATATTGGATTATTTTTCCTGAGGTCCTTCTATCTAATTAGCTTCTTATTTTTTTACTTTTTGTTTACCTTTTAACGTTTTATATTGTCTTTCGTATGTATTGTTTGTTGTTACTCCTATTATATTTTTCTCTGTATGTTCTTTTGGTAATGTCTTTTTCAGGAATAGTTCCTATATTCAACAAATATAGGAATTTCCAAGAGCGCATATTGGAATTTTCTTTTGGGGCTTCTATATCTAATTAGCTTTTCATTTTTTATTTCTTTTGCTTACTTTTTAACGCTTTATATTGTCTTTTGTATGTATTGTTTGTTGTTACACGCTTTCTATTTTTCTCTGTTCTTTTCGTAAAGACTTTTTCAAGAATAGTTCCTATATTTAACGAATATCTGAATTTCCAAGAGCGGATGTTGGAAATTTTTTGAGGTCATTATATCTAATTAGTTTTTTTTGTTTCATTTTTTTCTTTACCTTTTAACGTTTTATAATATCTTTTGTATGCATTATTTGCTGTTACCCCCTTTCTATTTTTCTCTCTTTGTTCTTTTCCTACTCATGTAATGTCTTTTTCCGGGAATAGTTCCTATATTCAACGAATATAGGAATTTCAACGAGTGAATATTGGAATTTTTTATGAAGTTCTTATACCTTATTAGCTATTTATTTATTTTTTTGTTTACCTTCTAACGTTTTTTATTGTATTTTAGATGTATTGTTGCTACTCCATTTCTATTTTCTCTGTTTGTTCTTTAAGTAATGTCTTTTTCAGTAATATTTCCTATATTCAACGAATATAGGAATTTCCGAGAGCGAATATTGGAATTTTTTGAGTTCCCTACATCTAATTAGCTTTTTTTTTTTATGTTTTTTGTTTACCTTGTAACGTTTTATATAGTCTGTTGTATGTATTGTTTGTTGTTACTCGCTTTCTATTTTTCTCTGTTTGTTCTTTTCAGAATTTTCTTTTTCAGGAATAGTGCCTATTTTCAACGAATACAGGAATTTCCAACAGTGAATATTGGAATTTTTTTGAGATCCTTCCATCAAATTAGCTTTTTACATTTTTATTTTTTTGTTTACTTTGTATCGTTTTATATTCTCATATGAATGCATTGTTTGTTGTTACTCCTTTTTTGCTTTTCTCTGTATGTTCTTTTCGTAATGTCTTTTTCAGGAATAGTTCCTATATTCAATGAAAAAAGAATTTCCAAGAGTGAATATTGTAATTTTTTGAGGTCCTTCCATCTAATTAGCTTATATTTATTTTATTTATTTATTTTTTGTTTATTTTTAACACTTTACATTGTTTTTTGGATGTATTGTTTGCTGATATTCCATTTCTATTTTTCTCTGTTATTTTTTTTCATATTGTCTTTTTTACGAATAGTTCCTATATTAAATGAATATAGGAAATACCAGAAGTGAATATCGGATTTTTTTTGAGGACTTTCCATCCAAATAGCTTCTATTTTCTTTTTTGTTTACCTTTTAACGTTTTACATAATCTTTTGAATGTATTGCTTGTTGTTATTCCCTTTCTATTTTTCTGTGTTTGTTCTTTCCGTAATGTATTTACGTTAAAAGTTTTCATATTGTGTATTATGACATAGAATGTTACTGCTAAAAATAAAGCAACATATTTAATGCAGCATTAACCTCATAAATAATAATTTTTCTTCCAAACTATTTTAAGGGGAAAATTTAAACTATGTACTCCACTACCAATTGACGAAACTAAAAGTTTTCATCCCAGCAGCTTATGCATCCATTATTATCAAGGCCAACAACGGGGAGCACAAATCTATTAAAAGATTAAATACCACAATCACAGGTAATCACCTCGTAATTTAGAACCACGTTTAAGTTATAATGCTAACGCTTAAACTAATATCTTTCTCTCTAAACTTAAATATCTTTCCAGAAGATGAATATTAAAGCAACTTTTACATATATAGTAAATGCCCAATAAATTGGAATGGAGATCATTTTTACCACATTTATAAAATTTATTAAATGATGAAACAAAAAACGTAGCAACCATTGCAAATGTTACACACTAAAAAATAAATTAAATAAATCATGAAAAATTATGCCACAGGAAAAATGATTTTAAAACATTGTTTCTATATTCTTAAAATTAAAGTGTAAATTCTATTTATACTAATTAAGATTATTTTTATGTAAAATATAATTAGAAAACATCATGTCTCTTAAGTATAAAATGCTCTTAATTGCTTGAAAATTAATATTATATTCATGAGTAACGTTTTTTTATTCAATAGATTTTAATTTATTTGCTTATTTGGTTAAAATATATTAATACTAATTAAAACCCTGGATGGAATATTCAACTAAAAGTTTATATTTGATGTGAAAAATTCAAAAATATAACATTTGATGTATAATTAGAATATTATACTTATTATAAAATTTAATAGTTTCAAGTTGATTAAAATATATTAAATGTGAATTGTATTAAATTATTAAAACAAGTCACGCAATGTACCTAAATAATAAAAAATTAATATTTTGATATTGAACTTTAAAAAATTGTAAATAATCTTTTTACAAATTTTCCTTCGTTATAAAATTATGCTGATTGGTAGTTAATAAGTTTTATATGCATTAAATTATTGATATAATATTTTCTTCTCTCTTCAAAAGATAATTTTTAATGAATATAAAACTTTCTTTGATAAATAACTTTCAAAATTTATAAATAATTTTAAAATTCGTTTATAAATTTCAAATTCATTTATAAATAACTCTTAAAATTATTTGTAAATGAATATAAAGAAAGAAAACGATAAAGAAAATGATAATTTTTGTTTTTCAACCTGAAAAGTGACGGATAAGATACCAGAACACTATAAACCCATCGTGATGGTACAGTTTATGCATATTAAATGTTCCAAACTGTTCAGTGTACCATCATTTGCTGCGGTAATGTAAAATTTCAAACATCGACTTTCTTACTAGAATATTGTTCAAATCTATAAAGCTCCTGATAATACAAAGACATTTTGAATAACAGGAATAATTTTCTAGAATTATCATAATAATAAAATAAGGAATTATCAACTTAAACATCAGCATGGCCTTGCCTCTTTGGTATAAAACTTCGTGCAACTTTAATCAGTGATAACTTTCGATATGCCACATTCGCGGTATAAAATTGTAATACATTGGATTCTGAGTTCGTGATTACTTTTGATTAATATTTTATTACTGTTTAAAAATTGACAAAAGTAGTTTATTTTAAGGAGTAAAGGAAGCGGCGAATTTCCAGTTATCCTAAATCTTCAAGTACAAGAGTGTATAAGCAAGGCATAAAAATTAATTTTGACTTAAATAAAATTTTGTACTTCAGTTGCTAGATATAAATTGTCCGACATTGAAAATGCAACACACCAAGAAAAAGTTGCCAGAAAGTGTTAAAAATCACCAAACACAGAGATACTGCAATGAACAATAAGGAAACTATATTTCGAAATGATATGCATAATACAGAGCGAGGAAAAGGTTGGGACAGCAGGTTGTAGGACCACCATGAACAGCAATACATGAAGCAACACGTTTAGGCGCAGAGTCAATGAGTGTACGGATGGCGTTCTGAGGAATGACTCTCCATCCCTTGTCAACCATTTTCAAAGTGCGTCTTCTGAAGGAGTCAGTCATGCTGTCAAGTTAGGACTATTGTTCATAACGTGTTTGAATGTGATTTCACAAAACAATGGCACCTAAAAGCGCCCAAAAACTCGGAGGAACTTACTCCATTTCTCCGCTATGCTAGCAAATCTCCTTCTCTTCTACATACGATAAAGAGCATTATCTCATTTATCTATCAAAAAGGGTTCAAACTCTGTAAGAATAATGCTATAACTGAGCAGCGGATTTAATCATAAGAATAATTTGTTAAAAGGTAAAAATTATAACAAAGTATTTCTCCACTTTTTTGTGATACAATATTATTAATTATAGTATTTGTTCAGTAATTAGTTTTTGTAATTTTGACGATAATAATTATTCAGATTAAGGTGCCAAAAATATTGATTAACTCAGCACAACATAATGTCCAATATTAAATATCTTAGCATAGTTTATCGATTAATAATTTTATGTCTAATTTTGCATTATATTTCCTAAGCACTGTAAGCCATTATAAACTGTGAACACACAATGCAGGTTTTTTATGTTATGAAATAATACATTGTAATATAGCACAATCAATATGTGTTTTATTCATGTATATACCATCATTGTATTGTACACTGGTGTGCAAAACTTAATCAACAAGTGCGTTTTTTGTCATAACTCTACAAGAAATCATCCGATTGGCATGAAATTTGAATATGATGTACATTATTCTGTACTTAAACGATGATAAAAGAATAATGGCGCAGAAATGAATATAAAGTTTAAAGTAGGGTATGGAACAAAAAAGGCTTTATTTGACATATAGTGGCGTTACACATGATTGCCTGAAGAAGCGTAAGTACAACTGGCAGATGTTCTCTAGTATGGGATATGCCCTCCCCTTACTGTAATTGTTGCTTGGCATCGTCTCTCCATGCTAAGCACCAGATTATCCAGGAGTTCTTGGGGTAAACGTCTCCATTCCTCGTTTAACGCTTCTTTCAGCTGATGGGTGTTACCAGGAGGATACTGTCGTGTCGCAAGACGTCTCCCTAATGCATCCCACACATGCTCTATGGGATTTAGATCTGGAGAGTAAGCTGGCCAGTCCATTTGTGTGATATCTTCACTTTCCAGTAGATCTTGAACATTAGCAGTACGGTGTGGACGGGCATTGTCATCCATAAATATGAAGTCTGGTCCAATGGCCCCTCGGAACAGACGCACATGGGGTAGGATTACCTCATTGCAGTAGCGGTCTCCAGTTACAGAACCTCGATCGAAGATCTGAAGCTCAGTCCGCCCGTTCAACATAATGCCACCCCAGACGAGAACTCCAGGACCACCGTAACGATCTCTTTCCGCGATGTTATTAGGATGAAATCGAGCTCCAACCTCTCTCCAGATCAACTGACATCGAGAATCGCTTGTAGCACTAAAACGACTCTCATCTGTGAAGAGGACGCGACTCCATTAATGAGGTGTCCAGGTTTCGTGTTCTCTGCACTACTCTAAACGGTGTCGCCGATGGCAAACTTTTAAAGGTATTCAGCGTTCAGGACGTCTAGCAAATAAGCCACCTTTGTGGAGGCGTCTGGACACTGTAAATCTTGATACTTGTCTTCCTATGGCTGTGCACAGTTGCTGAGATATGGCGCTCGCTGACTGAAAACGGTTTCTTTTCGCCTGGAGGACAATGTAACGGTCATTTTTTGGTGTTGTTTTCCTTGGACGGCCACCATCAACCTTCCGAACAGCTGCACCAGTTGTTTTAAAGGCATTTCAAGCACGAGAAACAAGACTTTTGTTGATCCCGAACTCTTCGGCGACACTGGTCACACTACGCCCCTCCTGAAGCTTCCCAATCATTCTTCCTCGAGTAAAGTCGTCTAAATGATTTCTTGAAGACATGTTCCACAAAACAAATCACTTGCACTTACAGCGAATGTCTTTAACTACGGTGCTCTTCATCCTTTTATCACAGTTTTGACCTGCGCGCGCCGACCCACAAGGTTTACGTACACTTACATCACTTATGACGTTTTATTTCAAAAATTTGCATGCAAATAATCTTTCTATTGAATTACGTGCATATTATACTGCAATTTCATGGCTATCTTATACTTTGTTTGGGAGAGGTGGCCGAAAAACCACTTGTTGCTTAAGTTTTGCACACCAGTGTATATATTTGCTCTTTTTCTAACATGATCTTCATATAGTACGTCATGTTATATAACACTTTCCTTTATCTCACCACTATAAAACTGGGTGTTTAAAATAAAGTTTACTTTGAGTTTTCAGAAACACCCTATTTAGCAATCTTAGTGCAATATATTTTCATTATTATTTCTAGTAATGTTAGAGTTTCTGTAAAACATATTTTGCTATATATTTTATTCACTTTTTTTAAGCACTTTTACAATTTATTGAATTGTAATTATATTTTTGCTCAATAATTTTCTTAATCGTGTTAACTGTAGTGCACAGACTGAGCTGCTGCTAAATTTTAATTGAATCAGCACGTTGTAATCTGTAATACTTTAAATATTCTACAAATGTTAAATGTTCACTAAAATATCATTCATTCATATTTAATCGTAACTATCTACGTGTAGACAATGCAGTACTTTGGTATTGCGTAAAATGCAATGTTGCATTAAAGGACACGGCTAACGAATGAGGAACGCAGTTAAACCATGAGGGAGTTACTAGAACTTATTGAAAATCTGTCCCAGTTATTTACTCTTTTTTATACTCCTCTACTTAAACTTAATTATACTGCTTGCACATTTATGTTATAAAGTACTTATATCGTCTGTTATGACCAAGATCAAGATAACTAATTTGTATTTTTATTACCAAGGTTACATGGAGTGTTAGGATAATCTGTTTTCACAATTTTTATGCAATATTTACCTCATGTCATCTCCCATAGTGAAACTTTTGTAAATGTTTTTGTTGACATTATATTTTTGTCCAATTCTTAAATTCAAACATTAAAGACCTATTCAAATTCAATTTTGTTTTCAAATTTCGTGACAATTCTGTCACACCAGATGTATTACTTGGTGGAACTATATTTGATAACCAAAGATACAGACCAAGTGCTCCATTGCGTATGTCTATGTCTATGAAGGAGTCAGTGGCAATGTCTGCAAATGGCGTCCAATCGTGTACAAAGTGTTTTCGATTGGTGAATGATCTGGCGGGCATGGTGACCAGGGAAGCAGCTGTACACCTTTCAGAGCATGTTGGCTGTTGCAAGATATGTGCGTTCCGGAGTAATCCTGATGATTAAATGCACTGGGCACCCCTTGAAGGTAGAAGAATGTTATCTGCCGTTACACATCATCCACGTAACGTCGGGTTGTTATAGTGTCGTGAATACGAAATAAAAGTGACCTAAAACCGAACGCAATGGTTCCCCAAACCATGATGACGCGTTGTTATATTACGAAATATTGATTCAAGGAAAATACGTTAAATTCAAGCAAATTGATCGGTAACATGTATGTTTAAGTAAGTCGCATGTTGAAAAAAAAGTAAGCTGTGAGATTGGTTGAGAATCAAAATTAAAGTTTAGCACATAAAATATAATTTGATTAAATTTTGTTTCTTTATGGCCATTTGATTGTTGCACTCAAAAGAGTATTTGTCTAAGATGAACAATTTTAAGCATATTTTAATTTAGATTAATCAACTAGTTGCAAGGTTGAAGTCAAACCAACAAATTACTTAACTGTGTGTGTGAAAGCTAGAGCGCCATTCATTTTACTACCATTTTGGCAATATGAAGTAGATCAGCCATTATCCGTTTTATATTGAATTAAAACCTTTATTGACTGTTTAAGCTCGTATTGTCCACAATTCTGGATCAATAAATCTTGATTAGATTGGTCTGATTTTCAGTCAATTATAATATTTTAAAAAAATAAAACAGTTTGATATAGTTTGAAGGGACTTTTCCAAAACATAGAAAACATTAAGGTTAAAGGCATAAATCAAATTCATGAGCAATTCAACTGCGAGCAAAAACACTTTAATTTATTTATTAATTCAACAAATAGAAATAAAGTTTTCCAGTTATCAATTATTTCACTTGATTCTAGTTAAGGATTGCTTAAACTGCATTCTTTTTAGTTAAATGTCAACTAATGTCATCTTTTTCACATTAGGACTAATTAGATTGAGATCTATAGTTTAATTTGCTTATGAACCACTACTAATATTTCCATTAAAGATGAGACTCGAATCCCCGAGCTGCTGAAATAAATAGAATTGAGTGATAATCATTCTGTTACCAACTTTTATCTTAAAACTGGTTTCTCGACAATATAAATCTTCTTTTTATTGTTTTTTCAATATCTGGAAATACAAACGTACATTAGCGTGTACTGAATTTCTCCATTTAATAAAATAAATAAGCCATTTGATTACATAAATAAGTACATAAGCTATTTGTTCTAGATTATGCATACATAAAATAAAACTTATTTGCTTTGATGTCAATGGCACTATACAACCAACAAGTAACAAATATTTCTTAGAAAATGGCATCAAAATATATGTAATTCTCTATTTTTAAATTAAAATTCTTACGTTCCTATTTCAATTTTACAATCCCTTTTTGAAATGGAAAAAAAGAAAACAGTCAGGTGCAGTGAGCACTTAAATATGCAATCTTCAAAAATTTATCGCCATTTCCTCTGCAGTACACGCAAAGTCAACACAGGAAAGAATGCTCACAAATCACCAAGTAAACGGTACATATTTTTTCATTTAAATAACATTAAAATCGACCGGGTGAAGAATGGCGGGGGGGTGAGATTTCTCAAGAAACTGCTTTCTTCCTACGACATTAGTCTTCTTCTAAAACAGCTTGTGAAGAAAAGGAATCGTAGATTCACTTCTACAAGCAGCAGAGAACAGACGGAAGTTAAGTGGGGAAAAAAAGATATAAATGCGTAAGACTAAATATTTATAACCCTATAACAAATCTTTGGGTAAAGTAAATGTTCCGAGGAAAGTTCAAAGTGTTTTGCTTTCATCTGTGGAGTTTCTTTTGTCTTGGCGCATTTCTTTTAATTTGCCAGAAAATTGCGCTTGGTTGTGAAAAGTTAAGCCAAAGTAAGGAGGAAACCATTCTTGTCTCTTTTAATAAACCATTATTTAAAGTTCTTAAATAGCTTTATGTGTAAACTATCTTTCGCCACCTATTCCTGTGAAATCTTAAGTGTTTTACTTAAAAACAGATCATAATGATTTTTTTTTTCTTTTTCTAATTCCCGGCTGGCTTTTGTAGTTTAATCTGATTATCCGCTACGGATGAAAATGATGGCAATTTATTTTACAGTAGTTCACTCAGTGCCCATGCCCTCTTAGCTTCAAAAATAACACTGAGAAAGGAATTTCCCTGTCCGAACCAAGATTCGAACCCAGTGTCTATTACTTCAAACTTAGGGACGCTAACCACTCCATCATCGGTAGGCAATTATAAGTAATTGAATGTTTTCACAGTTATTAAGTATAAAAATTTCAGAATTTAAATATTTCAGAGTAAATGAAATTATAAATGAAAGAAACCATTGATTCTACATATTTCTGAATCATTTTAATCCGAAAAGAATTTGAAAAATTTAAGCCATTATATTTTTCCTATAAAATGAAAACAATTTATCATTCTTAAACACTTAATGTTTTACTTAACATTGTAAGATAAAAAAATTATCATAAAAATGAATTTCATATTTTTAATAGTGTTTATTTAAGTATATCATATTTGTTTTATTACTTTTGTTTTCAATTGTTTGTTCTTTTGCATAAAGTTTCCAGGTGTATATTTTAGCCGACGGATAAGTCGCTAAATATGTGGCCAATTATTTCCTAGTTTAGTAATAGGTCTACTAATGCGGTTGACACCTGAACTAACATTCACCAGTAGAAGGATATTATGACCATGATTTATTTTATATATTCTAGTTGCCATTATTGAAAATAAAAGATCTTCGATTGGTCAGGTATAGAACAAATCAACTTTTTATGAAAAGAAACACTTTTACTAAAAAGGTCATTAGCAACATTTGCAATTGTACACTTCTGTTAACCAAAGCCAGAAAATTCAATGAATCATATCTCAATTCTACATTGAAGGCAAATGAACAAACTAATACCTGATTTGCCACATTCCCAACTGAATTTTATTCACTGCCTACATAAGATATTACATTCTACTGAAAATGAACGTATGCAGGCTTACACAGTGAGACTGTTTTTTTTTTATTCAGCAGTAAAAACCGTCCTTGTGATCCAGTATCGAACCTGTAATCTTACAGCACGAGAATGACATATTTCCTTACCATGTTATCATATCTGTCTATTTTAATTAATGCAATCGTATGTATTTTCATTGCTTGAATAAAATCTATATATTTTACATTTATCCAAACAGCTATTAAAATATTTTCTCAATAATTTCTTAGAATAAACAAAAAATAATTCTGTCAAAGGCTCGCTTGCAATTTTGCAAAATTCGACAAAAATCATATTTACACTGTTTCAATCAATTAATGTAGCAATTATTAACTGGAAAATATTCTGAAATATTTTCATATAAACAACAACTGTTTTCTCAGAATTGAAGTTAGATTACATTATGAATGAATAGAAAAATAATCATACATATGCTTCAGTAAATTTCAGTTACACTTTTTATAATATTTATTAAAAACAAAATTCTTTTAGTTTCCTTTTTGAATACATATTTTCTTTTTTGATGACGGTCTTTTTTTAAATATGTAACCAATGTAAGTAAAATGTGTGTGAGAGATAAACTATACAAAACCTATTCGAGAATAAACCCTTGTAAGTAAAATGTGTGTGAGAGATAAACTATACAAAAAATATTCGAAACTTTTTAACTTAAAATTTTGACACCTAATATAAACATCTAAAAACAAAAACACCTATTTGCAAAAAACACCCAAACACACAGTAACTAACAAGGAAAACAAGAAAGTTTTTTTCCGTTTTTTAATGATCCAAAAGAACGTGACTTACAGAAAGTGTAGCTTAATGTTAGTCCTCGAAGTGATCCCCATCGGCATCCATTGCCTTTTGTCAAGGTGATAAGAGTTGTGCAATCCCCTTGCTGTAAAACTAGATAGTTTTGGACGCAATGAAGTCCGTGAGCGTTTGGCATAAATTTGCTTGATTGGTGGTGGATTTTCCATGAAGATGATTGTCTAGAGAATGGAAGACTTGGTTATCTGGTGGTGCAAGATCAGATGTGTAAGGAGGTTGGCAAAAATCTCCCAATCAAGTCGCTGTATAGTATTTCTGGCTAGTAGCGCGACATGTAGCCTCTGGGTGGCAAAAAAACAATACACCCCTATGTGGGCGGCGTCTTTTTACTGCTTGACAACTAATCCAGCTTCAGCTTCATCACAGAAAGACAAATCTCCCAACCTGGATTTGTAAAACCAATGACTTGCCGTACTTTCATTCACAGCACTATTTCCAAACACTTGACATATTCGGTGACTTGATGCAGCACTTTGAAGTCATAAGCCAAACAACGCCGAAAGAGCACCATTGAGGTCTCCATTTCTCTTCGCTACTATAAGAGTTACGACTGATAAATGTGAGCGTTGGATCTGGTTTTTTAACGAGTATTATCACACACTAATTTTGCCTACTTATTCTTGCTTCATTCAACAACAACACGAAGAGCTTCCTTCTTTACCTTATATATAATAAATAAAAAATTTTAATTCTTGGGCTTGGCTTGTGTTTATAACTTTTGAAAATTAATTTATATGAAATTTTCTTAGCAATAAAACTTGTAAAATTCCAATACATTTTGCAAATCTTTTATTTCAAAATGTAAATTTTAATTTCGCAAAGAACAATCAACCAGATAGTAATCAATTGCTTCACTGATAATACGTTGATAATGCAACACTGATAATATATTTTTAAAATATTTTTAGTTACATTTGGAACCTACCAGAAAAAAGCTACCTAAATTCCACAGAACCCTCAATTTAGAATATGATCCAACATAAATTTCTCACCAAACTAAGATCACATAAATTGTTTAGTTGCCCCAATTTCAACTTTAAAAACTGATTTTGTTGTTTAGGGGTTGAGAACTCGCAGAAGCTACTCAGTAATTAGCTTAAAAGAAATATTTCTTCACTTTTACACTATAACATAATCTTCATTTTTCCGATGTTTATATCTCATGAATTTAATGCATTTACAAATAAAATTCTTTGTATTTTATTTAACATAACAAAACAAAGGTTATTATATTTTAGAAATTAGAATCATCTAGATATGGCAGCAAAAAGAAAACTATGAAGCTCCTTGTAGAAATATGATATAATTTTAAATATAAGAATAATGTATGAAGTCACTAAGAATATATGATGACATGGTATTATATATAATATAATGTAACATACTTATGTATAATCTTACGTCCTATGTGTATAATCTACAAAAATACAACATTAACTAAACCTAGAGATACATAATTTCACCTCAGAAAAGTGGAAAAATTCTGACTATAAATAAATAAATTTTATTACCGACATGTTAACATACACATATAGCTGTGAGGGTGAACTATACATACATAGTGTGCAGGTAAAAAATTCTTTATCTTAAGATTCATTCTGGGCACATAGCTGTACCCGAAATGTACCTAAAAGTAAATGGATTTAGAATACTCGCCAGTTACTAAGCATCATGTAATTCTGAACCCGGTCATCTGACGCAGTCATGTTATTAACTGGCACCCACCACTCAACATTCTCACCACAACAGTGGAATAATCTTGGAACCCACGGATTAAAGTAGACACACGTCCCCAGCCCATGGAACTCCAGCACTTCAGTGAGGATGAATGTGGTCCCCCTCTCAAAATGCCCTTGGCAAGTGCTGCTTCACTTTGCTGATCTTAAGAGGAAGCCGAGTGAAACTACTAAACAGCTAGTGTTTTTATATATGTTTACAGAAATACTAAGATAAATAATATAATTTCCGATACAATTTAACCGAATTAATCTCGGTGACTACCTACTATAGATTATCGTTGAAACAATTATTTTCAAACTACCAAGAAATAGAATTTTAATCAGAAATTTCCTTCAACCGATTAGAATTTCTCCTAAATATTTCAAAGGTTTTTACTATTCATAAAAGGATTTTTATTAAATCTATAGAAATAAATCTTTGCAAAAGAATTACTATAAAGGTAAAAAGCAAATTTGTGTAAAATTAAATTCACCCTATATAAATTCGCTTATTACTGCTTAAACTAACATAAATTGCAAGTAAAAATAATTGTTTAAATAAAAATATTCAAACAGTCAATTTTAACCGATATATATTTAAGAACAAACTATCAGGTTTTAAGCATCTTAAGCTAAAAAATGTGTGCAAATGAATGTTAATACGATTTAACCTAATCGTGTGTATTATAGCATATAGTGTTTATGAAGTATTTAAACATTACACAAAAACACTTTCAAAATAAATAAAGATATTTTCAATTGGTTAAAAAAATTATGTTGAACAATTATTAATGCTGATAAGTAAAGCTGATACACTAGGAAGAAATGCAAACAGTAGTCTCATGACAGAGTGAAAGAAAAATATAAGATTCAATTCATATACATCTTGGTAATGAATTAAAGAATTATCAGAGATAATTCAAATTATTCTGTTGTAATGCTTGGTCACACAAAAATTAATGATCCAGCAGCATATCGAGACTAGCTTGGATAGTAATTTCAGAAAATGTATATCATGTACTTCAATATTTTGATACATTTCATTATTGACTGTTACAGCGAAAATAACTTGTCAAGTTCTCTAAGTAAACTACAAGTAGATGTCTAAGGAAGCTCTAGATTAAGAATCTAGTATTATCTAAGTAAACTGTAATTGATAAGTGCCTAAGTGAATTATAACTAAGAAGTGTCCAAGCAAAACCATAACTGTATGTTACCAATTGTTGATCAGGAAAAAATAGGGTCTTTTTAACAATCATAATAACATCCTAATTAAGAAACATCAAATCTCATTAACAATAATATAAATATGCATTTTTTTATTAACAAACAGCATCAAATTCATCAAAGACTAAGCACAGGTTTGAAAAACCAGAAATTCAAAAATAAATGCTATCGACTAAGAAAAGAAAAAAATGAAGAATTTATGTATAATTTGTTATCTAGTAAAATTTTTAATGAAGATACTTATTGATTTTGTATATTGTCTTCGAAAAATAAGGGTGAATTTGGACAGCACTTGTTGATTAAAATGAATCAAGCAACCACACGGAATATTCATCGAAGTCATAAAAAGTTAAATTGAAATTGGGACCACTAATTCTTCAACTGCTAGAACCGAGTATTTATATACTTAACTAATATATAAAATGATCATAAATATTAATCTATAAAGTTTTTTACCTTCTTAAGAATATGTCAGTAATGATCCTTTATGCAGAGTTTCAATTTTTCAGTAAAAGTAATGGGAATAGCATGAAAAATATAACCTCGTTCATCACACTGAGAAATGGTATGTACCAGAAAACAATTGGTCACACTTAAATCAAAAGTTCATGACGTAACTCTAGGAACTCAAAATCCCTTTTCTGTAGAATGAGTAATAGTAATGTTCACATAGAGACAATTTTTCTGCACCTCATTTAACTCAGATTATGCATTTCACGGCAGTTATATCATGTTCTATGAGACTAATCTCAAAGTACATGATCTAGCTTCAAAATGGCAAAATTCCTATTCTGTATAATGATAAAAGGTAATTAATAACTGATAAAGGTACAAACAAAAAATTGCTGTCCATACCAATTAAGTTCTAGTCTCAAAGTACATGAAGTATATTTGTAAGTTCTGAAAAGTCCTATTTTGTTCTTAAAGCTAGTTAATTTCTAAACTAAAAGTACGTGACCTTTTTGTAAAATCTTAAAAAGTCTATTCTTTACTTCTAATATTCAATGTTTTTGTATCATTCAAAATTTAAAATTTTCTAACTATATTTTTAAATCTAAAAACTTCATGAAAGTATTCAGCTTATTCTGAATTATTTTAATTTTAGTGCAAAAAAACTAAATTGAAAACTAATAGAATTTCAAATAATTAATTCTAAATGTTAAGAAATCAATTACAATTAATATACTTTGGTAGAAATTCTAATTCTCTTAAATTCATATTCTTTTTAATATAAATAAATTATTTTAAAATCTCTTGAAAACTTAACAAAAAATTAAATTAATATAATCTAGAGAAATTTTCATATTTGATATTCATTTGATTTATTTTCAGAAAAGAGAAAAATTAATTATAAAACTATTAAATATTTATAAAATAAAGCTTTTCTCATTTATTGAATAAATAATGATTTCTATTCTTCCATGCTTTGTGAATATTCTTTTTAACTACTTTTACACTTACAACTAAAGGAACATGATGCCAGAATTACTGTGACCAAAAATGGTTGATGTTATGAATATGCATTTTAGATTTTCAAGTCATCACTTTTTTCTCAAGACGCCTGAGAAAGATGAAGGATATTTTTTATTTATCGAAGTCACTTTAACTTGTTTAATGACTAATGTCATAAAATGACATGGCAGCGAGAAGTAAGTATACAAATTTTCGCTACCGATTTTTATGACACGCCCGTTTACAACGAGTTGTTAAATTTTTACGTTGGAAATATTGACTTAGAATGATTTAAGTGTCAGCAGCTTGCTCAGCACTTAAGACTTTTTTCCTGTCAATTTGAATGGAAATAGTGGGCCATACAAAAAACTTTTTTTCAGCTCTTTCAAAAGATATTGAAACAATAAACTGTTCTCTCCCATAAACAAACTCGCTTCAAGTTTTGTGAACTGTATAATTTACGTAGCGACTTATTTAATGGCCTTATATGATGTATTTATTTGTATTATAGCATTATTTATTGCAATTTTTAAGATTCTAATGCTCGGTGTTTTAAGACGTGAGGATGAATAAACGGAATACCGTAATATTTGTGGCCTAGGCTTTCCTTGTTTTAATTACTTAATGACATACTTATAACTAATTGCTTAAGAATATGACTTCCTTTTAAGTACTTCGTTTTTTTTCAAGCAAAGAGATATTTTTTCTAACACAATGTATATTTACTAGCAAAAAATATATTTTAAGAAGATAAAAAATGAGCTTTTGAATTTAAAAAGTAGTAGTTATTTTCAGTTATGTAACATTTTTCAATAACTTTTAGTCATTTCATAAAATGTGTAACATAATTTTTATTTTGAAAATATATGATGAAATTTTCAAAAACGTAAAAAAGGAATATGAATAGCTTTCTCTTGCGGGTATTATTACTAATGTCGGAATTATCTTTCAGACAATTCCCATGAATCCGAAAATATTAAATTCTAAAAGAATATGAGGGTCCCGCAGAACCTCGTCCTGTTTTCTTTTTATATAATCTAAACCTAAACCTGTGGCTTGACATTGTAGGCCTGGGCCAATGTAGGACCAAGCCTACAATGCACATACCTGTTTTCTTAACACAGAGGAATCTGAAATGAGATGTATCAGTTCTGGGTGGGGGGTCAGCCTATTGTGAAATGCCAATGTTTACTTCCATGCTTGATATTTAATTTATCGGCCCAATGAAGGGATGAAAGTCTGATTTGATATTGCTAAGTCCGAGGATCTATACTCAGACCACTATTTTTTAAAAGCGTGAAGCGCTACCACTAAGCCTCCAGGCTTCTTATCATATAATCGATGGTATAATTTTATACGATTATTCTTATTTTCTTATTACTTAACTGAACAATCGCTTATCATATATATATATATATATATATATTATGAATGATAAAGATTAGGATCGAACCAGAGATCTTGCTCAACGAGGTGTTTAGTTTCATCATTAATAATTGAGTAAGTATAGAAGATTTAAATAATATTCAACAATCTGTAAGTATAGTTCAACATTCCTTAGGGATTTAGGTGAATTGACTGAAATGCACAATAAATAAATACAAAGGGCAAGAGAGAGCTACTTCTAGCTCGGAACCAGAAATCATTCGGAACCAGCATTTTCATCGCAACCAGAATTTTCGCATGATTATAATAAAGCTTGCACTTACATCCTCACAATATGTCACTCTCAGTTATAATTGTAGCTTAAATCAGTTCTTTTGTTTATTTTTAACATAATGAAAAGAAAATCTCAACTCTAATACATTTCCATAAACAAATGGTGCTTAAGAGAAAAGATCTATCCTATAGTGGATGTCAATACATATATTTTCAGTCGTTGCGTTAAACATTAAGTGCAATCTGTCCAAAATATTTCATTGTGGAAAAAATAATTTCAGGAATAATTTTTTTCTAATAAAAACCTCAACTCTAGTTTTAAGAGTAAATTAAGGCAACTAGAAAAAATCTCAAAATTCAAAAATTTGAACTTTAATTGTTCTAAATAGGATTCTTTATAAGCCTTGATTATTAATCATTTCAGTTTAAAATTCTAACGAGAAACACAATCTAGCAGAAATCAAAATTATTTTTCAATAACTTTCAGTCATTTCTATATATATATATATATATATATATATATATATATATATATATATGTGTGTGTGTGTGTGTGTGTGTGTGTGTGTGTGTGTGTGTGTGTGTGTGTGTGTATGTGTGTGTAAATTATTTTACAATTAATTCACAATGTGCCATCTTTTAGAAACTGTTAAATGTGTGCTATTAAAGTTGACTATAAATCATCTGCTGATCTCTATCAGTATAAATTAAGTTTGTCGAGAATTCTGTAATTTTATTTATTAGTAAATTCTAGACACTTTATAATTTATATTCTTTTATATTTTTTTTTCATTTATTCTACTATAATTATTTTTATTGTTATAGTTCGATATAAAAACATCGACTTTTAGTAGCTAAATCGCACGTCACTAGTAAGTCTATAATATTCTTGGACTAAGGACCTATTTTTAACCAAATTTGATTCACGTCATTCAAAAATTTTTGAGTTATGTGTAAGCAGGAAGTGCTGGAAAAATTAACGAAAGCAAGAAATGGTTGAAAAACTAAGAAATACCTAGAGCTAGAAAATAGGGTTAAAAATACACTGCAATATGGGTTTTTTTAATGAAACTTTACCTAACATTACATTTAAAAGTAACTGTAAAGGAAAATGTTCTTCATACAAATTTTGTCTTCATTTCATAGATACACTTACAGCGCGTAAGATATTTCATATAAATATACTTATTATTGTTTGAGATATTGTTAACGATTTGAAAATTTTTGGAAAAAATTTTTTGAGAAAATGCTTTAATAGTTATGCTTGCATGAGTAATGATTTTTCCACTTCTTTCAGAAATTATAAGCCAAATTATGGCCTTTTAATAATGATAATCTATTATCACCGTTATACAAAGTTTTAAAAAAAAATAAAATAATCTCTTTTTTCTACTTCCGGTTTTGTTTCGTAAAAAATACAACTATTTTAAGATTCTTGTTATTTACTTTCGATATGAAATACTGTGTAATGAAAAACTGTTTTGAAAATTTGAAATTTCTGAGTTCAAAATCCCCAAATAGAAAAAGTGAAACATAAATTGAAAATTAACTTATTAATGTAGACGGATACCTAATGCTGATAGAGATTATTTAAAGCAATTTTAAAACTTCTTTAATATAATTTTAAGAACCTCGATATACCACTCAAACATTTTCAATTTTCCTTGTACTATCTCCTAACTATAAAAAGAACAAATGGTTGTTTGGTTGATTTTTCCCTCAAAAGTCAGTTTTCGTGCCCGAAATTATACCTAGAATTCAAAGTAGATTCGGAAGTACTAAAAACATCCAAAACCTTGATGGAAACTGAACTGGCTAACTGTTGAATCAAATTCTAAGATACGATATCGGTTCAAAAATCTCCTAGCAACAAATTTCAGCATATGCATAAATAATTTAAAATAAATTTTGAGCGAAAGTTACTGTTGTTGTCGTGTGCCAGCTAGGCTTATAATATGCTCCACTTTTCCAGCTGAACCGTAATTTGGTGTGGAGTCCGACATAATTAGTACACACACATGCCATACGTACCTGTTTAAAGGGTGGGCAATCATTCACAGCCCATTAATAAAAGGAAAAGACAAAGACAGGATAGATAGAAAGAGAAAGTACATCCATGCCAGAACCGGGATTTGAGCCGCGGACCTCCCTCAGGCACACTGACTTTTATACTCGTTGGGTGGGTGTAATTTACTAAGGACTCGTTATCATTTTATTTAATGATTGACTTACTATAACCTGTTTGTAAGATTACGTTCTTCAGTTTGCAAATATGTTTCGGCATATTTTGTCATTTTATGGTCGATTTTTGTAGATGAGGAATAATTCAACCAGGGTCTATAGTCTACAAAGTGTATACATCTAGTTTAATTCGAGCTATTTTAATATACCCATGACCAAAATTTAAATTAAATCCATGAAGTGAAGTATTAAATTGAATGCCAGACCGTTAATTATTCCCATGCCAATTCAGTTTCTTCGAAGTGGAAAGTTACAGAATGCACATACAAATATGGTTCTGCATATTTTTCTTCGCAGATGGAATGGTGCATGTTTGTTAAATTAAATTTCAGTTGTTCAATGGTTAGAAAAATGTGTGTCATTGTGTCTAATTATAGGGCCAAAACAAGTCTCTCATTCTTAATTCATAAACTTATTTAAGTATATACTTTAAACATGCCATATCATAAATAACTTTATGTGTGTGAATAAATACAATATGGATAAACATAAGTAAAATACATAAAAAACGAGGATGTTGAAAATTATTCTGAAACGAATTTATTTACAATGTAAACATTTTTGTGTCTTTTACTATTAAGTTCATTACTTTTTATATTAACTATTTTTAAACAAAATTTTTTGCTTAAAATTTTGATTTTAATGAAAAATAAATTATTTACCTTATTAGCTGAAATTATGTATTAAAATATTCAAGCATACTATAGTTGCGTAGAATTAAATCTATTATTTTAATCTCTTTCTCTCTCTCTCTCTCTCTCTCTCTCTCTCTTTCTTATTCTTTTAATCTCTCTTTCTTATTCTTTTAATCTCTCTTTCTCTTTTTTTCTCCGGTACAGACGCATTCAAAGTAAAAAAATAGTTTGTATGCAAAACTACTGCATAATTTTTAATTTTTTTTGTTCGTTTTTTGTGTCTTGGTAACAAAATAACTTCATTATATCTTATTTAACATATAATTAAATTACTAATAGAAATATACAATCAAATTCTAATATATACTAATTTTTTCTAGTTTATATACTAATTTTTTTAGAATATTTTATCAAACATTTTTATAGCTTAAGACAAAGTTTTATTTTTCCTCTCTCTCTCTCTGATAAATATTTATATAAAGCAATAAAATAATTTGTATCAAATACTTTTACTCGCATTTTACTTAAATTTGCAATATAACGTTTTAAACTTAAAGAAACGGGATTTCCTGAAATTTAAGATCCTCATTAATAATTTTCGAAAACATTATAGAAAAGGGTAAAAATAATATTTTGATCAAACATTTATAAAAGAATAAAAGTGATTAATTCACATAATATTTATTGAAAGTTTTCTTGTGTTTGTACACAATAATTGAAGTGGAGAACTACATGAATGAAAGTAATTAAGATTTCAATAATAATAAACTTTAATATTTTAGGAAATTTTTCTCAAGCATAAGGAGCAAACATTATTAGATTAAATTTTATTCTGAAATCAGCAGTTCTACAAATGTGTGAGTTAATACAAAACTTTTTCCAAAAAATTAGTGTATTCTAAGTAAATAAATTAACAGATTATTGCTTTAAAATGATTGACTCTTTATTCATTAAAATCCCTCTTTTGTTTATATATAAAAACATGAAAGATTTAATGATAAGGAGGTTTTCAAAATTTATGATCAATTATAACTTTTCCTTTATAAATATATTTACTCACATTAATACCTACACATTTTCTTTTGAAAGATCAATGTGTTTTAGCTTTACAAACGTTTTATTTCAGAGAAAATTACCATATAGTAATTTATATAGGCAATTTGTTGATTTAATAAACCCTTTTGACTATTAAAATCTATCACATTATGTTTGCTTGAAGAGTTACAAAATATATTTTTTCTTACAGAAATATATTCATACTCTGGAATACATGATAACTAACTGATAAACTAACATATACGAAGTACACTTGAAATATAATACAATTTTGATAAAATATTTTCTGAAAATATATGTTATTTTGTTAAAAGTTTACAACCGGGTAACTCTTGAATTTTTAGCACTTTTTTTATGCTATGATGGGCACCAAAATATAACTTACTAGATTACTGTTGCCGCTACACAAAAAGTAAACTAAAGTAGGGTTATCATAAATTAAATTTTATCGTCAAATATTTCGCCTAAACCAAAGGGTACCCAATTCTACACCAAACCCCCGTTGTTTTAATAACAAAATAAAACGCTTTAAGTCTTCAATAATAGCATGTCTTTATTTTGTCTTTATTTAAAAATGTATCTCAATCACATTATATCAATTTCAACATTATTTGATTATTATTAAAAATAATTTTTAACTCTGAAATTTTTAACTTTTATATGCTGGCAGAAACATGCTACATTTAAAGACATTAAAATAAAAATTTACATCAAATAGCTTTCAAGTCATTGTGGATGGCTGAAATTATTTCAGACAATGCTTTAAAGAATGTAAGACACGGTGCTAGAATTTCGAAAAGCCGGTAATCACAAGCTTTACCCCTAGTTAAGCATTACCATCGCAACTAATTTAATTGAAAAATCTGAGGCTTTTAAGCAGATGAGATGCTTAATTATTTAGAACTTAAGTTTTAGAGGAAAAGGAAGTGGTTTTGCTTAAATTTATGTCTTATTAAGTAACGTTTATTAAGAATGAGCCACAAATTGGATTATTAATTAATGTAACATTACCAGTTTTCCTAGAATAGAAATTAAAATTAATGAATAATTTTGCAATATGCTCTCAATGCAATTTTAATTTTATTTCTTAGAAATATATTACCGGTATTAGATATGGAATTTGATTTCATTTGTCCCTAAATATTTCCTTTTCTTGGAGAATAATATTATAATAAACAAGAATAGAATGTCATTTATTTAAGTTGGTGTGCTATTTTTTTTAAAGTAACTAACAATTTAAAGCAATATGCTGTTTTCGTTAATGGTTATTTTTCACCATTTTTTTAAGAAATATTTCGTGAAAATAATTTCATTAAGACAATGGCGAACAAGACAATTAAAAATGCATACTGAAAAAGTATTAATAATGCATATATTTGGAGCAGATTATTTTAGGAAATTATGCATTAACATTTACAACGCTTTGAATGACTAATTTTCCTTGTAGTTTATTAATATTTTACTCGAAAAGTGTTTTCAAAAAGCTTAAGTTTCAATGAGCATTTTAAGGATCATAATTTGATATCATCTAATGGACGTCCTATTAGCCGGTCTGTTGTATGTCTTTATATCCCTCGAATATATATTTTATCTTCAGTGTGGATATTTCATAATCAATAGGCTATATTTATGTATTAGAAGAAGGGAAATGCTGAAAAATCCAATCACACACTCCATCAGATAAGCATGCAAAACGCTTGCTGCTCAATAACAACCTGCATCAAACTCTGGTTTTTCTACCCCGAAATGTAAAGTTCTATTACTACGCCTTGCTGTGCCATAAAATTTTCTTAAAGTCAACAACTACAAAGATTACGACGATTATATTTGACATGAGGGGTATGAAATTCATGCCCGACGGATCTAGAACATACGCAGAATGTAGGCACTGCACAGGTGTTCCACTGGATCCAAGGAACTCTTCAACTGCATCTCTGTTGTCTCGACCCCCATGGCAGCAATTCAAAATCAACCTCAACTGCTGCCATGGCACTTTTTATACGGAAAAACTGAGGATGTGGTCAGGACAGTGTTGTATGCCTTTGGTCTCATATAACTTGTCTTTTTTACATTTTCTTTCTTTTTTTTTTTTTTTTTTTTTCCTTACTTTTTGCACTTGTCACACGACAACAAATCATTGTTATAATAATATAAACCTAATCTGTACTTTAAAAAAAATCATTGATGAAAGTAACAACCTTTTATTTGGCGTATAGCTGACTATTGTTTGGCGAGAAATCGCTTTATCTGCCACCATTTTTCTTCCTCTTCGGTGGTTTAAATGTGCTTTCATATTCTTTTTAGGAATTGTTGATAGCATTATTGTTATCTGTAATATATTTTATATAAGGTTCTCCTATTTCATATAGACTTAAGAAATTCATTTCTCTTTTCAATGGGTTGTGCAGTAGAACACCAAATATCCGAATGTATTGGGA
Source organism: Latrodectus elegans (assembly GCA_030067965.1). Lineage (NCBI taxonomy): Eukaryota > Metazoa > Arthropoda > Arachnida > Araneae > Theridiidae > Latrodectus > Latrodectus elegans. Next base: position 7,164,482 of record CM057815.1, read on the forward strand.
AAAGATTCCATTTTGATTATCAAATATTCGAATAAGTTGATTTTTTCAGAGAAAGGGTCTATTTTAACTATTTTGATTAGTTATTGTACTTGAAAATAAGAAAAAAAATTACATATTTTTATAGAAAGAAATTTTTTAAATCAATTGAATGAAAATGCTACACTTTTACATGTTGAGCTACTTACAAGCGATATACATTAATACAATATGTATGTATAATGCTATAAATGAAAGTCATTGCTTTTCGAATATTTCAGTCAAAGTTAATTTGTTTTACTCTTTACTACCTTCATCCATATTCGGGCAACCGCGTTGCGTATCTGCTTTATCGTGAGAATATTTATAGGGTTACACTCTGTCTGACACTTCATCAACTTCAATTCAATTTCAAAACAATACAATGTTTCTCTATCTGATGGTCACGTGTCATCTTTAACACGGACATTAAGATTGTCTCTTTAATCAACATTTTAAATAATTTTACCATTATTTTCAATTGAAATCTTAGGTCTCACTCCTAATTTATCCTCTTATAGCTTCTAAACATCCTTAAATTTCTTCTAAGCATCCTGAAATTTCCAATTTCAAATATGATGTTTTTGAATTCCTCAAGTGATTCGTCCTTTTCATCTTCTTTTACCTCTCCTTTTTCTTATTTCCCATCTCTTTTGTAGGATAATTTATTTTCCTGAAATTTTAAAAGCTCTTCAAATAATTGTTGTTCAAATGGTTGGAGTTCTACTATACTTCCATGTAAAAATTAATATCTTCTCTAATTAAGTAGTTCAGCACAATTTATATTTCATTTTCACTGGTAAAGTTGCTTATACTCTCATTTGCTAATATTTATTAATAAATATATTTTCAATTGTGCAATCAAAACAATTATACAAGAATGTTTTTTAATATCTTAATAAAGTGTCTAGACTACAGAAAACAACACAAATTTTTTTAAACAATCATTCCTTTTAAATGATACATTTAAATTTAATAAATAAAATGTATAACACACTTGATTAAAACAATTTTATGTTTAAATTTTCAAATACTGATTTTTATTTTCTTGCTAACTCATTTATTTATAAGTTTTTGCTTAGATTATACTTTTAATTATATTTAATGATAGATAAATTACAACCATTACAAATAATTTTTATTTATTCTGTTTATATCCCTTTTATTTGAAACCTCACTAAAAACTAAAATGATATTAAAGTTTTATATATAAGAAATAATCCTATGCTGATAATATCAAAATATTTAATGACTAAAAAACATTTCAGCATTTGGTAATGAGACACTAAAATTTCTCTATCTAAACTTTAAGAACTTAATTTTGCTTATTTTCTTGGATAAATTTTATCCGCAATTTTAAATTATTTTAAAGTATTTTTATATAAGCATTTTGTCTATATTCTCTTTTTTAAACTTAGTTTAAATTATGTTTAAAGTTAGATAACTCGCTTTCATTATAAATAACTTAACAAATTTGATGATAAAATAAATGTTTGCTTAGAAATATCTTCATTCATTTAGAAATTTACTTCTTAAAACAAGTGCATTTTTTACAGCATTTTATTTTTAATCAAGCCATTTTTTTAAAAGCGCAGTTTGTGTCTGTATTTCTTTTTAGACTTACATATAGAGCCATTGCTCAAGTTTCGCAAAATAAAACAATCATTTCAGCTGCTATTATGTCCTGAAGCTATCTGAAGGAAACAACACCTGCGTTAAGTTTATATTTATGGCTAGTTTTTAATATCTAGAATTTTACTTTCGGAAAAAAATATGTGTGCACCAAAATCTCCTCATAAATGGCAATGCTCAAACTTTGTTTTAACGTAACCTCGCATTTTTACGTTTAAAAAAAAATGTGGAGAAAAAAACTTTAATTACAGAGGCTTTCTGAATGAGGTAAGGGAAAAGTTCTTTTTCTACAACTGTAGAAGGCCTCAAAGACACTTTCATTCAACAAAAAAGTGTAAGATGTAATAAATTAAAACGAAAGAAAGAGCCTTTTCCAATTGTTTGACAAAGAATTCTCCCCTCTTGCATGCTAAAGAGGTGTTCCAGTACGCTTGAGAAGTTAGCAATTCATATTATGTCAGCTATGCTCCTGTTTTCCGTCCTGGCAGCTTTTTCGAAAAAGCAGAAAATTACTTTTTATGCACGAATAAGCTGCGTAAAGAAATTGCGTTTCTATCAGGTTACAATTTCAATAAGTTTTTTCCCCAGCCTTATATTCATCAAAGAAAGTGTGAAGGGAAAAAAGAAGGGAATATTGCCATTGGGCGAAATTGAAGAATACAGATTAATGAAGGGACGATATTTGTTTCTCTTTTGTATTTTTAAGCATTCCAAATGCGAGAAGACGAGGGGAATTTTTTTCCCTCTTTCATTTATTCCCCACCCCCACCCCTCTCTCACTCTCTCTCTCTCTTAATATCGCAACCTTGTCTATGACAAATGAAATTTTAAATTTCTAACCGAGCGGATATCTGCAAATGAAATGTTAATCTTCTGTCGTCTCCAGGTTAAGGCAGTTTTTATAAGAATATACTAAGAAATAATTCAGCATACGAATAACTTCATCTTGAATTGTAAATTGCTCCTGCTTAGCTATTTATGAGCACTTGAAAAGTAAGGAACTGTCAAACAATCGCCGGGGAATTAAAAAGATAATCAAAAGTGGAAATCTCGAATAAATTTTAGAAAATTAAATAAATGCTGTAATTATGGAAATGGTTGCAATTGCTAAAGATTTTCGAAATTCAAATATGTGTGTGTGTGTGGTATTAGATTTGAGAAACTTTAAATTATTATTATTATTTCTTCACAATAAATTAATGCTTCAATTTTCGTGACAGAGTATTTATCATGGAATTAGTAAATTGGCAGTTTTTGATGCAATTTCAAAGAAAATCAGAATATTAGCCTCTTGTTAATAGTTATTTTTCCTCATAATTATTACCATTTTAATCTATTAATTATCAAATTAACTTTTTCATATTACTAGAACTATAAATCTATTTGACCAAAGAACTCAGTGTTCTGTATTGGAAAGAAAGCAGTCTTTACAGAAAAGTATCCGGGTTCGATCCAGGAAATCATGAGTAACTAAAAATGCCTGTTGCATTTCTGCATGTACGTCTGTCATGGTGCGTACTTGGGTGTTTTCCCACTTTCCTTAAGTCACTTGAAAGGGAATTGAACCATAATCAATAATAATAAAATGTATTCTCAATAATATGATGTATGTTAAAATGCTTGAGAAACCTTAAGTGATTGCCTGTAATAAAGTGTCAAAAACGGTAAATGAGCTAAACTTTTCACGTAGTTTTATATTTAAAAAAATTCTCTGATTGCACCTCATATTTTACAGTTTGGCAACACTTAAACAAAAATGGATAAAAAAAGTTTAAAAAATTATAACTAAGAATATAAGATTAAATTTTAATTAAGGCATCTACTGTACAAGATGACCTAAATAAATTGGCCATCAAATGGTTAACAATTTGATGGCCAATTTATTTAGGACATCTGATTGTGATAATGATTAAAAAGTTTTACTATTTAGTTACTAATGAAAATAAGTGACAAATGTATAGCAATGTATAACGTGTGAATCATTTGGCTAAAAATGAATTCCCTAAGGATAAATTATAATATCTCATATTGTCAACTTAAATCACAGGTCATGAATCTAATGTGTAAATTCTGTACATTTTTAAAAAGCATAGCAAAAATAAATACATAGAGAAATTTCAAATATACCATTATTATTTCTTCCTTTTACATGTGCTTAAAATTTATTACAAATAATTATTATGTGCATTTATTAATTAAATAGGATTACAAAAACATATTTACAGTACTTTTAAATTATTTATTTTAAGAAATAACAAAACAGCTATAAATAAATTGAATAGGTATTTAAGAAGAACTACACTTTCCAATATAAAATAATTATTTTAGCTTCCTTTTATTGTAAATTTTTATAAGTTATAGTTAATTTGCATAAATTCACGATAAACTCTGTTATGATAAATTAATTTGAATTGAAATAATTTTTTTATTCAGGCTCCAAATAATTTATAATTCATTTCTGTTTTCGAAAAAATCGTGCATATATATCTTTTTCCTCCACAAATTAAACATTCCCTTCACAAAATTAGAATTTAAGTGATCAGAATTTGGACTTTAGTTCACACACACAAAAGTCCATAAATAGGATTCCCATCTCTGACAGTGAGGAGTTTAGTAGTTATAAAACTATAAAAAATCTCAAATTGTAAAAGAATTCCCTCTCTTTTGAGTAATAAGAGACTTAAGGCTATTAAATAAAAACTCTAATGTCAAATGCTTGTACACCCTTTCAATCAAATTCCCAGCAACATCATTACTTTTATTATTAACGAAATTATTTAATTATTTTTCTATAATATAAAATGTATTGTTTTACAGTGCCTAAAAAGCAGGATATAATTTTCATATTATATTCAGTAGAAATGTAGATCAAAGACAACATGATTACAATGTTTAAAATTTGAATTGATGTTCTTTGATAAAGGAGAATTATTGTTTCCACGTATTGGAAAACATATTTCTGATTAACATAAATATTTTTAGAAAAAATTATATAATAATTTTAATAAATCTTTAAAAGGGATTCTGATGTGTGATTCTCCCTTTCATATAAATATATCTTGAAAACTGTAAATAACCTCTCTAGAATTATAATATAAGACAATATTACTAACCAAAATATTAAGTCATATCTTCTAAAACTGCTCGCAATCTAACAACAAGGCTGTTATAACAGTGATTTGCTTTAAAGAAGTATTTTTCACGAACAGTATGTTGCTTGCTCTCTTGTGTCTTAAGAACGGAAAGAATGGAAATTTCAATTCTTATCTTCGGACAGATATTCGTTCAGTAAAACGAGTGCAATGCCATATATGGTTAATAAACAATGACTAAAATTGGATATTTTGTTACTATTGGATCGTTTTGAACAACAAACTAAATATTGACCAAATATTCCCTAAAATACATGCATTTCATGATCAATATTTTTGGATATTTCTTTGTGGTAATAACTTGGTGGTACAGACAAAATTACGCATATTGCATTTTGCATCTTAAGATTGCATTTGCTTCATAAGAGACATATTATTAATAATTTGATTTATTACAACGGTTAACAGTGGCATAATAGTTTAATAAAAAACAAGTAAATCATGTTCACTGATCACCAATCGTTTTTATCATTTTTTACAAAAATGAAACAGTAATATAAAATAATCAACCTTTATAAAATGTTAGTTAGGAAGTGATGACATCTATTGCCAATGAAACAAATTACGTTCTTAAATTACCTAGGCCATTTCTTTTATTATAGATAATATTTGAAAAAAATCGTAACAATAAAAACAATGATTAATTTATAAAATTAATCTTAAAAGATTAATAATTTAGGAAACGAAACTGAAAATTATATAATAAAAACATTTTACTTATTTCAGTGATATATTGGTTAAAAATTCCTTATTTGGAAATCCATAGATATATCGAATTGTTATTAATTATTTCAGCATAAAAGAATTTTTATAACATTATTCAATTAATAATATGATCAATTTTAAATGCAGATATATATCCCTTAAAATAACAATATGACACATTATTAAGTAACACCATTTAAAACAGTTATGAGAAATAATATCATCTCCTTTCTAAATTTGATAATATCACAAGGTAACATTTTATAAACATAGTTAAGAAGATGTCTTAAAAGTTGTCCGAATCTGAAAGTAACTTAAAGTTTTAAGGAATAAAAAAATACACATGTCCATCAACAGTTACTATGAGAATTTTTAAATAACAATGAAACATTACCATTAATTTAGTGGTCATCAATAAATTAACTACACCTTCTTTTGTAATTTAGGCATCGACATGCATCGTTCATATCAATTTCAGCTCAGATAAAGACATTCTGTACCTAAAATGAAGGAAATAATATTGGCTTTTAAGAAGTCCAAACGTATATAGTTTTCAGTACATCCTCTATTGGAATAATGTATTTACCTCTGTATTTCATCTACATTCAGAAGTGAATTTTATATTTACAAGTCATATTTTGGATGCTTTTCTTTTAATTTTAATTGTGAAAAGTAAAAGTGAAATTCATCTCCGAATAAATTATATTCTAAGACAATCGCGAAAGGGAAATTGTATTGAAAATAAACATACCAAAATAAATCAGAGTTTAAAGTTGGTTTAGTATATCCATTCCACACATACAATTGTTTTGTTATTTGTAAAAATTAAATAAGATCTAACTAAGTTTTATTTTTAACACTTAAATGTCCAATAAAAAATTCTAATTTAAGATTATTCAAAATTATTAAATTATTCATTGGGAATTGGCTTATTCTGGTAAAAAGTCTCTATAAAAATATTTAACAAAGTAACATACATAATATATATATAACGACTAAATAGATAAGGATATTTCGTTTTAATCATTATAAATTCCATGAATTATTTTGTCAATGTGACAGCCGAGTACGTTGCCTTCCGTCCGGAATCCGGAATCCGAAGTCCCACCCTTCCGGACAGAAGGCTGTTACCCTAACTACTAGACTACCATGGGTAGGAGTTCAAGCTTATACTTAATACACTAATAAGGTTAAAAATGCTGTAATTTCAATAATATTTAATTATTTAAAATAAATACTTATACTCAAAAAAAAACTTTAAGGGAAGCAATGATGTGTTTTAGCTTTTCACCAACAATTTTCCATTAAGCACCATTATTTAAACCAAGAATGATCAGTTTATATAAATGTAAAAATGCTTAAACATTCTATTAATTAATGGTGTATAAGACACAACAATTTATTCACATTCTACTTGAGTTAGGAATTAAAAAATTTTTAATTTGTTTTTAATAAAAGCAGATGCAATTACATATAAATTAGCATGCTATATTAATTTACTAACTTAGCGTAACATTATTTTTCGAGTATAGTTTTCCTTACATTGAATTCACAAAGTTCAATTACTTTTTTGTCATTTTTCTTAGCAAAAAAGTAAAAAAAAATGCTTTTATTTGATTGAAATTAATCACATGTAATAATGAAGTGCAAAAAAAGCTTTTACTATTGAATAACTTGACTGCAATATAAAAATGGAAAAAATAGTTAAATTAAAGTAATGCCATTTGGGTAAAGGAAAATAATTTATGGAAATATAAATGTTCATGATTTTTTTTTAATTTAAAGCATAATGAAAGTAAATTATTATTTTTTTTTGTGAAATTTAAATAGCTGAAGGGAAAAAATACATTATGGAATGTTGATTTGGGCAAAATATATTAATGTTAGAACTCATTATTGGCTATTACTATCAAAATTAATTCCAACTTAATTATATAAAAAATTTTCCGCCAGAAATTATGTTCTAAATTATTTTTTATATCTTTTAAATTCAAAAACTTGACTCTCATTTCAATAATTATTTTGAATAAATAGAATTTACAACATAACTATATATATATATATATAATGTTTGAATGTATTATTTGGCATATGATATATATAAGTTGTAAATATTATATAAATATTAGAAATATAAACTCAAGTTTCAGCCATTCAAAAGTTTTAAAAATATTCTTTTCTGTAAATTTTGACAAAATATATGGAACTTTGATTTTAGATTGACATTCTTGTAAGGATGGATTATACTTCGTATGCTCAAGAAAGTGAACTAATTGTAAAATTCATATGTAAACTTCATATGAACTAAGATATTATGTTTTGATCATCTTAAATTTTACTTGAATGATATCACAAACTATAAAGCTTGTAAACTACATTTTAATTCAGTTAATATCCTATAAATCCAATAAACAACAAAATAATTTTTGCAAGCGTTTAAAATAAAAATTAGTGAAGCCAAATGATTTATCTACTTTTTAAATTCTGAGTGATAAACCTAAGTCTTTCTCTCATTTTGATAATAATTATTATCTGAGTTAATACTAAAACGTAATATAAATATTTCTTTCATTCAGTATTTACTTAAGATAACCAACAAAAATATGCATTATGAAGGTGTGTATTAAGTTTAATCTTAATATACTAGCGTTATGTTTATTTTAATAGGTTTTCTTTTCAAGAACATATTTGTTTTATTTTAATGTTAATGTAGTATTTTTTAATTTTTTTTCTTTTGTTCTAGTTGTATCTATCTTTTGATAGATGTATTTACCATTCTTATATTGATATATATAATCTTTCTCTTTTTACATATATATATATATATATATATATATATATATATATATATATATATATATATATATATATATATATATATATATATATATACAGACAAATTTAGTTCTTCTTAATATTTATAATATTTTATAATTTGAATTATTGTGTTTACCATATTATACTTCTCATAAAATTTGAAAATTTTATTTTAAAATTTATAGTTTCTAATTCTTATTTCTTTACGCAATAAAAATAACTTTAATAATAATTAAATAAAAAATATTCCATTTTGATGAAATATTAATATAGAATATCTGCAAATAGAATCGTAAAAAATGTTATATTTAGATGGAATTCTGAAAATACGTGATCATTTGTATCAAATGCTCGTATTCTTGCCACCCAATTTGTTTAGTAGTCAGCGTTCCTGATTGCGTATAGGGAGGTCCTGGGTTTGAATCCCGGTTTGGGCATGGTCGTACTTTCTCTCTCTGTACACTGTCTATTCTGTCTCTGTCCTTTCCTTGTATGAATTGGATGTGAATGGTTGCCTATCATGTAAACGGATACCTATCGCATGTGTGTACTGAGGAAGTCGGACTCCACCCCAAAATATGGTTTAGTTTGAAAAGTGGAGCAGTTCACTTTTCAAACTGTGTGCAGCAGTGTATTATAATGCTAGCTTAGCTGGCTCATGGCAACAACAACTCATATTCTTTTATATGTTTTATTTAGATTATATTTTGATATCTAAAAAATTATTTTAATATTAAAAATTGAAAAAAAATGAAGGAATCCTTTTTGAACTGTTTTCCAGTGTCAGGTTTAAAAAGCTAATTTTAGATACTTGATGAGGAAATTTATTTTCAAATAAAGTAATTTAATTTCAGTTCCTTTTACTCAGCTATCAAATTTACTGTTTTTCTGATTGCACTTTTGATTAATGCTTCTTTTCGGCATCACACACTTTCTAAATCTAAAATAGAATAAAATTATTAAGAGCCTTTTTTCATTTTCTTATTCTCTCTGTATTTGTTGCATGATATTACTTATTTTAATTTTGGGTACAATTCCTTCCTTTTTTTTAATTATTGTTCCTACATTAGCCTTTTTTTCTTTTGAAAGATTTTGAAGAAAGAAACATTGGCAAAAAGAGAAAAAAAAATGTGAAGGTATAGAAATTTATTTAAAAACTAATACATAAAAAATTATATATTACTCATTTTGATAGTAACTTTCGATGTATTTTAATAATTACATTTTAAATAAAATAAATATAAAAACTAGCAAAATTATATTATTTCAAATAATTATAAAAATAAATATTAAAAATTTTGATATTGACCTCCATGACTTTTGTAATTATATTACAGTTGTATGATACCTTTACTCTGCCAAGTCTTTATAATTGAATATAGTACTTTAATAATATTTTTATAGTATCTTTTACATTTTAATGCTATTCACACCTACATTCTAATGTAATTGTATTTAAATAACAGATCAAAAAATCAACAATAACTAATATACCTTCCTTTATCCTAAATTTCATTAAATTTGTTTACTATTTACTTTGACTTCAATATACTTCATCATTTTATTTTTTAGAACTAATTAACAGTCATATTATGTATTCACAATGAAAATTTATTATTTATAATAATGAATGAGCAATTTATCTTTGTAATATAATACCTTTTTCAATTAATAACTTTTCATAAGTTTAAATTAAATCCCTAGTCAAAAAATACAGATTTCTAGATAGACAGTCAATAAAATATTCATTGTTAATAGTTAAATAATGAAAGTATTTCACTTGAGAATAACGCTTCTAACCTAATTATGTTTATTAACATTATTACGATATAATTTATATATTCTTAATTATGTTTATTTTCCTAATTATTTCATGCAGCTTTTTACTACTTTACGTAGTTTTATAATTTTTTTTTAACCTTTATTGAGCTACAACTATTTCTTTCTCTGTTTTACTTATACTAAAAACAATTAATATTATTTATGATTTCACTTTCTTTTATGAAATGTTTGATAAAAAAAATAACACTAACATAATTTTACTTACATCTTTACTTTAATGAATTCACATTAATTCTGTTATTTTATAATTCTTTTTATTAAGTTTTTAACCAAATCTATTTCTAAAAAAGTAAAAATAAATTTATTTACAAATTTAAAACCAAAAAGAATTTCTTTGCAATTTCTGTAAAGGAAAATAATTGCATATGTTTAATAAAACCCTAATTTTAAATACATTTGGTTAAAAATTTACTTAAAATTGATAAAAATGTCATGATTATTTAGGTGAGAGAGAAATGTTCTTTTATCTTTAGATTAATATTTTCCTAGTTGCTTTCAAAAAGATTTTTGTATTTCCTTTTGAATGCTTTTTAAACTAAAAATGTCCTTTATTTTTGAAATTGGAATAAGGAAATTATATACTTGATGCATTTGCTTATGTTTGGATATTTATGGTACATTTAAAACATTTTGGAATCAGAATAATGAATTCAGTGCTACTTGCATAGAAGGGGAAAAGAAAGTATAGTATGGTACGAAATTTATATAGATAAATAATGTAAAAAACTAGCATACTTAGATATTTCAAGAAATATCATTTCACTTGAAGGATATTGCGACCAATTCTATATTACAAGAAAACAGGGCATTTTTATTAATAAACATGCTCAGTTTTCTGACTTAAAATCTTATATTCAAAAAGGCAATTTCTTAGTTCACTTGGCTATTGTAGCATTAGATGATGAATATAAGCTGTTATCATTATATTTGTTCTAGAAATTATATTTTGAAGAAAATATACTTTCTAATTTTATTCTGGAAAAATTATTGTATGGTTCTATATGAATTTGGCTGTCTTCACTATTTAAAATCTCTAGAGAATATGTATTGTATCAACCTTTTAATATAATATTTTTCGCTACTGTAAATGATAATCAGTCTTTACATGATGTTTTATGTAGTTTATTCGAACATAATGTACAGTGCATATTCATATTGTCGTAATGCAAATTTGAACCATTTCGGTATTTAATTGGATACATTAGAATTTTTGCGAAATCGCAAATCTTAGAATTAATTTATAAAGTAAAATCATGAAAAAAATCCTTACTCCATAGATTAGTAATACTTAAATTTTTACTTTGGTTTGATTATCACTTTGTATATGAGAGGAAAATAGAGCTGGACATACAGCTTAAAGTAAATCAGGACCACTGAAAACATTGATACCGTAAAAAAATTGAACCACGAACTATTGAATCGAAGACCTAAGCGTTAACGCAACTTGATTTTTATGTAAGCTTTGAAATGTTAGACCTAAGTTATAGCGCATATATATTATTCATTTCGCATGTATTTATTTTTGCATAGGTAGATTTCAAATCATTATTATAACAAATATTTCATTTACAAACATTTTTAAAATAATAGTATTGTTAATTTTAAATATATTAATCATATTATATATTAATTGTAATTAACTGTATATTTGCTTATTCTTTGATGGTAGCATAATGTTATCATCAAAGAATAATTTTTTTTAATATGTTATCAAAATATAAGAAATAAAAAAAATTATCTTAATTTATTAAAATAATAAATAGTTATTGTGACCGAATCTAATTAAAATGCCCGTACCTTTCCTAAGAGAATATGAGAATTGTCGAACATTTCGGAATCGGTCGTGAGGCGATCGTATCAGCTCTAAAGAGATTTAGGAAAATGTCTCGATAGAACAATGCCACACCGTGGAGATTACTCTAAGACAAAATGACTGTCGGAAAATTTAGTTGAAATCCCCGCGACTGCCGCGTGGCCATCTTATAACAGCGAAATGAATGGGGGAGATAATAGAGATAACTATCACTCTGAAATTTCCATTATTGTGGCAAAAGGGAAGAGAATGACAGCGGAACTAAATGCTTCCCCAACCCCACCTGAGTCCGCGTCACTGAATTTCCTTCATTATATCCGCTGCCGTTTTGCCTTTGAGTCCTTAAATATATATCATAGTTATATTAAGATGCCCAAGATAAATCCTGTCGTTTAAATTATTTAAGTGCAAAAAGAAAGGCGAAAATTCTCCGTTGTTTCTATGGCATCCTTGAATCCATTCCTCATTAAGTGCAATTTAGGAAAATATAATAATGAGTACTATTGTGTGTGAGTTTAAAAATACCTTAGAGATGATTTGGACATTAAAGAGGCAAACACTTTTATTGTTATACCTCTCCGAAAAATGCAAAGGTAATTAGCGATCTGTGGTAAATCTTCCCACCAAAAAGTTATCTCCATAATAATGCAGTATAAATTATCGTTTCGACTTTTGAATAGTGATCATTAACGTGCACCACAAGGTTTAAAAAATATAGCTTTGTTAAAAGTAGCTTTGAAAACAGATTGTTTTTTGATTATCTTCTACAAAAATATGATCTAAAACATGATCTATTTTTACAGAAAAAGTTTAAAAAAATATTGTAGTTATGCAAGCAAATTTAAGATAATAATCAGTGGGGGGGAGTAGTTATTTTTAAAAATAACAAACACACAAACGTACGCTTATTTTTTCCCTTAATAATATTAGCGTATCCTGTGTGTGTGTGTGTGTGTGTGTGTGTGTGTGTGTGTGTGTGTGTGTGTGTGTGTGTGTGTGTGTGTGTGTGTGTGTGTGTGTGTGTGTGTGTGTGTGTGTGTGTGAGTGAGTGTGTGTGTGTGTGTGTGTGTGTGTGTGTGTGTGTGTGTGTGTGTGTGTGTGAGTGAGTGAGTGTGTGTGTGTGTGTGTGTGTGTGAGTGAGTGTGTGTGTGTGAAATTATTGCTTCCGTGCACACATGTACGAATATTTTATATGCGAACTTACCGTCTCGACTGGACACTTCCATCATAGCAAACTCATGTGTCAAACACACAAATTTTCAATAAGAAAATTTTATGACATACATATCAGTTTCTTAAAACCCCTCTGGGAAGAAACTCTTATGCTATTTAAAATCAGACATATTTTCGATAGCTTAGAAGCAATTTATTTCTAAATCATTTAACAAAACAAAATAAAGATTAGTTTATAATATTTGTAAAAATTTCGGTTGTGATTTTACTCAACTTTTTTTCCTATGATTTGATATTTAAAAATATCCAATGAGACATTGGCATATTTAATATTTTCATAATCAAAAAACTTTCGAAGAAATTTCGTATTGCAACTTAACTGCAAACAGTGTAAAAACAGGTGGAAATAACATAAAGTCCAATACGTTCTCTAAATGAAAAATGCAAATCGCCACTGCTCTCACTTGGCGAAAATCTGAGATTAGGCATAAAAACAAATCGCATCACAACCTTCTTAGACTTAATGAGCTACAACAAAGTACAGCAAATCCCAGTCGTCTCAGCAACCCATTAAACTTCGGAATCAAAGCTGCGTCTTCAAATACGATGCCAGTACCACATTTGCGAAAAATGGAAATCCATAAATAAATAAAAACCCTAATCACAATAGCTACTAAAAATATAAGTGATAACTTTGCGAAATTGCTTCGGCTATTATTTTTTCCCCCAAAGCAGTGCTACTTTTGACTTCTTTTATCATTTGCAATTTTAAAAATTGACCCATCCTCCACGTCTTCATCCCCTTGAACACCTTTACTCCTCCAACCATTTCACTTCAGTTCATTTCCCTTTTCGATCTTCTGCTTCTTATCTCAACATTTCCTTCTACTTCTCTTCCGCCTCCTCCACCCACTCAACCCTTTTTTTTCCTTAGTCTTGACGAATTTAAGCTTTTTCTGGGCTCAGTTTTTATCGACTTCAAATGGTAAAATCGATGCTCAATCCGACTTACAGACTTAATTTTACCTGACACCGTGAAAGCTATGTTCAGGAAGTTGCAGTTCGCATATTTTTTTTCACGCCACATTTTCGCGATCTACATTTTTTATTTATTTTCTTTTTTAAACTTCTTTCTCTTGGAACTACGACCAAAATTTTTGTAAGTATATTTCCTTTCATTCCATCAAAGAAATGAAATGAAATGAAACTAGGGGGAGTAAAGGAAGGGTGGCACGAAGGATTTTATTATGCTTCTGCTTATTCGTATGAATGGGTTTCTTCTTCGAAGATTTAAGCACGTGCAGGAGGTCTCGGCGGAAAATTGTTATGGAAAGAGCAATAAAACGGACAGCAACTTCCAACTTTCTTCTCCACTTTTCCGGCATAAATTTTGAGAAGATAATCAAAAAGAAATTCTGCATTGAGTTACAGAGAAAAAAAATGATATCCCCATTTTCGGTATCTTCATATTAACATTAAAAGCTAAAAATCAAAACAAATATGAGTGAGATGTAAATTCGAGAATAAAAGGGCAAATAAAAAGGCACGCCATTGGAAACCTCGTGTATTTTAATTTTTATTTATTAAAATTAAACATTTAGAGTAGTAAAATATGCATTACTGTGCGAGTTAATTGGGATGAACACAAAAATATTTTCAAGAATTATTTAATTGGTATCAACTATGATATATGCTCGTTACAGAAATGTATATGAAATTTGTCTTCCTCTAAATTGAATAGAATCTTGTACAAGGTTTATTATGGATTCCGCTAAATTAGAAAAAAACTTTATCTCGTCATCGTGAAACCAAACTTTTATAGCATTCTCAATCATTTTTTTTGAACAATTCATTTTAATTACATGTCTCTTTGCAATGTGCTCCACAAGTTTTTAATAAGATTTGCATCAAGAGAATTACCAAGTCAATCCAAAATCGTTCATTTTTAATCCTAAAAATATCTGTTTATGAGCTTAGAAGTATGGCATTGAAGCTAGATTTTTTAAAAGATACGAACACCACCAGTGCGAACGTTTATATCATAGTTACACAAATTTTCTTAACATTATGTAAGTGTTTTTTGTAGAGTTCATGATCAGTTCAACTGATACTAAACTGTTTGGTCTTTTAAAAGTAAAATAATCCCAAAAAATTTGTTTCTGAAGGTACTTAATTGTTTGCGTATGATGTTGTTCCCTGATGGGCCTGACTTCACTTCACCTTGCAAATCTGCATCGAAAACTTTGCATAAAAATCGTACGTTTCGTCGCTGAATACAACCTTCTTTCTATCTTGCGCAGTCTAGGATTTGTATTTCCTGACCCCATTCAATTATTTTCTCTTCATTTCAAGTGTTAATAACTATTTTTGATTGGTGTTTTTGCAAATGTCTTACCTTCAATAAACCTTGATGGAATTGTCGTTGAATTCACGCTCACTTCTGTGGCTAATAATTCTCTCTGAAGATCTATACTTGTTTTGCGATGATGCATTTTTTATTTCGTACAAGGAACCTGTCTGTTCGATGTGTGTTCATTCGTTTGTGTCCACATATACTCTTCCGTTTTCTTAACACTGCCCTAATGTTCTTTTGTTTATTAATAATCCGGAAACACTTCATTTTTGAACTCTAATTGCTACAATATCCATACGTTATATAAGTATGCTGACTAAGGGTAACAATTTTACTTTTTTGCCTGAGTGTGATTTTCATTTTTAGATACACGTTAGAAGCAGACAATCCACACAATCAATCGCTTCTTTTAGTAACTGAATCGCAATTGAACGAAAAATTTTCGACACTTTATAATAAAAAGGTCAAACCAATTTAGACAAATCAAGACCCTTAGCGAGTTGTAAGGATATACATTTGCAAGCGATTTGAGGCAGAAAAATCCCCAAGAAAGGAACAATTTTCTCGAAAAGTATGTTTGTTCCAATTAATTCAGAAAGAAATGTATATAAATTCATCGCGATATGTTAGACAACTATAGAAATTCAGCACGGATAAGATATTTGAAAGCTAATTCATTATCAGATGGAGCAACTTTAAATCTTGGCTTTTTTAGTAAGTCAAAGTTCTGTGAACTTGCAGGTTTTAACAAAATATATTATTCCAAACTGCTGGTGAAAAATTCACAGTTAGACCGAATGCTCACTTTCTAACTTGTGACGTCATCCAAATGTCTAAATGTCAGGGGGGGAACTCATGGGGACCAAATGACTTGAAACATTGTCAGGTTTTTGAATGGCTTGACTGTCAATGTCAATATCACCTTTCAGTGGGTTCCGTCGCATGTGGATGTCTACGGTAATAGAATTGAGTGTGGTCTGGACAAAGAGGGAAGCCGAATGGATAATGTGCATGGTGGCTGCCTTACTTATTCAGAGATCTCCACCTAGGTCAGGCAAGATATCTGTTCTTCTTGGAGGAGAGCCCCCGTGCATGAATGGTATACAATAAATCACCCAGGTGCTGTTCTGGTTGGTGTTGGCAAAAGGGGGGATCAGACAACTCCAACGTCAAAGTGGACACACTCGTGTACAACCTCATATGACGGATCCCAAAGTTCATCATCCCCGCCATCTGTTCTCGAGCTTTGAGGCTGGGCTCCATTGCTTGAAGGCGTTCGGGGCTGATGAACCTACTTTGATGTTGCTATCAACTAGGAGGAATAAACCACAACAACAACAGAAAACTAACGCTGATGACATATTCTTGTCTAAATAGAGTAACTGCCCCTTTCTTATCTACTACACATTACTGATACACACAAACTTGAAATATTCATAATAAAAAATAAAGCCAAAAAATTTAAAATTAGATGCTTGCAGAATTTTTGTTCGAAAAAGATGATGAGAAGAAGAATATTTTTTTCAATGCTAGGCTACTAGGTTTTCCTTCTTTCAACATTACAAAAGACGGAAATAATGTCTTTTTCATATCATATCTACAAACAGTATGAGTGTCATTGTGAGACCGAAAGTGGGTAAGTTTTCGTGATTCTGAAGCGGGTCCAAGTAGAAGATTTCAAGACTTGGCATGCTACCTCAATCGGTATCATTTCGCATGGAGGACAGTGTGACCACGATATATTTTTATCTGCTCCAATTTCAATCAGCGACCACAAAATATCTTCAACTTTGTCAATTTTCAAACTCATTAACTTCCGATAACGAGAATGATGTCTTAACCAATTAGACCACCAGACGTAGAATTTGGAACTTTGATAACGGGTAATTACAGGCTGTATAAAACACTTTAATGTGCTTCCCTCTCAAATTTTCTTTCTACAGATAATTTCCTACTCGTGCAACAAACAAGGAAACCTCTAGAGTTCAAAAGAACCCACCTTGACAAACTGACTTGCAGGATATATAAGTGAAACATCCACATCCTTTTGTTCAACAGAAGTTGTGATCGAAGACTTCACTTGCCCTCTAAAGAGAATTAATCTTACCATTAGACCATTAGATTAATCTTACCATTAGAATAATTTAGTGGCTTTTATCTATTTCTGTTTCCAAAGGAGCCATAGTTAAGATTTGCGTTACCTGACCTGGCGACTGTTTTTTTAACTGTGTACTAGAGAAATATATATATATAAACACAAGCATCAAAAACCACACAAAATATTTGATCCCATTAAATTTACTTAAGCTTTCTTTACATAATAGTCTTTTTAAGTTAGATATGAGGTCTGCTTTCAACCACCAACGAGGATCCTATCTCCTCAATAAACAATCATAACCTAAAGCAGTTCATTGAAATAAAATTGCTTTATTATAAAACTATGGTGCTCCAGTGGCTCAGTAGCTTTCCGTTAAGATCAGCAAAGTGAAACATCATTTGCCCCGGGCAGTGATTGGGACCACGTACTCTCCCTTACTGGGTTACTGGGGCTCCATGAGTAGGAGGCTTGTCCAGTTAATAAATGACAGCCAAAGTCCTTCCGCTGGTGAAGCGTAGATGTGAAGAGGAAGGTGCCAGACTTTCTCAGGTGTGACCAGACCTTGTTACCTGAGCGTGGTTCAAAATGACGAGGCACTTGGTAATAGGTAAATATTTCAAACTCGTTAACCTAAAGGTACAATCCAGGGCTCACCTGCACCGTTATGCATGTGTATAATGAACTATCAAACCATAGCTTTCAGTAAAAGACGTTTACATAGCTTATGGAAAAATCAGTGAAATGGAAAAATAATATATAATTGATATTTTTTAATAATATATTCTTAATTTTCATCAAAACACTGTTTTGCACTAAGAAATAAGAACTGATATATAGTTTAGTGAAAATAATTTAAATGAGGTGTAAAATGCTCTAAAACTCCACTTAGTAACCTCACAAAATATTGAATTCAAAACTTCATTTAATCGTTTTCAAATCGGCAGTTAAAATATAGTTCAATTACAGAAGCTTTTTAAAATACGAATCCTTTTTTTATTAAACACTTAAAATTTTTAGCACTCATAGAACAAATAGATTTTGTTTGATAAAGTAAATAGATTTCATTTATCATTGAATGTTTCATAACAATTCCAAAAACTATGTATCAAATAAGTTCACAGTATTTTTAATCATATGTTAAATATTCTAAGGAAGTTTCTAGTTGTCTCTTTGTTTTGTTCTTTCTAACTTTTCTCAAGATATTTCCAGAAAGAAAAAAATTATTATGTATATATATATATATATATATATATATATATATATATATATATATATATATATATATATATATATATATATATATATATATATATATATATATATATATATATATATATATATATATATATATATATATATATATATATATATACAATAATAATTTTTTTTCTTTTATCAGTGATGAATATAAGGTGGTGATACTTACCAACCAACTTTTGTTTTTCTGTATAATTTCTCAAAGTAATAAAATTTTCAATGCTGTTGAAAAAACCCGCAAAAGAACAAGATTCTGATAACCATAATAAAATTACATCTGATTAAACCGGAAAAGACAGGAACGAAGAAAGAAAAAAAAACAAAGTGTGCAACATTTCACAGGAAAATAATACCGCATGCGCTTACGTATCGAAGCAGTTTCTTAAAATCTAGAGCACAAGTTGAAGTTTCGTACTTGAACTGTCTAAAAAAATTATGCATGCCCGCACATCTCAGGTTCTCATACATGCATATCAAGTGCGCCGTGGGGTGCAGCAGGAGGTGATCGGCTCAACTCAGCGTGAAGAGAAGAAGTTGATCTAATTTGAAGAAACCGAAGTAAATTCAATTTCTTGGGATTACGCCAAAAAGCGTACCTTCCCACATTGCACACGAGATGAAGTAGAATCTTCCAGGATTTATTTAATTTTCAAGAATGATTTTTTTTTTTCAAGTATATAGGAAATATCTTTTTCCTCGCATTTGGGTGGGGGGAGTTCTCAGCATTCTTCGGTAAGTTTTCCTAGGAATTCATGTATTGTGATAAAGAAGTTATTTTCAAACAACCGAGTAATTTTGAAATGGAAACAAGATCTCGTTCATACAGAAAATTTCCCTGAAGTATTTGTTTTCCGTGTTATTTTTAATTCCTTCTGATTTGGCAGGCGATGTGAAATATACATGAGGGCTTCGCAAAAACCAAATGCAAATAAAGATCGCCAGGGTAAATGTGTTTAGTCATTTCTCAATTACGTTCAGTAGAAGTTTGAGATGAATTTAATATAATTAATGTCTTGCATCTTAAAAAACTTTAAGAAATGGAGATGCAATCTAAAACACGTGAGCCTATACATTTTAATATTTTATATCCTCCCCCCCCCCTTCAATGCCTCATATATATATTCTCAATTTCTATTTATGAATTTGAAGTAAAATAAAATGTAAGTGCATTCATTTAAAATAAAATAATTAATGTATTAAATATATGTTCACATACCAGTAGTTAAATTTTATGCATTGTATGGAATGACAAACCATTTTTCTTGGAGTGAAATGTTAACAGAGTATTTAGATATCATTCATTGTATAAATATGGAAATTGCAACTGAATTTATATAAAATTTAAGAACTTTTAAAGTTAAAGTGGCTGTGAATAATTAACTTCAAGCAGTAATTGCACCAGCAGGTATCGCTGTATCTAGTCATCATTTGGACTCTGCCAGTTAGATAGAAGGAGCCGGGTGACGTTTTCTTTATTTTGAAGCAAGAATCAATCAGAAGACCCCCAATACGTGGCCTATCACTCCCAGAGGTATCCTTTTACTTGTAGGACATTGTGACCAAGCCTAGATTTTTAATATGCCCCACAGCATTCAGTGAACAGAACGGATCTTCGGTTAAACCGGATTCGAGCTCACTGGACACAGTGGGAAACCGCAAACAGAGTGGATCTTCGTAATTCAAAAGCAGGGATCAAGCATATGACCACAAGACTTTGTCTATTACTCTTACAGATATCATTTCACATGGAGGACATTGCAACCACTTCGTATTCTACGTATCCCAACCCATTAGCAAATGCGACGGATCTTCGGCTATGTCTGAATTCGAACTGATTACTTTCTGATGCCAAGTTGGCGGCCGAATGATTAGCGCACTTGCCTTCGATTCAACAGTTCAAGGTTTCGAATCCCATCTTGGGCATGGATATTTGTAGTGGTTCGGAATAAACTTTAAACTGTAGCTCCTAGTCTAATTAGCCCTCGTATGCAAAACATAACCGTTGAGTGAAAAATCAACCACTGCTTCCTGATAACAAAAATGATTGCCCTAACCAGTTAGGTAATAACGCCCACGTATTTAAGAAGCTCACATTTTGATAAAATGTTAATTTAAAAACTAAAATAAGAATATCTAAATCTGCAAAAAATTCGTTTACTATTTGAAAATCGGAAATTATATATTACACATTTTGTAGGATAATTATTTTACAGTTCTTTATTGTCTCTAATTATATATATATATATATATATATATATATTGAAAATAATAAAAAAAATTATCAAAAGTTTGCAAATGTATGATATATTTTTTACCCGCCCTATATAAAAATTACTCCCATTAATCCTGCTCCTACTTAATTCTAGAACTTTTCAAAAGTTAAATCTAACAAATGAATTTTAAAGTTGATTCATTTCCAATAAATCAATGACACCTTCTTGCAATGAAATGTTGACGCTGCTTAATTATTCCCTTGTGACAAAATTAATTAGAAAATTTGCCGATTAATATTCAACTTAATACTATTAAAAAGTCAATTTAAGATTTTTCAAGAGGATAGTTACGAAAAAAGCTCATGAGGTGCAATATTCTTATCCAACTCTCATTCTGTTAAAATAAAAAACTATATCATTTCCTAATAAATAAATTGGCTTTACTGTTTAACTATCAGCAAACATACTCAACCAAGAGTCACTTATCTTCCGAGTTAACTTATTGTTTAGTTCCTCATGAGCATTAAATCAATTTCAGCAGAACAAACAAGATTACGGGCCGTGCTTTTGCCATTCAAATTAACTTCGGAATGAATTGCTTTAATAATTCCGATTCCAAACTCCCCCAGATCCTAATGGACAGTCCTGTTTTGAAAAATAATTTCTCAGTGAAGTTTGGCAGACTTTCAGCAAAATAATATCCCCGAATATTCGAGTTCATTATTTATTTATAATTTCTACATATTTCAAACTCCTAATATACTCGTTCGCTTAAAGTTATGGCCGTTCCTGATATTCCACATCAGTGCACTTTTTAACCGACAATTTCAGTATTTGAAAAGACATGCATTTCATTGGAAACTTTTGAAAGCATCGGTGATGTCGTTTTAGAAACACATTTATTACCAGAAAATAAATATTTGATTAGGAGCTCAGTGAAATTTAGTTCACATTTCTTTGTTACTTTTAGTTGTTTCCGCTTAGTATTATTCTTGTTGTTAATGATTGATACCAATTTCTCTATTTTCGAGGTACGTCATTAGAAATGCAAATGCTGAAAGCTCTTTCTATAATTACTTTACATGCAAATTTTTTTAATTAACAAATAAATTATATAATATCTTTTAGATTCAAATTATTCCTAATAAGCAAATCTGATGAATTAGAGTCATAAGTAGAATTTTTCGTATATTTAAGTACATTAAATCGTATTTCGCTGTTGCAAAAAGCGTCGTTCTTTTAACTGGGAGATATAACGGTTTCTACACTTTATCCAGTCAAAGATCAACACTTTGAGAGGGCTTATGCTCATTAAAGGTTCCACTGAACATTTTTCTGTAGTATTGCGAAGTATAAATCATAATACTAACCCAGGTGTTGACCTCGTCATTCATTCATGGTTCAAAATTATTAGTAGGTTAGCTAGGCTCAGCTATGTAAAACTTTGCAAAAAGCATATCCCAATATTCCATCAAGGACCAGCCAGTGGCTGAGTGGTTATCATTCCAGACTCTTAGGATGTTAGTCCTCGGTTCGAATCCCAGTCTAGGCATATTTGTGTTTTTTTATCTCTCTTTCTCTTTCTCTATTTCTTTCTTCTGAAATGATGAATGTGGATAGGTGTTGGTGTGACGTAGTTAAAGCTACTGACCTCCATGACTTGGCTCACCACTGCCCACAGTTTAACGTCAAATAAGTATAGGTTTCTGGCTTTGTTGTGGGGAAAGATAAGTAATCCACTGCCTACCGTTAAAAAACCGTATCTAGGTGTATATGAGAAATGTAATTAAATAAAAAAAGAACTGCTTAAAATGATAAATAACATCATGTTAAACAAAAGAAATTATTATTTTTAGCATAAATAGTAAATGGGAAGAAATTTAAAAAATGGCACAGATTTTTTACAAAAATCTTTGTAGCACTAGAGCAATAAAACAAATACGAGAACACTTTAAACTACAAATAGAGAATAACATTATCTCGCTAGAAATGAGATACAGACAAAAACGGACTTCAGATTAGCATGGAAATCACCCTTACTGATATCTTTGAATCACTATGTGTAGTGAGTATTCACAATAAATAATTAAATACATGTATTTATATTTAATTTTATGACATATCTTTTATAAAAAAATATAACAATTACCAGGATTTCTACAAAATTTGCTGGACAAAATACTAATTCATATTCAAATTATTAGAAATTTTATGTATGTGATAATCTCATAACACAAACATCTTATGAGGATAATTTTTCAATTTTTATTATTAGTTCACTCTCTTACTCTTTCTGTATATATATATATATATATATATATATATATATATATATATATATATATATATATATATATATATATATATATATACTTCAGATTTTTATTTGTTAATAAAATACTTCTTATTTGTCCACTCAAGTTCAAATACATTTTTAAACATGCAGTGGATGACACTTGATGTTAACACAGCTATTTCAAATTTTATTTCATTATTGAAATTTAAT
Source organism: Latrodectus elegans (assembly GCA_030067965.1). Lineage (NCBI taxonomy): Eukaryota > Metazoa > Arthropoda > Arachnida > Araneae > Theridiidae > Latrodectus > Latrodectus elegans. The sequence continues at coordinate 7,188,058 of CM057815.1, forward strand.
TCACTAATTTTATTTTAATATGGGTGACAAAAGTGATATTTTTTTGTTGGCCTAAGCAGAAATTGTCTGTAAATATATTGATAGTAAACTTTTTCAAGTATCATATTCTTCACACACACAGTGTCCTCCTTCAAAAATTTTAATGTCATATTATTAGCGATATTGTTTTATTTCAGGAAATGTATTTTCAGTCACCTGGTGCCTTCAAATATGCATGAAAATACACTTAACAAAAAAGATTGCTAATTTTCACTTAGTGCCACTTTAAAGTATATTTTTCCAGCTTCTTTCTGTTGATCTAAGCAGGAATTGACTTTAAAAAAAATTTTTTTGCACTACTTGTTTCTGTTTATGAAGAAAATGGTTCCCCCAAAATTTGTTTTTAGTACTGTTTATCAATTCAATCTTTATCAGAGGTGAGGAGATTCAGCTTTCAACAACAGGAACGTTAAGTAATCATAGCGGCAAATTTGGCGATTTGTACACAAGTTTGAGATTTTAATTAAGATGTGAAAGATTGTTTAAATCGTTGAATACGTGATAGAGAACGCAAATGAAGGTTTTATTTTGGTGGATTTCTGTAAAAGAGGATTATCATTTACTTCAACTGAAGATAACTCTGAAGGGGTTATTGAACACATATGAAGCAAAGATAAATTTTCTGGTCTCAAATGGGAATACTGATGAAAAATAGGGAATGATTAAATAATGAAAAATAAAGATATCGAAATAAAGATAGAGAAAGATTAAAAATAAAACTGTTCTTAATAAAACTTATACAAGTGAGAAAATCAGTGTAAAAAGTTATATCGCAAAATAATTATATTAATTTTCATGTGAGAGTCTAAAAAAAGCAGGTATTAAAATATTTTGACGAAGAAAAGCTGAGATTATACTGCTTAGTTATAAAAATTACAATGGACAAAGTTGTAATAAGAAAACAAATCTCTCACAACTTTTAACAGGCCCAATTGCAACTTTTGTAAAACAATAGGGGATGATTATTTGACATCAGGTAATCAATAGTCTAGCAGCGGAATTCTTTGTAAGACACAATTCTTTATCAGAGGTGAGGATATTCAGCTTTCAACAACAGGAATGTTAAATAATCATAGCGCCAAATTTCACGCATTAACATCAATCACGCATAACTGTTTTCCAGGAAGATTTTTCATTGATCAAGGTCCATAATCGGCTGTCGCAAAGAAACCCAGAAAATTACTAATAGAATTAGTCGCAGAATTTAGAAAAGACTCACTCATCTTTCTCTGTTGAGTAATGTATGGTATTAAACTCGGAACTTTTCACGCAGAAATCTGAAGTTCAACAACTGTCATGAATGAATCCATAAAAAACATTTAACGTTCTGGTTTTTATTTTTTTTTTTTTTTTTTTTTTTTTACATGCTTATCCGTTGGAGTGGTGCTTGAGAATTTTCCGAAATTTCTTTTTGTCACTAATTAAGTAAACAAGTTACCTCATTAAAGAAATTAAAATCAACAGTGAGGTTCTTTTTTATGGTACAACCCTGGATCTCCAGTGGTTCAGTAGCTTCACGCCACTTCCCGTTAAGATCAGGAAAATGAAGCATCATTTGTCTCGTTCCGTGATTGTAAGGGTGATCACGTACCCTCCCTCACTGGTTTGCTGGAGCTCTGTGGGTTGGGGACGTATCGACGCTTATCTGTGACGACCAAAGTCCTTCAGCTGGTGTGACATGGATGTAAAGAGGAGGGTTCAAGCTCAGAGGTGACTTCGTCACTTGACCATTGTTCAAAATTATCAGGTGCTTGCTCATGGGTAAGTATTCCAAATTTGTTAACCTAAAGGTGCAGTCCGGGGCTCTTCTGCACCCATCGTATGTATGTATAATAAAGCACTGTCTTATACTTCTTTTCTACATGTTTCTTGTGAGTAAAAATTTTCTTGCAAAAACTATTAGAATGGATCAGGAAAAGTGGCATTCTGCGAAGTTGATGTCTGTTACCAAGAGAACAACCAAGTGCATCATTATCAATGAATTAATTATCAATTAAACAATATTAAAACACTATCTAAATAAGTAATGAAACTGTTAGTTTTCAGAAGAAATGAACACGAAATCAATATGCAACAAATATGACTATGCAAGACAACAAGCAACTTTAGCATATCCGTTCAAGTGCATTTTTACCAATTCTAAGTAAAAAGTAATTAATGAGTTATGAAACATGATGAATAGCATCTTCGCATAGATTCATTGAACAATTTTATGGCATTCAATCTTATAATCCTATTTCCCAGTAAAGCAACATCTGTGACAGCATGAGAAGTTGCGTTAGTGGCACAAGAATAGTATCATCTCTTCAGCTTCAGTGTTTCATGGTATCTGTGTGTGGGACACCTGAAGATCAGAGTTCTGAAGATGTGTATTGTATTATTGATACCGGCTGCTCTTTTTCCCAAAGGATTAATCTGGTTCCCACGAAACATCATCTTGTTCTCTAGAGAATATCTTTCTTATAATATATCGTATGTAATAGATTACTGACAAATAGGGATTTCTAAACCATAAATAACAGATGATGCTAACGATGAGAAAAAACTACAGATTTCATTATTTGTAGCTTCTTATGATAAAGGGAAAAAGTTATGGATTATATTACATCTTAAAATGCATAATATTCCCTAAGCGGATTTATTTATTTTAGGCTTTTGATGGAAATTTCTTTTTCATATACTAAATGCATGTAACCTATGTAATTTAAACGACGTTTTGTGTTTATACAATATAGTTTTATTTTAACAATGGGCACTGGGTGTAATCCCTTGGCAATTTAACAAACCCAACCATTTATTGTTACATGGTTGGCACCTGTAAGCCAATAGCATCACTCACGTAATACCCCCATAAATCCATTTATAGTTTGTGTGGCCCTCTTACATTCATTCATCATCTCATAAGACAGGATAAGGAAAGAGAGAAAGGAAGACATCCATGCTCGAACCGGGATTCGAATCCGGGACCAGTAACTTAGAAGGAAACAACGATAACTATTCACCCATCGTCCAGCATATAAATATAGAAGCAATTTTTTGTATGGTGAAATTATTTATTTCTGATTCTGCTTTTTTACCGGGAGCATCTACTATGAATACTATTACTTTAACCAAAAAATACTGGAATGAATATTATTACTTTAGCCAATTTATGCAATAATACCTGTGGGGAATTTTTAACTTTGTGACTGGTCATATAAATCAGTTTTTCCATTTAAAAAACGCAAATTGTGGTTATCATAAATTATTCTTTAAATTATTTAAGGTAGTAATCTTTTTAAGTTTAACTACATATTTATGTAAGCTATTATACGCCATTTAATTTTCTTTTTACACATATTCTTAAATCAAATGTTTAACTAAAGAAATTCACACAATTTTTAAATAAAATATATGATTATATTTTTAAATAAAATATATGTGTTTTCATTAAAAATTTAAATTTGAAAGGTCATATTTTTGTATACATAATCACGAGCTAAATTATAGGATCAATCAATGAAGAAATGTGTGTGTGTATAGTTATTTAGATAACTTCAAATTCACTTATTGAGGTGTTTCTAAAAATTAAGTGTAAGAATTTAAATGATTCCCAGATGAAAACCACATCAAGTAATATCTAGCAATAATATATTGATTAATGAATTTATAAGTTATAGTTATAACTTTTATATGAAAATTAAACACACATATAGGGGATCATTAATGAAAGATATAATGAAAAAAACTATATACCTTGCATTATTCATTTATTCGGTAAAAATAATTTTTAACTTTAAAGGAAAGTTTTAACTTTAATGCAAAGAAAGTATGCATATTCTCAAGTGGTGATTGAAATTTAAATTTTAATATAATGTGACTGGTAGAATATACTTTAAACAACTCTAACATACACACAACCTAAAAATACAATCAACAAATATCTATAGCTATTCGATGTTTGATTCAAAAACTCAAGGAACATAAATTATGCGAACATTTACTATAAAATAAGGATCTTCAAGAATAGTCAAATATAACCTGAAAAGAACAGCAAGTAATTCAAAACCTTGATAATGTAGTTTTGATATAAAGTAAAATAAAATGGATAGAATCAGAAAATAAATATCTAAAAATGAAAGAAACATAACTCAAAAAACTAAGCAAAGAATTTTACTTCTAATATAACGCAGAATTGAATTTAGTAACCGATAAATAAGATTTTTCCTCGGAATTTGTGCCAAAGATGCCTAAAATTGGCAGTTATCATGGGAGAAAATCCATAAAACATAGCTACAAATTTCAAAGATTAATGAGAAATGAGAAAAGTAACTCTCAATTTTCAGAAAGTATTGCAATCTTACATTGTTTGGAATAAAATATTCTGCTCAAATAAAAAGGAATTTAAAATTTTTAAAATGAATAATTATCCTACCAAAATTCACCCCACAAATATCAAATAGAAAAAAAGTACGTCTTTTTTTTTTTAATTTATTAAACAGCAATAGGAACGGTGCGGCACTTTGGAAAATATATTGAATTTGAGCACTGCTTTTAAACATTTTGAAAACATGATTTGGTTTAGATTTACATCCCACAGTGAACTCAATTCTGACTTAAGACTATTTTTATTTCATTCTGTGATACCAAATAGATTCAAAGCTGTTATTGAAAGTAGTAATACATGTAATTCAATTAAATGGGAGAGAATTAAAGAAAATTTATTTGTTTCCATATCATATTGGTATTCACGTTTATGAATGCTAGTAATTTGAACAAAAGTGACGGTAATCTGTCTCTTGAAAATTACACTTTACGAAGTAAATCTAAGTGAGAAATCCCCCTTTGTAAAACAATGTGACTCAATGAGAGATCACTTCGTAAAGTGTGCGGCTTAGTGAGGGATCACTTCGTAAAATAATGCTGCCAGTAATAGATACTTTTGTAAAGCAGTGCGGCTCAAAGAGAGATCATTTCGTGAAGTATTGTGGTTCAGTAAGAAATCATTTTGTAAAACAGAGATATGATAATGGCTCAGAGATAGATTACTTCGTAAAGTAGTGAGGCTGAAAGAGAGAAACGAAAATCTGCACACGCCATTGGAAAAATACAATAAAAATATTAAAAAAAGGAGAAAAATAAAATATAAATTGTATTGTAACTTTATTCCATTTTATATTCCACCCTTTTGATTAAAATTAAAATTATATTCTCTCCTATACATTAAAATTTTAATTTTTTGTACTTTATTGATGTTCCCCTTTTAAATTTTGAAGTTCTATCGCATGCTTCAAGAGGGTAAATATTTTTGGTACTTATTTTACTGCCTTTATGCTGAATGAATTATTACATTTTTAATTATGTATCGATTGTTCTTCCCTGGAGTCTCAATACCTAATATCATAATTGAGTTACTGTATAATATTATCAACAAGAAACTAATTCTCTATGTTTTGACTTCTTATAGAAAAAGGAATGTAGTGTATGAATCATTTGTATATCATTAGTTCAACATCTCTGTGAATACAGAATTTGATCAAGTTATTAACCAAACATGACATTCAGAGCCAGGATTTTCTCTTGAGATCCAAACCATTACGACATAAAAACATAGGTTTTGAAGCATTTACCCATCTAGGTCTAAATGCTTCGTCTTTCTTAGCTCATTTTTTGGACGTATGAAATTTTTTAAATCCTTTTAATCAAGTTTTTTTTTAAATAAAACATCCTTTTTAGAATAGAAGATTTCTAAGTAACTTTCTCTAATATCTACTGTGTTGTTGCATGCCCTCGAGGTCAGCAGCACTAGACCAGGTCCAGGTACACCTTCAGAAAGACCAGCACCACATAAGTGGATTCTCCTTCACAGATCTCTCCCAGAGATATCAAGGCATTGAAGATTATGTTCAGGAGAGGCATGTTCATTTAAACACTTGGAGCAAATTTTGAATTTCTTCTCTACCCTCGATGAATTTCAAGTTACTAAGATGTCTACTTCTGAAACGGGCAATAGCCGCTTCTATCTACTCTAGAATCGTTAAACCAATTAAATGATTGCCTTTTGTTTTCCATTTTTCATTTTGAAGATTCAAACTCTATTTATCAGGTGTTACTTGGAAAAACTAAAATCTCCAGTTTGCTTACAAAATGAGACAAAGCCAAAGTCAAGATGATACAAGGGCTACCCAGCACTTACATGTGAAAGATCTCGCTCTGGCTTCATTCGAATCCCGGGAAAAGGAAGAATATAAACTCACCCATACTCAAAAAATACGCATTGGAAGAAGCTTCATTTTTTTATTTATTGAGGTTCATGTGAATACAGTTACACGATAACAAATCTGAAGTTTTATAGAGCATACAGTGATAAAGATTTTATTTTATTATTTTATGACACATGTTGCTGAAAAAAAAACTATTCAGTGACCCTTAAAAAAATAAAAATGAGAACAAGAAAGAAAAAGTAAGAAAAATTAGCAAGGCGAAGACATTACCAAAAATTCGGTTTTTTAAAGAGCATTGGTAAACAAAATTTCAACATCGCAATGTTGAATTCAACCCCAAACCTCCGAAAATTTGAAAAAAAAAAACGTTGAAAACCAGCTTTACGTTTGCCACAACTATTTGCGAAACAAAACTGAATAAAAAAAAGAGCCACCAGGAGGCGATATTAAAAGCAAACGATACATAAATTAAAAGTATTATATGACATCAGGGGTATTTGTAATTGCTCAGCACTCACTTTAATCAAATTGTACGAAGCTTTCATTATGTTATGATAAATTATCTAATTTTCATTTGATTGCTAATTTATAGGGACAAATATCCCTCGTAAAAATGCAAACTTATTTTACTACAAAAGCAGCTATTTATTTTATTCTCTCAAAATTTACTTAATAATTTAAAATTTTTACAATGAATATTTCCTTCGAATATTAGTTTTAAATATTGTTAGAAAATATCTTAAGCCCCTTATAGAGAGATCAGGATGATAAATTTATATTTGAAATCTCTCTCTATTTGTATAATGATTATATCCAATTTGTCTATCCTATACTTTTAATGCAGTATATTTTTATTTAACTAAATTGAAATTTTTAATTATTTTAAATTTCCATTCAAATACAAAATTATGTAGTTGAAAAACTTAATTTAAGCCATAAAACACAAAAACGAAAATAATTTTAGTATTATTAATTATATTTCTAATGCGTGCAATAATCTTGAATTCCCTTTAAGAAAAATGTCTACAAATTTGCTTCCTATTAGTAATAAAGTACCTAGCAAAAACTTATTGAGAGAGAGAGGATGATACAGAAAATTTTCCGAGAACATGCATAAAGCGCCATCTATATTTCGGAACCTAAATGACCAGAAGTTAGTATTACTTTCCCAAAGATTTTATTAGAAAAAAATATTTTGAAATGAGAGTAAAACAAATTATAAAAGAAAGTCGATTGTTCAAGAAAAGATGCAATCAATAAAAGCATCATTTATTGTTTGAATGTGATTTTTAGAAAAAAATCTCTGACTTTCAAGGTTATAAATAAAAGCTAAATACTAGGTTTTCATCGTCTTTTCGAAAAGGATCAAATTTTAAATTCTCCATTACACAGTAAAATAAGTGTTTATGCTTCTATTTTTCAAAATTAAAAACGAAAAAGTAAATCTACGTTTTAATTTAATTTATTGAAAATATATATCCTTAAATACAAAAATTTAGTGCATTTGTGTTCAATTCGAAAACTTTTCTGAAAAATTTACAATAAAATATATTGTTTTTTAGCTCATAAAGTCTTGAATTTATTTTTGAAAAATGTCGATTTAACATGATTTGCTGCATTTTCTTGGTGTCTAAACTGTTAAACGTTCTCCAAATTTATATTTATATACGTATATGTGTAAATATGAACTTAATAATAATTGTCACAGAACTAAAATTTACAATTTCAAAGACAATTTTTCAATATTGTATGTTTACAAAGGTAAATTTTGTAATAAAGCTTAAATTATTGTTCTGTTTGAGTATGTACTTATAACAATAAATTCAATAAGATTATTATTAATATTAGAAGTAACCTAAGTTATATATATAATTTATGAAATTCAAAACTTAAAACATGTAAAATTTATTTATGTCAAAAATGTTCAAGATATGATTATTGGAAATTCTTGTTTGTTAGTTAAGATTATTATTAATATGTGAGAATACAACCAAAATCAGCCTGAGGTATTTGTGGTGAATGCAACCTCGTATACCTTTTTGTGTGAGGTTGCAAGATCGAAGGAATAACTTCGATCTTGCAACCTCACACAAAAATGAGGATCTTGCAACCTCACACAAAAAGGGAAAAATATTTTACTATTAAAGATAAGATAATAAAATGCAATTTAAATTTTAAGGCAAATCAATTTTACTTTAATTTTGGTTTAGTTTCTGCTCAGGATATTGTATTAATTCCGAGATACTCATCTGAATGATAAGTAGTAGATTAAGAATAGGTTCGTAGTATTTTTACCAAAGATTTTATTTAAACAAAAAACAATAATTATATCAATAAGCTAATCAATTATATATCCACCGCTGCTTTTTACAACCTCTTGGAAAATTTGTTGATGTGATTCCACCAAAAATCTCCTGGTCTGGTGTCAAAGAAGTTGTTGAGCCAGTTTTTAAAGACCTCTTTGCTATCGAAAGTAACGCCCTCCATTTGATCATATAAGGAGTGCAAAAGATGGTAATCAGTCGGCGCAAGGTCCAGAAAATGCGGCGGAGGCTGAAGGACCTCCCACTGGAGCTCTTGGAGTGCGGCTTTGACGATTGTGCAACATGGGGCCTGGCGTTGTCGTGAAGGAATATTGTTTGACCATATCGGTCAGGTCTTTTTCGGTTGAACAGACTCATTCACGCGGTGTAGCTGGGCAATGTAGAGCTCCTTGTTGACTATAGATTCTTTTTTAGCATTTCCCAGGGCACCAAGAGGTCCTTAAAAACTGGCTCAACAATTTCTTTGAAACCAGGCGATTTTTGGCGGAACGGCATTAGAAAATGGGTCGAGAGGTGGGAAGAGATTGTAAACAGCAACGGCGACTATATAATTGATTAACTTATTGATATAATTATTGTTTTTTGTTTAAATAAAAGTATTTGGTAAAAACGCTATGAACTTATTCCCCAACCTAATACTTTAGCTTTTACTTCAAAATTTCGTAGGTTTGATCCTCAGTAAATCATGGATATTTGTAATGACTGAGAGTCTACTTTGAACAGAAAGTATCAATCAAATGATCACTTATGGCGAAAATTGTTGTAACGCTACAAGTCAGAAAAACTCAATCGTTATTGTAAATCTCATACCAATTTCCGCTTATATCATCCAAAGGAATCCACTAATGTAAGAATATTTTTCTTCCGAGAGCTAATTTACTTACTTTTGCGTTTTTAATTTACTCAGAATAGCAATGATTTAATTGATAAACTGAGCTATGAAAGATATTAGCACAATACATATTAAAATATGCTATTGAAGTGACAAAATTTTATTGTGAACTTTACGATGATTAATTCCTGTATCATGCTTTCGTAGTGAGTGGCTCTTGGTTTGATTCCTGTCATTAATGACTCGAACCAAAGGAATGTTCTGTATCTGCACTAACATGAGAACTTAAATTCTTTTCCAGCTAGAGGTTCCAAGACAGCGTAAAGACTTTATATATATATATATATATATATATATTGTTTCTTTATTTCAAATTTCATATCATCAGAGTACGTCCGTGAATGTGAATGTATTCCTTTATGTGGCTTTATATTTTTTCTGAAAATTAAAATGTATCTTTGATAGGAAACGACTATGCCTATAGCAAACTATAGTTTCCCCGCAGTTTTTGGAAGATTCTAGGCTATCTCGCTTATTACTAGACTTATAGAGCATAGCTGATAGATTTTCCAAATATATCAATTTCTCGTTCAGTCGCCAAAATTCACCAAGAATTTCTCCAAAAATCTCTCTAAATTATCATAAATGCCGTTTTTAACCTAGAGTATTTCTAAATTGCGCCATTTTTGGCCAAACTTTGAGTATTTCTTAGATGTCTGAGATATTGTAAGAAAAATGTAAGCAATGTTAATAAATTAGAAAAGTATCTCTTTATAATTTCCTTAGGAATTTCTTTTGAATATTTAATTTTAATATAAATTTTAACAATTTATAAATAAATTTCTATGTATGCATATCTGAACAAAATATTTAATATAACTTTTTTTTAATGTTAAATTATTTTTTAAATAATTAGTACAGATGTTGATATACCTTATAGTTGCCCGAAATGGGAAGAAATTTTGTTTTTATTAATTTACAGCTTTATAATTAGTTTTATGCTTATATTACAGATTTATAATAGTTTTATTATAATAGCTTATATTATAGTTTTATTATAGCTTTATAATTAGTAATAACAGCTTCCTAATTATCAAAAGTAGAAAAATATGACTATAATAACATCCAGATCTGCTGCATAAATTTTCACGTTTTTAGGGAAAAAAGAGAGAGAGAGACAGAACGGATCTGGAAAAAGAGAGTTCTTTTTTCTGGTCTGTAATCTGTTGAAAGAAAAAAACTAAAATATTTAACAAATATGTTTAACTGAAGAAATATTTTAGAAAAATGTACTGATACATTCATTTTAACTTGTGATAGTTTTCAGTTTGATGTTTCAGATATTCTCTTCATAAACCAACAAAATCAAATAGCATTGTCTATCAATTTATTGATTTACTTTTAACTATGCTCAAAAAATCAATATATTGTCCTATAAACTAGTTTCTTCCTATTTTACTATAGACCTTTTTAATTTGATTTTATTCTTTAGAGTTCTGTAAATTTTATAAAATTGACGTAATTTCTTATTACTTTATAATAAGTTAGCATTTAATAATTCGTTGCATTAAAAAGTTTATGAATCCTCTGAATTATTCTTCATTAAATGAAAATTAAATTAAATAGAAAATGAAAAAAATTCAAAAAATTAATTGATTAAATCTGGAATTTCAACATAAATTTCAAGGCACATAAAGAAAGTCCTTTATTAACCAAAAATGCAAAAAAATCGATATACATTTGCAAATCTAATAATTAAAATAATGAATATAAAATTCATTTTAATATTTTTGAAAATATAAATAAGAAATTTAAATTAGTTACAAATTACAAAGTATAATAAATTGTTTTTACTTCCTAAAATGAAAATAAATACATCAAAATTTTAAAATTTAGTCGAAAAGCATGTATTTTTTAAGCAAAATAGTTTATAGTTAATTTACAAACCTAAAATAATCTACTCAATCTCAAAATTTATTTCATATGAATATTTTCTGCAAGTGTAAAAAAGAAAATGTAGATTAAATGAGCTAAGATTCGTTGCTTAATCTTAAACCTACCTAATTATGCTGTTGCTTAACATGAGAATATGGTTACAATAGTACGAATGTGTGTGTGTGTGTGCGTGTGTGTGTGTGTGGGTGTGTGTGTGTGTGTGTGTGTGTGTGTGTGTGTGTGTGTGTGTGTGTGTGTGTGTGTGTGTGTGTGTGCGTGTGTGTGTGTGTGTGTGTGTGTGTGTGTGTGTGTGTGTGTGTGTGTGTGTGTGTGTGTGTGTGTGTGTGTGTGTGTGTGTGTGTGTGTGTGTTTTCATACTATTGTAAGAATATTCATTAAGAAAAAATTTGAAATTAATCGATAATTTTTGTAATTCATGTTTTCAAGAGGCATTATTTTTCAATAATTTATAGATAAATAAGGACTTTATTATAATACTAATGGCTTTATTATGATTATGATAAATAATGACTTCATATATTTCAATCTATTTCAAAATCTCTTGTTTTGAATAATATAACAAAGCACACATACGTCCTGGAAAACACTATTCTCTCTCTCTCTCTCTCCCCTACTGACTCTCTCTTCTCACTTTATTATAAATAACTATAACACATATGTTATCATAATTATAATGTATATGTTATTAACACATTTTTTGTTTAAAAATATGAAATGCTTAAATTAAAAATCTGACTTCAATAACAACTCAAATCTAGATTACCATATGAATTCTTTCACATTCAATATATGCCCGTTTTTCAAAGAAAAATGTATAATCCAATAAAGAAAAGCTGATGAATGTATTGTTACAAATTTATAAATAATTATTGTATATGTCTAAAATATCTCAGACAGATCGGAAATATTCACATTTTGGGCAAAAATTGCGGTATTTCGACGTGTTATGCGTTAAAAGCGTGTATTATGCGTGTTATGCGTCTTAATGATTTGGTGACTTGGCGATGTTTTGGCGAGAAATAGATACTTCTGGAAACATCCATCACCTAAGCTCTAGGACCAATATTTAGAGAGATAGCCTAGAAGCTTCCAGAAGCTTGGCGAAATTAGTAGATTTCCCCGCCAAGTCAGGTATAATAGGAAAACTTCCAAGTACCCATCAAATTCTTCAGAGCGGAAAGTACCTGGTTCGATCCCAATCACTGCTGAACAACGGGAGATGTAGGATTCACTTCTGCATGTTGTTATTATTGTTATTGCACCAGCATGCTTCCCTGTACCTAGCCCTGAGTTGGTCTCTGCCAGTCAGATCGAAGCGATCGGATGGTGACTTAGTGATTTTGAAGCAGGAACCAAGCAGAAGAACCCCAAGGCTTGGCTTGCCGCTACCAGAGGTATTTAGTGAACACGACGGATCTTCGTTTAAGCAGGGATTCGAACTCATTACCTTTCGATAATGATCCGAATGACGCCCTAACCAACTAGTCTACCACGGCCTTCTTCTGCATGTACATCTATTGTAGTAAGTCCCTGGGTTGCCTCCTCTGAAACACGTGAACACGTATCACTAAACATAAAATGTCCTCGTTAAGGCCAACATCCGGGATGGATATTAAAATGCCTTACAATGGCCTCGAAACATCCGGAGGTTCTCTACGCGGTGTCAAAGCCCCCATCATAACCTACCGTTGTCTTTTGATAGGACAGAAATCTTCAGAGGGAAACGTTCCAGGTTTGATACCAACCACTATTGAAAAGATGAAAATTAATGCTGCACTTCTGTCTTCTGCACGCACTGTTATCGGGGTAAATACTTGGAAATTTCCTGTGTGTGTTTTCCTACCTTGCGACACCATAAAGCAATCTCCTATCTACGAAAAGTCTTCCGGAATGGCAATTATTCTATTTTTAGCAACACTCATAAGCAAAATTACTCTTATATTTTCAAAAAATATGCTTAGTATGATCACCAATAGTACTGTTTCGGAATCTAGTCCTTTCTTTTCCAATATTCATTAAGACAAACATGAAATATTATTCAAAATAAATAATTTTTAACATTTCAACATTATGATACTAATTACTTTACAATATCAAAACTATTTTAAGGTCATTATTTTTCATTTGATGTATTTTTATATAATTGGTTATATAATCCATTAAAAAAATTGCTTTTACTTTAAAAAAATTTCCCATTAAAATTTCAAATAAATATTAAATGATATCAATATTTATTGGTATTTTAATGCTTTTATATCTTTTAACTCTTATATTAAAAAATATCAATTAAATATTAACAAATTTATCGATGATTTCTTATAATTGATATAATCAAAATCACTTATGAATTTGTCATATTAATTATGGTAAATAATCAATTATTTGAATACATATGCGTGAAAATCATTTACTTGTAAAAACTCTTCGTTAGAATTATTTAATCATTAAGTATAGAAATAATAATTACCCGTAAAGTTAAAACTGTGTGTATAAATGTAACAAAATAAAAAAAATTACTACTACAGTTAAATATGTTTAACCAATATTTTCGAACATATATTTAGTTAGTTAAAACTAATTACTTTTAGAAATTTTCTTTTGGTTTGATGATATTTTGATCAGATTATATTTTTATTGGAAGTTAAAATTGTTCGCTTAATCATTTTCTAATCATAAAATATAATCTGTGTGAAATTTTAATTAATCAACTAGCAAGCAAATTTTTAGATTTTTGCCATTTTTTTTTCCCCATCTTATATAAGCTGGCACTTTAATACTTACATATAATATGGAAAATAATTCGTTATTCTTCCTATAATTTCCTAGATATTATGTGATTAATAAATTAATTTAAACCATTTTCATTAAATATAAATTTTACTTTCAATGGAATATAGTAAAAATCATTTTACTTTAACAAAATAATTTAAGCTGATTTTCAATCTAATATTCTTTTAACTATTAATATCTTAAATTACTAAATTATCATTTATATGAATCTAAGTTTAGTAATTTTAGAACAGCTACATGATACACAAAAATATAAAATGAACCCTAAGACGCCCGAGGCTTCAGGGAAAGATGCGTAAAAAGAATAATTTACATTAAATCTCATATATTATAGATATTTTTTGTTTGATTTTATATATTTTTGAAAAAATTCCTTCTCATAAATACAGAAAATTTTGGAAATTAATCACTTTACAGCACTACAAATACTTCTATTAAAATATTTTTAAATAATCTAATGCTACATATATTTTTCATGGTTACGTTTTCAGCAATTTTACAAAATTCGATTTTAATATAAAAAAAACTATTGATATTATTATTTAATTTACATTTCCCCAATTTTTCATGAGGATTGCATTTTACTATTATTGAGAATGAAAGTGTAAAGTTATGATTCAAATTTCGGAAAATACTTTTTTTAATCAAACAAATACTATTTCCTTTATGGTTTGATACAAATCGCATATAATTTTCTAAAAGAGAAAAATATCCCAAATAAATTCAAGTAATATAAAACTTATTTCGAATTCAATAAATATTTCAGAATTCAAATGTACAGTTTACAAAATTTGCATTATTTTTATCTAGCTTTAAATGTAATATGTGACTGGACTTTGTATTAAAATTATGGCAGCCATTATTGAAACAAAGATATAGATAAAAAAAAAAAAAGGTTAATAAGTAAGAGTAGTAAGTAAATAGTAAGTTTTTATGATTTGTTTCGTGTTTGATATGAACTATTTGATTGCAAAAAATTCAAAAATATATGAATTAGTAAAATATCTCCAAGACAAAAATTAAATGATTATTTAATTCTAAATACAATACATTTTTTTTCCGTATTTTCCTTGAAGAAGTTTCTTAGTTCGTCTAAACTATAGCATTATTCAAAAAAATTAAATAAAGCAAAAAAGATATTTTGCTACCAAATTTTGAAAAAAATCCTACGTTATTATCCCGAGTTTTTATTATCCTCAATGATGAGATAAAATGCAATTCACTTATTCTCTGATTCACTTTTAGCCAAGATGTTTTCCTTGGAAATCTTTTCTAGTTGTTCCAAATTAATATCATTTCGCAAACAAAGAAATCATAAAAAAATTTAAGACAAAATTTTTAAAAAATCCTACATTATTTTTTCTTTTTAAGCAAAGATCTCCTTATGCACTAAGGCACGGCTTTACAACCTTTTTAGCTCTCGGATCCGTTTCTCATGCAAAATTCCACGGTGGACCCCTGTCAGCCAAGCGCACAGTAACTAGTAAAATTCAGCTCGAAGCCTAACGGAATTTAAAACTCTATAAATCAAGTTCCATTTTTTTTCAATAACCCCAAGACGAATCAAGAATCTTTGATTTAATGATGAATGAAACCAACTTTAAACTAGTCTCCATTAGTCTGAATTCCCACACTGTTTACTTAGATACTTGCTGTTGGATTTACTCACATCATTCAACACACTGTAGGGAGGACATATTTCTAATTTAGTGGAGGAGAATATATTGCAATGAAAAGCAATATTCATTGAATAACATTTTAATTTCAGAACAAAAATATCAATACAAACAGAATCCAATTATTTATTAATTTATAGAAAATACAAACAAATAACAACAAAAGTTATAATCCTGGAACATTCATTGATCGTTGAAGAAACTCAATGCGTTCTTCTTTACTAGAGATGAGTCTGTAGGAATAAAAATGGAATCTAAATGTGAAGGTTGAGATTGCTTCTAATGACACCATTTTGAAAAGTCGAGCTCAATTCTTGACAACTGGAGATGGTTATCAGGTTCAGCCTCTAGACAGCTTAGTTTTGATGCCAGCATAGATCAAGAATCCAGATTTGCACATGTATGTTGTAGCAAATGGAAGTAGAACAAGTTTTGCTTTTTCTACAAGTGGGTAGAATTTTTTGTTTTCCAAACGTGTCCAAAAGTGTAAGTAACCATCACTATCGAAAGTAGATTTCAAGGTTGAGTCTGTGGAAATTTCTATCAGCAACTCATATTCATTCGACGATAGAATGTTCGGCTTTTTGGATACAGCGAATGGGTTGACCATCCATTCGTATTCCTGCAGTTTCTCATCTTGAGCTGTTAAGAATTAATACTCAAACAATGACATCGAGGTTTGGACGAGTTCGTGGATTTCATGAAACAAACTGTTCCCAACCTGCAATGTCTTGTCTTTTAAAAAACCGTGAGAAGAGAAAAACCCTCGACCTCCCCCTAATCCACACTCTATGCCCAAAAATTGATTTTCCTCTTGAATGCTCGAACTTTGTCGTTTGCAGTGACCGTTGTTATAGTGAAGTGTTGATTTAGCTCAATATGGAGGAAATATCTACCAAATAAGAAAGTATACGTTGCCAGTTTTCATCATTGATTATCTCTGCTAATTTGGTATTATGGTAGTCTAAAAGTAAAGTTAGGACTTCTAAACGTAATTCCTAAAATTGAGAGAGTGCATTCCCACGTGAGAGCCACTTTACTTGTGTATGGAAAAGCAAAGAATGGTGAAGGGTTTCCATATTTTCACACAGAATTTTGAAAAGTCTTGACTCCGAAGGCCATGATTTTATGTAATTAATAATTCCGATCGAGTTATCTAAAACTTTCTTGGAGGATTCAGGCATTTATTTCGTAGCTAAATCATGTCTGTGGAGAAACCAATGACTACTACTGCAATCCTTCGAGCACTCTTTTATTTTTGTTACCGCTCCAACCATTGGACCCGTCATAGCTTTTGCACCATCTGTACACACATCGATGAAATTAAAGCATAGAATTTCATTGGTTCTTAAAAAATCGTCCAACAAACGGAATATTTCAACACCTGTTGTAAGAGTAGATAATGGTTTGCACAATAAGAGGTCCTCTTCAAAACATTCCGAGTATGCATGACGAACAAAAGTCAATGAAATTGCTAATCCCACAACGCCAGTAGATTCATCTATTCGGAGAGAAAAGGAATTTTGTTAGATGCGAGAAACTAGAGATTCTTCCCCATCATTTGACACGTCAACTATCCGTCTCTTGACAGTATTATTTGATAGCGGCACTGAAGACATCAGTTGTACTACCTTTTCGTCTAACAGACAAGAAACAATATCGCTAACTCATGGTTTTATGAGGGATTTCACAATGGTATGAGCTTTTTCTCTCTTTGCCACCCGATAACTTACCAAGAAGGAAGCTTTTAGTGACTTTTCATTAATTGTTTTTGCACGAGTTTTCAGCGAAGCAGCTAATTCAGTGCTCTTCCTCTTGAAAAATCTCTTTAGTACGGAAGTCAGGGTGAATATCCTCAAAATGACGATACAATTTAAC
The DNA here is from genome assembly GCA_030067965.1 of Latrodectus elegans. Lineage (NCBI taxonomy): Eukaryota > Metazoa > Arthropoda > Arachnida > Araneae > Theridiidae > Latrodectus > Latrodectus elegans. The sequence continues at coordinate 7,205,756 of CM057815.1, forward strand.
TGGAACCATTGAATTGTTCGGAAGGACTCTCCTGCAAATTACATACTGAGCTTTATCTTCCTCTGTCTCGATAAAGGCCATTTTTAAATAACTTTCTTTGTACTTACTCTTTTTAGCTATTCCACTTCTTTAGGGCACTGCAACTAATCGAGAACTTGCAGAGTTTTCACATAATAAATCTGGCTGTAATGTTTCATGAGAGTGTTCTTCACTTGGTCATCCTCCTTCATCATTAATTTCAAATGGTAGCTTTCCTTGCAGCGACGGCGATGGAGAAATTGCTAGCTTCTTTAATGACCCCGACTTCAACCACCCATCCATGGTGAAAGTAATAAACTGCAAAAAACAAATGGTGCACTCACGGAGGAAGTTCAACATTGTCTCGCAAAAAAGCGGGTGACCGTCCACCGCACACAAAGTGAGGTGAGCATACGAGGCAGTGAGTTCTCTGATTGGTCGACTGAGCTCTCGCCATTTCCGAAGATCATGTATAAAACATTTTTACGCATCGATCATACGCTAGCGTGCACACGACTCCAAGAGTTTACAGAAAGTTGAGCAAGGAGGCCACATCCAACGGCACTAAACTACCTGCGGATCAAACTCGGGAGCCGCTGTTCAAAGGTGGCCACGGACCCTCTAGAAAAAGTAGGTGGTCCCCTAAGGGGTCCGCGAACCACACGTTGGGAAACCATACACTAAGGAATATTCCACAAGGATCGAAGGTGCAACATTGGTACAAAATAATGACTTAAAAAAACACGAGTTTAAAAACAAAAAAGAAAATAATAAAAGAAAGGAGAAAACAAGATACAAAATAAAATAGAAGTTAAATTGCAGAATTGTTAATTTTTTTGAAAAATACAAGTCTTTTCTTCACTAGGTCCGACAAAATCATTTTTCAATGCGAAGCTCACGTTCAATAAACAACTATTCCAGAAAAATGTGAGAAGAGTTGTCAATCACAGAGTTACAGATAAACGCGTCACTGTTTTTGATATAGAAATGAAAGAGGTAATTGTTGAATTTTCCATACCCGGTAAAGAATTAAGTGATATTAAAGTCAGTATAGAGCCAATGGCTTTTAATTTTGCAAAACTCTAAAGGGAAAAAAGATTTAGTCTACTTACAAGCGGGAGTGAAAATAAAAGCTGAGATCTAAAATCTTACAAAATATCCTGAATTTATATAAGTATCAATGATGGGATAAATTAGAGTTATTTTATAGTTGTTAAGTTGTCATTAATTGACAATAATTTTATGTATGCAGGGGCAAACCACCAAATTCCTTTGACTTAAAGTTGATTCACAATTATATTTCAATCATCCCTAGTTGTGACAAGAAAAGAAATTCATAGTTTTCGTTTTATGGTCTGCTATTCGACTTGAAGACAGGATCCCAAATTATTTATCTATGAGTTCAATAGTATAGGATAACGCAAGATAAGTCTTGAATCAAGAGTTTAGCAAAATGTGTTAATTTTTGCTCAAAAAACATTCACAAAATGCATTAAAATGTAAAGTTAATTAAGATTCGGGGAGAGCAGTTGGTGCAAGTTATTTCTTACATTGGACAATAAGAATATTCAAAATGGCAAACTACAACATGAGAAAAATTGTTTTGCTGTTGTCTTATTCCTCATGATCTAGCCGCAGGCTTGACCAAGTCCACGAGCTCATGAATTTTCAAAAATTTCATAAACAAGAAGAGGATAATCAAAAAGGACAGTCCTATAAAATTTGTCAATATGTTATCAGGAGAAGCCTGCTGGAGGATGTAATTAAATGACTTCGGAAAGGTTTTTTCTCCAGATCAGTGATCGGCAAACTTATTAGCCAAAGAGCCAAATATGAACATTACAACAAATTTAAAAAAAGTTGGGAGCCAAATCTGTTTGTTTAGTAAACTTTTATTACACTAAATAAGTAATACACTAAATAAAACTGAATTTCATGGTTTATAAATATTTATTAATGCGAACAATGTGCTTACCTCCTTTTAAAGTTTGAGTAAACCAGATTTGTATGTTGTTTTTAATTTTAGGCATGATTCTAAGTTCTCATCAATAAGACGACTTCTCAGTTTACTCTTGATAATGTTCATGCTTGAAAAAGATTGTTCGCATATATATGTAGAACCGAAAGGAACGGGCAAACGCAAGCATTTTCAGCTGATCGTAAGAGCCAGGTATACTATTCCAAGCGTTGAAAATGATTAGGTCTTCCTTCTCCAGGTCATTCAAAGCAGACCACTTGTGTTGACAACTAAGACCACATTTTTTTCTTCTTCAATATTTCCAATTTTACACAACGACGTACAAATTTAGAGCACCATATATCTCCTTGATTTTAAATCCAGCAATTTATTTCAAAGCTACCCATATCAATTTCAAAAGGAGATAATTTTAACTCGGTTATAGTAGCATTAAAAGGATTTTTGACAAATGCTAAGGTTTCTCTGCTGTATTCAGATTCCTGAAACCCACTGAGAAATGCTTCCCTCATAATTAAAAGTACATTTTTAAAATAGTTTTTATCAATGGAGGAATTATTTTCTTAGCGATGCTTCAGAAGGCTCTGAAAGTGAAACAATGTTTTTTTTTTCAAAATCGAGCAAAATTGGATAATTTGTTTTCGAATGTTATTACTTCTTTTAACATCACAAAAATTAATTTTCCTTTCCCTTGTAGTTTACGATTAAGCTGATTTACATGAGATGTAACATCTACCATAAAATAAGTTTTGGATCCATTGATCGTCTGTTAGTTCCGGATAATGAACGCCCTTCTCAAGGAGAAAAGCATTCATTTCCGGAAAAAAGGAAGCGAAACGTTTTAAATCTTTCCTTCTTGATAACTAACATACCTTGTTATGAAGCAGATGATCAGATCAGTGATCGGCAAACTTATTAGCCAAAGAGCCAAATATGAACATTACAACAAATTTAAAAAAAGTTGGGAGCCAAATCTGTTTGTTTAGTAAACTTTTATTACACTAAATACGTAATACACTAATTTCACTCTCCATTTGAGATAAAAAAAATTCTTTGAATTGGTGATAATTAAGAGCTTTAGAAAAATGGAGTTGATAATGGTAATCTCTAATACTATAACTTTACAAATTTCATCCGTAAATGTTTGCGCAACAAGCGCTTCTTGGGGAATGATACAATGGTAAACAAATAACTCGTGATTTATTTATTCTTTTAAAATGGCAACAAACTCTTTTCTTGAGCCGGTCACGCTGAAATCGACCCAATTTTATCGAGGGGAACATGATGTTTATTCATGCACTCAATTACAGCATTTGCGATATCTTCGCCACCCGTCTGACCTTTGAGTGGCAATTATCCTAAAATTTCTTCTTTAAGGGATGAAGGAGACATAAATCTTACAAAAAGTGAAACTTGCGCAGTATCATTTATGTTACAAGACTCGTCAGCTGCCATTGATAAAGCCGAAACCAATTGCAGATCTTCGGTATGCTGGGTGGTTATATTCCAGCACATTTTAATTGTTCTATGTTTAATGGATTGTCAGGCAATAGTAACTCTTTTATTCTTTTAAAGATATTTGATTTGTTCTTAAAATCCAGAAATAGATCTTCAGATGCATTGATAAAAAGATTTTTTATACATTTGCCGTCTGTGTACTTTTTACTCTTCTGAAGTTCCTCAACTGCTTTCTTCCTTGCATCACCCGAAGGATATTTAGAAATAAATGACGCGTGATTTCTTGTAAAGCGTCCCTCTAAATCTGACTACTTGTCATGCGTGAATACAAATAATACACGTCGAAAGTCCATTCAAGTTTTGAATACATGCAAAATCCTCGGTCCACTCAATTTTAAATTCGCCTTTTTCATCTTCCGTTTAACTTTTTTTTTTTTGTAGCCATGTTAATTGGGGTGGCTATAAAAATATCCAAAATACATTTTTTCCTAAAGCCACCAGTACAAAATAATTATCATTATTAAACTGTTCGAAAATTAAAATTTAAAAAAAAATATTTTTAAAAAAATAGAATTTTATATTAATATCTGTAACTGCACTAAAAAGAAAAAAATGTTTTTCATCATCAGAATAACAAAACTTTTAATAATAAACCAAAAATAGAAGAAAATTTCCAACATTTGGACAGATAGAAATTATCGAAAAATCCATTATAAATTCTGTACCGGAACTACAAATATATATAGAAGGTGTAATAAAATCGTATAAAAATACTTGTAAGATGTGCAGCTGGATTGAAAAATACAACAACTTTTTAATAAGACAGGATAACGGCAGACACGGTAGACAATACAAAACTGCTCCCACTGCAATTGCTGGTCTGTGATTCCAATTTGCACCCCCGCACCCACTACTTGAGAAAAGTGCGTGCGCATGCTTGTGGTACTTTTGTATCACACCGGAGTGCACCGAAAATATACTAACAATTTCAGCCGGTAGCTTGTACATGGATTGTGTTTACGTTAACGAAAACCTATAAAATTAAACTTGACATTCGTTACATATTTTTACAACATAAAATTATTTTAATTACCTAGACAAAAAATTATACATGTATTCAATTTGTACTAAAATTTTAATTTATTAAAATAAGATGCAATTTTTTCTTAGCAAGTTTTTTTTTTTAAAGAATATATATTTTTGTGCCTTCCGTGGATATTTATGCTGCAGCCCCATTTAAGCAGTCAAAGAGCCACATGCGGCTCTGGAGCCGCACTTTGCCGACCACTGCTCCAGATCAAAAAAGAAACACCTGATAAGACCACTTGCGAGACTGCAAATAATGGATTAAATGACTCCATCAAACTTGATGGTAAAGACACCACCTAAAGCCTACCCATTATACCAAAGGTGATTGAAATTTTCTGCAGCTCAATTCTTTATCATAAGTAAAATTTGTTGTTATATATGACACTTGGACAAGCCAAGCTCCCTCTGCCGAAGGATATAAGAATTTAAGTCAATAGGATGCGTCTTTCGTTTAACCAGGGCACGAAGAAGATGTTATTCGGGCCCTGGTTAAGCAAAACTATCAAAGATGTTTAGAGTAATTACAACTTTACTCTAAGCACCTTTGATAGATGGCACCACCAGTGGATCCATTCCCTCAATTTTGACATTGATCTGGAGAGGGAAACAATTTTCTCCAGATCATTGCACCTATGGTAACTGCTCAACTACCAACCACAAGACTTTCGATTCCACAGATTTAACGAGCGCGTATCATGTACTCAATGGGTCTTTGGCGGCATTGGGAATCGAACTCCGCTTTACCAGACAGAAGGCCGATACCCTAACCATTAGGTTACCATGGTCCATAAAATTTTGTTTTTCCATTGATTAGCAAAATGATTTATTTTTGACCATGCATGAAATAATGAGGCAATATTTACAGAGAAACAACTCTAGAAAGATGAGCTCGCTTTTCATCACTTTTTTTTAACTGTGTAATATAATATTTAACATATGTTGCATTCCTTTTTCCGTGGATAACAATATATCATAAAACATTAATAAATTATTACTATTTAAATGAAAAGTAAAAAATAATATACAGATGTTTAAAAATAATTTAGGAAAAATTATTATCAATGAGCCCAGCTAAAGACTACAATAAAAGGAAGAAAGGAAACACAAATAAAGATAATTTAAGTGAGTTCTTCCGGGCAAGAAGAAATCCACTTGATGATAGCTGGAGAAGAGCTTAGTATGACTAGAAGAGCTGAAAAGTTCGAAATCAATAAAAGGGCTGTTTCGCTATCTTATAAAGACTTCCAAATTATAAGCACAGATCTTAGAAAGATTGGTGATGAATGTTTTGCTAAAACAACTGTAGTGGGTGACCTATATATCATTCGGGATGATAAAAGAGCCTGAAACCAGTCAGCAAGTGGCATTGCACAGCAACTGTGCACAACAAGTATAACAGTTTACTCTGTCCAAACGCCTTTATAAAGGTGACATATTCGTCCTAAGCGCTGCGTCCCTTTGTAAGTTGACCATCGGCACACAATAAAAGGCAGTTTATCATTAGAATCATGTCCTCTTTACAGATGAGTCGTTTCGATAATATAAGCTATTCTCAGAGCGAATTCATTTGAAAAGAATTCGTTGTCGTCCGGGAAGGAATTATGCTGAACGGATGTACAAAGCTCTTAAGCTTTAGACACAGTCTCTGTAACCGGAGATCATTATCTTAAGAAAATGATCTTTCTCCATGCGCGTCTGTTCCGCGGTACCATTGAAGTAGACTTTATTTTTATGGATTAAAATGTTCAGCCACGCCAGATTCCTGCTATTTGACAGCTACTGGAAAGGGAAGATGTTACTCGAATGAATATGTCAGCGTACTTTTCTGATTAAAATCCCATAAAACATGTATGATTTGCTCTGAAAAGACTTCTTACATTACGACTACAACCACCGGAGAACACCTAACTGAAACAAATACTGATTGAAGAGCCTCAATAATTGTTGGATAATCTGGTGTTGAGTATACAGAGACAATGAGAAGCAACAGTTGCAATAAGAGAGTATACTCTATATTCAGGAACATCTGCCTGTTATTCTTTCTTTTTGAACAGACCATCATGTGTAACGATGCTAACTTCAATAAAGGTATTTTGTATGAACCCATATTGCATGCATTTTTGCATAAACATGCTTTCGTCATCGATAAATGACCAAATTGTCTTTCATTTCTAAATTTCAAGTCTCTCAGATGATTTTTCGTGGAATTAAGTCAAATACACACACACACCTGCTGCTCGAGTTTGCACATCAGTGTAAAAACTAAGTAACAGTTGCCTTTTTTCCCACATTCCTAGAGAATGTTTTCGGGCATATTTTTCAGACAAACATTACAGCTCAATATATAAGCTACAGATTTAACTTTTATTTCAATCCTCATTCTAATTTTTAACTCATTTCTTCATTTGTCTCGAAATTTGGATGCCCAATTTATGTTTAACCTTGACACTATTTTATCAACGAGTTTCATCATAAATAGAGTTACATTGCATATTAGAAAAAAAAATCGTTAATTTTTTTGTGCACAAATATATCAAGTCTATAAAATGATAATAATTAATATAAAATGTATCTCATTAACACAATAGTGTCATAATTTATTGATTAGATTAATTAGATGGTTTGGAATACAACAATGCGTGTCACTGAAAGTATGTGATTAAAATTTTGCTCCAACAAAAAATTTAATTTATATAATTTGCCTTTAAGCTTTTATATTTAAAAAAAAAATAGGTAATATATAAACAAAAATTTAAAGTCAATTCCTACTAAGGTCAACAAAGAAATATTTCATTTTAATTATTTTTTATTAAATTTTGGGTTGTCTTTTTGTAAAGCAAGGGTGGATATCATTAATCCAGTTTGTTTAGTTCATTTCATCGATTATCTTTATGCTTCGACAAGATTCAATCCGAAAACATGAAGATTCTATGTCGACGCTCCACCAACTTTACAAGTGCAAAACAAATTTTTAATTTCTTTATACTGCAGAAAGTCCTTTTATAAATAATTTTCATGCACTTGTTTAAATTGGAAAAAATTCTCTCTCACACACACACAACTTCCATCTTTCTCACTAATTTATTTCAAAACCACAAAATTAAATTTTCAAAGGAAATAATAAATTTATTTTCCAGATAATAAAAATAAATTTAAGAATGAAAGAAAAGTAAAAATAGATAGTAACTATTGATGCCAACAGATGGCACTACTACACAATATTGTATTTTCCTTTCATAAAAAACTGAAAAAAATTAACTAATTATATTTTATTAATGAATAAATATTTAAAATATATATAAATTAATATCAAGTGTAATCCACTTCAAATTCAAACAATTGTATTTGAACATGAGTGGATGAATAAGAAGTATTTCATTAAAATTTGAAAATTTAGATATATATGTGAGTGTGAACTAATAGAATGAATAAATTTGTGATAACTGTGGATTAAGTTTAAAGTGTTTGAAAAATAAAGTAAAAAAATTTATTTATTAAACATTAGCCTGACATATATATTTCCAATTAAATTATTTTGTTTCAAAAATGCTAGTTTTAGATTTAAAAAAATGTTTTAATAAGATATTTTCAATTGGAAATCTAATTACAATTAATATGAAACATATTTTAAGTCAGAAAATAAGATTTTGTAGCAAAAGTAACTTTTTACTCAAATCATAAAAGAAATATTTATTTAAATTTTGTTCTTAAATTTCCTTCAGAAATATAAATTTTGTGCTCACTTTTCATTAAAAATAAGGAAGTTATAATCCTAAATTTTTATTGTTTTCAGAACAGCTATTATCAATAAATAATAATCTAACATTGAATACCAGTGAAAAAACGGTGCTTATATAGTTGTTTAATTTGACAGAATATATATGAAATAATTTTAATAATTTTTAATTTGAAACGATTAACAAATAAAACCACATAGAAAATTAGCAATAAAATTATATTTTAAGTTCTATTTTTGCTTACATTTAGAATTAATGTATATATAGTTAGTGAATGAAAAATGTAATATAATCAATTTATTTTTGAAAGTGATATTATATTAAATTAACATCACTAAAATCATTAAAATACATTGACAATTTTTATTAAAAGTTAATAGTGTGCTTATAATACATGGAAAATATAAGTTAATTAGAAAATTGACGATTTTTATAATAGAAATTTCACCCAATAATACAAGCAAAAGAATTAAAACAATTTTAGCTGATACAGAAGAATAATTTAAATTACAAGAGATAGTAGTGCATCACTAATTTTTTACAAACAATAACAAATTAATTTTTAAATTAAATGTTCATGACAAAAAAATAAGGGCTTAGAAATTGCATAAAAATTAGCTCTATATTTTTCCTTACAATTTTCATATTTTCTTTTTCCAATTTAGATTTAATTTCATACAAAACATAAGACTTTAATTATTTCTTCATCTGGAATTATATTCTGAAAATAGGATCTCATTTATTTGTCTTTTAGCCTCAATACTCAGCACATATAAATTTAATTATCAACAACAAAATTTTACGGCACTTAAGTAAGAGGGAGAATAAGTAAAACGAACATTTGTTTTGAAGGTACAAAGGTGCCCCAAATTATATTTTTAATGTTTCCGATAAATTTGATGATTGACATTAAGAGAAGTACTAAATACATTTCTAATGACAATGAGAACTATTTTATTAAACCATGAATTTTTCTCAGTTTCATACACAATCAATATTCATATTCTTGGATTAAGAAATAGCTCTTTAAAAAAATACAGGAATAATCAAATATATTTCATCATTTTTCATAAGCATCCATACAAATAACATTCCAACAGAATAGCTAATAAATAAAATAACAGATAAGTTTATCAATGAATTAATTAGAGATAACATCACAGATAAATTGAAAATTTATTTCTTGTCAATACAAATAAAAACTTTAATTCAACAAATTATTTTTAAATAATCATAAATTTTTCTGTTGAAAAACAAACAAACATCAGCAAGTGTTTAAAAATGAACTGGCATTGAAATCTTTTAAATTTGCTTATTTGAAGTTTTACATTTTTAAAAGTTCTAATTTCAAGGTATTGTTTTTATATTACTAAATGAAGAAACTTTAAATTTTCTGTTCAAAGGAAATTATTAATTCTGTTACCTTTTTGATTTATAGTTAATATTTTCCCCCAATATATATCACTTAATTTTTTTTAAAATATTGCATAAAAGAAAAAAATAGTTATGAAATATCAGTGATAATGATAAATAAACTTCAAGTATAAAAGTGTAATATATTAAAGAATATTCTTAGCTTCTAAGTCCAAAAATAAATTATGTATTAGTTATATTGATTTATTACATTAACCATAGATTTAAGTTTGACATAAAGATTACATTTTCATTCACAAATTTTATTAAATTTGTTTATACTTGAAAACTATATTCTTTGCTTGACTTCAAAAATCTTAACATATTTTAATGCTGCTCAGATATTTTGTTATTAACAATACATACAGCTAATATACATTATATTTACGAAATTTATATAATTGATAGATTTAAAAATCTGTAAAGATTCCACTTTCGCTTCCCCTATTTATTTTTAAGAAAACTCTAATTTAACTTCTTTAATCCTAATTTAACTCAAAATGTATAGTAAGAAAGTTAATAATTGTAAATATAGTTATTTGGCCAAGATAAAAAAATATAAAAAAAATAAATTATGAACCTCTAAGTTATACCTTGCTGCTTTCTAGACTCAATTCTGAAAAATTCCTTAGCAATGATGATGACTTGAATGGATTTTAAAAAAAATCTTTAAAACAAACTTTCATATGTTTATTCAATATGACACAGTTATGACACAAGTTCATAAAACTATACAGTAATTACTTTAAAAACATTAACAGACACCAAATACACTATATCTATTATTATTAGAGTTGTATTAGACAAAAATCTTATCAACATAGCTAATTACAAAATAGTAACTGAAACACAGCACTATACTCTACAAATAAATGACAGTATATTTTTATAGTTTTTGTATTATTTACACTTTTCTTTAATTTTTATCACAGACATGTCTTTTGATCAATAGTGCATCAATATATGATATCTATAAAAAATCCAATTAATTTAATTCGGTTTGTATCCCGATTAAAATAAATAAAATACAAATTTCATTCACTAATTAAAACTTTTACGAGTAAAAATAATCTTAATTGCTTTAGACCAAAGATGTTAATCTTCAATCAAAAATGCATTGATAAACAAGTTGTTTATTTTGTAAGAGTAATCTTAATAAAATTTTTCAACATAATATAAAAGAGACATTAATTCTAAAAAAAAATGGCATCTATAAAATGTTAAAAAAAATAGTGGTTCGAAAGAAAATATGTTGACAAAATATAAACAAGTTGTTTATTTTGTAAGAGTAATCTTAATAAAATTTTTCAACATAATATAAAAGAAACATTAATTCTAAAAATTAATGGCATCTATAAAATGTTAAAAAAATAGTGGTTCTAAAGAAAATATGTTGACGCTTCAGATTTCTTCTTGAGTAAATGATGTACAAATAAAATTTAATTAGATTATTAATAACAGAATAAAAGCTAATTTAAAAAGTGATAACTATACTTTATAACTTCAACACATAAAGCTAACAAACCTCTCAATAACAGATACAATTTACAATGAAAATTTAATTAGGTGAGATTTATTTATATATATACAGTGATTTTATTAAATTAAATATCAATGAGTCAATGACGAATCATCCCAAAACATTATAAGTCTAAATCTTATAGTTCCAGATAGCAGCCGATAACATTCAATAGAATCTTCTAAGGGCAACAATGCATAATGTGATTCAGGTGTTTCATCACTAAACCTAAATTCTTCAATGTGAGGGCGTAGTTTCATTTCTCCAAGCGGCCCTTTAACAACAGTGTAATGCATATGAATTGGTCTGAAAATAAGAAAAGTAAAATATGTCTGATAAAATATTAACAATTAATTATTACAATAAAGAGAAAAATACATACAGGTTTTACTCATTTTTTCAATGATCTGAAATAAAGAGTTCATTATGCAAAGGAATAAAATGACTGCAAAAAGAAAATTCATTTTTTATGCAATATTTCATTTTTTTCTGTAATTATAATAATTAATAAGTAAATAGTAATTAATAATAAATATTTTATTTCCATCTGTAAAAAGCTATGTAATACTTAGCTTTTTGCAGATGAAAAAAATATTATTATGAATAAAATAATAAAATAAAAATGTATGTAATATTTAGATTTATATAGATGAAAAAAAAATATTTTTGTGATTAAGAGTATATTTTTTTCCAAACTCACACTATAATTTATAATTATCAATGAAACTGTACTAAAAAATGCAAAGTTTTTGATTATTCTAAGAAATTTCAGTTTTATATTCATATTTTCATCAACTAAATTACTATTTATAATATAACTAATGAAAAATTATAGTGATTTTATCATTTTTCAATACCATGTATTTATTTTATAATCAATTAAATATTTGTTTTAAAATAGATCTAAAATTTTTTTTCATAAAAATAACATAAATTATATATATTTTAGGAGCATTCAAAACAAAAAAGTAAATAAATATTAACTTTGAGAAATTTTTCTCAAAATTAATTTGAATTTCCAAGTAAAAACTAGACTCCACAAAGTTGAAATTATGCCCTTCGGAACATTTAAAAAAATCATATATAAATTTGAAATGACAAGATAAAAATAGTGTGTTTCTTAAGCAATTGTGATTCATTTGAAAATAAAAATTTAACAGAGTTAAATTTTTAACTTAAATTTTCTTCCCTAAGCATTTTTAAACATCTTATTAAAAATGTGTTGAAACAAAAATACTTTTAAAAATATTTTCAAAAAAATATGGATTACTTTCAGAATCAAGACCATGTTAAGTAATGAAAATTTTCAAAGTAGATTTTATTCAAATAAATATCACTGTTACTTTAAAAAAAAGAAAAAAACTCTTGAATGTTACATCAATTACTTTAATATATAAATGAATTTCATACTGAATTTCATTAAAGCAATGAAAATTGAACTCAAAAGTTAGAATTCTGTTAATAAAAAGCTACAGCTTTTTGATAATAGAATTCTAACAATGAAAGGAGGCCATATCCATCAGCTTGAATGCTATGAAAACATGGAAATAACTGAAGCTAGAAAATTATATTCATATGCATTACAACACGATTTATAACTGATTTTTTTAAATATGGATCAATATATTGTTAAAAAACATTAATGACTAAAATCCAAAAAAATTTTATATCATTAAACTTTCATGTCTGCTTTCACACTGTGTATGAGCTAACATATGGTCTGTCGCAATTATAATCCTAGCCTTAAAGTAACTAATAGTTAATACTTTCCTTCTATTTTAATTTTTCTCATTTGTTTGATTGATGCTTAATTAAGTATTTCTGCAAATGAAGGTTCATCAGATTGAAACATACAGTTTCAAATAGAATCCAAGTCATTTCAAACATGGATTGTTAAATCAAAGTCCAGCATGCTAACCATTAAACTGCCAGATTGACAAAAAAATTCAATGATTCAAGATATCAGGTAATTTGGAAACAAAAAATAAATACATAATCTTTAATCAATCCTATAGAGAAATTGATGATAAAAAGAGATATTTTAAATGGAACTGAAACTTGTCAACAATCAATGATATGTGAATATGATAATTAAAAAAGAAAAATTATTAAGCAGAAGAAAAATATCAAAACTTTTGTATAAAAAAAAAACATAAGTGAATCTATGACATTTATTCATAAAATAACTCATATCTTCAATATTTTATAAACTATTAAACATCAAAATGTGTCTTTTCCATTAATATTGTAATAAAGTAATATTTCATGACTTTTAATTAAATAACTTATTGTGATGTTAAGTGCAACTTAAAACCTTCCAATGAATATAAAAATTGTAATTTACAACAGAAAGTTTTGTGAAATACATCAAACTGGAGCAAATGTGGATAAATTTGAAATAAAATAATTTAACTTTTAAAAAATTTAACATGTAAGTAAATAAAATCTATATGTTAATATGGATAATATATTCAATTTATAATACAAATTTATAACATTAGAACTCAAATTATTTTAACTTTAAAACATTTTAAGAGAAACATTCTTAAAAATCAAATATTAACAAATACAATTCTTAATAATTATAGAAGTAAGATGTTAATTTTTGAAATTTAGACTTCAAAGAGAATTTTTTTTTTATTTTTAATAACTAACTTTTCTAAAATTTCATTTAATTGTAATTCAAAAAAAATATGAAAAGTAAGAAATATTTTTTGGTCAAGAACTTTTGGAAAAGATAAAAATTCCTATATTCTTTAAAAACATTTATAAAGCCAATTAAATTCCAAAAATAGTTTCAGTATTATAGACTTAAAACTATATATACTGCAAATATTTTACTATTACAACTAATCTCCAGAAATTAGAAAAGGTCCTGCTCAGCACAGCTTAGATAATCACTCATTTAAGAAATTCCTGTCCCAGAGATATAGTACTTTTTGAGGCTGGTGTTCAGCTGCTTAGCCTTAGGAAATGCCCATACTTAACCAAATATTACAATAAACTCAGGGCTGGATCTGAGTTTATTGTAATATTGGGCTTTCATAAACGCACCTCTCATAATGGCTCTGGGCTCTCATAATCACACTTCAACCTATTTTAGGGGTTGGCATTATAGTCAAACTCAAGAGAAATAGCCCCTTCAGCCAAATAGCCAATCTGAACATAGCTAAAGATGCAATGGAACCACATCACCTAAAACAATGTCTTGATCCATTGGACAATTTAGATAGTGTAGTTTTCAATTCAGATTTGCCAGTTCATGTAAATAAATGATCTGATATTCCCGGCTATCTGAAGCAAGTGGCCCTTAAGAGAATTGGAGAAATATCAAGCAATACAACACAGGTTTACACAGATGGCAATAAAGATGAATTCAATCATACTTGCAGCAGAATTTACATCAAACAGCAATATAATGTCTTAAGGCTGAAAAAGAGAAATCCTGATTATTTCTCAGTGTTCCATAGAGAGTTTATTGCCATAGAGGAAGCCCTGAACTCCCCGAATTCATTTCCTCATGGAGCTGAGATTTGGATTTTATCAAATAGTAAAAGTGCAAAGCAGCATTTGGCCAGATGGCAACAAGTGAGAGACAGGACTGGGGTTTCAATACTTCATATGTTAAAACAGCTGACCGTATTCCATTGTATTCACCTACAGTGGATTCCTTCCCATGTGTATCTCAAGGGAAATGAGATTGCGGACACTTTAGCCAAAACTGGTGTGGCTGAGGATGGTGTGCTGCCAGCACTTCTCCCATTTCAAAAGATTCACTCAGAGATTAAATATGAGAATAAAACCACTTGGATTGTCTCTCCTGAGCATCATTGGTGCTGCTGCATGTGTCCAGATGCTTCCCTGGCTACTGGTCTTAATAGACAAGAACAAACGACTATTGCCCATTTCAGAAGTGGCCATCTTAAAAACTTGAAATTCGTCGAGGATACAAAGAAATTCAAAATTTGCACCAAATGTTTAAATGAACAGGCCTCTCCAGAACATATTTTTCTATGCCTTGGTCTCTCTGGAAGAGATTTGATGGAGAATCTACTTATGGTGCTGGACTTTTTGAAGGTGTATGCGCTCATGGGCCTTGTCTAGCACAGCTAACCTCGGGGGCATGCAACAACAACACAAATATTTTCATGAAAATTTTATTTCAAAATAAATTTTTCCTTTGAGTAATGAAATTTTCAATATTAGGAATTGTATTAATTAAAACGCTTCCTTATTTCAGTTAGCAAAATTCATGTCTAATTATATATGTCCATAAGTTTAACAGAAAATCAATGATTTTTATATGTTATAATAGCATAAATCCATTTTAACAGGAACATCAAACTAAAATAATATTAATTTATAGTATGTTAATACTATTGCAGTTGCTTCCTTTATTGTATTATTATGTTGGAAGATGTGAAAACTCAATAAAAAGACGAAGCGGTCATATTTTGACCTTTTTTGTCTAATTATTTAAGAAATGTTTCTAATTAAGGTGAAAAATACTCAAAGATGCAACAATGAAAAGTAAGACCACAGCAATGAGAAGCAAGATATTCATCTTTTTTACATACTTAAACATGATTTAATGTTAAAGGCATTGATGTTAATCAGGCTTAACAATCTAACACTCTAGAGTGCTTTTGTCATGCTAAAAATATTTAACAAAATTTCAAGTACTTAAAAAGGAAAAACAAATAAAATACATAATTGGAAAAATAAAGTGATAAACAAAAAACAAATTGACATCGAAAAATGAAAATTGTTTATAAAATAGTAGAGTTAAAATCAACAAGATTATGTTCAATTTAAAAATATTAGATTACCCTTTTATTTTGTTATGTTAGAAATTTAAATTTTTGTTAGAAAATTGAGTAGGAAATCAAAATTAAACACATAATAGTTAGGAAACACAGTAAAGTAACATGATTTAATGAAAAATTAAAAGTTTATATACACCTGTCAACAGACTCTTTCAAAAGCAGTTGATAACTAAGAGTTCTTTCACTAGATAATGTAGGATCAGCTTCATTATCATTAACATGTGCTCGAATTTCCCATTCCATACCAAATGAGCAGAATCTAAAGGTTTCAAATCGAATACAATACTCATCAGTGTGATATGGTCCCAATAACTGCAAATCTAAAAATTAGGAATCAAAAAATTAATTTTTACACACACAAGAAAATTATTATAATCAGTTTATAAACTTGGAAAACAATAGAATTCTATAATAAACAAAAATATAAAGAATATGTATTAACTAGACTACTATTAATTTGCCATTTACATAACTAAATTAACCATTGTTTACCATTACAAGCTATTTTCTCAAAAGACAAATAATCACATAAATGGTTTTTTCCACCAGATTTGATAGGAAGAAAAATATCAGGTATAGCATCTTTTATTTCAGAACCTGTTCTTTGTGGCTGGGCGCATCGTTTTTCATGGTCAGCTTTTTTCTTGAAAGGTCCAGACCAAGGACATCCTATTCTGTAGTAAATGCACAAAGAATGCCTAAAAACAGTTAATGGTAATTAATGGCAATGATAAATTGTTACAATGAATACAATGATAAGTGTTACAATGAAATAGATAAATGTTCTGTAGTAAATGCACAAAGAATGCCTAAAAACAGTTAATGGTAATTAATGGCAATGATAAGTTGTAACAATGAATGTAATTAAATATACATTAACTGTATTTATTAATAAGAATTCTCATTAGAAACAAACATGAAATCAATTAAAATAAAAACTTACTAATGAATTCCCAGTCAAAAGCTATTTATAATTGAATGACTTAATATAGCATTCTTATGCGGTATTGTACCATTAATATATGACTGCATAGTAATTACATTACAATCTTCAAGTTTTGATATTTTTGTATTATCAATAATAAAAAGTAATGACTTGGTATAAAAATTAAACAAATGAGTTATATATCATTAAACTAAGTTTCAATTTTTAAGATTTTAAAAAGACTATTGCTTTATTAATGTATGTTATTTGTTCAATTATTACTCTATTAACATATGTTGTCAAAATAACTGTTTTACAGTCAATTGCCAGAGTTAATTATAAGTTTAAAACACAGAACATGAAACTAATATATCTGAAACTATACTATACTGTTTCACTAGCATACTACCCTGTACTTAACCCAGAGTTAGGCTGTACCAGTCATAAGGAAGTAGACAAGTGGTAGTTATCATAATCTAAAAGCAGGGACCAAGCAGAGGATCCCTTAATATTTGACCAGTCACTACCAGAGATATTATTTCATTTAGAGACATTGAAACCTTGACATATTTCCCAGCCACCTTAAGTGAACATGAAGAATCTTTAGTTAAGCCGAGGTTCAAACTCACTACCTTTTAATAATAAAAAAGATATCCTAACCAAATAGGCCACCACAGCCTACTATAATACTGGATATGAAAATATCTGGTGTATACAAATAATAAGATAAATTGAAAAATGTTTCACAATACAAAACTTCTTAACATATGCACATTATAAAAAATACAAAATAAATAGTATCAAGTATACACAGATTTTTTATACAGCTTGTTTTCATGACAACATTTTTAATTTTCTATTTTAAACTTCATGATGAATATTCATATTTTAAAGTTCATTATAATAAAGGATCTTACAAATTGTGCTGTATTTTTGTCAGGATAATATTCACTTGGATTTACAGTAACTAAAATAGAAAATGTTTCCAAATATACAAGTTTTTTTATTCATTTGCTATATAAATGCATTTATGGTATAAATTATTGTCAGTCTTGCTGTTGAAAGGCAAGATTCAACTTGTTAATAAATTACATTTTAAAAATATGTTCATAATATGAATAGATTTTGAATGATATAAAAGTTAATTTTAATTTCATAATTTAAAATGACAATTTACAAAAGTTTTATTGCTTTCCAAATTAGGGCATTGATTAATGAAATTGAGGAAAAAAGAATTCCAATTTAATACTTGCTCATCTTGTGTATGATTTAACAATACTCTATTAATATCCAAATACTTTTAAAATAGGAAATATTAGTAGGAAAAATAAACCCAAATTGAGAATATTGTATTCACTGTACAAAAGTAAAATAAAATGCAATAACAGTATTTGATAGGTACAGAAAACTTTTAAGCATATTGATATCATATATCTTCTTAGGTAAACATAAAATCCTTTGAACAAGATATATAATTCAGTCATCATATTCATTTCAAACTTCTTGAATCTAAAAAATCTCTCATTTTACACTTTCAGATGCTATAATTTTACAACTTCTTATCCAACTCTTCCAAATTTAAACTTTCAAACTTATTTATGAATCATGTAAATAAAATTAATCATTTTTTAAAATAAAATATACAGACACATTTAATACTATATAACAAGAAATATTTTTCTTTGCACAGAATATGTTCACATGTATCAATAGTAATAATTAAAATATATCTTTCAAGTAACATTGTAATTATGCAGTTCATTGCAATTAGTACACATACATTGAACTATTGTTTTAATATGTACAAAAATTAAATATGACACTCTTTTTACATATTGACAAAATGAATCAATTTTAATCAACAATTTGTGGGTTTGTTTGCTCATTTGTTACTCTATAGTAACTTGCTGATGAAGATTAATTCAGTCAGAACTTAACATTTAAAATGATTCGAAAACTACAGATGCATTGAATTTTGAGTGAGTAATCAAACTCATTGTCTATTAAACAGAAGAACAAAAACTTTTTTATCAGTTTAAAATTCATAAATTCTAATACTCAAATACTTAATTAAAAGTTTATTCAATCCCATTATTACTCAATTTTATTTCTCACAGTAGTGTTATTTCAAATTTATTAAACTAAATAAATGTTCATTTAAAACTTCTATTTTTTGTAAATCATTATAAAAAGACTGTCATAAAATTTGAATGTTTTGATATACTATTAAATCTTTAATCATGCTACACAATAAATAAATGATCGGTCCTTGGTCACCACCCTTCACAGTGTATTAATTATAACACAATCAACAACAGAGTTTTACTAGACAGATGTGGCCTGTATCAATATATTTTTATTCATAAGGGTCAATGTTTTGATTATATATTTCTTGATACTTCTCTAAACAATCATGTTGAATTTCTATTTTAAAACATTAATGACTTAGCTGGTAAACAAAAATAGAAATTGAGTGATAATTTGATAAATTATCCTCAACTATTTTAAAAATTAGCAAAAATAAATATTTGGAAACATTACCTTTGAAGCTTTGTATAATTAGTTATAGTGATATAATGAGTATTCAGTACTTGTACTATTTGGCATATTTACTGAATATTCACTTCAACTGATTATAGAATTACATTTGGAAAACCATAAGGATAAAATGTTTCAGAGTAAGTTAAGCAAAAACTACAAAAATCCAGCTTTAATATATATTCTTTCAAATATGAATTAAGCATTAAAACATTAATTTTCGAAAGAATCACAATAAAATCAAATGTATATGCTTAAAAATAATTTTGCCCATTTACATGTTCTAGTTTAATAATATTAAGTTAATAGAAGTAAGATAAAAAAAAAAGAGAGAGAGAGAAAACTTTAACAATTATTTTTAAAAAATGAATTTGTTCATTTAAATAAAAAGAATATATACATCCTACTCAAATTAAAGATACCACTAAAAATTTAAATATTAAAGATCTTAAAAATTAAAAGAAATTAATTAAAATTTAAAAATTAAAGAAAACTTAAATAATTAAAAGGACGTTATTACATAAAATAAAATTTTATTAGGAGAACTTTATTCTTTTATGTTTTTAAACACTATTTATAAAACATTATGATAATCTATTACACATATCTTATGATTTATATATATATTGATCTTCCTAAATAATTAAAATGGCATCCTAGGGTGCATCATTTTTATATGATATTGACAGATATCCTTACCCATGCAGAGGAGATAAAAAGTATAAATTTAAATATTGAAATAAAAATACAATAAGAAATTTAATGTACAAATATATCATGCCAAATGACAAAGAAAGAACCATTTCAGGAACAATAGAAACAGAAGTGAAGTTTAAGAAATTTTAAGTACACTTTCAAAATGAAAAAATTTGAATTTGAATTGGTCCCAAATTATGAACAATTTAAGAGAATTTATGTATAGCTTTCAAGGGAAAATACTTAATTTTCACAAGTTTAGTATACATTTTCATCCTTAAAAATGATTTTTAAAACCAAATTCTTACTTTTGAATACAGAAACCTTTCAAAGAATTATTTCTATTCTTTTGTCCTCTATTTAATTAAATAATTCATTATCTTTTTCAATAAAAGTTATTCATTTATGAAAATTAAAATAATATTAAAAATTTCATTATTATTTCTATCAACCATTTTGCACATACAGTTTATTTATTCTTATTTTTCATATTACAGAATTCAATTTACATAGCAACTATCATTCAACCAATAAGCATTTAATATTCATCTTCAAAATTAAGAGTATTAATTATTTGATATTCACAATGTAACAAACAATATTCTGTATTGATTTTGTACTATCACACTTACATAACACAGATTTTTAGGACGCGTATTCAAATGTCCACAATGCAAAATCTTCATTTAATACTTAAATTGAGACACTATTTAAACAAATGGTTAGGTATGCCATAAGAACCCCATGAACATCAGCACTGACTGCTTCATTTACATTATTCCGATGTTAAGTGTGACACAAGCACAATCTAAATTATAAGCAGCTACAATCTAAATTATAAGTAAAATTAACAATTTTAATATTCAAATCAGTAGACTCCCAAATGACATGCTCTTGCAAAATGTTATTTCATACAACAGAACAAAGTATTGCAACTTACATTTATAGAATAAGATAAGCAGTAATTAAATATTGTAATAACATAACAATTTTTCCAATGCATTATGTGAACTTGATTTTACAGGAATGCATTACACAGAAGTGACTGTATTTTAAATTTAATTCATGATGAACAAATATATGAAACAAAAATAATATAACAGTAATTTATTAGGTTGTTCGGAAAGCTATTTAGTATTTTATAAAAGTGAAAAGCATACAGCAAATGAATATTTAATTGAATTGTATATAGTCAATTCTAGGTGATTACTTTTGCAATTCTAGGTGATGACTTTTTCATCTTTCTAGTAGTAGCACGATTCCACACTCTCAAAATAGTCAGTTTTTACTAGCAAAAAAAATTGATCCGGTAGAGAAAAACAAAATTGCTTTCCGAACAACCCAATGGAATTATAAACTACTGAATATTTAGAAACATTTCACTGAATACTCATAAATATTGTCACAAACATTTCATTTCTTTCTTATAACTCTAACTTTCAGTTTTTCTCTATTCAAATATAATGTTGTCATTAAAAACAAAAATTATAAAGTTATATAACATTTTCTTCAAGTAAAACATCAAAAACACTGCCAATTTCATTAATTATAATATAGAATATTTATTTAACTTTTTGGTTTTTGATCAAAAATAGCAAAATATTCACTATTTCAATAAATTAAACACAGATTTAGATCATTTTGATTCAAGTTGGATGAACACATAGTAATTTCATCACAAGAAAACTTACTCACTAAATGTTTCATTCAAAAAATAAGTCATCTTGCTTCATTCTTGCTCATATGAGCAAGAATGAAGTAACAAAAAAGCACATTTAAAAAAATACATTTGTGGGTTTCATTTTAGTTATTTTATCTCAAATTTACAGAATAATTTTAAAATGATACTTATTATTTATTTGCAGATGACCTCTGCACATAAGTACTACACTGCTTTTTAGGAGAATGTTAGTGACTAACATATATGAAAGAGAAATATTAAAATTATTATAAATTTGAGTACTAGATGTGCTTAGTGATAAATTGTAAAATCACTGATCAGTAAAAGGTTCTATCATTATACAATATTTACTTCAAATTAATTCTTAATTAATTTTTAAATCATAAATAAAATTGTAGAAGAACCTTTCAGGACAGAGTTCTTTTGCATGAACCTCACGCATGGATCGGGGAAATTTAGTTGAACAATTTTCACATACAATTGGCATTTCTGAAACAGCCTTTTCCACAACTAGATTTCGAACACACAAATCCTTGCTTATCAGTGTTCGACAAGTAGGACATACAGCCGCTCCTAATCGCAGCTGTGCATCAGCCAGGAGATGATTGAAACATTCAGAACAAACTAAGTGACCATTGCGACACTGAAAGAAAAATGTCAAATTTATTAAAAGCCCTTTTTAAAACACTTACTTATTTATGTATGCATGCAGGTCAAAGTTAATGAATTTTCCCAGTATTTTACAAAACTTTTCAAATAAAAACAAGTGGATATGTTTTCCATCCTATACATACCTTAGACTTTTTTTTTTACTCTATGATCTCCAAATTAAATGAAAAATAAAGACCCATAATATTTGAATTACCTTTTTTTCAATATTTCACTCATCTTTAGTAGAAAATTTTAGACAATTTATGAATTTTATACAGTTCTTGCTATAACATATTAAATCATTTCAATTGATAAATATAAAAAAAAACAATTTGTTATAGTTTCAATATTATTAAGAACAAAATCAGAATGTCAATGTTTAATTCATTTCAGTATTTTTCATCACAAATAGTATAGAAACAAATAAATGTATACCTTATAATTAGTAAAAAAAATATAATAAGTTAAAAATTAATATGATGAATAGAAAAATTTTCTGTTAAATTCAAGAATAAATCCCAAAAATATAATTGGGAAGAATGTAATTTACTGATTTTTAAATAATTAACATATTTACCTTTTATTTTAGTTACTTTTAACTAAGATAAATTATTTTTTATATTTTAGTTTTTAAATATAAGTAGTAAAAAAACATCTTTTTAAATTTAATAAGGAAAAAAAAAACTAGGATAGCTCAGACTAAATACATTCCAATAAAATCAATTCAAAGGAATTTTAAATATGTTGGAATATTATAAAAAAGTAAAGTTAAAAATACAATTCAATATCTCAAAAAAGATTTTAAAAATAAATATATAAAATCAGCAATATCTTTACTATAAATTTTAACAGAGAACTAAAAACATTTTGGACTTATCAACTGCCATGACTATATAAAATGTACAGATAATACTGTGATGGTTACTAATGACATTTTGCATGGATCTACAGTTTTACAGTTCTGAGCTTCATCTTATTTTAATTTTTTACAATATCCTGAAATAATTTCTTGTCTTAGGAAAACATAAAACTCGGAACTTAATACAAAAATATTAAATTAGTGATTGACAGCAAAGGGGTATTACTTGTATTTTTATGTTCTAACGAAATATCCAATTTGAATTTAAATAATGATCTAATTATCTTCAAATTAATAAATTCTTAAACTTAATAAACTTTGCTTTTGATGAAAATAAATATAAAAAGAAGGAAACAAATAAAATTTCAGATAAAACATAAAAAATTTATTTTAAATCAATTTCTCTCTCCTGAAAGTCACAGTTCCAATAATTTGCAAGCCAGAAATATTTATAACACAGAATAGTGAATGTTAGTTAAGACTTCTATAGTCGATAAATGTTAAATGTTTAAGTAGAAGAGAAAATATACTTCATTAATTCATTAGAAATACAAAATAAACAATCTTAATGATAAATTAAAAATAAATGAATTTGTGAAGAGAAAAACATTCTGATTAAGAATACATTAAATTATTCCATTTTATTTACTTTTGATGCTTCATTTTAAAAAATACTCCTTTGAATAATTTTCTTTATAAAAAATATTACTTTCATAATTCGTCATTTGTTTCTTTATAAATGTAAAATCAAGAGACCAATTATATTTTAAAGTAAAATTTAAATTATTAAATTGCAATTAAAGTTAAAATACTTTAATCTACACCATTTACTAAAATTAAACTACAGAACATTTACATTTACTCAAAGAATTACTTAACAGGAATGTAATTCTTAAACTGTTTGATAATTTGATAAAAATTTACTACAATATCAAGATATAATTCAATCAGTGTATAATAAAATCCAATCATTTTAGTGATTTCGGTATCTTATAAATCCTTTCAGAAAATTTTAACAGTAATAAAAGAGAAATAAAAAAACACAGATAAGAGCATTGTTAAATATTAGTAAAGGTATTACTCCATTTCGTTTTTAACATTTCTATATTAAAATTTTAAATACATTTCATTAAAGATATATAAAGAATGGTAAAATTTTGCTCGATGTATTATTTAATCCATCGATCAGAGATGCATATTTGCTATTAACTACGACATTTTTTTATAGTTTTAATAGTCTCAAATTCATGAGGGTAAAAATGTTAAATTAAGTTTTATTTTAAAAAATAAAATCAATAACCTGAAAGACAGCTGATTTTGGTAGATCTAAACATACTGCACAACATAAGATTTCTTGGAGACGATCTTCCAGCAAGTCTTCCGATTCTTCAGATAATTTTAATTTTTTATGCTTAGATACCTGTGAATCATCATCATTATTTATAACGGAAGTGTTATTTCCCTCATATGATGAAGATGAAGGTTCTCCCATTGTTTACAACATAGCTCCTACTTTGTTTATAAAAATTTTGTTTCTCAACAGCAAATGAACATTATTGCCTGTTTTTTTCCTTTTCTGCGCAGACGAATTACTTTCTTTTTCATTCTTTCATTAGGTTGGCCATGTTTCTAAAAGTAAACATTTTAAAGCAGTAAAATGGACTACAGGAATAATTTAGCGTTTACACAGAAAAAATAATTAAAAAACTTGATTTTGTAAAACAGAAAAAGGATTTATATTTCCTTAAAAATATTATCATCAACTCTCTTTACTCTCCTATTTGAAAGTTCTGAATTAAAGTCTTCCAAGAAAGGCATACAAATGATACCAGTATAACACACATCCTTTATCATGAAGGAAAATCCAATTAGACAATTATTGAATTTGTAATAGACGTTAATCCGGTATGGAGTATTTAAAAAATGAACCCAGAATGTATTTTAAAAATTTAGAATAAATTGTGTTTTAATCAGATTTATAATATTGGTTTCAGTTTAAGTAATAAAATATTGCTTAATGGAAGAAGATAGTAGGTTTGGTTCGATTGATGGGATTATGAAATAAATCAAATGATTATCAAATAAAATTTCTTAACCAAAAACTGCTTCACAATCTTGAGTCGTATTTAAATTTGAAGGATAGATAATCATTTTAACAAAAATGGTAACATTGTAAAATGTTGTATCAACCGTAATTTATTAAACTCATAAAGGATAAATTTAAAATACAATTTTCAAGCAATCACCAAGAAAATGTATTTGAGAACATGCATGCAAATATCAAAAACTCAACATTTACTTTTCGTTTCTAAGCATTGAGTAGAATGGAAGAAGAAATTTTAATTCAAAGAACACTGTCCGACTGTTCACATTCCTTGGATAAATATCCGTGGACATTCTTGAAGAATATTTGCACTAATACTTTGCATATTGATATCCATATTAATATATTTTGTATATTGATAGACACTTGCATTTTCTGTATTTAATTTAAAGGGGTAATTTTCAAATGAGCTATGACAATAGGAAAAGCGAAAAATAAATATTTTATTTAGTAGTGTTGTACAGGTGAGAAAAACCGGATTTATTCCCATAAAAATTTCGAAAAATGTCCGAAATTTGAAAATTTTCAGGAAACATAAACTTTAAAGTTTATTTGTCAAACATATATATATATACACACACAGGGTGCCCCAAAACGATAGCATAAACTCTTCACAGTAAGATTCCTCGTTGGGAGTACATAAAAGCTGCCCAAAGAAGCACTCCTGTACGATCCACAGTTTACAAAAAAAATGCGAAACACAAAGTATGACGTCACTGCCGGTGCAAAAAAAAAAAAAAACACTTTATTGAACACATCAACTGCGGGATAAGCAGCGGATATCGACGGACATATTCCCTAGCAGTTTATAAGGCGTTTCCTTTACATTGGCTGTACATCAAGTACATATCGTAGTAGTCACAAACGGAATACTTGGCCACCATACCGATAGCAGTCTTTTAAATACCAGTTCACCGGTGCCTTAACCTCATTCCATGGCGCGCACATTAATGATGTGATATGTTCTGTGAACGATTTAAACATTATTGACTGGAAAGATATGAAAATAATGTTGTTGATATGCCCAATAATTGTTTTTACCCTAATACTGGCAGTGATGTCATACTTTGTTTTTTGTATTTTTCTCGCAAACTAGGGATCGTACAGGAATGGTTCTTTGGACAGTTTTTATGCACTCCCAACGAGGAAATTTTGCTGTGCAGAGTTTATGCGGTCGTTTAGGACACCCTGTATTTATTTATTTACGTATTTAAATGTAAATATGAAAAAACGTTACAATTAAAAACTTTTGAATAAGAATGTTAAGATGAGAAAAACACGAATTTATTTCCACAAGACTTTCAAGAGTTTTCAGTTGATATAGTAAATTTTAAAGTTTATGATTTATATACTATATAATTTATATAATAATTTCAAAGTATTTAAAATTTTGTTACAGTTAAATACTTCTAAATCCATTTAAATGATCGATTGTTTTTCTGAGTTTTAAGAAAAGAGTATATTTATAATTAAGTAACCTTCAAAAAAGATTTTTAAAATATACAATACATTTTCTCTTTATTAATAAATTAAGTAAAATAAATTTTGGTGAAACGAAACTTGTTTAGAGCAATTTTATAAAATATTATTTGAGAAATTAACTTTTTTCTTTCTTTTAAGCATATATTTATGAAAAAAAGAAACACGATTGTCAACATTTATTATGATAATCTTTAGAAATGTATCTGATTTTTTTTATTAATTATTAATTCATAGCTTTTATAATCTTAAGCCTTTTCACAGAATCATGTTTGCTCTTAGGTCTTCATACAAATGAGTTTATCTTTATTGCCTCATTGTAGTTTTCCAATTGCTATTTAGAAAGTATAATATAAGCCCAAATTATATATAACTTGTATACAAGCATTTATATTCTCTAAAAGTTATTCTGGTTTTTGACTACAAAGACAAATTTCTAAACCTATTAAGTTATCCCTTTAACGAACAAATGAAGCGCTATGGCTTCCGCTACATATCTGTTATTTTGTTCAGAAAGAAATATTTCTTGAAAATCAACAGATATGAAATTTCATGCACTGAAAAATAATATCAAATTGGATATTTATTGTACCTTAAAATGTATATGTTTATGTAGTACAGCTCGTAAAATAGAAAGTTGGTAAAATAAAAAAATAATGTATTAGGTTATTTAGATCTGATTCTTTTTTACTTTTCTTTATTCAGCTACTTTTTCTTGAAAAAATAATATGCTTAGAAAAAAATTATTTATAATGCACTATAAGAAACTCATACAAAATAAAATTCCTATCTTAAAACTAGTACTTACTTTTCCTTGATTGCTGAAAAACCAAGTAATTTATTTATTTATTTATTTTATTTTATTTTATTTTATTTTTTATTTTATTTATTTATTTTTTTTGTATATTTAAAAAAACAATTTTTAAAATATGTTTTTTCCCCTTTTTTAAGGAATAAAAGTATACCGCTATTTCTTTGTCAAGATACACTTTCGTCTTATTAGCCATTCATCTGATTGTTTTGAAAAACATCATTACACTACATCATTTTCGTTTTGCTCAATCTGAAAAAAAAAAAAAAAGTACGTTCTTATTCATTATATCCTCAATAATTTTCTCATCCAATATTTCTTTCACACATACCACCAGTGAGTGTGCATATTAAAAAAATCCTTTAAAGGAATTTTTGCAGCAAAGGGGTTCTTGTTGGAGTCCATGCCTGAGTGACTATCTTTGCTCACGTCATCAGGCAAATTACCTTGGCTTTCTGTTGTTGTTATTATTTAAGACACTTGGACAAGCCATATTCGCTAACAGATGGTTATGTTGGTTCTCTTTAGTATGATGGATTCCATTATAAAACCTGAAAGTTTGAATTCTCTCGATATTGTCTTTTCTTCAACGTCATTTAAGCATTGATTGATAAATGCAGTGCTTCTTGAAGGTCAATTTCATAAGGTAGCTCCAATTCCTCACCCATAATAACTTTTTTCAAAAATACTTTACAAATACAAAAATGAGGTAGAGAGGACTATCCAGTAGTTCATGAAAATGTCTGTGTCAGTAAATATTGAGATTTCTTAAAAACGAGCGTCTACTGTAAAAGATATAACTTAACTTAATGACAAGTATAGACATTTGTAATGTTTTGAAAAGATATTGATTCTAATAAAGTTATTTTAAATGTCTGCCATTAAAGTGCTTTTTTCTTCATATTTCATCCATAGTAATAATCTTTGAATCATTTAACAAACTAGTATCCTGAGACACGACTATGGATAATAATGGTTCAAAATGACGAGGTACTTAGTGAAAGGCAAGTATTCTAAACCCGCGTTAACCTAAATTTGCAGACCGTGGCTCGCTTGCACTGCTATGTATGTATGTGTGTATAATTGTATTTCAAATTTTAATAATAAAGTCGTATAAAAAAAGGAAAGAATGTTTATTTTTAGAAATCATTTAAGATTAGAAATACGAAAACATTATATAAAAGAATGCAAATTTTTACATAATTAATTTAATTTAATTAATAATTAAATTTAATTTTAATACACCACCATGTTTATGCATTTAGAGTGTCACTAACAATTAGAAATTTAAACAATGCGAGAGCGTTTCCATTGAGAAAAGCATATGATTGTAAATACCAAAAATATTATGCGAGAATTAAATTTTTAATGTTTGTAATTAGAGGGAAATCTTAAGATGCTTAAGCATTAGAATAATTTTAAAATTAATGTTATAGATTACAAATGATTTGTAGTAAGTATTTCCAACATTTTTTAAGAAAAGAAATAAGTCTTTAATATAGATTTTGAAATTATTTTATCATTAATTGAACAATCTAAAGTGTAAATGAAAATAAACTAGTTAATGAATGAACAATATTAAAATGTTAAGCATTTTTTTCCATTATAATGTCAACGGGCTTTATACAACTATCTGTATATATTAAATCAAGTTTCAGTTAAAAAGTTAACTTGTTAATTTATGCAACTAAATAGTTTTAAAATATGAGACTTATAAAAAAGCTACCATTACAGTTTTTTTTTTTTAATTTAGAAAGGGATATTAATATATGTATGCATTTCAATCACAAGTAATTGCTTGGATTACCCACTTTGAGTAGTTACTTTGAAAATCTATAGCTGGTAAGATGAGTATAAAAATAATAATTGTATCAACAAGAGACAAATATTGGCTTGCAAGTAAAATACAATATTATTTCGAGGCAAAAAGAATTCTGGCTTGTCAAGAAGTTCTTTCAGCAAGGATTTCTTGAAGATGAGGGCATTTTGGGAAAAGTAAATCGATATAAGTTGTAATTTAATGTTAATTGCTTTGATGATCAATAATAGATAAAATGAGTGAAATATAATAATAATGCCAGTAAAAGGAAAACATTTACATTTCGATGAAATACAGTGTTACAAAATGAATTCTGACGTTTAAAACAGCAAGGATTTCTTTAAGTTTTCAGGACTACTAGCGAAAAATAGATCAATAAAAATTCTAATTTGATGTTAACTGTTTTGACGCTCAATAGTACATAAGATGAGTGCAAATGTGATAATAGTGCCAATAATGGGGAAAAAATTTGATTTTGTGTAAAATATAATATTATTGCCGGATAAAATGAATTCTGGCATGTCCAACAGTTCTTTCAGCAAGGACGTCTTTAAGTTGCTGGGAAACTGGGAAAAAGTAGATCTGTATGAATTGTAAGCACTGTAGTATGATTCTTTAATGCTATGAATTTTAATTGGTATTTCACCAGCGAAGAAAAAAATTCCATATAAAAACACATTGTAATACGTTAAGTATAAAATGCTTACGAACATGCTGTTTTCGTAGGAAACACTTTTATTCAACAACAAAGAAAATGAACCAAATCCTGAAAAAACACTGGCAAAGCACAACAATAGCGAATTATGTGAAAAAATTTTTTGAATTTCAATTAAAATAGTGTGTATTTCTACATATCGGTTAGCGAATTCGTCTTGACAGATAGACAAAAACTGAGTACTTGATAGAGATATCATGTCACGGTGAAAATTGTTCAATAATTTCGATGCATTTCCACAGCACATTACGAATAAAAGTAACATCATACTAGAAAATACCATTGTTAAGCTATACAATAGCAAACACTTCAGAACCATGTAAGAAATTCTCAAAAACTTCTTGCTCACGGGATAACCATACGACAGATATCGTAAGAGGATAATTTCGTATTTTTCAGTTCTTGTCACTATAAGAAATGCTACACTTATTAATGGATACAAAATCGCAGGTACGACCATTAAAGTAGTGTTACATTTCCGGGTAGCCTTACTTCTTTCGTATTTTGTATTTATTTTTTGCAATTTTCTTAGGATTTTTTTAATGTCTTTACTTTTTGTGCGCAAAAAGTGCCAAGCTGTAACTTCAAATCCATTAGCAATGCAAGGAAATACTAGGATTCTTAAGTCCGTACCAGAATGATATGATGCAATAATCCCCATAACTATCATGTCCAACGAAGCAAGATGATACAAAAATGAAAGTACAATGGAACATAATCTTAATGACTTATTTCGGCATTTTAATATACCAACAACAGATAAGCAAAGCTTGAGAAAAATGAATTCATCTTTGTCATTAATCATTTTCATATCAGTGTTTCGAAAGATTCCCAGTAAAGGGAAGATGTTGAATACTTTTATGCAATATAGTTTTGACTTTCCATTTCTAAATTGTTTTTATAACTGAAGAGAAGGTTATGAAACACGTAAAATTAAAAAATTAATATTTTCCCGAATAATACAAACCTTTTTTTGCAATTACTTTTTTTAAGAATTGATATTTATTGATTTTTACATTAAGTATTTTCATGTATTTTGAATAAAATATCAGGCCCAACTTTTAGTTTTTGTATTGTAAAAAAAATAAATTAAGTAAAAAAGAATAAAAGGTATAAACACTTAAGAAAATTGATCTTTTATGCCATTCGACCGAAAAAATCAATTTCAATAAAATGAGAAATATACATTTCAAAACAATCACCAAATTTGTCGTTCGTCATTTATAATGAAATATTTTACTACATATTTATAACATAATAATTGAAATCGTGATTTCGAAATGGAATCGAGAAATGTGTCTACGTAAGAGAATTATTTATATTATTTCCTTTTTTTATTCTAAAATACACGATGAGAAAGGGTAACCTTTCTCTTTTTGTTTTTGTAAATAATTATAATTATAATGTTAAAGCTTTCCCGCAAAAATTATTTAATTTTTAAATTGCAGAAGTCTAAAAGTTAGGATTTATATAGAAAATAGTTCTTAACATAATGAGCCATATATACATTAAAAGCCTTTATTAAAGCAACAAAATCTTGATAAATGTCTTTAATAATCTGAGCTTAAGATGATTTTAAAGGAAAAAACCAAAAATATTTTATGTATGTTATGTTATTCCCAGCAAACACAAACTGCCGGCAAAAATCCGGACCGCTGCTTGTAAAGCCGGTTTTCTGTTGGCCATGGCAAGCCACTCATGGTTATTTGATGGCCCAACTTCGACCATTACTGCCACGGATGAGTGCTGGCCAAAATAAACTGGGACGGTGCTGGATGATAAGTTGTACTGGCCATTGTTGGCCCTGACCAACAGATACTGGCCATTGTTGTTTCTGAATCTGTTGGCTAGCAAAATTAAGACAACTAGTTGTAGTGCTATTTTTTATTTTAACGGCAAAAACAATTTTTTTCAAATAACAGTTTTTTTGTGATGTTAAATAATTTTCAGATAACTTCTTACTTTTTACGCCCTTTAAAAACAATTTTCCAGAAAGAAATTACATAATTACTTGACACTTACACTTACTGACTACATAGACACTTGGATAAACCAAGCTTGCTATGACGTTGGCTATGCGAATTTAAGTCAGCAAGGTGCGTCTTTCATTTAACCAGAGTACTACTAAGGTAAAAGCAAGATGACACCACTAGGGGATGCATTCATTCAATTTTAATTTTCATCTGTAAGAGAAGGAAATTTTCACCAGATCATTAGATCCATGGTAATTGTTTAAAGACCAACCACAGGACATTAGATTCCTTTGATTTAAGGAGCAAGTGTATCGCATTCACTCGGAGGGGTTTTCTGGAATTGAGAATCGAACCCAGCCCTTCGGACGGAAGGCCGATGCCCTAACTACCAGGCTACCACAACTCTGATGTTATGCATAAAAGTCCTAATGCAGACAAATTATTTTAAGTTTTTTAATGTATTAAATTATTTTCAATATTATTTTATTTGCTTTTGCATTTGCCCACACACACTATCACATGTAGATCTATATTAAATAAATCCTCGAAACAAATTTCAGGGCAAAGGAATTCCTTGTTAGTGTTCATGCGGGCTTCATTTCCATTCAAGTCATCAGGTAACTGCCTTGACTTTCTATAGCTACAGTGGTCCTTTTAATAAAGGTTGCATGTGAAAACTCTCGATATTGTCTTTCTTTCAAGATCATTCCAAGCCTTGATTGACCATTGCTTTTAGAAGGTCAGTTTCATTAGGCCACTACAACTTTAACCCCATAATCATTCTTTGCAAAAGTGCCATATGATGTTTGCACTTGAAGCTATTGGTTATACCTAGATCCATGGGTTGTAAGCAGGACCGGTCCTAGACATTTTGGCGCTACGGGCAAAACCTCAATTTTGCGCCTCCCCCCTTACCGTTTTCTTTTAAGTAAATCTCATGCGACCATATCAGAAAGTCAAGAAAACATTGAAAACATTTTTTAAAAAAAGGCTTTATTTAAAAATTCAAGCATCAGTTAACAAGATAAGCAATTTAGCACTTAAGGCAAAGTAACAAAAATTAAAATGTAGTGTAACTAAACTAAAATCCCATATTATTAATAAATTCTAATTAACCAAAGTAATTAAAATGTCCTTTTTTTTTACTTTTCTTTCAGCATGCTCACGAACCAATGATTTCAAGTATAATTTGTCACTAATTTGGTGTTCTATAGCTATCATTGCCAATCCATTGAAACAATTTTGCGTTTGCATCGTTCTGAGATAATTTTTTATTATTTTTTGTTTTGAAAAACTCTTTTCCCCTAAAGCCACAGTGACTGACAATGTAAGTAGGATTCTTAATGCTATGCTGAGGTTTGGTTCGAATTTAAGTGTAGCGATAAACTTGAGAACTTCAACAGGGGTTTCCTTTTCTGTTAATAATGACGAAACAATGCTTATTTCATCGGCTAGTTCCAGGGCGTTACGATCGCTTGAATTTCCATCAGTTAAAACTACTTCCGAATCTTTGCACTGAGCCAGTAGCTCATTTCTTTGCATGTCTTTTAGACCAAAAATGTTAACAGATTCTCTCTTGTGATTCTGGTGATGGAGAATCTGCTAGCTGAAATAATTCTGTGAGCATTTAGCAAGTTATAACTGGTTTTCAAGGCTTTTATTGCTTGATCTAAAGTGTGAAAAAATCTATATATATTTGTTTGAGGTCTTGAACGGGTTCATCCGGGCCCTCATACAAAAACGTTCTTGTTTTGTTTCTGGTACGATGACGTGTTGTGGTGGTTTCGAAGTTAGCTTCCACATCAATCTCTGAAACAAGCTCGGTTGCTTCTAAAACGATACTTTCAAAAGTTTCATCTGATCTCAGGTTTTCAAAGAAGAGTTTGCAGTTGCTAAGCATATCAATAGCTTGTGACATATCAAAATTTACAGTTTGCAAAAGTTTGCTGATGATATTAATCTGACTCAAAATTTTGTGCCAGATCACAACAGAGCATATAAATTTGAACTGCTTCCAATTATTTAATAATACAACAGTCTCGTCTCTGATCAGGATTTTTCCATATCGTTTACAACCAAATTTAACGAATGTCTGTTTCATGGAACATAAAATAGTCTGGGGTTTATATTTCTGATTCTTGTTTGTACTCCTGATTTTTCTCCTCTCATACTGGAACCATTGTCATACCCTTGACCGAACATGTTTTCTACTTTAAGCCTATTTTCTCTAACTCTTCGAGTAAAACCTCCGACAATTCTTTAGCTGTTGATCTCTCAATGAGTACAAAACCCAAAAAATGTTCGTTGATTTTAACTTGAACTTCAGACTCTGATTCCTGTACGGAGGCAAGTCTTACCAAAAATGTCATCTGTTCTACTTTATTTGCGTCGGAAGTACAGTCAAGAATCACGGAATAATACTAAGCCTTTTGAATTTGCTCATTGATGTGGTGCTTTATGATGTCATGCAATAATTCAATCATTTCATTTTGTATAGTTTCCCTAAATATGTAGCTTTGATTTCTTCTTTATTGAGGATTCTGCGAACATGTTCCTTCATTTTTGGATCAAACTCAGCGAATAACTGAATCAAATTAAAAAATTTTCCCTATTATGTTCATACAGTTCCTAGAAAAGCTAGAGAGCTCTCGCCTAGCACTTTAGCTACTGATATAATGCGTAAAAGAACTTCAGACCAGTGATTTATCTCAGACTCAATGAGTCTCTGAAAAACTGCCTTCATTGTTTCACCTATTTTCAATCTTTGCTTCAATTCAAGCCATGATTTTAAAAAATGTATATGAGTTTTAACATTTTCATGATGTGCTAAAGAGTCCCCTAAATGCTTCCAGTCTTTAAATCCCCGATTGCCAAGAGCGCTCAAGCTAGATAATGCAGCAAAAAGTTGGCATGGAAAACATTACAAAGCGTTTTGAAATACGGAATATGCCATCCATTCTCTTGAAACCTTTTCTCCATTTCTAAGTCTTTTCTTGTAATGTTTTGGTGAGAATCTTCTATGCTGATCATCAAAAAGAAAATCAAAATTATACAAAAGTGCAGCTGAACCCCGTTTAAACAAAAAAAAAAAAAACTCTATCTGCTGCACGCATGATTTCGGGCCATAATCCTGGGTCAAAAGAGATACTTATAAGGTAGTTTTTTCTAAATGTTTCTCTGAGGTTGCATAACTTGCGAATTGTGATTTTTGGAGCTGCTCGGAACTGCATCACTATTCGCCAAACTCGTTTGAGATGACTAACCCAGCTCAGTAATGCTGACAGTTGCGTCCAGAAGGGGATCCATATCCTGAAAGTCAGTATATAGTTCAATCTCCGCTTTTTAAATTCGCTCCCAGAGGGTTTTCTCTTAGCATCGGACATTTTGGTTTCTGGAACAAATTAAATAAAAAATAATTGCTATTTTGTCTCTTGTTTGGCAGCATTGTGTAAAATATATTTTCGTTAGAAATTACACTTTCGGCACGTTTATAATTTTTTTTAAAATTTTTCATCAAGATAAAATGTTGCAACAACTCGCGCCAAAACTCCGTTTTTATACTCGCTACTTCTAACCACTTACTGCGCTGTGATTTGAAAACGCTTGTATAAAACAGCTTGCTTTTTCACATTTTTACAAACTACTATTTTGTTAGTCCTCAAAAAAATGGTTACACCATAGCAACCAAGTCACACTATGCAGAGACGGATTTACAATTTATGTGGCCCTATGCTATATAATTTTAGGGGTCCGTACTCACTACATTTTTTTTCTATTTGTCGTATATAACTACCAATTTTTTTTAATTACGAAGGACAAACTAATACAAACAAAATGAAATATACTCTGCCAACTTATGGGCATTATAGTTCATACGATTAACTACAAATCCCCCCTTCATTTCAGGTACCTCCACTGGCCAAAAAAAAATTGATACCACACAAGACATTTTTTATGTAAACTCTAATTTTTGAAATCCCCCTTGTGCGCCACTGGCTTAAAAAAATATAATGCATTTTATTCCACTCCAGACTCAATTACCCTTTATTTCATATTACACAAGCCATGCTTTGATCTACACTCTAATTTTTGAAAACTACCTCCGCGCTTTTTCTGGCTTATGTCTGATGGATTTTATTCGTTTTTAAAAATGAAAACAAAAATGAATCCACTTACCTTCACAGAAGCCAAACGCATTGGACAATTTGCACAAACACATTTTTAAAGCTTTTTTTCACTAACAATTTAAACAAACTATTTTATTTCGCACCAGCCGAAGTCTAGTAGCAAATAATGCATTGTTTCCAGACTACTTCCTTTTTATATCCAGTTAGGGCTGTTAGATCTTGTTCCGCTTGGTTTCAAAATCAAAACTATCAGTCAAATTTTTCAACGCGTTTTTGAGAAAATTCCCATGAACAGATTTCAATGAAATTTGGTATACTTACAATACAAGGGTCCGATGACAATGTAATATTATGAAAAATGAATTATTGATAGGATATCAGAATGATAAAATATTCTTTACTTTTTAGTGCATTTTATAAAGCCTGTAACTTAATTTTTTTATCAGTTTATTTCCATTTTCCATGATTTTGGCGCCCCTAGATCTCTACGCTCCGCGCGGCTTCCTGGATCACAACTACCCTGGGGTCGGCTCTGTTGCAAGACAGAAATTAGATTAGGTGGGTAAACTCCTTAATAATAGATTCAACACCCGGAACTTCAACATGATCAGTGCAGTAATCTACAATTAGAAGAATTTTATAATACTCCGATAAGAAAAACGGAGATCTAAGTCAAATTTGATAAATGCTCCCAGTAATCCAAGCTCTTATGTTAGCAGCATATGCAAATGATAATTTTTGTACATTTCTTGAATATAAAAGTTCTAAATATTTTCCTATGGATAAACAGAGGGAGTTTTTCTCCCCCATTCATGTTCCCTGCGGGTAACACTAATTCTTTGCATCGCTTTTTAACCACTAAAACATTAACCATTTTTAAAGCTAGGTGTTCTTTTGGGTAAGATCTTAAGGAGCAAAACTGTCTCGTCTACGTTAGAACTACGTCTGGTTTTAAAATTATTGAGCCCATGGATTGATGTTTTCAAAGTCTTTAATGATCAGCTTTATATCAAATCAGTCAGAGTTTTATTTAATGTCATTACCATCAGCAGGAATTATCTTTCCTTTCTTTTTTCTCAGCCATGCTATCAAAATTAAAGCTTCGGAAGATTTGCTTATTTAGAAGCAAATCTTCCGAAGTTTAATTAATATTTTCGAGCAAGAACACTTTTGCAATTACTGCTTCCAATTTCAAAGATTTTATGAATTAAAAAAAAAAAAAACGTCAAAAGGTTATTCTTTGAAAATCCTAACTTTTTTTGCAAATTGTGTTTTATTTAATATTTTTCCGTCTATTTAAATATTTTCTTTTTTAATTTGACTAGTACAGACGTTTGCTTTATCAACTGAAGGGAGTTCTCAACGGAACTAACATTATCAGCCCTCTCGATAAACGAAACTAGGTAAATTGAGTTATTCAAATGAAACGAAACCAACTCGAGAACAGAACTCAAATTTTGAAAGTGTATTCCCGCTATGTTCTTGTGTAAGGAGAGGAAAGGAGAGTTTCCTCCCTTTTCTGCGTTTTTATGTTCGAGAAAGATAGAACTCGAATTCGACATCACAGTTCTTTCCCATGAAATACGGTGTGCCTAACATTGTCGCTTTGTTATTAAAGAATGAATCAAGTTCTCTGGAGTTATATGAAAAAGAAATCATATAAAATAATTGAAAAAATATGAAGTCTAAAAAATAAAAATTGAACCACTGTCCTATCAACGGCACACTCTGTGGTTCCAATGAATCATCGACAAAAAACTCTTTAAGGCTAAGCTAATCAACTTGGTCAACTTTCTCATTTCAAACATAGAATTTATTTTACCCGTTTAGATTATTCTCCTGGCAGCTTATATTTTGAAACTCTTGCAATCCTTATTAATTTTACGATGTAAGTATGATATCCAACCCCAAGTGATTTCTCACCAAATCTGGCGTCCTTTATTTTGACTATAATGTTGCCGATTGAAGTTTTTGTTGCTTTTCGGATTTATTTTTTTGCCAGATTTGGTTTCTTTTGTGCTCTACATAACTTTTACATCATATATATGGCTCCTTTCTGTTCTCCTGTCAATAGCATTTGAAGTTTTTGTTTTGCTTTCATTTCGAAGTTTTTTTACGTTTCAATTCGAAGCCATTTGACCTTTATTTGCTGTAATGTTTCTTTGTCATCAGCTTAAAAACAGCGTAAACTAATCTTTTCTTTTTCAATTTTTATTTGTTAATTTATTATTATCTTTTTCTTATACTTTTTTTTATAATGCCTGGTGTACATAGTATTCAGAAATTACAAGAGAGAAGTTTGAGTAAAATCAAAGAAATTAACGATGGCAATTCTAGTTTTTGAAGTTCCAAACTAACTGTTGGGAACCCAGGGATAGTGAATAGAATATTTAATTTCATTTAACGCTGTATAAACAATTGTTATTTAATTTTTTGACGAACCTTGGATTATTAAAATGCAAAAATACTAGAAATTGTGAGTCAGATATGAAGATGAGGCCAAAGGAAGGTTATTCTGATGGTTTTACTTTGGTTTGTTGAAAACTTATTCTGAGAAAACAACGTAACACTGAGAACTAGGGCATGATTAATGGTTTTCTCTTTCTAAATTAAAATTAAAGTTGAGGTTTTGATCGTTATCTATGAAATGTTGAGGGGAACTAAAACAAAAATCAATGATTGAGGAGTATTCTTCCTGCAAAAACTAACTTGGCGTTTACAGACAATTTATAAATGAGACGATTTTGTATTATATCGAACATTCATCTGAAAAAATAAGGGGAGGGTAAAGTCGAAAAAATCTCACGATTCAATATTTGGGGAACGCATAAGGGGCATAGGATAGAGGGCCAGTGGATGTTTGGAGGGATTGAAAGTGGTTTCGACAAAGTTGTTTGATTTGTTGAACAAGATTGAACGCATGAAACTTTATTGACGATTAAGCAGTGGGTTCCAACTGACACTTCCGTGTATTCCTACTATTAGAAGAGATCGTCGTACTCTAGAGAGATTTGATCATTTTAAAGTCAACCATAAGTTGACGTCTGGTGATTTTTAAACTGGGTGTTACACAAATACAAGTGAAAATACGAGGAGACATGCAAAAACGTCGTTACCTACATACAAGCGTAGGATAGAGTGTAAATTCTACCTTATGATGTACATGTTTCATAAAGCTTGCCTACCGGCATGTGTTGGTTGTTTTAATAAATTTATTAAAATCGTCTTGGGAATTATTTGGGAAGAGTACAAAATTAATGAAATGAAAAGTATTAAATCCTAGTTACAGTCGGTCATTAAAAAAAATTATTTGCAATTTCCTATTTAAAAATGAGAAAGTGGTTACAGGTTTTTCTACTCTTGACTAAAGTAATTATTTTCTTCAAATAAATAAAAAATAATATTTTGACAAAGAAAAAAGAGCTTAATGGTGAAAAGGCTATTTTTTGCAGCCAGAGTCGTTTTATATGGAATTATATAGATGATAATAAATCAGTTTATATTGAAGCATTAAAGACTGCCAATTTCTTTTACCAAAATAATTTTGTAGTTTAAATTTAACCCCCATTTTATATACCATAAAGACGTTTTAGAAAATTATTTTCACTGAAATGTGAAACTAGCACAGACCGACACACTTACTTTACATCACATGATGTAAATCCATTATTGTCATTTTCTTGTCTCTTTTACCGGTTGTTCTGGAGGGAAGCCGAACCGAACTTAATAATTTTTCATTCATTTTTCCAGAAATACTTTTTAGATTTTGTATGATATTTTTATTAAATTTAAAAGTTTCTAAAGAGCGTATTTTTGGAACTTAATGAAAATTCACATTCTAAAACTATGCGTTCCACTTAAAAACGAAAAAATGACGCAGTGGTTGCTAATGGGGAGCGTATCCGATAATTCCATTTTTACTACCAATTACCTCTCGCTGTTTTCCGTATATATATATACTCAATGAGACCCCACTACTATCATTAATATGTCTTTTTATAAGTTCAAAGAGAAATTGCATGGAAGAAGTTTGTGTTCCTATTTTTGAAAGTATTTTCTATTCGTGTTACTTAACAGAACTCATGATTAAGAGTCCTCTCATGTAAGTGTTAAATGTAGGAAATACGTTTTCCAGGATTTTCTATATCTAGTGAATTAAAAATACTGCTTTTGCTGCACTACATTGTAGATAACTTCTTGACAAACGTTTCCGTGTCTATGTAGATGTTTCAGTGATTAAGAAAGCTAGTGGTGAAATCGATTTATGTGCTTAATGTATATTGTTTTTACGGATTGTGAAAATTTTAACGGTGAAATAGTGGGAACATCATTTGCTATATCGGTAAATTGGAATGTTGTTCTCCACAAAATATTTTGTTTTTTATCGTTTCTCAGCCTGCTAATTTGTCACATAACAATTCGGGGCATAACGAAAACACACTAATTCATTTTTGTTGGAAAAAATTAATTGGGCTTAAAAATCCTATGAAAGCATCACCCTCTTGTTGATTCCAAGTAATTGAGATACTTTTGGAAATAAGCAGGTTGATAAGCTTTCTAAAGAGGGACCTCTCACGTCATAACCTACTCTACCTCTAAGTAATATCAAATGAATAATTTACTGTAAATTAAAAAAAACCCTTAAAGTCTCGTTGTATAATAATGCAGCTGTGGAATAGAGATGGAGTGATGAATTGTGTAACAAAAGTAGTAACATCCTCATTTCTCGGTCTCGATCTGTTGGAATTGCTTGAATTCCTTTCTTACTGGACATGACCTATTACAAAAAATGTACATTTTATTGGCGTCAAGGACTCATCTTGTTGTCCTCTGTGATAAGAGGAGGTATGTCAATTCAACGATTTCTAAACTAAATTCTTTTTATGCTTAGTCATCACTTTATTCAGCTGATCATCAACTATTGACAGAGATGCTAAAGTAAGGCGTAGAATAAAAAAAAATTTCCAGCTACCTCCACCTAAATTTATAGATCATATTTTGAGCAATCTAACTAACTAACGTCTTTGCCGTTGCAAAAATTCTTTCGCATTTACAGTTGCCATTGCAAACAGTTATATTTTGCTTATGTGATTTATACTTCATAAATATTATAAAGAAAAACGTGTTTTATGATTACTTTCAATAGCTGTATGCATTTTATTACGTGAATTGTTATGTACATCAATTAATTGTTATTGTTTACTTATTCCATTCTACCTAGAAGCAATCTAGACCAGGTGCACGAGCAAAAATATCTTGAAAGAATTATAAACCAGAGGAGGATTTAAAAATCTGCCCTTCTTGTCAAGACCCACACAGTTTATCATATAATTTAAAGAAGCCAATACAGATCGAGCATATCACATAAAACTTTTTCCCTTATCAAAAGAAACATCCGTTAATAAAAATTACTAATGATTCAGGATAAAAATTCTCAGTATTCATTCGTTTCTAATTTTAAACTGATTTAATGTATTTAAATATCAGCACATTTAATTTTTTCAGTATGATTACAAGTTACTTTTAATTTATAAAGACGTGCAATAAATTTTGCTACATATCACGTAAGTGTATGAGATTAACTTTTAAAAAGTAAGTTTTTATGCTAAGTATGATGCATGCATAATGGCATTGCTTAGAATTATTACTGAAATTAGTAAAAGAACAGGATTAAATATTTTAGATAACAAAAGATGCACAGTATATTCGTAAAACTTTACATAAAAAATATCAAAAATTCTACTATTGTGAGAATAACATTTTCTGCACTCGGTTTTTTATGTAGGAAATTAAATAAGTTAAATTTTAAAAAAAATCCTTGTTAAACAGTTGATTTGAAAATATGCAATATATATAACTGTACTTTAAAAATAAACAATTTTCTAATTGATGCAACAGCTTAAATTATTCCGTTTGGTAAATAAATATATGTTTACTATCTTCTATTGTATTTGAAAAAAACATGTTAAACCTAAAGTGATGATTTTCATATTCCATCTACGATAAAGTCAATATATATTTTAATAATATTATAAATTTTCACATGATTATGCTGTTGATCAATCGTTACTTAGCAACGCTTAAAAATTTCACGCTGTTTTATCATATTCTTCTATTTAATACGGCTTTTCGCTGTTAACAAGTTACTGTGGAAGTATATTAAATAAAAAGCATTCTACAATTTTACTTGTTTTATATAAAAATTTAATGAAAATTTTAGGCATGAAAAATAAGATCAATAATGTTTCAGACCAATTTTCTTTTCTAAAGTTATGCCTGTCTTGCATTGGAATATTAGAATGCAAAAACAAAATCATAAGAATATGTTCACTCTTCCTAACATTTCTAAACCATATTTTTATGGCAGAAATGTGGTTTTCTTGGATTTATTCGTCATATTTCTTAAAAATCGATATCAGGCTGAATGGATTTTATTGCCTGTCTCATCTATTTCAAATCATTGCTTGGCATTATTTACGCAATGAAAGTAAAAATATAATATCCATTTTGGGAAGAATTACAATAGTGCGCCGAAAATTTGATAAATGCATCCCTCAAAAATACAATTTGAATTTTATAATTAACATTGTATTAATTTACCCATTTATCTACGTCGCAACAATAACACTAATAAGCAACGAAAAATATGAAAATGACTTTCTTGAAGTGTTGCTCTATGGATATTCACTAAGCGATACATTCGTTAGAAAATCGTATATAGCTATAAAATTGCTATCTACTCTTGGCTTAACTTTGTTAATTTCTTCTCTCGAGACGCTGTTGTTTTTAATATGTTGTGTTTACACTTCAACATCTTTGATGAAGTTGGAGCAAGATATGAAGGCTTTATCAGATGCTCATTGCTTTTGTACTCGCTGGTGTGAGTACACTGACAGGTATATTGCGATCATCAACAATTCAAGAGATCTGCAACGAGCATTTTCTCGTTCTTCATATTATCTGTGCTCATCTTGTATTCTATCTGTTTTTTCTATATTTCACATATTTCTATATGCGGTTGAGTTAAATCTGGAATACATGCCAATGATTTGCGAATGTCTTTCATATTTGGTATATAATTTAGTCTCTTTGTATGCAGTATTTGAATGTGCCGGAGAAATTCCTATTGCGATTCTCAACGTCAAAGGTGCATATTACGAAATTTACACATCTTACAAAGTCAGATACAACCGTTTGTATAGTTACTTAAAGAAATCTGCCATGAAGGATATGATCGAAATTCCTGAAGTTGTATTAAATGGTAACAACATT
The DNA here is from genome assembly GCA_030067965.1 of Latrodectus elegans. NCBI lineage: Eukaryota > Metazoa > Arthropoda > Arachnida > Araneae > Theridiidae > Latrodectus > Latrodectus elegans. The sequence goes on from CM057815.1 coordinate 7,249,441, forward strand.
CTGTTTTATACGAAATCAAATTTTTTCGCACTTATGGGTACGATTATTACGTTTGGACTTATCGTATCGACAATTGATCGTCAAAATCAAAAATGCCCCTGAAAAATTGCCTTATAACAACAGTTGCTGAAATTGCAAAGCTTCTGAGTAACTATGCTATTCTGCTATTCTTAAATCTTAATGTAAAAAAATAAATTAATGAATAAAATAATACAACCGTTTTCTTTTTTCTTTTTTTAAGAAAAGTTTTAAATTTGTTTATTGCCTTCAAGCATTTTCCAATAAAAAGGGAAAATATGTAATACTAGATTAGGAAATCAAATACACATGCTGGACACTGAATATTGTTAACACTTTGAGATAAACATGAATCATAAACTGATATTACTTAAGGAAAAAGTAACTCAATTTTTCTTGAGTTTTAAGAAAATTATTTTTTGAATAAATCATTTTGAGAAAACCCCTAAGATCCATTTCCACTGCTATATTATCTTCTTGTAATTTAAATCCTTTATTACATGAATAAAGAATTGTTTAGTGCCAATTTCAATAAAAATCTATCAAATTATGGGCAATTGAAATACTGTTTTAGATTTTGGAAACCTTTATAGAATTCGCATTTCATATATTTAATAACTTCTGTGCATTTGTTGTTGTAGTGCAGTGGTACTCAACCTATGGCCTATGGCGGGCACATTTTTAACTCGAAAATTTAAAGTGAACCATATACAAGATGCTTTTTATTCAGTAATAGATGGAGCAGTTTTTCATTTAATTTTCTTTTGTTGCATATAATTATACATTGAAAAATTTAAATACCTTTAAATAGGTAAAAAGATAAAGATATAATTACCTTAAAATTAAAGATACGTTTTTTTTTACATAATTAATAGATTTTATTTTACTAAATATTTTGAGAGAAATATTTTAAAAGAAATTCTCTGTGTGTGTGTTTTGAATTTCCTAAACATATTTTTATCACAAACTTCAATATAAATACATTATGTAAATAGCATAATATTAACTCCTTTTAATTTACCAATATAACAACCAATTTTAAATACAGCACTTACAAAACTCATGAAATCTAATCATTTTATGGAAACCTGTAAATAATGGGCAAGTAATGGAAAACTTTACAGTCAAACTGTGACATGCATCATGAATAAGTATGCTGCAAATACAATATTTAATGTAAAACAAATAACCGATAATTAATGTGAAGGCTGTCATTGTCTTCTGCCAGTTTATTGTATTCTGGTAAACATATGTTGTTAAAGCCAAACTCACACAATTATTCAAGTGTTTATTTGTAGTTTTCAATTTAGATTTTGTCTTTAAATGTTTCATGATCGAAAATCCATTTTTATTTAACGCAGTTTAACAAAGGTGAGTAGATTTAAATCAGTGAAACAGACTCAAACGTTTTTTTTTTCATAAGGGGATTATGAAATTTTAAATTTTGATATTACTTTGAGTTCTAAATTACATAGATGACGAAAGTTTGTGCATTTGAATTTGAAATTGAAATGGATGAATTGGCACTCATTTATTTTATAACATTTTTCAAGATATCTCTCATGACTATAAATGATTTTATTATATTTCAACGTTTCGAAACATTAATGAATGGTGATTTTTAAAATATGTTTTTGTTCATGGTACTTAATCGGCCTGGACATGCTTAACGATCACGTTTATATAGCACATAAGCACATTTGCGATCGGGAGCACAAGATTGGGCACTGCTGTTGTTGAGTACTGTTGAAATACATTCAAGTGATAAGTACAAACATAACAGTAAAGTGATCTACAGAAAATTTCACTTCAAGCTATAGACAGTTCGCGAACGAAGAAGATTGAAAATGAAAATAAATTAGTAAACAGGAAAAATCTTTGAAATGAACACTTCCTGGATATTTTTGGACCACAAACATTTGACAAAAATAGCTTTTTTTAAGAATGGAGCTTAGTAGACTTGTGAAAACATCTCAAGTTTTTTTTAAAATAGTTGCACAATATAAATGTAATCTTTAAATGAAAGCAAAAATTAAAATAAGATGTTTTAGAATTAAAATTTTGAAGAATTTCCGTCATTGTCTTAACAAAGATATTCGATTTACAAATATTCTTATAAATTACATTTTATAAGAACTATGTTTGTATCATAAATAAAATTTGCTTTATTTGATTATTTTTCTTAAAATTTAATTACTTTATGCATGAATTAGTTAGGGAAGAGGAAGATTCGTATCAAACACAATCACATTCCTAATAAGATTTGTGATCGACCGGAATGTTTTCTGACAAATACAGCAAGAATTTACAACCGAATGAATTTTGTTCAAGAATTACAAATCAAATGATTAGAACATAAAATATAATCAGTTAATATAATCAATTAATAGTATTTATAACATTACCAATTAAAAATATTATCTATTAAGTGTGAAAAATGAAGGAAGCTGTATTACGAAATACAATTTATTTTTAAATCCATGAAACATCTAATATTTAAACAATTTACGGAAACAATTTATTTTATTTAAGAAATTAATGTTAAAACTGTGATTTTGAGGATAATAATAGATTTAACTATAATTTGTATGTATGTATGTGTATAAATATATATATATATATATATATATATATAGGCAAAAAATATATATGTATACTCTATTCAGTTAACTTTACTGAAAAGGACAGATTTGTTTTTAAATGATTCTGTCTGCTTACATGCGGTAAGTAAATGCAAAATATTGAAAAAATATTATTGTTTTATTTAACATTTTATAATTTAATAATTTTAAAACTGTTGCACAATATAAATGTAAATCTGATACTAATAAAGTGGAAGGTAAAAACCAGCTTAAATTGTTTGAAAATCTAATAGCTAATTCACATTAACATTCGTAATTTATTCACTATTAGAAAATTATTTAATTCTTTACTATCAAAATTCATCTATTTGGATGGCAATTTTGTATGATTTGTATAGTTTCTATAATATTGTTATTTTATAAATTATATAAGTCAATTTATATTTCTCATTTCATAATTGAAGAAAATACCAGAGAATGTCGACTGATAAAAGGCACAGTGACATCAACTACTTAATTCACATGAATTTATTTTTGGTAAATTAAACATTACATATAAGAATGACTTCCGTCAAGGTTAGGTTTTGTTTTTGACTCTGAAAAGAACTTATCATGTAAAACTAGTTACAGAGTATTTTATGGGTATTAGCTCTGCTGAAAAAAATAGTAAAACAGACACAGGTTTCTGATGTTTCATTCTATAGGATTCCGACGGTCAGGGTTCCCGTTAGCCTAAATGGAACCCGTGGGAAAGACTTCCTTATGACCCCTTCTCTGTTTTATATTTCAGTAATGGACAGAACTTTATTAAAGCGTTTAAATTTTTCGTTTCATTATAGATTTATAACAAGGAAAGTGCCTAGAATCCAAAAACTTCTTATAACATATGCCATTTTGGGATAGATAAAATATCAGCTTTTGATTATTGAAATTTGTCCATTGTAATTGCAAAATGTTAGCAAAATTTCGGCTAAGAAGGACATGGATTTACAAAATTTAGATTATCTTTATTAATCTATCGAATAAAAATACGATAGATTAATAAAGAAGCTCACATAAAGTTGACCTTTTTAGGTAAGGAAAAATAAACTTTCTGTTCGATTTGGGATCCCACTCTGATGTGTAGGTAGGAGGCAACTGCTCCGCATGCCCCTTCCATAGTCAGGCTCTGCCGATGGTGCTTATTAACAGCTATACTTCTTTTTCATGATATCCCTAATTAGAAAATGGTACACTTTTGATTCTATGATTAAATCCAATTCTTTCAAAATATCCTAAGCCTTTATGGTCTAAAAATAATCCATTATCAATCTCTTGATTTCTTTTGAGTCTATTGATATTTATATTCTAACAATAATGAACAGATTACAGATTTTTTCCATATAAAACTATCGTTATTATTTTTGGTGATATACTTGGTGAATGTATTTAATCATTATTATCATAAATACTGACATATAAACTATTAAATTGAAAAAAATTTTTTTAAATATTATCCAATGCATCTGGAAATTTAATTCCATTGACTTTTAACATTTTTTTTACTTATATTATTTTATATACTGTGGCTCTCTTACCACAGGATGAATAGCAAATAAAATAGAACAATGGAAGCTATCATTATCATTATTTTTCCTATTAACAACGGCTTTTTTAATTCCCTTTATTCAACTAAATCAATATGAGTTGAATAACATAGATGATCATATTTGCTGATTCTAAGGAATTTGACTTTTAAAAGCTTCCAAACTTTGCCTTTAGCAATAAAAAATTACCTGATTCTTTAATTTACTTAATCGTTAAAATCATTTAAATCGGATAATTCTGAAATGAAGTTGTTGGCTGCTTTAAATAAAAGTTACTTAAATTCATTTCCAAATTTAACATTAATACAATATAATTCAAGGTTTATTGCAATAAAATATGTGAGAATATTTAATACAATTTCATTTATAAAATACATTCTCACAATACTACTAATAAATCCAGATCAATATTGCAGGATGTGTAATGTACCAAAAATATTGGATTATTTTTTAAAATATGAAAACTTAAAATATTTGATTATAAAAAATAAAATTCCTAATTTATAAAAAATGATTCTTTTATGCGAAATTGAAAATTTTTATATTAAAACAAGACAACAGATACAAGGTGTTACAAATTTATAAATAATTATTGTATTTGTCTGAAAATATCTCAGACAGATCGGAAATACTCACAGTTTGGGCAAAATTTGCTGTATTTAGACGTGTTATACGTTAAAAGCGGGTTTTCTAATGATTTGTTGACATGGCGACGATTTCTCGAGAAGACTTGGTGACTTGGCGATCGCTGGAGAGATTCTGGGCGATTTGGCAAGAAATAGAAACTTCTGGAAACATCCATCACCTAATCTCTAGGACTAATATTTAGAGAGATAGCCTAAAATCTTCCAGAACTTTGGTGAAACTTGTAGATTTCTCCACCAAGTCAGGTATAAATACCTCAACCAGATATAAAATTGAAGAAATAAGTTATTATAATTTGGAATAGCTCATAATATTGTTTACATCATCAGCAGCAATTTTCCAATAGAAAATTCCATATTAAATTAAATAATTGCTTCTCTTCAACTAGACCAATAAATGCAGGAGTGCCATAGGGAAACATATTAGGTCCTCTTCTTTATCTATTTTATACAGTAGACTTTCCAGTAAATGATGATATGCATAGCCTTACACCCTTTTATGTAGATGATACTGGTAATGTTGTTAGATAAAAAAACTCAAATTTTGCCATATCTAAACTACAAAATAATATTTCTGATATTGAAGATTGGTTTAATAACTGGAAAATATCTATAAATGCATAAAAATCAAAAGTAATAGTCATAAACAGAAAACCATGAAAATATAAACTCAATAATCATCTCTATATATTTGACCAGCAAATAAAGAAAGTCAATAAAGCAACATATCTTGGACTTCTCATAAATAGAAAACTTATCTGGAGTGAATATCTCAAATCTAAAATCTGTTCTGCCTGGAACACATATTTTAAAATTAAAGTTCTCATATACATATATAGGACCTCAATGTAAACTAAACCTCAAGATAAAAGGATTACTTTATCTTTGCATAATCAGTCCAATCATTACATATGCTTCCCCTGCCTGCTGTTGTCTATCAAATCAAGATAATCAATTTTCAAGAACTTTTCAGAATAAACTTTTAAGAAAAATTGTCAATGCTCCATATTTTATTAGTAAAAAAATATTAAAAAGGATCTTAATTTAGATGAACTTTCCCAACATATTCAAAAGCTTGGTGTTAATTTCTACAAACATGCATCCAAGTGCACTGCTGGAGACTTCAATAAACTTTTTAATGCTCATGTTCTCCCTGGAGATGCTCAAGTCAGACCTATTACGGTCTTTCACTCTCATCGGACGCAATACTTTCTAAGGCTTTTACATAATTTAATTACTTTCAAAATTTATTTACACTTTACGATTTGCATTTAATTCTTACCAGCTGAGATGCATGAGTAGATGTCTTAGGGCAGGTACTCAATTTTTAATCAACAAAGAAGAAGAAGTGAAGAAGTTTTAGGAAGACTGTCAGTGAGTGAGTGAAGACGATTAGTCGTGATGGCTAATTCTCTGTCTGAGGTATTTGAGACCTGTGATTGGAAGCTGTTACTTATTGTATCTGACGAATTATAGATGTATATTTGTGATTATTACAGCTGGTATATCTAGAGGAATTTTTACGAATAAAATTCTTGTGTTCATTAAATGCCTGTTTTATTCAAGTTTTAAAAGACACGAACCCCGAAACGCGGTATAATAGAAAATCAAACTGCCGTGTCCCCTTCTGGGGTCAACGAAAGCCATTTTTAAAAATTTGTGAAAATGTATCCTTTATAAATGATGATATACAAATTCATACTTAAAATATACGTGAGTATAGCAAAAATCATTAAATTTAAAATTATTTGAGGATTAATTCAGAACTAATTCAATCTGTAATTCATGAATGAAATACTAATTTTGTTAAAAGATTGAATTCAAAGACTAAGATTAATATGATTACATTGAATTAAAATTTCAAGATATACACAATTTTAAAAAAAAATCTGATTTAGTACAAAATATAATAAAGGAAATTCAAAGAAAAATCACAAAATTTTAACTTAGTGACCGATTTATTTAGCAAGCTAAAAATACCTAGAATTAGAATACAGCAATTTAAAGTACCTAAAAAGTATCACTAATCACACAAAAACTAGGAAAATTGAGTTAATTCAAATGAAAAGAAAGCATCTAGAGAGTAGAACACGAATTGCTAAAGTGTACTCCCGCTTTCTATGTTTTTACACCCCCCTTCTCGATAAACGAAAGTAGGTGAATTGTGTTATTCAAATATAACGAAACCAACTACAGAATAGAACTCAAATTTTGAAAGTGTATTATCACTTATCACCTCATCTCGATAAACGAAACTAGGTAAATTGAGCTATTCGAAAGAAATAAAACAAACTAGACAACAGAACTTAAATTTTGAAAATGTATTCCCACTGCCTATGTTCTCGTGTACGGAGAGGAAGGAAGAGCTCCCTCCCCCTACCTCTCAGTGTTTTTATGTACGAAAAAGATAGATGTCTAATTTCATATCACAGTTCCTTCCCATACAATCTGATGTGCCTAACATCGTCACCTTGATATTCAAGAATGAATCAAGTTCTCTGATGTTATACAAAATAAATCAAATAAAATAATTGAAATTATTCAGTCTGAAAAATAAGAAAGAAAAAGAACACTATGTATCAAAAACAAAAAATCACAGAATAGATATTTTTCAAATTTTATTCGTAAACTGGATTTCAAATTACACGATTTCCTGTTATGATTGAACTACACATAAGGTACAGCCTCTTATTGTTAATAATGAAACCAATACCGCAAGCTTCAGCGGGTTATAATTTCCAATAGCAAACGTGTGTATAGTCTTTGGGGTAAAATAACGAGTAAGAAAAAAGGTATGTTGTTTACTTAAAAGTACAAAACACAGTTTTACGCCGCAGAATGAAGTGTGTAGCCCATGCCAGGTAAAAATAAATTGAATAAGGTGTGAACTTTCTATGTAGTTATGAAGCAGTTAAATATTAAAATCATGATACTTTTCAACAGCGTTCCAATGCATTTCCTAATGGTGGCATATTGGAAAAGACAGAAACGCATACTTTGTAAAGAACAAAATCAGTTTCATTTTCAAAAATTAAAAAAAGAAATATCGTATAAAGTTATTATTTTTAAAAACAATTACTTTGTGAGAATATAGAAAGAAAGGTGATCGAATGCCTTAACATATTTTCTCTTTTTCTTAGTGGTAACACAAAAACAATAATTTTAAAAAAGAATCTAAAAACTAATCGCATCTTTATTTGAAGTGAGATGAGTTCTAGAAGGGAATGTTTGATTGCTTAAATTATATCACAGCATAGAAAATTTTTCAATGAATTCAAATCATATTAAACAATATTTTAATTTAATCAACAATGACACTTATAAGAATCGAACTCTGCCTCGACAATCGAGGCTTTTTGTTGTTTCTTAGTACATTTCTACTTCCCTCTTTTCTGCCATCCAGAGTATAATTCGGTTTTATGACCTACGGCAATTATATCTCGTTTTAATAGGCAATATTACATTCCTTAATTTTTAGCAACAATTTCGAAAAACCATCAATATTTATTAATTATTTTGTTTTGAATATAAAAGTGCATATAGCTTAAGAATTTCTCTTTAAAGTAATATTTTTTTAGAATTAGAGTACCGTTCATTGATTCATAGTAAGTAGAACAAAATATACAGGATTTAGAACTGAAATATCATGCAGTATTATAAAATTTTATACTGAAATAAATGAAGTTCAAGCTACTGACAAATAATTTATTAATTACAATGGAATTAAATATTTTCATAATATATGCATATAATTTTTGCAGTTGTTAATTATTTTTAAGTTTTCAGTTTAAATATTTTTCTTAGAGATATGCCTTAAAATATAAATTTTATGCTCAAATATATAATATTTTGATTATTTAAGACACAAATTTAAAATAGTGCTTCTGTCTGCTACTTCAGAAAACGATAGTTCGAAAACTTGAATACAAATATTGAAAAAAATCATCATTTGTATGCTTTGAAAACAAAACTTTATCTTCATAAAATACGGCACGGAGGACGCATAATCCGGCACGCCAAATTCTAAACTTTTTTTAAGAAGAAATGTTGCCAAGTTAACATATTGTGATGTCTCGCGATGACTTAAATAGTAGAGTTGCCAAAAGAGAATTTTCTACATAATTCTTGCAGTTCTCCATCTCTATTATGTAATAAAAACAAAATTGCCAGATGAAGAAGTAAATATGCAAAAAATCACCCAACTCAGAATTTGGCGAGCTGGATTATTCAGCATCTGTGCCCAAATTACATTAAAAAAAAATACAGATTATATAGTCTTGGAATATATCCGACCATCCATTTCTGCCAGTTAAGCAAAGGGGTCGACACCTGAACTCTGAATTTTCTCTATACTTTTTGCCATACTGGAGGATGACATTGTTTCCTATTGGATTTGTAAGGCGCTTAGGATCTCCCAACCAGAAAATATTCCGATGAGTCGGAAATAGAACCTGCTATTTCTGAATGACTCCCTCACCAAACATATGTGGATTCATGATAACAATTCTTCAATAAAACTAAACTATTTTATTCTTATAACAGCCTTACATACCATTTCTTATGTAATAAATATTTACATATAAGATATCCATATTTTGAAACATTTAATATTCTAATAATTAATAAATACTCTACAATAATAATGAAAAAACATAGATTTTAAAAATGTTTAATAGTAGTATGTTTTAAATTAATGATAAATGTCTCATCATAGCAAGATAAAAAAATTTTATGTTTTGTTTCTCGCTATTTTTTCTATTAATATTTGTTTCTAACAGTTACGGTTGTAAAGCATTTAATACACACATAAATTAATGTTATATTATTTTATGTGAAATATTTAAATATGTGGAAAAGAGAGAGAGAGAGATGCAGTACTTTTGCTGGTCATAAGCACATATGATGTTAAAGCTATTTATTATAAAAAATACATAGGAAAAATGTGTTATTATATTAAAATATGTTCCATTTGTTTCATATTTATGACAATTTATTCAAATAAATATATCACTTATAAATTTCACATTTAAAATAATTTTTAAACTAGTATTTAAAAATTTTAATGTTGCTGTAAGCAAGGCATTAGTCTTAAGATTTTAATGATATTGTTTACAAATATTGGAATTAATGATTTGGAATTTTATTAATTAATGAAAATTTTTTTTTAATTTAAAACTTCCTTGCCGATTGAAACTAACCAAAAGCAGCGTCACAAAACGTTTGTGGAGAAACTTCTGAATCCAGTCATCCGATGACGTAACGCCACCTTACTAAAAGGGTTAAAGTAAATATGTAAATATAAGCAGTTAAAATAAAGCCATGTGTTTAGCGTAACATCGTAGTCGATATTTTTCGTTTGAAAATGTACGAAGCCAAATTCGAAGTATGCAGAATGGTGCATCGGCCGGTAAATATTGTATGGACTGTAATTTGTTGAATGGAACTATAGTTTATTTGTTGCTGAACCACGATATTTCTAATAAGTCGAAAGTCGTAGCATTGGTGGGGTAGGCGAAGTTTAGTTTGGGTTTTATAGTAAATCATATCGGTTTCGTATAGCTTGAATTTCATATAGAAATAAAAGTTGATTGTTTTGATTTGTATTGTTGAAGTAAAATTTTAGTGGTAGTATTAATTTGAAGTTATGTTGAATTTGTTATTGTAAACTTGTGTAGAAGTATTGTATTGTAAAATGAATAATGGCTGAGAAAAAGGATTTAGAGAAATTTAAAATACAACGTACCTCTTATAGGAAGCAGGTTACAAAATTAATTTGTAAAATAGACACTCGTTTGACTAGCCCCGATGTTGAAATTGATGAGTTGGAAGGTCTTTTGATTCAGTAACAAACTAAAGACGAACAGTTGAAAGCCGTAGACAGTAAAATTGAAAATGCTTTGGATCTCGCGGAAATCGAGGCGGAAATTGAAAAAATAGATGAGTACAATGAGATTATTGTTTTTAACTCGGTAAAACTTAAGAACAAAATTAAATCCTTACAATCTGTGACGGAACAGTTAAACAGTGATAGATTTTGGCTAAATTCATCAAATCATACCAGAAATTCAAATGCGAAATTACCTAAATTAAAAATTCAGACTTATTATGGAGATCCCACGGAATATTTGAATTTTTGGAACCAATTTGAGAACATAGTGGATAAAAACACATCGCTTTCAGACGTGGAAAAATTTTCGTATTCATTTAGCTGCCTAGGAGGAGAGGCACTTTCTTGTATAAAAGGGTTTGCATTACCTGATGATAATTATAAATCAGCCATTAAGTTACTAAAAGATATATTTGGCCAAAATGATGTGCTGATTAATGCCCATGTATCGAAATTATTAAATATGAACTCGGTGAAGAGTAGTTCTAATGTGCAGGAGTTAAGATATTTATATTTTAAATGTCTAACACAAATTCGTTCTTTGGATAGTTTGGGTGTGAAATCAGAAACTTATAGCGTATTGCTTAGTGCAATTATTTTGAAACTATTTTCTAGCGATGTTGAATTAGAATTTAGTAAAACTCAAATTTCTAGTTCTAATTATAATCTTGAAGAATTGATGACGTTTTTACACAATTCTATCAGTGCGCGTGAAAGAACCCTTGGAATGTACTCTCCTTCCACCCATTCGGGGCGCGAGCTTTCAATCTAAACAAACAGTTCGCCGGCACTTTAGCGCTGTTAATCGCAATAAATTAGTATCATCGACTTGTGAATTTATGACTAATGCAGCTCCCAGCGGTTGTTTATTCTGCGCTCAAGCTCATCCATCGCATTTATGCGTGAATTCAAATACTAAAAAAAAAAGAGGGATAAACTTTTGCGTGATAGAAGATGCCTGATGTGTTGTAATCTAAATTGTTTTATTAAGAAATGCAATGGACCGCGGTTTGCTCGTTTTGTAATAAATTACATGCAAGGGCAATTTGTTTTAAATTAGAAAATTCAAAATCTCAGAAAGGAAAAAATTACCAAGAGAAAAAATCTAATGAAATCGTAGCTACTATCGCTAATTATATCGTAAACGATAAGAAGGGTGTTTTATTGCAATGTGTAAAGGTAGAAATGATCGGACCTAAATTATCGGATTGTATATTTTCATTGTTCGATAACGGTAGTGAACGCAAATTTGTCAAGAAAAGTTTTTCTGAGAATTCAGGATTAAAAGTTGTTGGATCGGAAAAATTGAATATTTATTCCTTTGGAGCTAAAAAATCCAAGTTGCAGGTTTCTGGTAAGGTAGAAGTAAAACTGCGAAATATTTTTGATGGAAATGAGGTGATCACATAGGCGTTGGAAGTTGATGAAATATCGATAACGTTGATTCAAATTCCAGATCGGGATATGTGTGCTGAAATGGAAGATAGGGATTTGCTTTGACTTTTGATTTTAATGAGTTGTCTAGCAATTGTCAGATTTCATTGTTAATAGGAGCTGAGATTATTACTGGGATTTGGTTAAAGGGGATTTTTCAGCGTTTGAATTCGTTAATGGTGGCTTTAGAAACTGTGTTTAGTTGGTCGCTTCAAGGTAGATGTTATGAGTTGACAGAGTGCACGTTAGTGAATTTCGTTCTTAGTGAAAAGGAATCGGTATCTGCGGAAATGAGACGCTTTTGGGAATTGGAAAGTTTAGGAATTAGGGGTGACGATATAGACACAGGTGTGAGAGAACAAGAAGTTTTGAAAGGGTTTAATGAATCGATTCAGTTTGTGGAAAATAGATATTGGGTTAAGTTCCTTGGAAGTAAGGTATGCGAGAGAATTTGGGGAATAATAGGGAAGTGGCATTGAGGCGTTTTAAGGGTTTGGTCGAGAGGTTTAAAAGAGATCCGGAATTGTATGAAGAGTATCGCGAGGTTGTTGATAGTTATTTGTAGGAAGGAATAGTTGAGATTTGTTCGTCGGGAGGGTTAGCTGATGAGTCTTCATTTTATTTGCCCCACCATGCTGTCGTTCGTGAAGACAAAGTCAGCAGTCGTCAAAGAATAGTGTTTGATGGAGCAGCTCATGCAGAAGGAGAATATTCATTGATTGACTGTCTCCAAACAGGAATAAACCTGCATTCGAATTTATTTGAGCTTTTGATCAAATTTAGAGAAAATTATATATCATACATAGCTTATATTCGCAAGCCTTTCTGCAAATTTTAATAGAGGCAGAAGACCGAAGTTTCACCAGATTTTACTGGACAGAAGATTTGAATTCGGAGAAGATTGTAGTGTTAAATTTTCCGAGTGTTGGACTTAAATCTAGTCTTTACCTACTCGCAGCTACGTTGAAATATCATTTGGGAAAAAATAGAAATTCATATCCAGAAACTTGTGAATCACTTTTAAAATCTTTCTGGGTAGATGATCTTGCTGGAGGAACTGAAGAAGTTGAAGTAGCTCTGAAAATTACCATCGAAAGCGTGGAAATATTGAAAAACGCTGAAATGTTGCTTAGAAAATGGCAAACTAATTCCACAAAACTTCGATATACTTGGAAAAGAGCAGATATTGAAACTCACGGAGACAAAACCATCATGGCCGGAGGTGGTGCTTCGACAAAGGTTCTGGGACATTCCTGGGATACAAAGATATTATCTTTTTTGACGTCAGCAAGTTTATTAACATTCTTTCTAGTGAATGCAATACGAAAAGATTCATTTTGCATATTCTGGGTCGCATTTTTGACCCAATTGGAATTTAGGACCATTCATCATTGGAATAAAGATGCTACTCCTAGAATTATGAGCAGCTGATATTGACAGGGATGATAAACTTCCCTCCTCACTAGACCACAAGCGACAGTCGTGGTGTAGCGATGTGGAACACTTAAATAGCATAAAGATCCCTAGATTTATCTTACTGAATTTAGTGTATATGAATTTACCTCATTTGAAATTTATTCTTCTTCCGATGCGTCAGTAGCAGCATTTGGAGCTGATGGGATGTTTATTATCTACTAGATTAACTAAACAGGTGAGTAAGTGTTTAAAATTCGAAACGAAATGTTATTTCTGGACTGATTCGAATGTATGCACGTGTTGGATAAAGGGTATGGCCGATAACTGCAAGCCCTTTGTCAAAAATAGAGTCAAAGAAATTCAAGAATTGACTGACTATTCAGATTGGCATCATTGTTCTGGGAAGGACAACCCCGCTGATATTGTCTCAAGGAAGTAAAGGTTTCGAAATTGATCAAAGATTCAATCTGGTTGTTAGGTCCAAAACGGTTAAAAAAATCCTTCAGAATGCTGGCCAAGGTCTGAAGGTAAAGAAGAAACAAATTTTGAAGATTTAGAGTTTAGAAAACTTCCAGATGACGTTTTCCAAGGTCAGTTCCTGGTTGAAGAACAAGAAAATTTAATGGATATCACTAAATTTAGCAATTATGAAAAATTAATAAGAGTCTATGCGTGGGTGAAAAAAATTGTTTAAAAGTTTAAAGAGAAATCCGACGTATACAGTAGATTAACCACTGCTGAATTATTGAAAGCAGAAAACGATCTTATAAGATTTGAACAAAGGAGATTTTTCAAAAAAGAATGCGAAAATTTGAAAAACGGCGATTCAATAGAGAAAGACTCCATCTTGTTTAGCTTTCTACCTTTCTTAGATGAGAACGATATCATACGATTAGGAGGAAGGTTAGAGTTCAGTGATTTATCAACGGAAGAGAAGCATTCTATTATTCTTCCGAAACATTCCTGGTTGACCAATTGTTCGTAGAGAACACGAAAAAGTGATGCACAATGGAACAGCTTACACATTGGCAAGAATTCGATAGCATTTTCGGATTCCCAAATGACGTCAGTTAGTGAAGAGCGTCATAAAAAATGCCTGATATGTCAAAAATATCTTTCAAAATCTGCTTAACAAATTACTGCACCTTCGCCAGAAGACAGAATTAATTCCTCGCAACCATTTTCAGTTAGTGGGCTTGATTTCGCCGGACCTATCTACGTGAAAAATGTTAAAGAATTGAAGAAGTCTTATATAGTTATATTTACATGCGCCGTAACCAGATCCATATATCTTGAACTTGTAAGTGATATGACAACAAATTCCTTTCTACTTGCATTTCGAAAATTCTTAGGCAGACGAGAAAACTGCAAAGTTACTCAGATGACGCAAAAACCTTCAAAAAATTTAAAGGGGAAATTGAAGACCTTTCGAAAATATTATCAGATAAATTGATTTTGGAATTTTTCACTAAAGAGAGAATTGTTTGGAAGAATATAGTAGAACGAGCTGCATGGTGGGGAGGGTTCTATGAACGCTTACTAAAATTCACAAAAGACTATTTGAGAAAGATTACCGGAAAGGCTCTACTGAATTTCGAGGAAATATCAACCTTACTTGTAGAGGTAGAAGCCGTCCAGAATATGAGACCTTTAACTTTCGTTTACAGTGAAAACAATGAACCATTGCCCCTCACACCTATGCATTTTTTTGAATTTCGGCAAAGAACCATGTTTTCCTATTAATGTGGCAGAATTAATAAAACACGGATCGAACAGATCTTTTCTTCTTAAAAGAAAGAAATATCAATCCTTGTTGTTGAAACAAATTTGGGTCTAATGGAAAAGACATTACTTATTAGATCTTCGAACTGCGCATACTTTAAAAAATCCAAATTGGAAAGCAGAATTGAAAGCAGGAGATGTTGTTTTAATACAAGAAGATTTTAAAAATAAACTGCTTGGGAAACTTGGAAAAATCGAGAGAGCTATTCGTGGACTTGATAATAACGTTCATTCGTATGAAATCAAAATGTCGACAAGTCTTTTAAAAAGATCCGTCCAGAATTTATATCCTTTAGAACTATAGACAATCTTTAAAAATGTTTTAAAACTCTAAAATACTACTTTCTTTTCGTATTTGATCCTTTATCTTACAAGC
The DNA here is from genome assembly GCA_030067965.1 of Latrodectus elegans. Classification (NCBI taxonomy): domain Eukaryota; kingdom Metazoa; phylum Arthropoda; class Arachnida; order Araneae; family Theridiidae; genus Latrodectus; species Latrodectus elegans. The sequence goes on from CM057815.1 coordinate 7,265,166, forward strand.
TTAAATTTAATTTAGTTTAATTTGTTCAATTAGTTAATATTTGTATGATTTAGTTTAGTTTATATTTATGTTTTTTATTATTGTGTTCTTATTTAGATATTACATTTAAATTTGAAGAATTGTAATGGTAAGTTACGAATTTGATTCTTTTATTTGATTAATTTGATATTGATCGTGAACTCCTCACAGAGTTCAGATGGGGAGTGTGTGCAGAAATTTCTGAATCTTGTCATCAGATGGCGCTACACCGCCATAGTAAAAGAGTTAATAAAAATATGTATATATAATCAGTTAGAATAAAGCCATGTTTAGCATAACATCATAGTCGACATTTTTCGTTTCAAAATGTACGAAATCAAATTCGAAGTATGCACTCGTTATCATGGCAACATTTCTTCTTCTCCAAAAATTTCAGAATTTGGAATCATGGATCATAAGAAAACTGTGTCAGAAGCAACCTCTATATAGTTAAAAAAAAAAGGAGTTTAACTAGTTCCATATATTTAACTTATTTTACGGGCTTCTTCGTAGAACAACAGCAGACTGTGATTCCAGTGAAATATCGGCAACAAACTCTTTAAGGCCAAGGTAATCAACTTGTTCAACTTTCTCATTTCAAGCAAAGAATTTATTTTGTCCAATTAGATTCTTCTCTAGACTGCTTATATTTTGAAACTCTCCCAATTTATATTATTTTTACGATATAAGTATAATATCCCACCCTAAGTGATTTCACGCCAAATCTAGCGATCTTTCTTTTAACTATAGTGTTGCAGTTGTGATTTTTTTGCTTTTTGGATTTTTTTTTTATTGCCAGATTTGGTTTTCCTCGTGTTCTACATAACTTTTACATCATAATTATATATATGGTTCTTTTCACAGTTCTCCTTTCAATAACATTATAACATTTGAAGTTTTTTTTTTTGCTTTTATTTTGAAGTTTTTTTACATTTTAATTCGAAGCCGTTTGCCCTTTATTTGTTGTAATGTTTCTTTGTCAACAGCTTCCAAACAGCGTAAGCTAATCTTTTTTTCCAATTACTTTTTGTAAATTCATTATTTTTTCTTTTACATTTTTTCGAATGCCTGGTATACATAGTATTCAGAAATTACAAGAGAGAATTTTGAGTAAAATTAAAGAAATTAACGATGGAAACTCTAGTTTTTCAAGCTCCAAACCAACACTTTGAAACCCAGGAATTGTGAATAAAATTTTATTATTTCACTGAAGATACATAATTGTTTTTTACGAATCTTGGATTATTAAAATGCTGTAATTGCACAAAATAAGGGTAGGAGATGAAGGTGAAGTCTAAGAAAGGTTATTGTGATGGTTTCACTTTGGCTTGTAGAAAAATTATTTGAGGGAAACAAAATAACCATGAGAAATCAAAAGTACCTGGTTCACGGTTTCTTAATCAAATTAAAATTGCTTGAGATTTTGTTCATTACCTATAAAATTTTGAAAGGAACTGGAACAGAACAAATGACTGAGGAGAATACTTTTGCAAAAACTGTTTTGGCAGTTTATTAATGAGAGGATTTTAGATTATATGGAACTTTCATCAAACAATTAGAGGGTAGGGTGATGTGTGGTAGAAACAGACAATTCAAAATTTGGCAAATGCATAAGGGGCATAGGATAGAGGGCTAGTGAATGTTTGGAGGCATTGAGAGTGGTTTCGACAAAGTTGTTTGATTTGTTGTACAAGATAGAACGCATGAAACTTTATTGGCGATTAAGCAGTGGGTTCCAACTGACACTTCCGTGTATTCCTATTTTTAGAAGAGATCGTCGTACTCAAGAGAGATTCGATCCTTTCAAAATCAATCATAAGTTGACGTCTGGTTATTCTTAAACTGGGTGTTACACGAATACAAGTTAAAATACGAGGAGCAAGCAAAAACGTCGTTACCTACATACAATCGTAGGACAGATTTTAAATTCTACCTTGTGATGTACATGTTTCATAAAGCTTGCCTACCGGCAAATGTTGAGTTTTTAATGAATTTTAAAATCATTTTGGGAGTTAATTGGGAAGAGTACAGAATTAATATAATGAAAAGTATTAAATCCTAATTACAGTAGGTCATTGAAAAAAAATTACTTGCAATTTCTTATTTAAAAAAAAGAAAGTTGTTACAGATTCTTCTACGCTTGACTAAAATAAGTATTTTCTTCAAATAAATGAAAAATAATACTTTGACAAAGAAAAAAAGCTTCATGTTTACAAGGCTATTTTTTGTAGTCAGAATTGGTTTATATGGAATTATATTGATGATAACATATCAGTTTATATTATAGAATTAAAGTCTGCCAATTTTTTTTTTTTGAAAAAACAATTTTGTAGTACAAATTTACACACCGTTTTCTTTACCATAAAAATATTTTATAAAATTATTTTCACTGAAATGTGAAACTAACATAGATGGATTGGACACTAAGAAACAAAATGGCAAGATAAATATCAGCCCAGTACTTATTGTAATTTATTATATTCACACAAATTTAACATTTTCAACAATTGATGCTTAAAACAGTAAATATCACCAAACATATTCGACATGTGAGTTTGTGATCACATGAAGTAAATTCATTATTGTTATTTTCTTGTCTCTTTAACCGCTTGTTTTGGAGAGCTGCCAAACGAAACGTAACAGATTTTCATTCATTTTTCCAGAAATTCTTTTTAAATTTTTTATTATGTGATTTAAAAGTTTCTAAAATGTGTATTTTTGGAACTTTGGGGAAATTCTTATTCTAAAAACATGTGTTTCACTTAGCAACGAAAAAATGTAGCAGAGTTTGCTAATTGGGGGGGGGGCATATTTTTTAATTCCATTTTTACTACTATTTACCTCTCGCTATTTTCCGTATATATTTACAAAATGAGACCCCAATACTATCATTAATATGTCTTTTTAAAGGTTCGAAGAGAAATTGCATGGAAGGAGTTCGTGTTCCTACTTTTGCAAGTACTTTCTATTCGTGTAACTTAACAGAATTTATGATTAAAAGTTCTTTAATGTAAGTGTTAAATGTAGGAAATACGTTTTCCATGATTTTCTGTACATAGTAAATTAAAAATACTGCTTTTGCTACTCTACATTGCAGATAACTGCTTGACAATCGTTTCCGTGTCGATGCAGATGTTTTAGTGATTAAGAAAGCTTACGCTGAAATCTATTTATGTGCTTAGGGTATATTGTTTGCAAGGATTGTGAAAATTTTAAGGGTGAAATAGTGGGAACATCATTTGCTATCGATATATTGGAATGTTGTTCTCAATAAATAATTTGTTTGTTTTTTTTTTATCGGTCCTTAGCCAACTAATTAGTCACTCACCAATTCAAGTCATAACGAAAACACACTAGTTCATTTTTGTTGAATGAAATTAATTGCTTAAAAATCTTAGGAAAGCACCACCCTCCTATTGATTCCAAGTCATTGAGATATGTTTGGAAATAAATAGGTTGATAAATTTCCAAAGAGGGACCTCTCACGTCATGACATCCTCTGCCTCTAGTAACATCAAATAAATAATTTACAGGAAATTAAAAAATAAACATTAATGCCTCCTTCTATACTAATGCAGCTGTGGACTAGAGATAGAGTGTTGAAATTTGTAACGAAATTAGTAAAATCCTCATTTCTTGGTTTCGATTTCCTGGAATTGCTTGCATTCCTTTCTTACTAGACATGACTTATTACAAAAAAAATGTACATTTTATTGGTGTCAAATACTCAGCTTGTTGCCCTCCATGCCACCATGGAGGTATGATAATTCAACAATTTCTAAATTTAATTCTTTTTATGCTTAATCATCACTTTATTCTGCTGATCAGAAATTAAAAAAATAGATGCCTAAGTCTGGAGTAGAATAAAAAAAATGTTTTCCAGATACCTCCACTTAAATTTACAGATCTTATCTTGGGTGATCTAACTAACGTAAGCATTGAAATTAACCCGTTTATAAATACCCAATGCAAACAGTTATATTTTGCTTAGGAGATGTATACTTTATAAATATTATAAAATAAAAACATTTTAAATCACTTTGAATAGCTGTATGCATTTTATTACGTAAATTGTTCGGTACATCAACTAATTGTTTTCGTTGACTTATTCAATCCTACGTAACCTCAGTCTAGACCAGGTCCACTATCAAAAATATCTTCAAATAATCATAAACCACAAGAGGATTGATAAATCTGCCCTTCCTGTTAAGACCCGCACAGTTAATCAAGTGATTTGGAGAGGACTACACCGATCAAATATGTCATAACTTTTTACCCTTATTAGCAGAGACATCAATTGATGAAAAGTACTAATATTTGAGAAAAAAATTCGCGGTGTAATTTGTTTATTTCTAATTTTAAACTTATTTAATGTTTTTAAATATCAACACATTTCAAGTTTTCAATTTGATTAATAGTTTCTTTTAGTTTATAAATATATGTTCTAAATTTTGCTACATATTCCGTAAATGTCTCAGATTAACATTTACAAAGTAAGTTTTTATGTTAAATATGATGCATGCATCATGGCATTGCTTAGAAAAATTATTGAAACTGGCGTATGTGCAGGATTGTAAGTTTTAGGTGCATAAGGATTCACAATATATTCGCAAAACTTTACATAAAAATATGAAAATTTTACAATTTTCAGGATAATATTTTCTACATTCGGATTTCAAGCAGAAAGTTAAATAAATAAATTAATTTAAAAATATACTTTATGAACAGGTGATTCGAAAATGTGTAACATACATATATATTAATTTTATAACTGATCCAATAGCGTAATTTGCTCCATTTGTTAAATAAATATATGTTGGCTCTTCCTTTTTATTTAAAAAAGAAACGTTAAAATTAAAATGATGATATCACATTTCATATAAGAAAGGAAAATAATATATTTCAATAATATGATTAGTTTTCAAATGATTATAAACTGTTGACTTAGCAACGGTTACTCAACAGTTTAATTGATAAACTGTTGACTAACCGTTGCTAAGTCACAGTTTAATCATGTACTTAGCAACGCTTAAAACTTTCACGCTCTTTTATCATATTCTTCTATTTAATAAGGCTTTTCGATGGTAATAAGTTAGTACGGAAGTATATGAAATAAAAAGCATTATATAATTTTTCTTATTATATAAAATAATTTAATGAAAATTTTAGGCATGAAAAATAAGATCAATAATGTTTCAGACCAATTTTCTTTTCTAAAGTTATGCCTGTCTTGCATTGGAATATTAGAATGCCAGAACAAGATCATAAGAATATGTTCACTCTTCCTAACATTTCTAAACCATATTTTTATGGCAGAAATGTGGTTTGCTTGGATTTATTCATCATATTTCTTTAAAACGGATATCAGGCTGAATGGATTTTATTGCTTGTCCCATGTATTTCAAATCATTGCTTGGCATTATTTACGCGATGAAAGAAAAAATATCATATCCATTTTGAAAAAAATTGCAGAATTGCGCCGAAAATATGATAATTGTATTCCTCAAAAATACAATTTGAATTTTATAATTACTGCTGTTTTAATTTACCCAATTACATATGTCGCAACAATGATGCTAATAAGCAACGAAAAGTATGAAAATGAGTTTCTTGAACTCATGCTGTATGGATATTCATTAAGCGATACGTTCGTTAGAAAATCATATATAGCTATAAAATTATTAACTACTCTTGGCATAACATTGTTAATTTCTTCTCTCGAGACGCTGTTGTTTTTAATATGTTGTGTTTACACTTCAACATCTTTGATGAAGTTGGAGCAAGATATGAAGGTTTTATCAGATGCTCATTGCTTTTGTACTCGCTGGAATGAGTACACTGACAGGTATATTGCGATCATCAACAACTCAAAAGATTTGCAACGAGCATTTTCCCGTTCTTCATATTATCTGTGCTCATCTTGTATTTTATCTGTTTTTTCTATATTTTACATATTTCTGAATGTGATTGAATTAAATCTAGATTACATACCGATGATTTGCGAGTGTCTCTCATATATGGTATATAATTTAGTCTGTTTGTATGCTGTATTTGAATGTGCCGGTGAAATTCCTATTGCGATTCTCAAAGTCAAAGGTGCATATTACGAAATTTACACATCTTACAAAGTCAGATACAACCGTTTGTATAGTTACTTAAAGAAATCTGCCATGAAGGATATGATCGAAATTCCTGAAGTTGTATTAAATGGTAACAACATTCTGTTTTATACGAAATCAAATTTTTTCGCTCTTATGGGTACGATTATTACATTTGCACTTATCATATCGACAATTGATCGTCAAAATCAAAAATGTCCTTGAAAAATTGCTTTCTAACGACTGTTGCTAAAATTGCAAAGCTTCTGAGTAACTATGCTATTCTTAGATCTTAATGTGAAAAATAAATAAATAAATAAAATAATACAACCGTTTATTTTTCTTTTTTTAAGAAACGTCTTACATTTGTTTATTGCTTTCAAGCATTTTCCGATAAAAAGGAAAAAAAAAATAACAAAATGAAAGGAAATCAAGTATACATATTAGACACAGAATATTGTTAACACTTTGAGATAAACATGAATAAAAAACAAATATTTTTTAATGAAAAAGAAACTCAGTGTTTCCAGAGTTTTAGGAAAATTATTTTTGGAATAAATCATTTTGAAAAAACCCCTAAGTTCCCCCCAATTCCAATGCTATATTATATTCTTCAAAATTAAATACTTTATTACACGAATAAAGAATTGTTTAGTGCCAATCTCAATAAAATCTGACAAGCTCTACTCAATTGAAATAATATTTTGGATTTTGGAAACCTTTATAGATTTCGCATTTCATATATTTAATAATTTCGGAGTATTTGTTGTTGTAATGCAGTGGTGCTGAACATTCGGCCAATCACAGCACATTTTGAACCCAAAAATTGTAAGCGAACCAAATACAAGATTATTTTTATTTATTAATAAATCGAGTACATTTTCATTTAATTTTGTTTGGATATATATATATATATATACATTTAAAAATTTCTATATCTTTAAATACGTAAAAAAATATAAGATAAAAATATCTTGATATTAAAGATAAGTTTTTTTTCATTATTTATAGACTTTTACTTTATTTAATATTTTGAGAGAAATATTTTAAAAGAATTCCATTTTTTTTTGAGAGAAAAGTGTCTGTTTTGAATTTCATAAATATATTTTTATCACAAACTTTTTTTTTCAATATAAATGCATTATTGAAATAGCATAAATTTTACTCCTTTTAATTTACCAATATAACAACCTATTTTAAATACACCAATTACAAAACTTATAAAATCTGGTCATTTTATGGAAACCTGTAAATAATGGGTAAGTAATAGAAAACTTTACAGTCAAACTATGACATGCATCATGAATAAGTATGCTGCAAAAGCCATATTTAATATAAAACAAATACCTGATAATTAATGTGAAGGCTGTCATTGTCTTCTGCCAGTTTATTGTATTCTGGTACACATATGTTGTTAAAGCCAAACTCACACAATTATTCAGGTGTTTATTTGTAGTTTTCAATTTAGATTTTGCCTTTAAATGTTTCATGATCGAAAATCCATTTTTATTTAACGCAGTTTAACAAAGATGAGTAGATTTAAATCAGTGAAACAGTCTCAAACATTTTTTTTTCATAAGGGGATTATGAAATTTTAAACTTGGATATTACTTTGAGTTCTAAATTACATAAATGACGAAAGTTTGTACATTTGAATTTGAAATTGAATTGGATGAATTGGCACTTAGTTATTTTAAATCGTTTTTCAAGATATCTCTCATGACTATAAATGATTTTATTATATTTCAATGTTTCGAAACATTAATGAATGGTGATTTTTAAAATATGTTTTTTTCATGGTACCTAATCGGCCTGGACATGCAAAACAATCGGTTAGCACATTTGCGCTCGGGAGCACAAGATTAGGCTCTGCTGTTGTTCAGTATTGTTGAAATACTTTCAAGAGTTAAGTACAAACATAACAGTAACGTGATCCACAGAAAATTTCACTTCAAGCTATTGACAGTTCGCGAACGAAAAAGATTGAAAATAAAAATAAATTTTTAAACAGGGAAAATCTTTGAAATGAACACTTCCTGGATATTTTTTGGACCACAAACATTTGACAAAAATAGCTTTTTTTATAAATGGAGCTTAGTAGACTTGTGAAAACATCTCAAGTTTTTTTAAAAATAGTTGCACAATATAAATGTTATCCTTAAATGAAAGTAAAAATTAAAATAAGAGGTTTTAGAATTAAAATTTTGAAGAATTTCCGTCATTGTCTTAACAGTGATATTCGATTCACAAATATTCTTATAAATTACATTTTACAAGAACTATGTTTGTAACATAAATAAAATTTGCTTTATTTGATTATTTTTCTTAAAATTTAATTATTTTATGCATGAATTAGTTAGGGAAGAGGAAGATTCGTATCAAACACCATCACATTCCTAATAAGATTTGTGATCGACCGGAATGTTTGCTGACAAATACAGCAAGAATTTACAACCGAATGACGTTTGTTCAAGAACTACAAATCAAATACTTAGAACATAAAATATAATCAGTTAATATTATAAATTAATAGTATTTATAACATTACCAATTAAATTAATTTAATATTATTTATTAATAGTGAAAAATAAAGGTAGCTGTATAAGGAAATACAATTTATTTTTAAATTCAAAAACATCTACTATTTAAGCAATTTACTGTAACAACTTATTTTATATAAAAAATTAATTGTAAAACTGAGTTTGAGAGGTTAGTAATAGATTTATTTATAATACATACATTATATATATATAATGTATGTATATATAAATATATATATATATATATATATATATATATATATATATATATATATATATATATATATATATATATATATCTTATATATATATATTTATATATATATATATTTATATATATATATATATATATATTTATATATATATATATATATATATATATATATTTATATATATATATATTTATATATATATATATATATATATTATATATATATATATATATATATATATATATTTATATATATATATATTTATATATATATATATATATATATATATATATATATATATATTTATATATATATATATTATATATATATATATATATATATATATATATATATATATATATATATATATATATTTATATATATATATATTTATATATATATATATTTATATATATATATATATATATATATATATATATATATATATTATATATATATATATATATATATATATATATATATATATATATATATATATATATATATACTCTATGTAAAAATATATTTATTTTTAAATAATTTTGTCTGCTTAACACGTGTTAAGTAAAAGCAAAGTATTGAAAAAATATTAGATTATAATTGAATAATTTTAAAATAGTTGCACAATATAAATGTAAAACTGATACTAATAAAGTGGGAAGTAAAAACCAGCTTAAATTGTTTGAAAATCAAGTCGCTAATTATTCCCATTAACATTCGTAATTTTTACGAATGTTAATGGGAATAATTAGCATAATATTAGAAAATTATTTAATTCTTTACTATCAAAATTCATCTATTTGCATGGCAATTTTATATGATTTGTAAGTTTTCTATAATATTATTATTATTTTCCAAATTATATATGTCAACTTATATTTCTCATTAGATAATTGAAGAAAATAGCAGAGAAAGTCACCTGAAAAAAACACACAGTGACATCAACTACTTAATTCACATGAATTTTCTTTTGGTAAATTAGATATTACGTATAAGAATCACTTCCGTCAAAATTTTGTTTTGGCTGTGAAAAGGACTTATCATGTAAAACTTGTTAGAGAGTATTTTTATGGGCATTAACTCTGCTGAAGAGAATACTAAAACAGACACAGGTTTCTGATGTTTCATTGTATAGGATTTTGATGTTCGGGGCTCCCCTTAACCTAAATGGAACCCTTTGGGGAAAGACTTCTTTATGACCCCATTTCTTTTTTATATTTCAGTAATGTACAGAACTTTATGGAAGTATTTTTTGAATTTTTCGATTCATTATAGATTCACAACAAGGAAAGCGCCTAGAATTCAAAAACTTCTTATAACACATTAACACACTTCTTATAACCATTTTGGGATATATAAAATATCAGCTTTTGATTATTGAAATTTCTCCATTGTAATTGCAAAATGTTAGCAAAATTTCTGCTAATTAAGACATGGATTTATAAAATTTAGACTTTCTTTATTAATCTATCGAATGAAAATACGATAGATAAATAAAGAAGCTCAAATAAAGCTGACCTTTTTAGGTAAGTTAAAATAAACTTTCTGTTCGATTTGGGATCCCACTCTGATGTGGAGGTACGAGGCAACTGCTCCACATGCCCCTTCCATAATCAGGCTCTGCCGATGGTGCTTATTAACAGATATACTTCTTTTTCATGATATCCCTAATTAAAAAATAGTACACTTTTGATTCTATGATTAAATCCAATTCTGGTTTTGCATAAAAATATCCTGATCCCTTATGGCCTAAAAATAATCCATTATCAATCTCTTGAAATCTTTTGAGTCTATTGATATTTTTAATCCAACAATAATGAACAGATTACAGATTTTTTCCATATAAATCTATCGTTTTTATTTTTGGTGATATACTTGTTGAATGCATTTATTCATCATTATCATAAATACTGGCATATAAACTATTAAATTTTAAAATATTTTTAATATAATCCAATGCAGCTGGAAATTTAATTTCCTTAACATTTAACATTTTTTTATTTATATAATTATTCTAATTTGTGGCTCTCTTACTACAGGATGAATAGCAAATAAAATAGATCACTTGAAGCTATCATTATCATTACTTTTCCTATTCATAACAGCTCTCTAAATTCCATTTATTCAACTAAATCAATATGAGTTCAATAATATAGATGTTCATATTTATTGATTCTAAGATCTAAGAATTTTAAAAGCCTCCAAACTTTGCCTTTAGCAGTAAAAAATTACCTGATTCTTTAATTTACTTAATCGTTAAAATCATTTAAATCGGATAATTCTGAAATGACTTTCGTGGCTGTTTTAAATAAAAGTTATTTAAATTCATTTCCATATTTAACATAAATACAATATAATTCAAGATTTACATTGCAATAAAATATGTGAGAATATTTAATATAATTTCATTAGTAAAATACATTCTCACAATACTACTAATAAATCAAGATCAATATTGCAGGATGTGTAATGTACCAAAAATATTTGATTATGTTTTAAAATCTGAAAACTTAAAATATTTGATTATAAAAAATACAATTTTGATTTCTTTTATGCGAATTTGAAAATTTTTATAATAAAACAAGACAACAGATACAAGGTGTTACAAATTTCTAAATAATTATTGTATTTGTCTTAAAATATCTCTGACAAATCTGAAATATTCCCATTTTGGCCAAAATTTGCGGTATTTAGACGCATTATACGTTAAAAGCGGGTTTTTTAATGATGATGATTTTTCGAGAAAACTTCGTGTTTTGACGGCAGTTTGAGAGATTCTGGGCGACTTGGCGAGAAAGAGATACTTCTGGAAACATCCATCACCTAAGCTCTGGGACTATTATTTAGAAAGATAGCCTAAAAGCTTCCTGAACCTTGGTGAAACTGGCAGATTTCTCCACCAAGTCAGGTATAAATACCGCAGCCAGATATAAAAGTGAAGCAATAAATTATTACAACTTGGAATAGCTCTTAATATTGTTTACTTCATCAGCAGCTACCTTTCCATAGAAAATTCCATATTTAATTAAACAACTGTATCTCTTCAACTAGACCAATAAATGCAGAAGTGCCACAGGGAAGCATATTATGTCCTATTCATTATCTATTTTATACAGTAGACTTTCCAGAAAATGATGATATGCATAGCCTTATAGCCTTTTATGCAGGTGATATTGGAAATGTTGTTACATCAAAAAACCAAAATTTTGAAATATCTAAACTCCAAAATAATATTTCTGATATTGAAGATTGGTGTAATAACTGGAAAGTAGATATAAATGCATAAAAATCAAAAGTAATAGTCATAAACAGAAAACCATGAAAATATAAACTCAATAATGATCTCTATATATTTGACCAACAAATAAAGAAAGTCAATAAAGCAACATATCTTGGACTTCTCATCAATAGAAAACTTATCTTGACTGAACATCTTAAATCCAAAATCTGTTCTGCCTGGAACACATATTTTAAAATTAAAGTTCTCATATACATATATAGGACCACAATCTAAACTAAACCTCAAGCAAAAAGGGTTACTTTATCTTTGCATAATCAGACCAATCATTACATATGCTTCCCCTGCCTGCTGTTGTCTATCAAATCAAGATAATCAATTTTTAAGAACTTTTCAGAATAAACTTTTAAGAAAAACTGTCAATGCTCCATATTTTATTAGTAAAAAAATTATTAGAAAGGATCTTAATTTAGATGAACTTTCGCAACATATTCAAAAGTTTGGTGTTAATTTCTACAAACATGCATCCAAATGCACTGCTGGAGACTTCAATAAACTTTTTAATGCTCATGTTCTCCCTGGAGATGCTCAAGTCAGACCTATTGCGGTCTTTCACTCTCATCGGACGCAATACTTTTCTAAGGATTTTACATAATTTAATTACTTTCAAATTTTATTTACACTTTAAGCTTTGCAAATAATTATTACCAGCTGAGATGCATGATTAGATGTCTTAGGGCAGGTACTCAATTTTTAATCAACAAAGAAAAAGAAGTGAAGAAGTTTTAGGAAGACTGTTAGTGAGTGAGTGAAGACGATTAGTCGTGATGGCTAATTCTCTGTCTGAGGTATTTGAGACCTGTGATTGGAAGCTGTTACTTATTGTATCTGACGAATTATAGATGTATATTTGTGATTGTTACAGCTGGTATATCTAGAGGAATTTTTACGAATAAAATTCTTCTGTTCATTAAATGTCTGTTTTATTCAACTCTTAATAGACACGAACCCCGAAGTGCGGTATAATATAAAATCAAACTGTCGTGTCGCCAGAATGGACAATGAAAGCCATTTTTAAAAATTTGTTAAAGTGTATCCTTTATAAATGATGATGCACCAATTCAGACTTAAAATATACGTGAGTATAGCAAAATTCATTAAATTCAAAATTATTTGAGGATTAATTCAGAACTAATTCAATGAGTAATTCACGAATGAAATACTAATTTTATTAAAAGATTGAATTCAAAGACTAAGATTAATATGATTACATTGAATTAAAATTTCAATATATACACAATTTTAAAAAAAAATCTGATTTAGTAAAAAGTATAATAAAGGAAATTCAAAGAAATTTCCCAAAATTTTAATTTAGTGACCGATTTATTTAGTAAGCTAAAAATACCGAGAATTAGAATACAATAATTTAAAGTACCTAAAAAGTATCATAAATCACACAAAAACTAGGAAAATTGAGTAATTCAAATGAAAAGAAAGCATCTAGAGAATAGAACACGAATTGCTAACGTGTATTCCCGCTTTCTATGTTTTTACACCCCCCCCTTCTCGATAAACGAAATTAGTTGAATTGTGTTATTCAAATATAACGAAACCAACTACAGAATAGAACTCAAATTTTGAAAGTGTATTAACACTTATCACCCCATCTCGATAAACGAAACTAGGTAAATTGAGCAATCCAATAGAAACAAACAAAATAGACAACAGAACTTAAATTTTGAAAATGTATTCCCACTGTCTATGTTCTTGTGTACGGAGAGGAAGGAAGAGCTCCCTCCTCCCACCTCTCAGTGTTTTTATGTACGAAAAAGATAGATGTCTAATTTCATATCACAGTTTTTTTCCATATAATCTGATGTGCTTAACATCGTCACCTTGACATTCAAGAATGAATCAAGTTCTCTGACGTTATACAAAATAAATCAAGTAAAATAATGGAAAATATTAAGTCTAAAAATTAAGAAAGAAAAAAAAAACTATGTATCGGAAACAAAAAACCACAGAATAGAGATTTTTCAAATTTTATCCGTAAAAGGGAGTTCAAATTACACGATTTCCTGTTGTGATTGAACTACACATAAGGTACAGCCTCTTATTGTTAATGATGAACCCAATGGTGCAAGCTTCAGCGGGTTATAATTTCCAATAGCAAACGTGTATATAGCTTTTAGGGTAAAACAACGGGTAAGAAAAAAGGTATGTTGTTTACTTAAATGTACAAAACACAGTTTTACGCCGCAGAATGAAGTGTGTAGCACATGCCAGGTAAAAACAAGTTGAATAAGGTGTGAACTTTCTATGTAGTTACGAAGCAGTTAAATATTAAAATCATGATACTTTTCAACAGCGTTCCATTGCATTTCCTAATGGTGGCATATTGGAAAAGACAGAAACGCATACTTTGTAAGGAACAAAATCAGTTCCATTTTCAGAAAAAAAAAAAAAAGGATATATTGTATAAAGTTGTTATATTTTAAAAACAGTTACTTTTTTTGTGAGAATATAGAAAGAAAGGTAATTGAATGCCTTAAACATATTTCCTCTTTTTCTTAGTGGTAACACAAAAAGCATAATTTTAAAAAAGAAGTTAAGAAAATATCGCATCTTAATTTGAAGTGAGATGAGTTCTAGAATTGAATGTCTTATTGCTTAAATTATATCACACCATAGAAAATTTTTCAATGAATTCAAATCATATTAAACTATATTTTAATTTAATCAACAAGGACGCTTATAAGAATTGAGCTCTGCCTTACAATCGAGGCTTTTTGTTGTTGCTTAGTACGTTTCTACTTCCCTCTTTTCTGCCATTGAGAGTATAATTCGGTTTTATGACCTACGGTAATTATATCTCGTCTTAATAGGCACTATTACATTCCTTAATTTTTAGCAACAATTTAGAGAAACCCTGAATATTTATTAATTATTTTGTTATGAATATGAAAGAGCATATACCTTAAGAAATGCTCTTTAAAATAATATTTTTTTACAATTAGAGTATCGTTCATTGATTCATAGTAAATAGAACAAAATATACAGGATTTAGAACTGAAATATCATGCATTATTATAAAGTTTTATACTGAAATAAATGAAGAGATCAAGCTACTGACAAATAATTTATTAATTGCAATGGAATTAAATATTTTCATAATATATGCATATAATTTTTACAGTTGTTAATTATTTTTAAGTTTTCAGTTTAAAAATTTTTCTTAGAGATATGCATTAAAATATAAATTTTATGCTCAAATATATGATATTTTGATTATTTAAGACTCAAGTTTAAAATAGTGCTTCTGTCTGCTGCTTCAGAAAACGGTGGTTCGAAAACTTGAATTCAAATATTGAAAAAAATCATCATTTGTATGCTTTGAAAACAAAATTTATCTTCACAAAATACGGCACGAAGGACGCATGCATGCCAAATTCTAAACGTTTTTTAAGAAGAAACGTTGCCAAGTTAACATATTGTGATGTCTCGCGATGACTTTAATAGTAGAGTTGCCAAAAGAGAACTTTCTACATAATTCTTGCAGTTCTCCATCTCTATTATGTAATAAAAACAAGATTGCCAGATGAAGAAGTAAATATGCAAAAATCACCCAACTCAGAATTTGGCGAGCTGGATTATTCAGCATTTGTGCCCAAATTACATTAAAAAATACAGATTATATAGTCTTGGAATATATCCGAGCATCCATTTCTGCCAGTTAAGTAAAGGGGTCGACACTTGAACTCTGAATTTTCTCTATACTTTTTGCCGCACTGGAGGATGACATTGTTTCCTATTTTAATTGTAAGGCGCATAGGATCTCCCAACCCGAAAATATTCCGAGGAGTCGGAAATAGAACCTGCTATTTCTGATTATATTCCTCTCTAGACTCCTTATATTATGAAACTCTCCCAATTTACATTATTTTAAAGATCTAAGTATAATATCCAACCCCAAGTGATTTCACGCCAAATCTAGCGACCTTTCTTTTAAGGACAGTGTTGCAAATGTGATTTTTGTTGCTCTTCGGAATTTTTTTATTACCAAATTTGGTTTTTCTCATGTTCTACATAACTTTTACACCATATATATGGTTCTTTTCACAGTTCTCCTTTCAATAGCATTTGAAGTTTTTGTTTTGCTTTCATTTCGAAGTTTTTTACGTTTTAATTCGAAGCCATTTGATATTTATTTGCTGTAATGTTTCTTTGTCACCAGCTTACAAACAAACTAAACTAATCTTTTTTTTCCAATTTCTTTTTCTTAATTTATTATTTTTTTCTTATACATTTTTCGAGTGCCTGGTGTACATGGTATTTAGAAATTACATGAGAGAATTTTGAGTAAAATTAAAAAAATAAACGATTGAAACTCAAGTTTTTCAAGCTCCAAAAAAACACTTTGAAACTCAGGAATTGTGAATAAAATTTTACGATTTCATTGAATGCAGGATACATAACTGTTTTTTAATTTTTTTTGACGAATCTTGGATAGTTAAAATATTGTAATTGCACACACACACACACAAAATATGGGTAGGAGATATATATGAGGTCTATAAAAGGTTATTCGATGGTTTTACTTTGGCTTGTAGAAAATTATTTGGGAGAAACAATATAAAACTGAGAAATCATTAGTGCATGGTTCATGGTTATCTAATAAAATTAAAGTTGCTTGATATTTTGTTCATTACCTATAAAATTTTGATAGGAACTGGAACAGAACAAATGACTGAGGAGAATTCTTTTGCAAAAACTGTTTTGGCAGTTTATTAATGACAGGATTTTAAATTATATGGAACATTCATCTAAAAATTAAAAGGTAAGGATATGTGGTAGAAATAGACAATTCAAAATTTGACAAATGCATAAGGGGCATAGGATAGAGGGCTAATGGTTGTTTGGAGGGATTGAGAGTGGTTTGGACAAAGTTGTTTGTACAAGATTGAACGCATTAAACTTTATTGGCGATTATACAGTGGGTTCCAACTGACACTTCCGTGTATTCCTACTATTAGAAGAGATCGTCGTACTCAAGATAGATTCGATCATTTCAAAGTCAACCATAAGTTGACGTCTGGTTATTCTTAAACTGGTTTTTACACGAATAAAAGTGAAAATACGAGGAGACATGCTAAGACGTCGTTACCTGCATACAATCATAGGATAGATTTTTAATTCTATCTCGTGATGTAAATGTTTCATAAAGCTTGCCTACCGGCAAATATTGGTTTTTTAATGAATTTATTAAAATCGTTTTGGGAATTAATTGGGAAGAGTACAGAATTAATCAAATGAAAAGTATTAAATCCTAATTGCAGTCGGTCATTGAAAAAAAATTATTTGCAATTTCCTATTTAAAAATAAGCAAGTGGTTACAGATTCTTCTATGTATGACTAAAGTACGCATTTTTTTCAAATAAATGAAAAATAATATTTTGACAAAGGAAAAAAAAGCTTTATGGTGACAAGGCTATTTTTTGTAGTCAGAATTGGTTTACATGGAATTATGTAGATGATAATAAATAAGTTTATATTGTAGAATTAAAAACTGCCAATTTTTTTTATAAAATAATTTTGTAGTACAAATTTACACACCATTTTCTTTACCATAAAAACGTTTTACAAAATTATTTTCACTGAAATGTGAAATTAACATAGGAAATGTGAAATTAACATAGGAAATGTGAAATCAACATTGGACACTAACAAACAAAATGGCAAAATAAATATCAGCCCAGTACTTATTGTAATTTATTATATTCACACAAATTTAACATTTTCAACAATTGATGCTTACAACAGTAAATATCACCAAACATATTCGACATGTGAGTTTGTCATCACATGAAGTAAATCCATTATTGTTATTTTCTTTTTCTTTTACCGGTTGTTTTGGAAAGCAGATAAACCGAACATAACAGATTTTCATTCATTTCTCTAGAAATGACTTTTAGGTTTTTTATGCTATTATGTGATTTAAAAGTTTCTAAAATGTGAATTTTTGGAACCTTGTTAAAGCTCTCATTATAAAAGCATGCGTTTCACTTAGCGACGAAAAAATGTTGCAGGGGTTGCTAATTGGTGGGGGTGTATACTATAGTTCCATTTTTACTACCATTTATCTCTCGCTGTTTTCTGCGTTTATATTATCAAAAAGACACCACTATTATCATTAATACTTCCTATTATATGTTGAAAGAGAAGTTGCATGGAAGGAGTTCGTGTTCCTGCTCTTGCAACTATTTTCTATTCCTGTAACATTACAGAACTTATGATTAAGAAGCCTTTCATGTAAGTGTTACATGTAGGAAATACATTTTCTAGGATTTTCTGTATATAGTAAATTAAAAATACTGCTTTTGCTACTGTACATTGCAGATGGCTTCTTGACAAACGTTTCCTTGTCTATGCAGATGTTTCAGCGATTAAGAAAGTTTGCATTGAAATCGATTTATGTGCTTAGTGTATATTGTTTGTTAGGAATTTGAAAACTTTAACGGTGAAATAATGGGAACATCATTTGCTATCGATAAATTGGAATCTTGTTCTCTGCAAAATATTTTATTTTTATCGGTCCTGTACCTGCTAATTTGTCACTTATCAATTCAAGGCATAACGGAAACACACTAGTTCATTTTTGTTGAATGAAATTAATTGGGCTTAAAAATGTTAGGAAACATCACCCTCCTGTTGATTCCAAGTCATCGAGATATGTTTGGAAATAAATAGGTTGATAAACTTTCCAAAGAGGGACCTCTCACGTCATGACATCCTCTGCCTCTAGTAACATCAAATGAATGATTTACAGTAAATTAAAAAATAAACATTAATGCTTTCTTCTATACTATTGCAGCTGTGGATTAGAGATGGAGTGTAGAATTGTGTAACGAAAGTAGTAAAATCCTCATTTTTTTGGTCTCGATTTCCTGTAATTGCTTGCATTCCTTTCGTACTAGACATGACTTATTACAAAAAAATGTACATTTTATTGGAGACAAGGACTCAACTTGTTGCCCTCTGTGATAAGAGGAGGTGTGATTATTCTTTGATTGCTAAATTTAATTTTTTTTTATACTTCAACATCACTTTATTCGGCTGATCATGAATTATAAAAAAAGATGCCAAAGTCTGGCCTAGAATAAAAAAAAGTTTTCCAGCTACCTCGACTTAAACTTATATATCTTATTTTGAGCAATCTAACTTCCGTAAGGAACAAAAACAATTCTTTTGTAAATACCCATTGCAAACAGTTATATTTTGCTTATATGATTTATACTTCATAAATATTATAAAGAAAATCGTGTTTAATGATTACATTCAATAGCTGTATACTTTTTACTACGTGAATTGTAATGTACTACAATTAATTGTTATTGTTCAATTTCCATCCTACCTAGCCGTATGCTAGACCAGGTCCGCCAGCTAAAATATCTTGAAATAATCATAAAGCAGAGGAGGACTTAATCTGCCCTTCTTGTCAAGACCCGCACAGTTTATCATATAATTTAGAGAAGACTACACAGATCATACACGTCACATAAATTTTTTCCCTTATCAAAAGAAACATCAGTTAAGACAAATTACTAATGATTAAGATAAAAATTCTCAGTATTCATTCGTTTCTAATTTTAAACTGATTTAATGCATTTAAATATCATCACATTTAATGTTTTCAATATGATAAACAGTTACTTTTAATTTATAAAGACGTGCCCTAAATTTTGCTACAAATTCCGTAAGTGTATGAGATTAACTTTTAAAAAGTAAGTTTTTATGCTAAGTATGATGCATGCATAATGGCATTGCTTAGAAATCTTACTGAAACTAGTAAAGGAACAGGATTAAATATTTTATACACCAAAAGATGCGCATTTTATTCGTAAATTTTTTCAAAATATATCAACAGTTTTATTATTTTGAGAGTAACATTTTCTGCACTCTGTTTTTTATGCATAAAGTTAAACAAGTTAAATTTGAAAAAATCCTGGTTAAACAGGTGATTTGAAAATGTGCAGTATCTATAACTGTACTTTAAAAATAAACAGTTTTCTAATTGATGCAACAGCTTAAATTATTCCGTTTGGTAAATAAATATATGTTTACTATCTTCCTTTGTATTTGAAAAAAACATGTTAAAACTAAAAAGATGATATACATATTTCATTTTAGATAAAGTCAATATATATTTTAATAACATGTTAAGTTTTCACATGATTATACTGTTGATCAATCGTTACTTAGCAACGCTTAACAATTTCACGCTCTTTTATCATATTCTTCTATTTAATAAGGTTTTTGTTCGCAACAAGTTACTGTGAAAGTATATTAAATAAAAAGCATTATATAATTTTTCTTACTATGTAAAATAATTTAATGAAAATTTTAAGCATGAAGAATAAGATCAATGGTGTTGCTGACCAATTTGCTTTTCTAAAGTTATGCCTGTCTTGCATTGGAATATTAGAAAGCCAGAACAAGATCATAAAAATATGTTCACTCTTCCTAACATTTCTAAACCATATTTTTATGGCAGAGATGTGGTTTGCTTGGATTTATTCGTCATATTTCCTAAAAACCGATATCAGGCTGAATGGATTTTATTGCCTGTCCCATATATTTCAAATCACTGCTTGGCATTATTTACGCAATGAAAGTAAAAATATCATATCCATTTTGGAAAGAATTTCAGAATTACGCCGAAAATATGATAAATGCATTCCTCAAAAATACAATTTGAATTTTATAATTGCCATTGTAATAATTTACCCATTTATCTACATCGCAACAATAATGCTAATAAGCAACGAAAAATATGAAAATGAGTTTCTTGAACTGTTGCTGTATGGATTTTCACTAAGCGATACGCTCGTTAGAAAATCGTATATTGCTATAAAATTGTTATCAACTCTCGGCATAACTTTGTTAATTTCTTCTCTCGAGACGCTGTTGTTTTTAATATGTTGTGTTTACACTTCAACATCTTTGATGAAGTTGGAGCAAGATATGAAGGCTTTATCAGATGCTCATTTCTTTTGTACTCGTTGGAGTGAGTACACTGACAGGTATATTGCGATCATCAACAATTCAAGAGATCTGCAACGAGCATTTTCTCGTTCTTCATATTATCTGTGCTCATCTTGTATTCTATCTATTTTTTCTATATTTCACCTATTTCTAAATGTGGTTGAATTAAATCGGGATTACATGCCGATGATTTTCGAATGTTTTTCATATTTGGTATATAATTTAGTTTCTTTGTATGCAGTATTTGAATGTGCCGGTGAAATTCCTATTGCGATTCTCAACGTCAAAGGTGCATATCACGAAATTTACATATCTTACAAAGCCAGTTATAACCATTTGTACAGTTACTTAAAGAAATCTGCCATGAAGGATGTGATCGACATTCCTGAAGTTTTATTAAATGGTAACAACATTCTGTTTTATACCAAATCAAATTTTTTCGCTCTTATGGGTACGATTATCACGTTTGCACTTATCGTATCGACAATTGATCGTCAAAATCAAAAATGTCCTTGAAAAATTGCTTTATTACGACTGTTGCTGAAATTGCAAAGCTTCGTAGTAACTATTCCATTCTTTAATCTTAATGTAAAAAAATAAATAAATAAATAAAATAATACAAACGTTTTCTTTTTCTTTTTTTAAGAAAAGTATTAAATTTTGTTAATTTTTTTCCTTTTTATTGGAAAATGCTTTCAAGCATTTTCCAATAAAAAGGAAAAAAATTAACAAAAGAAAAGGAAATCAAATACACGTGCTGGACGCTGAATATTGTTAACACTTTGAGATTAGCATGAAGCAAAAACTGATATTTCTTAAGGAAAAAGTAACTGAGTGTTTCTTGAGTTTTAAGAAAATTATTTTTTGAATAAATCATTTGAGAAAATCCCTAACATCCAATTCCAATGCTATATTATCTTCTTGTAAATTAAATTCTTTATTACCCGAATAAAGAATTGTTTAGTGCCAATCTCAATAAAAATCTGACAAACTCTGTGCAATTGAAATAATATTTTAGATTTTGGAAACCTTTATAGATTTTGCATTTCATATATTTAATAATTTCTGAGCATTTGTTGCTGTAGTGAAGTGATACTCAAGCTATGGCATATGTTGGGCACATTTTGAACTCGAAAATTTGAAGCGAACCATATACAAGATTCTTTTTATTCAGTAATAGATGGCGCAGTTTTTCATTTAATTTTCTTTTGTTGCATATGTATATATTGAAAAATTTCTATACCTTTAAATACATAAAGAAATACAAGATATAATTATCTTAAAATTAAAGTTAAGTTTTTTTCATTATTAATATATATGTAATTTGTTAAATATTTTGAGAGAAATATTTTTAAAATCCATTTTTTTTTAAAAGTCTCTGTTTTGAATTTCATAAACATATTTTGATCACAAACTTCAGTATAAATACATTATTGAAATAGCATAAATTTTACTCCTTTTAATTTACCAACATAACAACCTATTTTAAATACACCAATTACAAAACTTATAAAATCATATCATTTTATGGAAACCTGTAAATAATGGGTAAGTAATAGAAAACTTTACAGTCAAACTGTGACATGCATCATGAATAAGTATGCTGTAAATACAATATTTAATGTAAAACAAATACCCGATAATTAATGTGAAGGCTGTCATTGTCTTCTGCCAGTTTATTGTATTCTGGTACACATATGTTGTTAGAGCTAAACTCACACAATTATTTAAATGTTTATTTGCAGTTTTCAATTTAGATTTTGTCTTTAAATGTTTCATGATGGAAAATCCAATTTAATTTAACACAATTTAACAAAGGTGAGTAGATTCAAATCAGGAAAAAGTCTCAGAAAATTTTTTTCATAAGGGTATTATAAGATTTTTAACTTTGATATTACTTTGAGTTCCAAACTACATACAAATTGTAGTAGTTTTGAAAGTTTGTAGATTTGATTTTGAAATTGAAAGGTATGAATTGGCACTCAATTATTTTATAACGTTTTTCAAGATATCTCTCGTGACTATAAATAATTATTAAATTTTAACATTTAAGAACATTAATGAATCATAATTTTTAAAACACTTTTTATTCACAGTACCTAATCAGGCTGGACATACAAAACGATCGGTTAGCACTTTTGCACTCGGGAGCACAAGATTAGACTCTGGTGTTGTTGAGTATTGTTGAAATACTTTCAAGATTTAAGTACAAACATAAAGGTAAATTGATCTACAGAGAATTTCACTTCAAGCTATTGCGAACGAAGAAGATTGAAAATGAAAAGAAATTTGTTAACAGCAAAAGCCTCCGAAATAAACACGTCCTAGATATTTTTGGAGCACAAGCATTTGACAAAAATAGCACTTTTTAAGAATGGAGTTTAGTAGACTTAAAAAAACACCTCGCTGCCTTAATGAAACTACTAAAATATTGTGAAAGCAATTTGCTTAAATAATATATTTGTTACTTCATGTATTTATCATGTGATTATTTAATCAAAATTTGTTTTTACATCCAGCAAATCATGAAATATTTTCACTTCCTTTTGAATTTAAAATCTTTAAATGAAAGCAACAGATGAAATGAAAGATTTTAGAAATTAAATTTTGAAGACTTCTCCACATTGCTTGAAAGGAGATATTCGATAGACAAATATAATTATAAATTAAATATTATAGGAACTGTATGGTGTATAAATAAAATTTGCTTTTATTTGACTATTTTTTCTTAAATTTTATTTAGTTTTTGTATGAATTTTAGTGAAGATTAAAACTGGTATCTAACACAAATCGCATTTTTAATAAATATTTTGACCGACCAGAATGTTTGATGTCAAATACAACCACAGAATTGGACAATAAATGACCTTTGTTTAAGAAATACAATTCAAGTTATTTGAATATATAAAATGACCCATTAATATTATCCAATTAATATTATTAATAACATTTTAAATTAAAGATATTATTCATTAAATGTGGGAAATGGAAGGAAACTGAGTTATGAAAAAAATCATTTTTTAAATGCATGAAACATGTACTATTTAAACAATTTACGGTAACAATTCATTTCTATATAAGATATTATTGGCAAATTGATTTGATTGATTTTGTGAGGTTTACTGATGCAAGGTCCAATATTGGACATTTCTGCACCGTACAATATTTAAAACTGAAAGTAAAAATTCGGCGTCAAAAGACTAGTCAGACATATACAATGGAATGCATTAAAAGTTCAAGAAAAGCATATGTAAAAGATTATTTTGGATAAAAATCTTAAATAGAATTTAAGAAACCTATTGCACGTAAAAATGCAAACTAATTTCTATGTGGTTTATACCTAATCAAGTCTGATTAAATTAAATTTGTGGTATTAAAAAACACTATGCGTAAATCATTGAAATTAGGACAATTAAAATGTGATGCAATGTATATGGTACATTACACGTGTCACAAATTGGAGCACTCCGAGACAAGAATAAGTGCTTGTGTGTAAATCTAGTATGTCCAATTCGAAGTCGTGTGAGTTTACATCAACTCTTGGCATGAGAACAACTGGGAATGAAAGAATGTGGGAGGATATATATAATTTATTGTTCTACTGCAAATCCCATGTTTTTTGCTAGTGGGAGGAAATGAAATCGTTGATAATTTGTTTAATGTCAAAAAAATTTTAATGCTGCATACAAAATGTCAGAGGCATTTTTGGCAGCATTATCTGCAAGTTCATTCTCAGCAATGCCAACATGACTTGGAACCCAACAAAACAACATGTCAAATCCTTTATTCTTCAATAATTCTTCAATATATTTAAAATATTCAATATATCCACAATAATTGGATGACACATATCATTAAAATGATCTAATTGCATGACCACAATCATGCTATCTGTATAGATACAGTATTTTCAATGAGAGCTGGATTGTATAATTTCTAGAGCACGTTTAATAGCAACAGCTTCGGCTGTATACACAGAATACGATGCATGCAGTTTATAGCTGTAAACTGTATTTCCTACAACAATTCCACAACCAACATGACCACTTGAATAATGGAATAATGAGAATGAACGTGTGAAAATAGTTGTTGCAAGGAGGAGATCCAAGGACGAAATCTTAAAGCATCTGTGATTTGAATATGTGAATCGGGAAACTCAGATGAAGACAGGAATGAATTTGTACGCTCATAAAATGGTAATATGTTATGTGGCCGTATATTATATAGCCTTCTTAAAGAGGTACAAGTAACCATTGATCTCAAAGGGTGTTGTGATACTGATAGCATTTTAAAATAATAATATAGAGGGAGTTGTTTACGTCTCAGATCAAGAGATAACTGATTGCAAATTACATAAAGACTCTGGACAGGAGATGTCCGGAATGCTCCAGAACAGATTCGTAAAGCTGAGTGATGAACAGAGTCTAATTTGCGCGAAATTAATGATCTGGCTGATCCATAAACTACGCTACCAAAGTCAATTCGAGATGCAATAACAGACTTATACACTCGGAGTAATGCTTTACGATCTGACCCCAAGAGATATTAGAGATTAGAGAGAACTTTCAGAATATTTAGTGATTTTTCACATCTTTTGCGCAAATCTAAGATATATGGTAGGAAGGTTAACTTTTTATCAAATATACGCCCAAGAAATATCTGATTAACTACGGGAATAGTTGTGCCATATATCTTAATTTTTGGATCAGGATGAGGCCCATTTTTTCTGAAAAAATGGATGCAATTACTTATACAAGGGGACAAAGTATGCCCATTTTCATTACACCAAGCAACTAGATCATTGACAGCAGTTTGTAATTGCCGTTCAATCAGTCGCATATTGGAACCTTGGCAAGAAATTCTTAGGTCGTCAACATATAACGTTCCATAGGCAGATGGTTGCAACACATGAAGAATGTTGCTGACGCAAATATTAAAAACAGTAACACTTAACACACTTCCCTGAGGAACCACCTCATATTGGATAAATGGATTAGATAAAACAGATCCTATACAGACATTAAAAATGCGAAAATTTAAAAAACTCTGAATAAAAATGGGTAAATTTCTTCTGAAATTAAACTTATATAAAGTTCGAAAAATTCCATAACGCCATGCCTTATCATAAGCTTTTCTATTTCAAAAATTATAGACACCAAATGATGTCTCCGTACAAAGGCATTCCTAATTTATGTTTCTAGGTATACAATATTGTCCAGAATAGATTGACCTCTCCGAAAACCACTTTGATAAAGTGATATGTACTGATTGTCTTCAATTACATAAACAAGACGGGCATTGACTATACGCTCCAAAGTTTTAGCAAGGCAACTTGTGAGAGCAATTGGACGACATTTTTGAGGATTAACTGGATTTTTCCCAGGTTTAAGAATTGAAATAATATTTGCTTTGCTCCGAAGACTGGGATGGACATGTTCATAAAATATTCTATTGAATAGAAAAAGAATGTTTATTTAAGATTCATGATTAAGATGACATAGCATCTTATATGATATATATATATATATATATATATATAGTCAAAAATATTTATATACTCTATGCATTTAATTTTACTAAAAAGGATAGATTCATTTTTAAATAATTCTGTCTGCTTACATGAGGTATATAAATGCAAAGTTATGAAAAAATGTAAGATTTATGTTTTTTTTTTCTTTTATCACTTTATAATTTAGTAGCCTTAAACCAGATGCTCTTTATCAATGTAAAATTATCTTTAGAAAAGTGGGAAATAAAAACCAGCCTAAATTGTCTGAAAATCTAATCGTTTCAGAATTTATACGTATTTTGTGCGTATAGATCCGCTCTACTCAACCTGCGGCCCGCGGAGGCTTTTTGGTTGGCCCAATTATTAAACTAGGTAGTTACAACTTATTTGTAAACAACTTCAAATTTCGCGCCCTTCAAAGAGTTGGTAATTGAACGGGAAGTATGGGAATGTGAGCGATATCAATAATTTGCTTAAATTGGAAACGCAAACTATCCTAATCTATGGTTGCGCAAACGATACGGAATACGCGGCGTCGGGAATCCCCTGGTCACGCGCAAACGCGGACGGCGGGGCGAAGCTAAACATTGCTTGTCATGTGTAATGAGACGTCTGTTTTACTAATTGGCAAGTCGCCCTGCCGCTCGTGTTTGGGCGTGGCCAGACCGTAAGATCCATGGACCTAAGTGCGT
Source organism: Latrodectus elegans (assembly GCA_030067965.1). Classification (NCBI taxonomy): domain Eukaryota; kingdom Metazoa; phylum Arthropoda; class Arachnida; order Araneae; family Theridiidae; genus Latrodectus; species Latrodectus elegans. Next base: position 7,292,515 of record CM057815.1, read on the forward strand.
GTCGCTTTGATTGTCGATCCAAACTAAATTTGTTATAAATTTAATCTAAATTATTAAACTAAATTTGTGTACGTACCCGCATCCTCTGCCAAATAATAGCTTTGTTTTGTAAATTAAGTATATATCTATTATTTTCAAAATAATGTCAGGAGTGTCGTCGAAGTATAAAAGAAAAATATCAAGTGGAAATAGATTGTTTCAAGATGAGTGGGAATCTGATTATTTTGTTGTGCCAAATAAAAACAACGCAGCTACTTATTTGATATGTCGGGAAAGTATCATATTGAAGAAATACAATATTTCTCGTCATTTCACTTCTAAACATAAAGATTTCGACGAAACGTTTCCTCCCGGATCGTCTTTGAGAAATGAGAAATTGAGTTTTTTTAAGAGATCATTGCAAGAGCAACAAAGTGACATGTTCGCGGCATTATCACAAGACTCGGCGGTAACAAAAGCATAATATGAAATTTCTTACATTCTTGGTAAGCATATGAAACCATTTACCGATGCGGAAATTGTAAAGGAATGCTTTATTAGTGCTACTAATATACTTTTTGATAAATACAGTAACAAAAAACAAATAGTATCTCATATAAAAAAAATTCAGCTTTCGGATTCAACCTGCACCAGGCGTATTGAAGACATTTCTAAATTTATTTCCGATGATATATTAAAAACCCTAAGAAGATTCAAGTTTTTCAGTTTAGCATTTGATGCCAGCACCGATATTTTAGCAACATCGCAGTGCTCGGTGTTTGCTAGATATTGTACAGAAAACAATGAAATTCATGAAAACTTTTTAAAATTACTGCCAATGAAAGGTCAAACCCGAGGCACGGATTACCTTGATACTATTTGTAATTTTTTAGAACGTCATGAAATTGATGTGCAAAAAATCGTGTGTTTGTGTACAGATGGTTGTCCTTCAATGACTAGATCCGAAAATGGCTTCATTTCCTTATTTAAGAAAAAATATAATTGCAGCAATTTAATAACATTCCATTGTATTATCCATCAAGAAAACTTGGCGGCCCGTGCTGCACAACCAGAAATAGAAGCTGTCATGAAAACTGTTGTTAATATTGTCAATTATATACGAGCAAAAGAACTGAACCACATAAAATTTAAAACCCTTCTTGAAGAAGTGAGCACAGCGACGTTCTTTTGCATACCTCGGTGCGATGGCTTAGTAGAGGTAAAGTTTTGGAAAGGTTTTTTTCATTACGCCATGAAATAATCCTATTTTTAGAGCAAAATAGTAAAGGGTACCCAGAATTACAAAACGATAAATGGTGGTGTATTTTAGGTTTTCTATGCGATATTACGGAAAAACAAAACAATCTCAATCAGAGTCTACAAGGCCAAAATAACATAGTGTCTAATATGGCAAATAAAGTGTTTGCATTTGAGGAAAAGCTAAATATTTATTATAATGAAATACAAAACAAACAGCTGCACAATTTTCCAACTATTATAAAAACCGGAGAGGATGGTATTAACATTTCAGAAGGAAACTGCTCCCTTATTTCAAATTTTATAACTGCACTATTAAACAAATTTCAAAAAAGGTTTCAAGATCTCAGAATATAAAAAATTGTTTGTTACTTGTAGAAAATCCATGGCATTTAAAGACACCAACTATTTCTGAGTTGGCTTCAGTTTTAAATTGTAATTACTCGGAGTTGTTTGAGGAATTTATTGATTTTAAAAATGACACACCAACCTGGAAGTAATTTTCAAAGAAAAAAGGGAAAAAAGGGAATATGTGGAATTTTTGGATCATTGTTCCCGAAAAATATAAAAATGTGCAAAGATGTGCCCAAATAATGATAACATTTTTTGGATCAACGTATGTGTGCTAATCATCTTTTTCACAGATGAAATACACAAAGAGTATATATAGAAATAAACTGACAGATTCCCATTTGGATGATATAATAAGAGTAGCATGCAACGACAAGCCAGATGTTGATAAAGTTTTAAAAAAATGCTCTCAGTTCCAAAAGTCTCATTAGATATACATATAAGTAAGTAAGCATCTTTGTTAAAAGTTCTTTTTTACATTAAACTAAATAATTCATTTGGTTGATATTACTTTTTCATTTATACACCTAATTATTTTTTACTTGCGGCCCGGGCTACTGTAACTGAAACGTGTTTGTGGCCCCTATAAAAAAAAGGTTGAGTATGGCTGGTATAGATTATTAAAAGTACTTTTAGGTATTCTGATAATGAAAAAGAAATTCAAATGATGATGAAACATTATTAATTTATGTATGTAAATTGTCTAATAATACTATATTTAACTACATAAAACTATTAGGTAATTTATATAGGTAAATTATTCACTATTATAAAATTACTTAATCTTTACTTCCCGAATTCTTCTATTTACTTCGCGACTTTATTTGATTTTAATGGTTTCTATGACATAGTTATTTTCCAAATTATATATTTCCACTTATATTTCGCATTAGATAATTAAAGGAAGTAGCAGAGAAAATCGACTGAAAAAATACTGAATCAACTATTTAATTCAGATGAATTTACTTTTGGTGGATCAGACATCACGTATAAGAATCACTTCCGTCAAGGTTAAGTTTTGTTTTTGACACCGAAAAGTACTATCATGTAAAACTTCTTAGAGAGTATTTTTATGGGCATTAGCTCTGCTGAAGAAAATAGTAAAACAGATACAGTTTTCTGATATTTCATGGTATAGGATTCCAGTGATGAAGGCATGACTTAGCCTAATTGGAACCCGTAGCAAAGGCTTCTTAATGGCCCTCCTCTCTGCTTTAATATTTCAGTTAATAAACAGAACTTTATGGAAATATATAAATTTTTTATCTCATTATAGATTTATAACAGGGAAAGCACTTAAAATCCAAAAATTTTTTATAACATATTGTATTTTGGGGTATATAAAATATTGGATTTTGATGGGTCAAATTTGTCCGTTGTAATTGCGAAAATTTTGTAGAATTCCCCCTAAGAATCCATGGATTTACGAAATGCAGATTTTTTTCATACGATAGATTAATAAAGAAGCTAACATAAAACTGACAGATATTACATTGTCCTGATATTTTTTTAAAAAAAAGTTCATTGAAAAGGAAAGATAAAATAAACTTTCTGTTAAATTTGGAGCTCCCTATGATGTGTAGGCCTGGGGCTAGCAACTGCCTCGTATGCCATTGCCATATACAGGCTCCGCCGATGGCTCTTATTGACACTTATACTTCTTCTTCATGATCTCCCTAAAGGAGAAATGATACCCTTGTGATTCTATAGTTAAATCTAATTCTACTTTTGTGCATAAAAATGACCTAAGCACTTATCAGATAGAAATAATCAATTATCAATAACTTTATTTCTTATGAGTCTATTGATATTTTTAATCCAACAATAAGGAGCAGTTTACACATTTTTATATAAAACTAATTTTTTTCTCATTTGTTTTCAGTTTTATTTAATTGATGTATTGATTTATCTTTGTCTGGAATACTGGCATATATATATTATCAAATTTTTGAATTTTTTTCATGTTAGCCAATGTGCAATTGGAAATCTAATTCTTTTAATATTTAACAAATTTTTTTTAATATATTTAATCACTCTTTATGAATCTCTTACTACAGTATGAATAGCATATTAAATAGAACACTTAAAGCAGTCATTATCATTATGCATTCATGACGGCTTTTTTAATTCACTTTCTTCAAGTAAATCAATATGAGTTGAATAACAAAGATGATCATATTTATTGATTCTAAAATCTAAAAATTTGACTTCTAAAAGCCTCCAAGCTTTTTCTTTAGCAGCAAAATCACCTGATTTCTTAATCGCTAAAATCCTTCAAATCGAATAATCTTAAAATGACTTTGTTGGTCTCTTTAAATAAAAGTTATTTAAATTCCTTTTCATGTCTAACATAAATACAATATAACTGAGGATTTACTTTACAATAAAATATGTAATAATATTTAGTATAAATTCATTTATAAAATACCTTCTTACAATTACTATTAATAAATCAAGATCAATATTGCAAGATGTATAATGAACCATAAACATTTTTTTAAATATTAAAGCTATAATGTTAAATCTTCCTTTTCCTAAAATATTAAAGTTTGTAATAGTTTTTAGGAAATATTAAACGTTAAATCTTTTTATGCGAATGTGAAAAATATTATATTAAAACAAGTCACTAAAGACATGGGAAATCCAGCTGTCCTGTCCATAGAATGGTTAACCAAACCATTTTCAATAATTTCTTAAAACGTATCCTTTATAAATGATGATATATAAATTTCAGACTTAAATATATACATGAGTATTGCAAAAATCAATAAATTTAAAATTATTCCAGGAATAATTCAGAACTGTTGTTGTTGTTATTAAAGACACATGGACAAGCCAAGCTCGCTATGCCTTGGATATGCGAATTTAAGTCAATTGGGAACGTCTTTCGTTTAATCAGAGCACCATGAAGGTAAAATTACGACTTTTTACTCTTCAAATCCTCCAATAGATGGGCATCAACAGAGGATCTACTCTCAATTTTGGCATTGATCTGAAAGGGGGGGGTATATTTCTTCCGACCAATGGATCCGTGGTAACTGTTTAACGACCGACTTCAGGAATTCTTTCGAGTCCACAGATTTAACGGGCACGTTTATCGCATGTACTCGGTGGATTTTTGGTATCATTGGGAATAGAGCCCCCACCCTTCCGGGTGGAAAGCCAATTCCCTAACCACAAGGCTACCACGGCCACATATAACTCAGAACTAATTCAACTTATCATTCATGAACGAAACGATAAATTTGTTTAAATATTGAATTCAAAGTTTAAGATTAATATGATTATTGAATAAAAACTTTAAGATATATATATACACTTTAAAAATCTGATTTATTACAAAATATAAAAAAGGAAATTCAAAGAGAAATTTGAAAAAAAAACTTAACTTAATGACAGATTTACTTAGCAAGCCGAAAATATCTAGAATTAGAATGAAGCAATGTGAAATTTCTAAAAAGTATCATAAATCAAATCATGAGTGAGGTTTAACATTTAAAAAGATTTGTTCACAGAACTCCAACGTGTAAAGAAATTGAGCTTCTTGAATCTCCTAAGTTATCTGGATTGAAAACATTTAGAATTATAAATCCGTAAAACATTATACAAAGGGATATTGTGACAGTAAAAATCAAAAAGATTGTGAAAAAAAAAAAAAAAAAGATATTATAACATTTATGCTTTTATAGAATATAAAAAATTTAATTCAGCGATACTACTTAAGATTTTATTAGAATGTGAAAAATTAAATTGATTTTTCATAAACAGGAAATTAAGGTTGAAACATCATTTGCTTTCATATTTAATTGGAAGTATTTCAAAAACGTACAAATTTTCCTATGTTTAATTCTAACTAAACTTAAATACTTAATACTAAATTCAGAAATTATTTCATATTTTAATATAGTGTTACACTTTCATAGTTTTAAATTATATCAAAACAAAAATATTAGTTATAAATATGTATATGATAATATTCCCAATGTTATATATATATATATATATATATATATATATTACGCGGTTAAAAAATTAAATATTGCGCGCTTGAAAATGAAATTTTTTAGAAAATTTGCAATTAAATTATAATCATGTTTTCTAAAAATAAGTATGATGTAGGTTATATAAATTTTGAGCCTGTTAGAGTTTTATTGACATCTGAACTGTCTATGTCATTGAGAACATATCGAGCTTCGCTTAAAGCAAATAAAGAAATAAAAGAACACAAATTAATACACCTTTGAAAGCTGTATTCATTAAACCTTCCTAGTCCTTACGCATTCATAATAACTTTAATTTATAAGTAAAATTAATCGCTTCTAAAATTAAATTTATATATGGATTTTCGTAATCTACTAAACATCTCTTTCTCACACAAATACCAAAATCAAATTCTGAGCCTATTCCCAGAATAGCTTCAGTTTTAGATGTTAGTGACAGCACGATTTTTGTTTTCCTTAAATTTAGCTTTGGCTCTTATTGGCATGGTAAATTTAATGAAAAAGATACTGAAACATTAGCATTTAGAAGATGAGGAAGGATGGTGGTAAACAAACATGCCCGTCATTTTATATATTATCTTTCATTATTTAGTCAATTTTATTCTTTTTATTTTTTGTCCCTTGTAACTTCTGCATATTTTATCTTCTAACTTGTATTTGTGTATATTGTTAAAATTCCTTACTTTTTGCTGAAATGCTCATTTTTTCTTGCAACTTTTTGATGATATTTTTTGATAGAGTATATATAAATATTAAACTAAATCACAATAATCAAACCATCTTTGTTAAATGCATTCTATGTAACACAATACCAAATTCACAAATATTTTCTCGCTTAACCAGACCTTGAAGTCAACTGCTGGACTAAAACCTCGAGTGTCAATGAGTTCCAGAAACCTTTTTTCATACTTTGAAGAATCTCGAAGCAGATACTAACGGAAATAGAGCAGAAGAGTTCTAATCAGGATGATATTCACATGAGTGCTAATCCTGCTTAATTTTAACTGTTTTCTTGTTGTTGCTACTATGAAGCTTGGACAAACCAAGCGCACTAGCTGACGGCTATGCGAAATAAGTCATAAAGGTGTGTCTATTCGTTTAACCAGAGTGCCACGAAGGTAAAAGTACGTCTTTGCTCTAAGACTCCTCCGATTGATGGCACCACCAGAGGATCCAGTCCCTTAATTTTGACTTATTTCTGGCGGGGGGGATTTTCTTAAGACCATTATACCAATGGTAACTGCTCAACGAACGACCACAGGACTTTCGATTACACAGATTTAATGAGCACATATATCACATGTATTCGGTGGTTCTTTGGCTGTATTGGGAATCAAACAGCCCTTCCGGACGGAGGAGCTATTACCTAATCATTAAGTTACCATAGCCCTAAAATTGTTTTCTTAAATAAAATGATTTTAGAAATCATCTTTGCCTCACATTGCCTTCCACCCAGCTGCTTCTCAAATGGGTTATAAGTAGTTACTGAATAACAAAAATATTTAATGTAATATATATGTACTTTAGCTTTAAAAAAATTCCTTCTATAGTTTTTCACTAGAGAAAATGGAAGAGGGTCACAAATGCATGCAGGAGGAAACAATATCTGTAAGATCATAAACAGTGATTCCGATTGCTGCAGGCATAAATTCGAAAAGTGTTTCTCCATTGCGTGTAATATGGTTTATAATAAAGCTACTGATTTTAATTTAAACTCCTTATATGTTTATATTAGTGGATTATTTTAATTTGTAATATACATAATTTAATTTTTTGGACTTTAAATATATGATAGTTTTAAACTTATAGAAGGTATTTATGAATACGATGATAATAAGCTCATATATTTATATTCTTTATAGCAAAATATAATAGTACAGTAATTAATATCTGCCATAATGCAATATAAATTATATGCTTAGCTTCTGAGAGGGAAATGGTGACAGAATATTTTTGCAAGTAAGTGTATAGCGAGTTCATTTATTAATTATTGTAATATCGATGTAGATAATATCCTTAAAGCTAAACTCTGCGGCACGATAGCCCAAATGGGTCAAGCCCTACAGTGCTCAACTCTGTTTTCCTGACGAGAGGCCCTGGGGCTCGAAGCATATATATATGCCCCTATTAGTTGATCAACTTAAAGTGAAACTCCCAGTGTTTAGTTCCCAAGCATGCTTGATACTCAGTTTATCATCCCACTAAAAAGATGAAAGATGGGGTCGACCTTGCTTAGCCCGAGGATCGAAACTGGGATCTGCACCTTGGGAGCATGAAACGCTACCAGTAAGCCACCGGCTTCAGATAATAATTTTATATTATTGAAAAAAGAATATTTCATATTTATAAGTGAGATAAAGTTATATATTTCTGAGATTAATTTTTCTAACATTACATGATTTATCGAATAAAGCTAACAAATTGTATCGTATTTTTTAAATCATATGTTTTACTTTCTTCTTTTAGTGTTTAACATGCTCAAAAAACAATGTAAAATTATTTGGAGTCAGTTTGGAAATATTTTCGTAACTTTCTCGGTCAATGGGACTTTACACCAATAAAATATTTTTTAAATAAAATTTATTTTGTGAATCTTGAATAATAATTTATTTAATAAAAACACACTCAATTAATAATGATTATTTTTTGCAAAATTCTATCACTTCAAGTTTCTTAGAAATTTTCAATTATTTGTGAATACTCTTTCTAATTTTAAATAGTTGTGTTCGAAATTTTTGTAAAAAAATTGAATGATGAATGAATACAAGTAAAATTTTTGAACTTAGTCTTTAATTTCTTAAAAAGCTAATTTCATAGAAGGTGAATTTCTTAAAAAACGAGTTATTCAATAAGAGCAATGACTTTCCTTTCATATGTGTTATATGATAAAGAAGACTTATTAATGAATGATGATTTATCAAAGAGAGAGAGAATAAATATTTAAGAAATGAGTTTTGACGTTGCTAAGTAACTCAAAACATTTGTGCTAAATTATTCATATTTCGATTCTATTTTTTATCAGAACCTATACTTTAAAGAAAGAGAAAGAGCACTCAACTATTAAAATTAAATATTTTATATCTACTAGAAATATTAATTGAATTCAAATGAAGGAGAAAATGTCAGTAAAATCTGAGAACGAATTTATTTTTCTAAAATTATGCTCATCTGCTGCTGGTATATTAAAGTGTCGGACTAAGTCATTAAAAATATGCGCCATTATAATTTCATTTTTGCATTACAAGCGTCTCTGGAGATAATCATTACAGAGATTGTTTCTTCATATTTCTTCGGTTTAGACCTAAGACTCACTGCTTTTAAAAGGATTTCTTATGTTTTTGAAATTATAGCGTAATATTATTTGCACTCAAAAAAGCAAAGACATTGGACACCTCCTGAAGAATATCCGAAAAACTGAACAGAAAATGTGAAAGAAATGGTGTCTCCAGAAAATACAACAAGAGCTCTGTACTTATAATTATGTTTGTATTTACACTTATAGTCATTGAAATTATGAATGTGATAATCAATTAATATAAAAACGAGGACCCTCAATACATATTACTTGGTTACTCTGTAAAAAAAAAATTATCAGACTTTTGTGTGTTATTATAAAGTTCTTGCTTATGTTTATCTTAACTGTAGCAGCCTACTGCTTAATGTAGTTACTTTTCATTACCTACTGTGGGAAAATATCTGAATTATTTCATAATTTTTACCTTGACATGTCATCTTTTTCGGGTAGAGAATTTTTTTTCGTTCGCCATAATGAATTCGTTGATAAGTACTTTGCAATATATAAAATACTGAAGGATACTAAAGAATATTTTCTAACGGTTCTTATTACCTTTGTATCTCTTCTGTTTGCTCAATCTTTGCTACATTTAACGTAATGTTGAACGAAATTGAATTCGATGATTCTCTAGTTACCAGGACTGTCGAAAACTGTGCTAACTTAATATGTTATATATTAACTTTGTATGCCATTTATTGTTGTGCCAGTGAAATAACAATCCGCATTCAAAATGTTAAGGATCAGTACTACAATATGTACTTAGATTCTAGGTTTAATTTCAAGCCAGAATCAAATAACCAAACGCAATCTGTGCTGAAAGAAATGATGAATATGTCCGAATTCATTTTAATAATAATAAGGTTTTATTATACACAAAGTAAAATTTTTATGCTCTTGTTGGGACTATAATCACTTTTGCTCTCATCGTATCAACTGTTTATCATGAATATTAAATAGCTTATACATTTGACACATTGTTCAATGTGTTCACGAAAAACAGTTAAAGGCAAATATTTTTAACTCATTCATATCACAAAATAAATGATGTTTCAAACGCACAATTAAGAGATTAATCGCTCTTCGGAAATGTATTTTTTAATTATATTACAGTCAAGTAGGAGTGACACAGCACACAAACTATTTTTCCTCTACCTTTTATAAAAAGAAATGGATACTTTAACATTAAGAAATAGCCAGTAATTTTAAAAATGGTATCAAATAATATCTCTATGCCAAAAGGTTTACACGAGAATATTTCCCGGTAACTAGCATAAAACCAAGAAATGAGTTATCAAACATCATAACTATATTAGCGAATTGTGCCTTGTTTTGTTTGTTACACAGGACAAATATGGGGTTGCCTAGATATGTCCAAGCTTAGAAACCTACATTTTACCAATTTGGGCTACCAAGATAGGACCTATCTTGATTTATAGATTTGTCTATATTATGTGTAGCTCACATAATGATAGTATAGTATTTTATTACTAAATTAGAAGATTAAATTACTAAATTAAAAGGAAGCTATTTTAAATTATTACAATAAGTGCGATTTTTTTTTTCATTTGAAGCTTTATTCTTACATCTTACGAGTAAAATAATTGTCATGCTTGAAATGTATTATTTTGCATCCCATTAAAAAATAACAAGTGACAAATTTGTTATTCTTTTAAGCAATATTTGTTAGCAAAATTTACAAATTATATGAAGAAAATCAGAATATGTTGAAGTTAAAACACACACACATTCAAAAGGAAAGGGAAAAAAATGAAGTAAAAAACAAAAATATTTACTACTCACCAATTGTGAAAATATGAAGGATTTAGCATATAAATCTAATTATTGTGTATGCAATATTTTAAATAATCATATTAGCAATATATTAATTACATTTGTTTAATATTAAAAGAAAATCACATTTCTGTATTGCTTAACACTCATTAACTCAAAATGTCAATTTTTGTATATAATCACATTTTTATATTTTACAATATATTTACAAAATACTATATTTTTTATATTTAGATAATACTTGGTATTTCTATATGTTTCTAAAATTCAGCTTTAAATGTTGATATTCACTGTAATCACTTAAACTAGCTCTTCATTATAATTGGTCAGGACGAGAGCAGCACCTAGAAGTTTAAAAATTATTAAAATAAATAATACTTTTTCACACATCCTTACATTATATTTAAAATGTTATAAAAGTTCTTTTCTAACTCACAGTAATTTTTTTAATTTTAGAAAGTTTCAAGACTAAATTTGTTTGTTGAATATGGCATCATATACTTCTAGTTGAAAGAGTCAACAATTAATCTTATTATACCCATATATTAAATTAAATTATCGTAACTTTTCCTTTCAATAGTATTTGTAAGCATAAAATTATTATTGAAATGAACAATTGAAAGAAAAACATTCTATGATGAAGACTTTTGAACTATAATAGCATTGTTCTGGAAACGGTCACTAATTAATGTCCAACATAAGTATAAGAAGATTTTTACTATTGTATTTTGACTTAAAAGTTGGCATAAGCGTTATGAAGAATCTAAATTAATGTTTCATCGACACCAAAATGTGTAGAACTAGTCTTTTTTTATTGTGTAACTAAACATAAAAAATCTTTCATATAAACAACTTTAAATAGGACATAGCTTTATGATATGTTGTTATTAGAGAAGTATAAAACTACCATTTGTCATACCTTTAAATAATAATTAATCATACTAACTAAATTACATAACTAATATATCGATGTACTTTTCGCAAAGAATATTGAGACTCATCAGAAACATTTCATATTGTTTGGAAAAGAATAATTTACACTGTTTTACAATTTTAACAGAAATTTGAGGCCAAACTATTCTAATCTTTGTTTATGATTTTCAATGGAGCTAATAATTAAAAAATATTGATAAATATAGCTTCAGATATTTAGTACTTATTTTGAATATTTCGGAGTAATTTTAAATCAGACTAAAACTTCTATAGCAACACTATATTTCGTAACAGTTTGAATACTAAATAAGTTTCATTCATTTATTATTCTTTATAAAATAAAAATCATGTACAGTTCAATGTTCCGTCAGTACAAGATGGAAATATACTAAAATTTATGTGACTCACCTAGGAGTTACAAATGTAAGGTACTTAACACTTTGATTGGGTGAAAAGTTGTGCATTTTTAAAACACTAAAAATTGGTAGGCACTGAGTGCATCAGTAAATAATGAATTACGAATTTATAAAGGCAACAGAACCACCATAAAAGAGAAAAAGTTACTACTTTATTTCCTTGCCCTTGGAATAAAAATGAAGCCATTATTGTAACCAAAATATAAGTACTTACACATGGTTTATAGTTTCTATAAATTAGCATTTGCTTTTAATTTTTGATCAAAACCCCTAGTCTTTGTATTTTCACATGTATTCCACAACATACAATTCCATATGATGGCAAACCTTACTTTGAATATGTTTGTTTACAACTTTTCCCATTTTATCCATTCTAAAGTTCAATGAAACTTGGTAAGTTATAGACAAATAAGACTATCGTTTGAAAAAATTTATGATAAAAATTAACATGCAAGTAAATTAATGAATGCATAATATTAAATTTTAGAATAACTTCATAGTTAATGTCAACATGTTGAATAATCTATTGCACATATTTCTTAATAAATGAAATATAAAAATTGAACAATATAAAAAGCTGTAATGATCTGTAGTTCACTGGCAACACAAACGAATTAAAGAAATTTTTTTAACAATTTGTTTATCCAGTGAGATTTTTAGTACATTATGGAGGTAAAATTTAGTAAGCTAATTATTGAATTCATTTTTTGTTACTTACATTTTATTTAAATAAGTTAATTGAATTTTCCTCTATAACTAAACAAGTTGTAAATTTAAAGCTGTTTTTTAATATTTATAAGAAACAGACAATTGTTGTCTATAGATTAAAAAATGTATCCCTTGTACCAAAATATATATAATTTACCAATAAGTAACTCTGCAATCAAATAATGTTTTGCTAAAGAAATCTCAAACCAAAATTTCAAATGAAAAATATAACTTTACTGAAGAAGGAAACTATTTGTATTCAGATATTAAAAGCACAGTATAAAAATAGGGTATAGTCCTAGTACATAAATATAATGAATATAATAGAAAAAATGAATAAATTTCAAGTAATAGAGAGAGTGTTGTGAAGCCAAATAAATTGTAACACAATAAGACCTAAGGCTTTTATAAATAACGTTCTTCAAATAGGCAAATTTTAAAAAAATAGAAATTTTTATAACCAAACGTTAATACAAATGCTAGAAAAAACAAATTTACAAATTAGCAGCTTTTCAAATCGGCATTTATTGTAAATACAAGACATAATTTTACAGAAATATATGAATAAATCAAATGGAAAATACTAATATTATAAAACTCACAGTAGAGTTATATTATATACATAATTACACCGTAGTAAATAAAACACACTGAATTCCAAAGGGATCTGCAAAGTGTTATGAAGCCAAATAAATCGAAATAACAGTTATTTTAGAATAATATTCTGTAAAATCATTTATTAGAAATTTATACGTGAATAAATAAATGTAGATAAATACTTGTACAGCTAATTTATCAATGTTTCTTTTTATACATAACAATAACATTGGATTTGGGGCTTTGGAGTAGTTTCATGTTTAATAATATGGAAAACAATTGCAAGAAAAAATAAAATATAATGCATCTAAACATAATATACATATTTATTTCAATTATAATTTTAAGTTTATATATATTAAAAAATTTCAGGTAATCAAAATCTGTTATTACAAATGTCGCCATGTTGTAAGTCACCATGTTGAAAAATCAAACTTATCAACATGGCAGTTTACTGAAAACTTTTTGATATATTAAGAAGTTTTCTAAAAGTTTCGTAATCAAACTTCAAGAATCGAAGTGTCAAATGACTAAAATTCAGGAACATTAAATTGAATAAGTAAAAAAAAATTCTTGATAAACAAAATGCAACTAAACAGCTTAGAAAAATAGACTTCCATATTGAATTTAACTCTACAAATGATATATTTTGCCAAAATTTTGGCATGCCCAAGATTGGTAGTAACTTGGCTACCTTTCTAGAACCAATAACGAATTATCATGACAGACTGGGTAAAACTTTTGGCACCCACTATTGGTCCAATATTGGCTTATCTTGGCATTTCTTATATTGAGCATACCTATCATTAATGCATTTAAAGAATTTTAAACTAAAGTTTATATTTCAGTTCATTTAAAGTAACACTTATACTCGCAGCTCTATAAATAAAATCTTACGCATCTTAATTTGTGTAAAATATTTTTGCTATTTGCTAGTTATTTTTAAGGACACTCACAGGAAATACTTATTGAAAAATTCTGTTTGAATTGCACATTTAAAAATATAAAACTATTAAATTAAGAAAAGTAGATAAATATATATTTCGATAAGTTAAATCCGAATCAATAGACGGCCAGGAAAAAATATAAATAATAAATTTGCAATAAATCATATTTACATTGCTTTCGTTGTTATACAAAATCTTAATATTCTGCTTATTTGAAATAAAATGAAAGTTGCATACTCTTGGATACTAAATTTTTTTTTCTGTTATGTCTGCTCGGCTTAATCAAGATACTCACAAATCGCGAAGTTTACGAGTCACTTGTTCGATTTGGGGACTTTTTTCGGTTACTATTTTTGCAACTGTGTGAAAAGTTTTTCTCACCAGAATCTTTATCTGATAGATTTCCACACTCATAAACACCTTATAAAAAAACCGTTCCATAGCAATCACAAACACTGCATTTCCAATAACTTTTATTTCCATTACAAGTGGACGCACATACAGCGTAATTGTTTGTGCAAAAAAAAAAAAAAAAAAAGGAAACACTGGTTGCTATGAGCTACGAGTGAGCTGCGGAAGTGTGGCATCAATTGGAACTTATAATTTATTTGAAGACAAAAGAGCAAAATTGATTCTGTTGAAAAGCCTAAGCCACTATTGCATTAAATTTGCTGATATTTCAGTTTGAGCAATCCCCGTAGACTTAACATTACGTGACGTCACAGCTCAAATTTCAGCAATTCTTTCTATTTGTCCAATCAATATTTGAGATTTCTTTCATAACTTGCAGTATGAAAATAACTGTTTTACTAGATTTAATAATAGATCGCTTTTCGGGATATTATTATTAAGGTTGCCATATCTTAACTAGTAGATTAAAGATTTCATGGTAAATTCGTTTATTTGGGAATCTTTGACTATAGCCCAACTTTTAAAATACTAATTAATTCAAATGAACATCTAAAATTGATTTTCTTTGTTTTGTTTGAATCAATTTCACTTTTAAAATTTGATATTTTTATGCCACTTTTTAAAAATATTTTGTCTAAATATAGCAATGTATTAAAAATTTTCCTTTTCTATAACCTTCACAATTTATTCAGAAAATAAAACAATTTCTATAATATATTATTATATTTATCAACTAAATTTACTATTCTCTTTATTATAAATTTTTGGAAACGTAAACATATTCTTGACTTAATATTTTATAATTGACTTTGCCAAATAATTTACATTTTCTATTTCCTTTAGAATTATTTCATACAGATGATGTATAAAATAATGTTAAATGTAATAGAAATAGAAACAGATGATGAAATAATGCCATGGCATTATTTCATCGTCTGACAAGATACGATTGTCTAGATAAACATTTTTTTAAAATTAGAATTAGACTTCTGTCAGCATTAACTTTGGACTGTCCTTGGGTAAGGATAAAAAACACATTTGATGAATACACTATATATATAAGCCTTGTGTATACAAAATGTAAAAAATATTATAAAAAGAAAAGTGTAAATACAATTTTTATTGTTAATGAACATTTTTAAAAGTTTAATAAGATTTTTATGTCTAACTATTGAACAGGTAATGAAAATGCAGATTATTTTGCAAAGAAAGGCGCTTTAATTACGCAGACTTCTACACGCACTATGCCCTTCTGTTCTATTAAGCATCTTGTCAAAAGAACTCTTAAGTCCAGAACTCATGAAGAGCTTACTAACCGCATTGCTCTTAAATTTTTGAAGAATGCCCTCCTAGATCTGCGCAATAGCCCAAGACATAGAATGGTGGCTGAATTCTGCCTTGTCACCGGGCACGACACTGTCTGCGGAAACATCTAAATACATTTGGTATCGATCCTTCTCAGGTCTGCACTCTCTGCAACATTGGTGAGGTCATGGACGAGGCGCATCTTCCTCTCTGCCCTGCACATCGTAAGACGTCTCTAACTGAGCGCTATTGGGAAGCTAGAGACATGTTAGATTAATAGACTCTGTTGCAGTATCTTTCTGTGTTATTGTTCTATCCTTTTATTTATTTTGCTGTAACTGTCTATAATCTGCCATTGGAAATAAAAAATAAAAAAATCTATTGAACATTCAGTACTTAATGTGTGTGAGAGAGATTTTTTAAATATGTGTATTTTAAACAAAGCATTTTCTTTAAATTTTAAGTTTTTAAAGAGGGTAAAAGAATCAAGTATTCATAATGAATACCACTTAATGAAAATGCTAGAAATCTGGTCAGTACAATGTTTTAATTTTATTGTAGTTATCGAGATTTCCAGATTAAATATTAAGATGGTTTTAAAGTAATTCTATTTGAAGGTATCTATCAAAACTAAAAATTTCAGCAAAATCCACAAAAAAATAGTACACCTTTTATAAAAATGTTATCTTTTTTACAGTTTTAAATAAAAAGTTTTAGGTTTCAAATTGCATAAAATTTAAATTAATTAAAAGTAAAATGAAGTAACAAATATACGATATTTTAATAATACTAAATTTTCATATTTTCTTCATTATGTTCGATTATAAAGTTTTAAATTTTGCATGACATTTTTTATTATATAAAAATATATCCTATTAAGAATATCTGCATGAATATTTATAAATTCTTTCAAATTATGAAAGCAAAATAATTTGAATAATAAAATAATCATTAAAATGTAATCAAATTTTTTAGCAGTTAAATTCTTTCATATTGAAATAATGTTTTCACAATTGTCACACGTTTTCCAGGACCCTGCTCTTATTACCGACGTTTCATCAAAGATTTTTGTCATCAAACGAAGCCTTTTCAAATTTTGCTGAAAGGGGAATTTAAATTTTGTCGGGGTCGTAAGCAGGCGGATGCTTTCAACCATTTAAATGGGACACTGATATTGAACCCAGTATTACGAAAATACCACATCCGAATTGCATACAGACGCAAGCGGCTATGATATCAAAGCAGTCCTGTTTCAGATACAATATGGAAAGGGAAGAGTCATAGACTATGCTTCACGGACTTTAACAAAATCTGAGAAAAATTATTCTATGACTGTAAAAGAGTACACTACCGTATGGGCCGTGCACAGATTTAGACTCTATCTCTATGGAAAACAATTTTTCATCGTGACAATCATTCTCTGTGTTCATTCTCTAGTCTAAACAGACAATCATTCTCTAGTCTAAAGGATTCTTCTTGAAGACTTTCGCGATGGGCCCTGCAACTACAAAAATACGATATTTCTATCGTCTATAAGAGTGGAAAAAACGTTAGGACGCTGATAGCTTATTTAGAAATCCAGTGGTAGGTGACCCTTTATCTTTGGTAATCATGTATACCACATGTGTTGGTAGCATCGCTGATGAACAAAAAAATATCCATGTCTTGTTGAACTAATACGGGCTCTTGAACCGTACGCCGAACCAGTGAAAGGAGGATTTCAACTGATTGACACTATACTCTGTAAAAAGAATTTCAAACCATCTTCCTGTAATTCCTAAGCATTTACGTCAAGACATTCTGCAGCAATTTTCTGATGAACCTACAGACGGGCATTTAGTATGTGTCAAAACATATGATCGGATAATGAAGCGATTTTTTGGCCAGGTCTTTACCGAAGTGTGAGACGATATGTTATGCACTACCGAGAACGCCATCGTAAAAAATGTGTTCCACAGAAGCCACCAGGAAATCTCATGCCTATACTACCTGCTGTAGCATCGTTACATCGTATTGGGATATATTTCCAAGTTCGGTCGCTGGTAACAAATAGATCATAGTATGCACCGATTATTTAAGTCGTTATGCGGTGACGAAAGCTCTAGAAACTGCCAAAGTTTCAGAAGTAGCGAAGTTCCTCGTCGAATATATACTGCTGAAGCGAGTTTTGATTACTGATAGAGAACAAGTTTTTCAATCAAAACTTGTTTCTGATATCATTCGACTTTGCATCATCAGTCATCGTATGACTACAGCCTATCATCCTCAGACGAACGGCCTTACCAAACGATTCAACAAGATACTGGGCGACATGTTATCCCTGTATGTAGATACAGAACAGAAAAACTTGGATGAGATTCTGCATTTCGTGACCTTCTTTTTATAACACTGCTATGAAAGATGAAACCGGATACTCGCCTTTTTATTTGCCTTATAATGGTGAAGCTGAGACTACCCTGGACGCTCTTTTTCCCTTTTGTTCTGACATTAAAAAAGATTATATTCAGCATCTTGTAGTAAAAACTGAAGAGTCCAAGCAGTTAGCCATATTGCGTACGTTAGAAGCACAAGAAAGAGACCACCAGTGTTATGGCTCCAAGAATTGAGTGGTATCGTATTCAAAGGGAGATTTTTGCTGTATGTTTAAACACATAGCGTGTATAAATTCTTGTAAATACCTTTACCTGTTCTTTATGTAAATATTCTTATTTCTCTCAATTTATTCCTTAACTATTTCCTTTATTATTCTATAAGTTTCATTTAATTTAAATATATAAATGATAAATTAATCAACAATAATTTTTTAACTTCTGAAATAAATTTTATGAAATAACCATAGTTCCGTCCATTAAAATTTCAAACTCATTTTAAGCCAATCAGATTCAAGTTATAGCTCACCAACCAAGAACCAGCTATCTAATGAGGGTAGAGGATCGCCAGATCCAGGAACCTCTGAAAACTGCCAGCCGGCAATCACTTCATGTTTAAACGCCTGTTCAGTAAGTAGGTCTGTCCGAGAAGCTGCTTAATACTTTAACCATATAAGGTATTGCGACGATTATCCTGTGTCACTTACGAGGTACATGATTAGGACCCCACATCGAGACGCCGGAAACAGAGAAACACCGTCCATTTGCTTAGAATAAAGCCATATTTCGACCCCGAAAAACAAGCACCTGGTTTACATAATGTCACATGATGATGATGACAACATCAGAGAACAGAATAGGTGAGGAGGACACAACTTTTTCTGGGAAGATCCAGTAGACCGACACACAGTACATCGTTCAAGATCAAGCACAATGACTGGTTAAATATAAAAACAGTGGGAAACTATCTTTCAAAGGAGGAAGTAATGCCGATTAAAACGTTTTGCTACCGTGGTTGTCGTATATCAGTGGTCAAGACAGCGGATTTCCATCAAATCAGTGTTTCTCAACCTTTTAGTATTCACGGCCCAATTTTCAATCATAATTTTCATCGCTTCCCCCTCTCCACTGCATACAATGAAATGTATACAATAATAATGTATTTTGAGTATTTTGGTGCTAAACCTGTATGTATTTTGAGTATTTTGGTGCTAATGTATTTTGAGTATTTTGGTGCAAATGTATTTTGAGTATTTTGGTGCTAAACCTACACTACACAACCTTGATTTTAAACTTTACAAATTACCAAGAATACTGAAATTTATTGATATTTTGCAACACTGATCCTCAGCATTGAAAAAACAAGAATCCTATGCCTTTTTATTCCTCTTGCGTCCCGCCATGTCGGGCATTCTCACGATTTCGCGAGAAGTTTCGATTTTTCTGGTCAGCTTAAAAGTTAAGTTAAGAGCATGAGCAGATGTGCACAAATGTTTTCTCATAAGGAGAATGAGAAAGTTCTATGACGCCAATTTCAATTCCAGACAATATCATTCGAATCGATCTTTCTATCGCTATTGAACCTATTCTGAATGTTTATGTTATACATTTTCGTGTTATTGAAATTCACCGTATTAAATATTCTCAGCAGTAGACTTATGCAGAACCATGGATAAATTTTTAAGCGGGTGTAAGAGAGCATTAGAAGATAGACAGGCATCAACTAATACACAGACGAGCGTGGTTTCGAAAATAAAATCAAGAAAATATTGTCAAGAATACTTAAATTTTGGGTTTACAAGTCTTCTATTTCTCTCTTATCTTCTGGTCTGAATCAGACCAGGTGCATGATATCATTCGCCTTGAAAGAATTAAGGACAGCTCCAGGGCTGCATAAAAGTTCACGTTTTGAAAAGCTAATACAGTTCATTAGCTGTTCAGGACTGGCTGGGTTCACTAGTACTGAAGTAAATGAAGAAGAAAAGACCCTGTGTATCATTTACTCAAAAATGTTGGAGGCAGACAGCATGAAACCTAGTAAACTTAAGCGACATTTGGAAAGGCTTCATAATGAGTATGTAAAAAACCCAGAGAATTCTTCCAATAAAAATTAAAATCATATAAAAACAAAAATTGTTAAAAAAAAAAAAAAAAACTTTGTCTGTGAATGAAAACGCTTTAATTTCCTCTCTTACAAAGTTTCATACAAAACAGCCAGATATAGAAATCTTCACACCATTGATGAAGATTTTATTTTGCCAGCCGCAATTGAGATTGTAGAAATTATGTTTGGAGATAATTTTGCAAAACAATTGCAGCCTATACCTCTTTCAAATGATACTGTTGCTCGTCGAATTGATGATCTAGATGAAGATGTAGAGTGTCAGCTTTTGTCGAAGTTGCGTGATAAATTGTTTTCAATACAACTCGATGAGGCAACAGATACTAATAAAGATGCTCCTTTCATTGCCTATGCTAGATTTTGTGATGATTTGTCAGCAGTAAAAGAATTACTTTTCTACAAATCAATAGAAATCAAAGCAATAACACTCGTATTATTTGCTATCTTAAATGATTCTATGAACGAGGCAAAGATAGAATGGAAAAATTGCGTCGGAATATTCACTGATGGTGCTCGTTCTATGTCCGGAAGATTCATTTATGTCGGAATGAACGTGAGGGAAAATAAAAAAAAAAATAAAAACATGGTCAGACCAAGACCACTTAGAGGAGAGGAGTCAAATCCAATTATGCACAGGGTAATATATTAAATTTCGAAATCGTAAGCGGGTCATATTCAAGTAAAAAATGTACTCTGAATTATTATAAAATTTCATTTATATCATTATATAGTATATAATATATGGTTGTTAAATATCATACCAAAGTTATAATAGTGGGTAATTATTTTGAGCTCGAGGATCCAGATACCTGACTTCTATTGTTTTAGACAAGCTCATCAGATGTCAAGTAATATATTCGTTGTAGTTATTCTAATACTTGATTGGAGATGTTCATTCGTAAGTCTTGTGTGATATTTGCTCTTATTTATTTTTATGACGGAGAACATCTAATCACATAAATAGGTTCTATCAAACATGCACAGAATGCATGCTTCATGCTTTTTTAATTTTGAATATTTTCCCAAACTCTTGAAATATTTTGTGTAAAATGAAAGAGCGCTTATCTTTTAATTTTTCTTTCAAAATATTGTCCGATTGAAGATCCATCAATTTCATTTTCAGGTGAACTGGTGCGTGTGAAGCTTTAAAATTGAATGGATTGTTGAAAATTGGGAATTTCATTTCATTCATTTTGTGGAAGTCTTCAAAACGATTGTTGAATTCCGTGATCAAAATTTAAAGAACTTAGAATATTGGTCCAAATTTTTTGATTCACTATGCCAAATGATTTTAAATGAGGGAAAGGATCCAAAGTTCGATTTCTTACCTGATTATCCCACAGTCTCAACTTTGTTTCAAAGTTACATGAATAGATGAATATATTTGAGTGACAATCAGATTTTTACCCTGTAACTTTACATTCAGATCAGTCAAGTGCTTATTCGAATACTTATTCCAAAAACGCACAATCAACCCACCGTCATTGTCAGTGTCAATTGGATTTCCTTTTTCTAAAATGAAAGCTTGAATAGAGTGCGTAATGCAAAAAATCTTATTAAAACTTTTCCTCGACTAAGTCAACAAACTTCGGTGAAATAAGGGACATCAGAGAACATTTCCTTCAAATCTTGTAAAGACTTTAACTGTCGTTGATTTAGTTCTCTACTTTTTATGAAATTTACTATTTTAATTATAGATTACATGGTCCATTTTTAAATGTTTGGATGCCAATAATTTCTGATTAATTATGTAGTGAAATCCCACGAAATTCCCTGATGTTTTCTTTTTTAATGTAGTTACTACGGCCGAATGTTTGACAATCATGGCAGGAACGCCATCCGTAGTTGTGCTGCTAAATATAGTCCAGACGAGTTCATATTCTGCTATCAAATGCTCAATTGCAAAACAAATATCACTTTTTTGCTATTGTAGTACCTGTCAGTGGAATACCTTATATAAAAATGGCAAGTTGAGCTGTATTAACAGTGTCAGTGCTCTTGTCAAAAGCCTGTACAAAGTTTGTAAATTCCTTCATTTTATTTTTCTTTGGAAAATCAAATTTTGAGATAAATAATTTATTCTTAAAGCAATTGTGTTTCTTGACAACTAAATATTTTGGATTGACTTTTGAAATGGAAATGAAACATTGGCAACTTTTATCATACAGTCTTTAATAAAATCCCCATCAGTTAAAGGTTTTGATCTCTTTGCGATTTATAAGCCAATAATAAAATTTAACTTCAGGGCATCTTCGCTCTCAGTATTAGCTTTAGTAAATACTGATTGTTAACCTAGAAGTTAGATTTAAAAAAAAAAGACAAGGTGTTCATTCTTATTTTTTCAGTGTAACAATAGAATTTTGATTTATGATTCGTATCATTGTGTCTCTTCAAGTTAATTGAGACAACAAATAGAAATTATTCGATTTGAAACTATAATTTCCCATTTAGACTGGAAAACTCTGCACTCTCTATCAACTTTACGTTTTTGTGACATTATGCCAAAATCATAACAATTATGTAACTCGACACAAGAATTTTGGATTTCGCATGTGCATGACACAAAATACACAATAGCTTTACAATCACTACTTCAGGATAGATCCTTCTCTGATCGTATTACTACATTGTACCTGCAACAGTCTGAGGATACTGGGACTCGCGTTAACTTTGCTGCTGGAAGTACCCAGTATTTAGGGAAAAAAGTACTGATTACAGATTGTTACTTTCAAATACTGGTTATAGCTATTTCTTCCCGTCCTTAACTCCAACTGAAACTGAAACGTATTTCTAATGCTCAACTTAGCATGTGTTGTGTTGTGTTTTGATGCTTTTTCGGCCCTTTGAGAAGAGATTGTCGTTTTTGACTGTTTTTTTTATGATAAATAATGAATTATTTCAAATTTTCTAAAATTCTATAGTCTTAAAAATTAGTTCAATTGGTAATTACAATTTTCATTCTTGGGTATTAAATCATATTTCTAAATGCTTAATAGAAATTTTTCGGTTGAAAATTTATATAAATCATCCAATTTTTATTAGGTTAATGAATCGATCTACTTTGTAGCTTAGTTTGTAAACTAATCTAACGTTTATTTATAATTTGGGGATATTCATTGTCCTTTAGTCAACGAGTTTTTAATTTTAAAGAAAATTAATCTATTTATGTATTATGTTTCTGTTGTATTTGTAAATATTTATACCAATGCTTTATTTTTTGAAATCAAATACAAACATTGATTATTTTGTCTAATACTACATTTATTTTGTCTATTTGTGTTCTTCAATTTTGATATAATTTAAACATAAATTATTAGTTTCTGAAGTCAAGTTTGTATCTTTTAAATGGGTTCTTCTCTGTTTCTTGTTTAAACTTGGGTATTGCTATATTCTTAATTGGAGGAAATTTGTGTTTGAAGGATGAAAATAATCTCCATAATGATCGCTATTTTCATATGTACAATAAAGATTATTCATTGAAATTTAAATTCCAGAATGGTTTTTTTAGTAGTAAAAATGTTTTCTAATGAAATAGTTGATTTTTGCTTAATATTTGGTGAACAATTTGGATCAGATAATAGAAAAGTTATGATACTTTTCAAATTTGGAAATATATTTCTTCAAAATTCTAATCTAATATAACAACACAATTCATTTAAATTACAATATAACATAATTATAAATGTAAGACTTATTCATGAGAATCCATTTATATTAGGGTTTTACTGTTTTTCAAACTTGGCTTTATTGACCATTCATCTATTAATTTTGCAGATGGTCGCAGCTCTAAGTTGTTTTGGTGCTTTTCCATTATACCCCCACTTTTGATAATCACCATAACAGCAAAGTAAGATATCTTAAATTACTGTCATAATTATTCCTTTTTCATCATGTATTATTTAAAAATGTTTACTTTTTCTGAAATTACTAAAAAAGATATACATTTTATGAATTAATCAATTATTATTTATTAGTAAAACTTATTTAAAATCCAATGTTTACTTCTTGTGGAAACTGTTTAGCAATCACATTGTGATCAGTTGTGTATGTATAATGTTATAATACCTTTTTTTCCTTGAAACAAAATTTAATTTTTCTATATTAAGTGGTTTTTTGCCCTTGGTGATCTGTGATCAAAATGCTTCTTTTAACAGACAAAATTATCACCAAGCAATCTTTTGCACCAACTAGCTTTAGCTTTGTTTTGCATTTAGCATGTTTACCATTGTTTATCAGTTTTGTCAATATTTGCACTAAAATATTTGATTAAGTATTTATTAGTTTTAAAATAAAACTTATTACCAATAAAATCATTGTATCTATGTTATATTATTTTTGCTTCTATGTAAAAAACACGCTATTTCTTTAGGATAGAAAGCAAGGGTATAAAGGAAAGTTGTTTTCATCTGATTAATGCCTGAAAGTTCTTTTTGCATTTTGATTTATTATGATCTCAAAAGTTTAATCATAGAATTTTTATGAACAAATTGCATCTGAAATCAGATTCAAATAATTCTGAAGTGAAAGTTTGAGGAGTAGTATCTTTCTTTATTAAGCTCATAGTTGAAAAATTTCTCTTCATTCAAATTGTCAGAGAAATCATTTTATCATCAATTTATAGTGTTAAACTTCAGTTAAAAATGCACACAGTTAAAAATTTACATCTGTTAAAAATGCAAACATGTCAAAATACCCTTACATATTTTTATCTTCAACAGCATTCCAAGCATACGTTCACAAGAGCATTGTCCCTAGAATATCTGTTTAGTAGGGTAATTCCAAGATTTTCTGTTCTGATATTTTCTCTTGAAGGTAAGGATTAAATTCAAAAATATGCAAAATTGAAAGTTATATGAAGAAAGTCTACATTGATGGCTTTAAAATACCCTGAGTGAATGATATTGAAGCTGGTACCTATTAGTAGCTCAAAGTTTACTTATATAACTCACATTAGAATTTATTTTTCTTTAGCTTTTATTTTAGAATAGAAGCAAACTTTTATTCATTACACTGCTTAATTAATACTTAATGTTGCAATTAATTATCCACAGTTTAAAGATTCAGTAAAAATATTACAGACCCATACAGGATTGGTGCGATTTCAAATTTTCACGCCAATTACTCTTGGCAGTCTGTACCACTTTTTAAGTGTCTGTGGGCAAATGTTATTTTCCCTATACCTAATTGCCAAAAATAACCAAAATTATCAGACACCAGAGTTTGATTTTCTGAATCGTGTGCTTTTAAAACACCTGGGATATGCCCCCTTTGACGAACTGGCATACGTATACAGTAAGTTAATAATTCGATTATGGATATAGAAATGCCAGATCGGCAAAGTAAAATTTTAAGTCTTAGTAATAAATAGCATAGGAGTATGCCAGTGAGGCATAGCAGAAAAATAAAGTTGAAAATAATGCACAAGTTAAAAATAATGCGCTCTTTTCCGAATTCTAAATATTAAAAATTTGAATATTTCATTATAATTAAATTTTATAGTAGTTTTAAAATTCTAATAAATAGAATTGAAATTTTTAAAACTTGATATTTAATATACCAAGTATTGTCGCCTACCTTAAAAAATCAGTGTAGTGCTACCTACTACAGTGTCAATCAAGTAATAAAACTAAATTTCTATCATTTACAAATTTCACTTTTTGTTTAAACTCGAATTTTACTATAACAAGCAGTTACGCCCAAATTTAAGAAATTTAAATGCGCAACACATTCTAACTCTAACATGAAAAACACAATACTTAAAAATTCATTTACTTATGGAAATATTCATTTTTATAAAAACTTTAGTTTTTAAATATGAATAGAATTTGAACAGAATAACTCATCTAATCTTCATCACACTCCGAATGGTTACTTTTCGGCGAATTTACTGTTTTTATTGCTTCTAAAAAATTTTCTGTTATATTTTCCCAATGATTCTTTCTCCATACGTACTCTGTGAAAACATAAAATCCATGCATTCTCATCCATGCTTATTAATTTTCACAAGCAACACACAAACTCCAAATTTCGAAACTCAATGTTTCAAGATTATTCTGCAATACTTTCAAGGGTTACATACAAAACGCGTGACCACATTACCTCATAAAACAAAAAGTTCAAGAAATTGAACATCTACTGTATATGTATAATGATAGCATCAATTTTGTATGCTTCACTTAATTTATATTCCTAAACTTTGGTAAATTTTAGAAATAGGTCTCTCAATAATAAGAAAAAAATATAAAAAAAAAAAAAAAAAACTGTGCAAAAGTGTAATGGTAAATATATGTTTATGCACTTATGTATTGAATGCATAATTTGTGTTTGAACAGAAATTTATATTTACTTTTAATATTTATTTATTTATTTTAGGTTGTAATATAAATATATTTAAAAAAATGGTTCTGAACCGGAATGAAGATGAAGAAACTGTTTCTAGCAATGATGAATCTTATGATAGTGATAGAATTGATAGTGATATTGAAGCTGAATTATACAGTATTGTTCATCATCAGCAAGAAGGATTTCCTTTAAATTCAGATAAAGAGAAAAATTTGAATACTAACTGTGTTAAAAATAAAACAAAGCATCGAAAGAATTCTGTTATTCAAAGTAACAATTTTTTTTCAGATAGAATTTCTGACTGTGATTTGTATAGAAATTTTGAATCACCAGATAATAGTATCTCTACTCGACAATGTAAGGAAGGCTCTAGTTCTTTAAAGCGAAAATCAGACACTTTCATCGAGTGCTTAGATGATTCCCAAAGTTCCGCAACATTCTTTGAAGATAATCAGTTTCCAGGATCTGAAAGAAAGAAATTAAGGCAAAAGAGTTCCAACATCTGTAAAAGAAACTCAGTAATTAATATAGATACAAGTGATAATGACTCTGATATTCTCTGTATTGAACCTAATGACAGTAAACATTTATTTCAAACAAATTTATGTACCCAAACTCCTACATTGAGTTCTGATTCTGAAGATTCTATGCCACCATTTAACTTTCAAAATAATCAAAGTACACCACTTACAAATTTTGCATCTAAGGGCAATTCTGAAGGTAATTTTTTACTGTATTTTATAAATTATTCTTTATATATATATTTGACTTTTCAGTAAATAGGAATTTCCTTTATAATCTTTATGAGCCATTACACTTATTTAATTTTGACAAAATGAGGAGCTTTATTTATTGTTTCTAAGTTAATTGATCTTTAAAAATGTGAATTGTAATATTTGGTTAGGTTTTTCAATTTTCACAATTCTTTTCTCTTAAGTTGAGATAAAAAATAATCTAGATTGTCCTATTTTTATTATAAATTTTAAGTCAAAAATTTCTAACTCAATCAAATTAAAGCCTGCAGAAGTTATCACTCATATCTAGAAGATAATCAGGTTTGATACGAGATTAAAGGAACACAGTACTGTGTTCAGGCATGCAAAAATATTATTTTAAGTATAAATTACTTTATAAAATTGAAAAAAAAAAGCATTCAAAAAATATTTTTTCTAAATATATACACTTTATAAATTTTAAGATAAGCATGCAAAAAATATTTTTTTAAATATATACACTTTTAAAGTAAATAAAGATAAAACACTAATATAATAAAAAATATACATTCAGTATTTGAATAAAATAATTACACCTTCTGCGAAATTTGGTACTCATCCCAATTAATTCCCGAAATGATTTCAACAAATTTATTAAAACAATTTTCATTTGCTGCTATGCAAGCTTTATGAAACATATACATTGCAAGGTAAAATTTAAAATATGTAATTATTTATTTTATTTAACAAAAATGTAAAAGATAATAAATTAATAAAATAATAAATATATATAATAAATAAACCAAATAAAACGAAATAATGTAAAAGAAATTCTAAAAAAGAAGAATTTACGATGATTAGACGCTGGTGACAACGAAGCCCAACTGAGGGAAAATCCCTTCCAATTTCCAATAGAAACGTGGAACAAAGAATGTTCTAGAACAATGAAAGTCGAAGTAAAATTTAAATATCTGTAAAATTTATGTAAAACACAAGAAAAATGAATAGTGGCAAAAAAAAAGAAATATAACTAAAACTGAATTTGGCAACACATTACAATAAAAACAAAAGCTGAAATCGGCAACACTACGAAGTAAACAAAGGGCGCCAGGTTTGGCGAGAAATCATATATGGGGATACTGAACTTGTACCAACCATTTTTCAATGAAATATCCAAAAAAATAGTATTTTTCATTGAGAAAATTTTTAAAGCTTGATTACAGAGTATTTATTGACATAAAATTCCAATACAATATTAAAAGTAATATTTAAATTTTAATATAACTCTTTCAGTGTTCTATCACTTTAAAATGTAATGACATTTATATTAGGTAGCCTAAATAAAAGTTGTCGGTAAAAGACGATAAACCCGTACAAGATTGGAGCAATTTCAAATTTTGGCGCCAAGCACTCTACAGTTCTGTCTCCAACCTAAATTATGACACTGCGCGCGATAGCTGTCAACCAATAATGATCGCGTTTGAACTTTAGCTTTTAAACCCCGCATTTTTCCGAATTCCAAATATTAAAAATTTGAATATTTCATTATAATTAAATACTGTAGAAGTTTTAAAACTTGATTTTTAATATATCGAGCAATGGTGCCTACCTTAAGGAAATATCAATGTAGTGCTACCTACTACTGTGGCAACCGAGCAATAAAGCTAAATTTGGAATGTTAACAAATTTCTTTTTTTAACTTGATTTTTAATATAACGAGCGGTTACATCCACATTAAAAAAATTTAAATATGCGGCACATTCTAACATTAACATGAAAAACGCAATACACACAACTTAAACATTTATTTACTTATGGGAACATTCATTTTTATAAGAACTTTAGTTTCTAAATATGAATAAAATTGTAATGAAAAACAAAATAACTCACCTGATCTTCATCACTCTCTGAATCGTTACTTTTCGGCGAATATACCATTTTTATTGCTTCTAAAAAATCTTTTATTAAGTTTTCCCAATGATTCTTTCTCTGAAGTTGTCTAATAATCTTAAATCATGAACAATCTTAAATCTTCTTATAGATTAAACAAAATCAATATTTAATTATCATATGAAATTTAAGTTTTTAATCGTGGATGTAATATGTACAAAGTAAAACTTACATTATACTTAATATAAGGAATAATTATATAAATAACTTATTTTAAATGTCTACATTTTAAAAAAATAATTATAACTTCTCTAACTTATGTGGAAAAAGCTGATATTATGCTGGTTTAATAGAATTCTTTATAAAGATTATGAAAAGACTGTTACAGTACTTTAAATTTTTATTCTCTTGATACACAGATTATTATCTGTTTGGAAATAATTTGAGAAAATTTATAATTATTGTAATTTAATAAAAATTCAAAATAATATAATTTACATATAATAAAGTTCTTTTATATACATTTATACCAAAGATGATTTTAAGCTTTTTGTTGCTCTTTCGTCAATTGCACTGCAAATACTTAGACAATACTGTGTGAGAAATTACATTTTGTGTGATAAAAGATTTTTGTGAATTTTGATAGATGAAAATATCCCTCATGTAAACATTTAATATTTCTTTCACATCCTGTAATAAATTTTCCCTATCTGGTAGTTTAATGGGTAACAATTTGCCTTTCAATTTAACAGCTCATGAGTTTAACTCCCATCTCAACTGTGAATATTTGTAGCAATTCAGAATCTGTTCTATTACATCAAATCAAATTGAACTAGATAACCTAAATCATGTTATTTTAAAAATTATAATGTGTCTAATGTGTAAAATAAAAGTAAAACAATTCTCATGCTTCTTTTAATTTGAATTTACTTGGATAAACATTTAAGATGGGTATCTGTGAAATTACATGATATATAATATATTATAAAAAATAAGTTTTTAATTAAAATACTTAAAAAAAATGTTAAAAAGTTAGCTTCAGAAATCAATTTTAATGGAAAATTTTTTGTAAAAGATGACGCAATTGTACAAGTTTAGCATTATTTCCAATTTCCACAGCAAGCACATCACAACTATTTTGCCTGCCTAGGTTACATCACTAAGTGCAATATTCACTTACTAAATACCAATCGCATTTGAACTTCTTACTAAAGAATGATCGCATTAAGTTTGGAATCGCGCAGTACTTCAAATTCCAAATATCTAAATTTTATTATAATTATACATTATAGAAGTATTAAAATTGTAATAACTAGGAACAATTTTTTATTAAAACTCAAATTTTAATATACAGTTCAATGGCAGTCACCTTAAAAAATTTCAGTTCAGCACAATTTAACATTAATGTTAAACACGCAATAAAATATGTATTTATTTTGTAAACATACATTTTCATATAAAAGAGTTTCTAATTATCACTCTATATAAATGAAATTTTAATGAAAAATACAATAACTCACCTAATATTCATTGTTTTTGGAATCATCACACCCAGCTGCAAATGAATTGTTTACAGAGCTTCAAAGAAATCTTCTACTGGATTTTTTTTTATGTTTTCTCCGCCAAACTTACTCTGCAATGTATGAATCAAACTGACCAGGCACATGATTAGCACCCCGTACAGATCTTTTATTGGCCGACCAAATAAATTTGAAGTAATATAACTTTAAAAAAAAAATTCAATCAATATAGTTTTCAAAATTTGAAACAATATTTTAAAAATTATAAGCAATATAACTTCTCAAAATTTGAGATAATATATCTTTATAAAAAAATTTGTTGTCAGATAATGGGACATTAACATACCAAATTTTTAAATTGTAAACAAATAACTAACTAAATGCAAGGGTTACACACAAAACAAATGTCATACAATCACCTTACGTCATAAAATGAAAATCTTGTCATGCAAACGCATCTTGAACCATTAAGCCAGTTTGGCGCAATTTACTCTCTGTACAGTTCTCTACTTTTAATTGAAAAAGTCAATTAAAGAATACAGCTTAGAGTCTAATACTAGTCTTTATATTTGTTTCTTACATTTCCTGTTCAATTCTTTTATTCAAATTTTACAATATTTTATTAGTTTTGAATATTACTTTAATGATGTTTATCATTTATTCATTTGTTTTTGTATATTTTTTCAAAGTTTAGGATTTTTCAAAAATTTTGCCAAAAACTCATGTAATTACTTTTTATTGTAATGACTGTGAAAAGCTAGTTTGCTTGGAGTTTTATAAATGTTAAGAAATAACAACATTGCAAATTTTTTAATTGATATCACAATTGATATTACAAATCTTTTAATTGAAAGTGAATATTGTAATATTCAGTTCATACTTCAAAGTTATTTGAACTCCAGGCTGATGGACTGCATTGTTTGCTCTTGATATTTACACTTTCATAATATTTGTTTGTGTATTTCTGGTAGTATTTAAATGATTAATATAAAGAAATATTTAAAAAAAATAATTTATCAAATATTTTGTATAGGAGAAATGAAAATCAAATGGGTAGTGCCCTGCTGGAAGAAACTGATGACAAAAATTCTATTTTTCTTAATGATGGTTCACCTAAGCATACTTTTTATAGTTATAGTGCATCTAAGGCCTTGGATACCCCATTTGTGAACTGGGATTTACATAATTTTTGCAATTGGACTATTCTCAGAAGCAGAATAGTTGATTGGATATTATTTGAACTTCTTACTGAATCTGTTTGGCAATCTTAGGTGATGACTTGGAACAGGAATAGCGATTTTTTATCAACACCATTAATGACACTGCATGATTTTCTATTTCTAGGGTAGCATTAAGAGACACAAGCCTTTCCTGCAAATTAAATATGATTCTCTTGCTTCCTTATTGCAAAAAGAAACTTTGTACATAAATAATTTTTACCTCAAATACCATAAAAAGATAAAATTGAGCTCAAAAGGTTAAATGTAGAGATCAAACAGTATGTTATACAGAAAAGGTATATTTGCAGAATTATGTTGGAGTATAGATGTCAAATCCTAATACAAAGTTATGGAGACTCACTAAATCACACAGCACAGAACAGCATCAAGAGGATAGCTATGATATTATCCTCAATCTTTCCAATCGGATAACTCAAGACAACAAGATCACTTCAAACATATTGGCCAAATATTATCTAAGTATAGGTAACTTGATAGTGAAGATAGAAGGATTAAAAATATTGCTGAAAAATTTATTCACAATTCCTACTTTTCTATCTCTTCCCTAGGGAATCCTATTTTTATGAAAAATTCACATTGTATGAGTTCAACTTTATTCTACAACTATAGAAAGTCCCTAAGTCCTTATTATATTCATCGCCACATACTTAAATTCCTTGGTGATAAGGAAAAACAAAGATTATTAGAATTCTTTAACCTTTTTTTTAAAAAATATAATCTGGGCTGGCATCCCTGTGATTGGGACTTACCAGTCTATATTTATAAAATCCTTCATTTGTAAACTCATAGACTTATCCTGGCCAGATAGAATTTTTTCCGCTAATGACTTGCTCCTTAGGGAGCAATATGGTTTTAGAAAAGGTGTTAGATTTAATGATTAAATCTTATATTTCTGCCAGGGGCTCAGGGATTCTCAAAATTTCAAATTAACACTGCTTCTGGACTTGACCAGAGCATTTAACTGAGCATAGAGACAAAAATTATTTACTAAATTTTATGTTATTTTTTGGCATCACATGAAGTCTTCCCTGAATTTCAGATATTTTACTGGATAGATCTCTATTAGAGTAAAATACAACAATTCTCTATCTAACGCTATTAGATTTGCACATAGTCTCTTTCAAAGTTCAGTTTTAAACTCTCTGCTATTCTCATTATATATTGTTGGTCAAATGAAGTAGTCAGTAACTATTGTGAACTGAAGCTCTTTGCTGCTGTTCACAGTATTTATTGTGTGTATCATTCTTTGGCATTCTGAATTTGACTTTGATTTTATTATTATTATGTCTGACCTCAGTTTTTCAACCATCAATCTTTCAGGCAATCTTAGAGCAAATGAAAAACCATCTTCTGAAGAATTCCTAGTTATGATGTCATAAAGACCAGGGTAACTGAAGAGGTGGTCGGTCATCAGTCATATTGCCAAGTTCATATATAGGGCAACTTGGGGAATTTGCAAAACTGAAATGGTGAAGGTGCTTTTGCAGATAATCATGCCCATTCCTAAGATGGAAATTTGCCTTCTGTGGAGGCAAATTTCCATCTTAGGAATGGGCTTCCTTCATCTCTGTGGAGGTTGTGCAGATAGACTTTGTTAGCTAAGAAGCCTACATTTTCCCCCATGAACACCTTGCAAACATTTTTATGAAAAGCAAAATTTCTCCTAATAAGCTTTTTAACAATATGATACTCTAAAGCTGGACAAGGTTGCTGTAGATGTGAGATAGCTTTTGCCAAATCATCAGCTGAATCACTACCAATAATGCAGCAGTGGTTAGGTATCCACTGTAGCATAATTTAGTGTCCTCTTCTAGTAGAGAATAAAACTACCTGACATTGATAAACAGACCAAATATTGCTAGGTTATTGATGATACCCACATTGGAAAAACTGAATGTTACCCCAAATGTTGCTCTTGTTGAAATATATAATTGTGCCGAACTGCATAAACTGACTTTTAATACTTCAAAGACCTTAGTTACATTTTTTTTTAACCACAGATAGGCATTTCTCTAATTACCAATCAACTATTTATATGAATAGCTGTGTGTGGATTTTAATCCCACTTTAGGTTTGAATGTTTGTAATGGTTTGGGATCTTATTAAGTGTAGATTCTGGTCTAATTAGTCTTCATGTGCAAAAAATCATAGTTGAATAACAAACAAACCACCAATTCACCCATCTCTGTCAGCAGCAATAAGCAATTATAAATTTGTTTCTTCTTAAAGATGTTTGTTTAATACTTAAACTTCCCAAGAGAGTTAAAAATATTACATGATTCATAGAACTGATTAATAACTATCAAATATAAAATGTGAGTTTAAATTTTAACTTGTTTGTCTGAAAGGCTATGCTTCAAATATCAATAAAACATTAAAAAAATAACCAGTAATTATTATTGATTTAATTAATGATATCTTGTTTAGTGGAGATATAATTGTATTTAAAGCAATATTTTATTTAGTGGAGATATGATTAAAAAAAACCATGTGCTTTCCAAATGTTTTCAGGTTTTCACAATATTTTTATAAAATAGAAAAATTAAGTTCAGGAAATATCTCTAAAGGAAGAAACAATTATAAATTGTGCAGACTTATTTCATTTCTTGATTTTACTTTGCTACATGAAGTGGGCTAAGTATTGATTCATTTCCCTCTACTTTTATAATTGTTTCCCATAGATTATCATGATCACAGATTACAATATTTTGATCTTTGTTATTCTTAACATTTGAGAGTTTATATTTGATTAAATTAACTATAAAATATGGTAATTTTATCATATGAAATAAATCTTGATAAAATTAACCGTTGAATGGATAAATTTTTATAAGAATAAAGTTTAGTTGAAAAATAGGATTTCTACATATTCTGATCACAAGACTTTTATTCATTGAATTATACTCCTATTAAGAGTCAACAGTATGTTAATTTAAAGGGTATTCCAAGTGAATGACTTATGATATTTTTTAAAGTTATTATTTAAATTCAGTCATTTGTTTTAGAAATTTCATTCATACTGAGTGACCTCTTAATATATTTTATATGCAGTTTGAAATTATTTTAAATTACAAAATTTGTTTATTGAGCTATAGTCTCAGTTAATTTTCTGGAATTAAAATAAGCGATCAGTTATATATAGAAATATTTAATATTTTACAACTTCAATAATGCTTCCAATATAAAATGAATCTTAATATTACAATTTTCATGTGACAAGAGCTACTATTTTTTGTTTGGTCTAAACTAAATGTATCTCTTTCAGAATTATGGTTTGTCAATAATGAAGATTTGAGACGTTTTAGAAGAAATACCGGTCGTTATCATGAAACTGGATTTTCTTTTTGTATTAAATGCAAGCAAAAAGGTCATACCCTAAAATTTTGTCCAATTAGCAAGGTGAGTTCTTAAAAATGTTGTTGTATTGGCATAATATTTAGTAGTACTAAAATTCTAACTTAAAATACATTTTTTTGTACAGAGCAATTTTTGTGCCAAATATGAAATAAATGACATTGAATTTTAAAAATTAAATATCACATAATTTCTGATTTTTTTTCAAAAGGTATTTGAAGCAATTTCATTGAATTATTTTTCAGTTTTTATTGTTTTAATTCTTAAAATAATTTTAACTACTTTTAATTGTATCATAAATGTTTCTTTAACATTTCTGAAGAAATTCTGCCTAAAGACAGGTGCTTACTGGGTCTGAATGCGTTTGAATGATGTAACTTTTGCTTTATGATTGTGTACATGTGCGAAATTTCTTTTGTGTGCTAGTATCCCGTGAAACATTTGATTAGTTATTTGTTGTTTTTATTTGATTACAGTTTAAGCTTTTGATGTGGATAATTTAATGTTCATATTTTAAAATTTTTTTGAAAGTTAAGTTTTTGAATATTTTTTACTTTAAGTTTTTTAAGTATTCTGAAAATATATAAAATAAATTTATCTTCATATTATTTTCATTATTTTGAATTATTTTCATCGCGAAATATATATGATCATGTGATCATTACGAAAACATTGTGGCATAATTTTTTGAAGCTATAAAATCTATTATTTGATCGGTGCTGATGATTCTGCAAGTTATCATTAGGTGAGTTATTTTATGTATTTGATTAATATTGCTATTGTATATAATATTTTATGTATTTAATTAATATTGCTGTTGTAAGTATTATATGTTATATTAAATATTGCTTATATATATTTCATACATTTCTATTTAGGTTTATTTAGTGAGCATTAATTAAAATATCTAGTTTTTTGCAAATATGTGTTTAGTGATGTTATAGATTTATTTTTATTACCCATTTTAAAGGAGGCTATATTGCACTAGAGTAAATTTTGTAAGGTTTTGTATCACTGCCTGGTTAATTAAAATTCAAGTTTTCATAAAAATGTATTTTATGTTATAGATTTAGCTTTATTGCCCAGCTGTCACCCATTATAAATTGGGATTATTATACCCTTTATAAACTTATTTGTTTTTTATTATGTAATCGTAGTGAAATTTGTTTCTAATTATTTGCATTTTAATACTACTATAGTAAGTAGTTGTACTGAAGTATTTGATATTTTGATACTTGAAATTAAAATAGCGTGTAATTGCAAAGTTGAAGTTCAAGCACTATCGATATTTGATAACTGAATATTGCATGTAGTGAGGCAATTTAGATTGACAAGATAACTGTTCAGAGCTTGGTGAAAAATTGGAAATCCTGCTAAAACTACACAGTTAACTAGTCTTTTACCCAAAATTTCTTTAAATATTTATTATTAATTAAATTATTTTTTAAGATTGGTAAAGAAAATTTGATAAAACAAGAGTTATGTAAAATGTAGAAGTAGAATAAAATTGTTTAAAATACCTTTAAAAACCAGAAATTTGTTTAAATTATAAAAAAAATTATCCAGTACATACATACATAATTACAAAAATTGTTCTTTTGAGATGTTTTCTCTTCTAGCAGCTTGCAAATTGATTTCATGTTATACAGATTCCTTGCTAAAGGTTTGTTATTTGTGATTATACAAGAATGCTTAAAAATTATCAAAGATATCTTTTCTAGTGAAATATATACATTGAACTTAATTATATTATAAAATGATGCTGAGCTCTTTTATCATATTTTTCAGTTTCTGTGTTGTCCTGTTGTTGTGTTTGTGTTAAGGTATATGTTATTTTTGAAGTATACATTGAAAATACCATTTCCAGAAGTAAATTTATATCTGATAAATAATTATCTAAAAATATATTATATTGATTAAAATTTTTCTAAACTTTGAATTATAATTATTTTTAAAAAATTAAATATAATTTAAATCATTTAATTATAAAAACATGGAATGGGCATAATGTGATGACATTGTTTAGCAAAATATACTATGTAGTATTTTCAGTTTAGCAAAACATAGTACTAAATCTGTTTATTATTTGATTCTAAAATGTAACTGCAAAATTTTTTTTAATGCTTATATTAATTTGATGTAGAACTTTCAGATATGAAGAAAAACAATCTTTTGCTAGTTGGAGAATTAGTTTTTTGATGAAATAATTGAATGTTTTTGGAATAATTCTGGTTTTTAATTACTATTTCAATGGTTCAGACAAGATTCTATTTTTATGAAAGTATATTTATTGTTTTTCTGTTGAAAATATTAATAAATTTTTGTGATTGCTACACATTAAAATTCATAAATTTAGAATAATGAAAAGAATGTTTTTAAGAATGTTAAAATAAAATGTTTTTAAATTTTTCTTCTGGTTGAAAGTCATTACCATGCCTCAATTAAAATGTTATGCCACATTACTTGACTAAAATCACAGGTAATAGGAAATTAATATAAAATTCTTGAGCAGAAATATTAAAGCCTCAAAAAATTGAAACTTTTGAAAATTCCTTTAAGAACTTTAAATCATTTTTGATTAAGTTCTGTCCTTACAAACTCTTAAAATATTTTTCATCAGTGCAATTTCCTAAATTAATATTTCAAGTGCAGTTAGATCTACAGAGTCAGTATTACTGAACATTTTATTGAATCTAAGTCTTATAATTGAAAGAAAACTAGTTGTATATTTCCTTACCAGTCTATTAGACTAGGCTGCCATCTCACTTGTCTATTTAATACCATCATCTAATACCACATTTAAGGGATTGATATGGTATTAAGTTTTAGTGTGTTTACCATCATGTAATTATGGTTTCTGGAGAGTTGGAAGAACTCTCAAGAAATCATAATTATATGATGGTCCAAAAATATGGAGAGGATATTAAGTTGCAAAACCAACTTTTTGTTTCATAACAAATATAGCTTCCTTTGCTAATAACCTTTTTTATAATAATATTTTTAATATTAATTAACTACAGTTATGAGATTAATCTATTAATTGAGGTAAAGAAATTTTAATAGAAAAAATACATTTTTCATTTTAAAATGTTTATTGTTTTTATGCATGGGATTTAATTACAGTATTACATTGTTTAACTTTTATTAATAATTGATTTTTTATAAGATTCTCTTAAAAAATATTTTTTTCTAAATAGTCTATTTTCAATCGTTATAAATATTTGCCTTGTCTTACTACTCACTTGTTCTCATAAAAATTTTTAGACTATTAAAATTAGGAAAAATGCATTAACTTCTCAACCACTTAACTTTCTGGGGTGTTTTCTCAGGATCTTGTTTGCTTGTAGGGGCAACATTGCTTGCACTTTTACTACAAAGTTAATTCATCACTTGTCAATTGTCAATTGTTGTCTAAGCACTTGTCAATTGTACAAAAGCCTCTAATTTGAATGAGATATATATCTGCAGTTTTCTTAACCACTTCAGAGTGGTGTTATCTTGATGATTAATTTACAAAGGGGATGTCCATTGTGACATATTTTGCATGAAGAAACCAACACATGTTTGTAGTTTACTTTGTGAATGTTCTTTCTGCTTAGAAATTTTAAAAGTATTGGTAGCATTTTTTTTTTACCACACTCAATATGAAATTTTACTCAGAACACACTCAGTATTATAGAAATTTAATACAAGTCTGGGTAATTTCAAATTGTAATACTTAGTCTAGAAAACAAATATGTGACAGTAATAATTATTGAAGGTTGCATTCCATTCCATTGCATTTTGAATCTCAGTATATTTATAAAATTTATTTGAATTATACATGGCTGTTATATTTTTTTTTTTACTACTAATATTCTACTTATTTAGAAAGGTAAGTAATTTGTATTTATACCTTAATTTTGAACTTGATAAAAAAGAAACACGTGACCTCATGATAAAATAAAAAATAAATGATACATAAAATTTATAGTAGTAAAAATGTGCTTGTGTGTTTAATTTTAAAAATGGTTTATTTTTCATTAAAATTATATACTTATAAGTTATAAATTGACTGAAATTGTTTTAGCTTTATAAACTGATTCAGAGTTCTAATATTTTTTTCATTCTCAACTTTGCAATGAATCTTAATAGTGACTTTTTTCATATTTTATTATATTAAATGTGTGCATTATTATTAGATCATTTATTTTATTGGTAGAATATTTAATACTTGTAATCCCTCAAATTTTTTAGTGATTTCATCAAATTATTAATT
Organism: Latrodectus elegans; assembly: GCA_030067965.1. Lineage (NCBI taxonomy): Eukaryota > Metazoa > Arthropoda > Arachnida > Araneae > Theridiidae > Latrodectus > Latrodectus elegans. The sequence continues at coordinate 7,332,315 of CM057815.1, forward strand.
TTTTATAAAAAATTTAAGATGTGTGATCGTAATCATTTTAAATATTATTGAATTTATCAATTATCAGTAACAAATAGAAAATCTTACTTTAAAAAAATAACTTTCATCATTTATATTACCTGTTAATTTATTTTTCTCATTAATATCATCTGTTTTTCTTGTAAATAGTATTTTAAAATTTTTTGTTTCTATTATTTATCTGTGAATTTTTTTGCTGTGAATGAAATGAAAAGTATAATTCACGTGGGATATATATTTCGATTATGGATATGAGGCCTCTTCGTATTTTAAATTGTATGATTTTTGAAAACATTGTTTTATCATTTGAGGCTAGTAAGCAGAACTTAACTTCTGAGAATAAATATAAAAGAAATAACACATTTGTACATATAACAAACAAAAATGTCTAAGTGGCTAATATATTTCTAAATATTTGTAACCATTCAAATAAGATTTATTAAAAATCACTTTTGTCTTTTTCGTGGAGTGAAAATTTATAACATTTCATTGGCATACATTTTTTTCAAATGAAATCATATCCATAGAATTACTGTTACATATGCTATAAATTTAACAAACACTTTTTTCCTGGAAACTTGTATTGATGCACAGTAACCATTAGTTTCAAATTTGTTATCTAAATACTTCCTTTTGTTAACTGGACATAATCAGTGAGATATAATCAATCCTTTTGCTATCTTCTGATACTATGCTTCTTTGTAATTTCAACTTGTTAGTAATAGTAAAAATATGTGCTTTAAATTTACTGCTGAATTTAATTAAATATTTCTTTTAGCATTCCAATATTGAATTTTCTTCTCATATTCCTCACTATTGTTACAGTTTATGTGTAACCAAACCATAAACTGTAACAAATATGATTGTTACAGTTTATGGTTTGGTTACACATTTATAGAACATACATTATAAATTGGCACTATGTTTTTTTTCCCTATTTAATAAGATTTTGAAGTAAAATTTTAAGCAATTAACTCTGACGTTAAGATAAGAACTTCATTTTTAATAATATGTTTCTAATATGAGAAATAAATTGTTTTACAACTTAAAACATATATACTACAGAATTAATATCAATTAAGTAAATTTTTATTTTTTATTAGTCAGTTTATGTTTAAATAAAAATATGTTATGAAAATCTATTACTTTAGTCAATATAATTAAAATTTTTAGTTAATTCAATCAAAATTAATTAGATAATTTTTTTATAATGATCAAATGAGGAAATAAAATTTAAATAATACATTTATAAAAATGTACTTCTAAATATTTTTTTGTAAATTTAGCAATTCTTATTCCTTTAACATTTCCCTTTTAAATTAAATTTGTCTTTTCAAATATAAAAAATGTGAATGAATGCACATTTTAATAGAAATTTTTTCACTTATATATGTTGAGGCAAAATTAAAAGAAATTTTTTTATTCATTGCTTTTATAGTTTTAGTAACTATTTCATAGCATTTTGTTGATTTTGAAAAATGACTACAATATTTTAAATTAACTAATAATTAGACAAACTTACTAACTGATTGGTATAGCTATCTGATGTTATAGAAATTTTATTTATTTGGGATGGTAAAGAAAAAGTTTTTCTGTTTTCATTATATGCTTTCATCTCAAAAAATATTAAAAATAATTGAATTCAAACAATAAATAACTATTTTATAGTTTACCAAGTAATCTTTTGCTTTTAAAATTTTAAGATAAAATTATTAACTGAACAATTCTCAAAGCGAGCAAAACATTTTTTGCTATCCACCAAATTTTCGAATTGGCTGCATGCTTGAACTTAAATCTGTTTCAATTCCTTGATATTAACAAGTTGAATTCAACAATTTATATCCAAAATATCTGCTAATAACTTTTATTTGGTTATAACATTTTACTTGAAGTGTATATATATATATATACACACATGTATATATACATACATGAAAATAAGTACAATAATAATGATATACACTGCACTTTTAAAACTGCAGTAATTGTAATGTTTTTAAGCTATGAAAACTGAAAAGTATATAAAAATAGAAAAATGTAATGCAATTAAAACCATTTATAACTGTACTATCACTTGAAGCAGATTACTCACCATTTTCAAGTAAATGCTCTTATTAGCTGAATGAACCATGACCGTTCATCCAGCAAGTTCCCAAGCCCTAATTTCATTCCAATCTGAAAAATCTGGGACTTGAACTGGAAGCTTTGGAATGATTCTAATTGTCCATTCCAAGGTGCTTGGATTAGCCGCTTAGCACACAAACATTTTTGCCCAAGTTATTGGAATAGCCGCTTAAGTTGTTAAAGAAATATGTGAATATATTTTAAGTAGCTGAAGTTTGCTTATCTTGAAATTTAAGAAAATTTTTCTTAAATTTAATTTATTTTTAGTTTTGATTTACAATGGTTTTTTTTCTATATCAAAATAATAAGTTTAATGATAATATTAATGTTGTCCTCATTAATAGTGCCATTAAATTATTGGACAAAAAGTTAACATTTTGGATTTATGTGATGGATCCTTTGTCCAAAAAATTAGAGTTTGATTATATTGTATTATATAATATGATAATACAATATAATCAAACTCTAATTTTTATGCTTTGGTTTCCATTTTGTATATTTTAGGATAGCAATATTTTTGCTTTATTTTAAGTTTAAATACTCAATTTTGATTCAAATGATGAAAGAAAATATTTGAGAAACTATTTTGTATAGTTAAATACTATATAAAATGTTAATTTTTGTTGTTTGTAAATAAAATATTTTCTTTTGAATATTATTGGAGAATTTAAGTAGTTTTCTGAAAAGTTATAATTTGAAAGAATATTTAATATTCACTAATTACCAGGCTTAAATTTAAAATAATTTTTATGTATATAATTATGTTAATTTTTTTATGTTATCCAACTTAAACAATTAATATTTGAAAATATTTTTTAAAAATCTATTTTCCTTAAATTGTTAATTACTTATTCTTGTAGGCTGCAAGATGCTTAATATGTGGAGATAGACGTGCTCACTGGAAATGCAAAAAAACAGTATGCTTTAGATGTTTTAAGAGGGGTCATGATATGAAAGATTGCCAACAGAAGCTTAAATCCTGTGTAAATTGTAGCATGAAAGGTCATACCTTTAAGGTTAACATTCTTTTTATACATTATAACTAACCTATTACTCAGTTTCAACTCTACATTTTTGTTTTTTAACTAGGCAAAATAATTTTAATGATTCAATATAATTGCATTCTTTCTGAAGTGAAATCTTATTTAGATTCGTGTATTAGTTCCTTCATTGATTAATTACACATTGCTAAAGAAAGTTTTCTGATACAGAATATGCATGATTGCTGAGTGTGTTTCCTGATTATATTTTGATACAGTTGAAGGTGCTGTTTTTCTCACATTTCAATAATTATAATTTGTAGACTTTTGTTTTTTAAAGTGTATTTGATTATAAATTTATTAGAAATGTGCTTTTCAATTGTTGTTTATAAAATGTATTTTGAATGAATTTAACATACATTTTATCATTATACATGAAAACATTTTATCTTGTAAACTTAATGAATACAGTAAATACCTTTCTATAAAAGCACAGAAATGTAAATTTAAGTAGGGTTCTGTTACTATATGAGTTAATATGTAATTAATGAATGTTTCATATATAAAAATAATTTATTATTTTCTTAGCAAAATTGATGTAAATATTAGGTTGAAGCACATTTATTATTGAGAAAAAAGTGTTATATAAAATTAATATTAAATAATATATAAAATTAATAATGATTTCCCTACAATTTTATAATCTTTTTCCAGTATTTTTTGCATGTAAATATTGTAAATAATGTAACCTTGTTTTGATAATTAATAAATTATAAACTATGAAAATTAATGTTAACTTTAGTTTTAATGTTAACCAATTTTGATTATAAAAGGGCATGTTTTCCTACTTTATTTAGTGTTATATTTGATTATAATTTATATTTTGACTCTTGTATAAAAACATAATTATTTATTTCAATATTATGTAATGTAACATGTTTCATTTAACTTTTAGATGTTATTACATTTAAATTATTTTGGTATGCATATTTAGGATTTATGTCAAGAAATTTACTATTAATAATGATCCTGATTATGTTCTGTAACAGTTGTCTCTATTAACAATGAGATATATTGAAATGTATAGTTGATTCAAATGTAGTTCCCGAAATCAATTTAAATCATGAATAATGCTAAGATTTATTTATACAAAAACTATTGAAAGCTATCATGTTATAAGGCTAGAAATGCTGGGTAATAATTAAACCCATTGAAAATACGCTGTTGATTTTCAATTTAAAAATATTTGGCGTAATTTTAGATATTGGTTTATAAAAACTAATGTTTAATCATGAAACATACTAAAAATTCATTCAAAACCCCTGGCATTTATTAAAACAATAAATAATAAGATTTGATGGCTGAGCTGTTTAGACACCTGTTAACACAAATATAGTGTGAAGCTTATTTACGAAGTTTATGAGAGCTCGAAATTGAAGAAGGTCAGCAATTGAGTGATACTATGGCAGTGAAAGTGATGTAAAATCTATATTCAAAGGAGACAAGAGGAGTTATTACCTTGGACAAGATAGCATAAGCTAATTGGATTGGCCATGTCCAGCAGCAAAATATAATGCCAAGAAGAAAAATACTTAAGTGTAACAATTAGTTTTTAATAATATATTCTGAAAGAGAAATTCAGTGTACCAATGAGATTTAAAGAATACTTAAGATTTAACTATATTCATAAGTGTAGAATGATGTTGACCTGTTTGAACATTGTATATGAATCCTTTTTTTTTTCTGTAATTAAAAAAATTGAAACTGCATACTAATAATTTACTTGATTGCATTTAAATGCATATGGAACTTTCACATTTGTTTAAGCAATTTTTGTAAAAAAAATTATATTAATTTTTTATAAATGATCAACTTTTTAAATAGATCTCTTTTTTTTTTTTTTTTTTTTTTTTTTTTTTTCCTTGCAAAACTAAGTTTCTTGAAACTGAAGTAAGCTATTAAACAGTTTACTTTTACAGTATTTAATATTATTAACGCACAAAAATTATAATTAATATTTATTTCGGTTTGTTAAAAAATTTTATTTTGTAGAATTGTTAAGTTTTTACTAAGTGAAAATTTCAATCTCTTTCTCTCCTTTCTAAATTTACTTTATTTTAGGAGTGTCCAGATCTTTGGAGGAAATATCATCTTACTGTAAGCATACAATTTTACTTTTACTATTATGTAATTTATAAATTCATATTTTACAAATAATATATTTGGTTTTTTTATATATTATATTTTATTTCAGACTTCAAATGAATTTATCTCTAGTAAAAAATTGGAGCAAGACAGACCAGTATACTGTTACAATTGTGGTTTTCAAGGACATTTTGGAGCAGTAAGAAATAATATTAAATTTGCATTAAATAGTATTTTCATTTCTAACTCTATATTTTTAAAATTTATTTTGTCTTATAGTATAAAAAATAAATGAATTTAAACAATATTAGCCATCTTTTCATTATTCATTGAGAGAATTTTTTTTATTATTTTGTGCATAATCAAATATTTTGTAACTATTAAAGACATACTCATCACATGAAAACTATTTGACGAAATAAGAATAATCCAAAAATATATAATTTTTATAATTAAAGAAAATTTTTTTTTGAAATTTATTTTTTTTATCTTGGTTATTAATTAAATAAATGCAAAACTGTATATTTGAAAATTATTTAAAGTAGATGAAATAAAATTTGTGACTTATGTTATTTACAAATACTTTTATCTGCAAGCAGCAAGTAAAATTTGTCATAGTATTGTTTTTCTTAAATTAATGTATTGTTCAAGTAATTCCTAAAGTGAAGAAATCATCCAAGGTGCAGAATAATTTGTTAAATATATGCTGTGAATTAATGTTTCATTAATCTAAAAAATCATGGATTTATTTGAATAAAATTGTTATTTCTATAATAGTGTTCGCTCGTGATACTTTTAGTGCTAAAATGTTTTAAATTTTTAACCAATCAGGTAATGAATTTTGAAACTTAAAATTATTTCATTTAAAATTTATGAAAGGAATTCAGTTTTAGTCTTTACAATATCAGTTAATTTGAAATCCTTCCATTCTTATTATTCCATTCTTATTCAAGTACTATGTTCTTGTTAGTGAAGTTATTCTTTTTAAATGAATCACAAAAATAAATTTGTATAAATAAAATAGTTCTAACAAACATAAATATTTTATTTTAATAAAATGTCTATTTAGTATAGAAAATAATTTGCTTGTGTGAAAAAAAAAAAGTTTTTTCTGGAAAAATAATTTTATTGTGCAAAATGAACTTAACTAATTATATTTTAAAAAATCAATTTTAATTTTAGAATTATTAGAACAATATTTAGCTTTCTTATGTTGTGTGTTTAATTTTTTTTTAATGAAAAATATTATTTCTATTTTATGAGAGATTTAAAAGGCATTGTTTTTAACACTGACTTGTTACCACTCTCAATAGATTGTATCATTTGCCCCCCTCTGAGGTTTACTTTCTTTAAGTAACATGATTAATGCAAGCATGAGGTATTCCAATCACTTGTCCTCTTTCTTTACTTCTTCTATTCTTTGCTTTTCTTCCTTTTTTTTCTTTATTATGGCTACCTTGAGTATGGTCATAAGCTCCTTTTGAAAAACTGGCACCTTCCTGTTGTTACTAGTTTTTCCTAAAGATTAAAGCACCCCGCTTGTTTGCTATGCATGGACTCCTGTCACTTGAAAGGAAGATCCTGATATTTGAAACTCTCAAAGATTAACACATTAATTTAGCTTTTGTTATATGTAAATAAGAGATGCGTTGTGGTCCTTAATGCATCAGTTGCTTTATGTGGATTAACTGATTGTGTATATGCTGAGTGATTCAATAAGGGTGGAGAAGGGTATTTCAGGAATGTATCAAATGTATATTGGGCATGGGTAGCATTGATGCAGTTATCCTACATCCCCTCATAGGGCTCCATAGTGGGTGAGTGCATTCAGGCTGTATAAATTATGAACTTTCTATATGGATTGTATCTACAATTATTTTCTTCCTGTGGAGATGCAGATGGTATGCTATCATAAATATTTTGCCATCAAATAAATGGAGGACCCAGCCTGGCAATTACAAACTTCAGTCAGTAATCTTATTACATGGTATAATATAAAATGGGTGCATTTTATAACTTCCCAAAAGTAAGTGTATTTTAATAGAAAAACTGGGTCTTGTCTTGATTTAAAAATTAAAATATCAGACACAGCTTTTCCTGTATCTTATCTGATATAGATTCTTGAGTTAGTGTTTGACAAAGAATTAACTTTTATATCATAACTCTTTGATTTGCACAAGAGCTGTGAAAGATCACTAAATATTATCAAGGTGCTCTCTAATATATTTAGAGGTGCATTATTCTATAATTATTACTTGGTTTTTCTATTTCAAATTGATTTGAATTTTGTTATTTATTGGTTAGCCAAGTCAGCTGTATTATGTTAATTAGATCCTGTATCTCAATTATCTGTGCAAATCTGTTTTGGAATTTTCCAGACTACTCCTATCCAGACCCTTTATGTGATGTGCAACAAATTACCTCTTGATCTGAGACGTAAGCAATTGCCTCTAAATTATTTTAAAATGCTATCTGCATCACAACACCGTATGAGATCTATGATTGTCTGCTCCTCTCTAAGGAGAACATATAATTCATGAGCACATGTTAATATATTACCAGTTTACAAACTCATTTCTGTCTTTGTTTGAGATCTATAAATTCAAATATTACTGGTGTTCTAAAATTTCCACTTGGAAGCATCTCTTCTGTCAATATGATCAATAACTTCACTAGATAGAATAAATTAGACACATCCCCCTTATTTTTTTTACAGATGTTCTCATGCATTCATTATCAGTATTCGTCCTCCTACATACTGATGGCTCAAAATCCAGTGGTAATATGATATTGTTGAAAATGCAGTTTATGGTTATCAGTTTTATACATCATGTTCTGTTTATACAGCTGAAACTATTGCTATTGTATGTGCTAAGGAACTAAAACAATTAACTCTCATAAAAAGTACTTGATAGAATAAGTGCTCATTCAATTAGACCATTGACAAATATCATCCAGTTATTGTGGATGTATTAGATATTTTAAATATACTGAACAGCAAAAGATTTGACTAGTTTTATTGGATTCAAAGGCATGGGGTATTCAAGACATATTTTTTAATCCACTTTAAAATGTAGCACCCAGTCTAATTACCTTTCATGAGCAAAAAAATATTGAGCCATAAATAAGATAAAAGATGAAGACGAGCTCTCAGTCTTCTATTTCCAGTTATCCCCATGTAAAAAGTTGTAAAACTTGCATGCTTTTGCAATGCTCATCAGTATCTATTCTTATCTCAGAATTCTTTAACTTGTGACAAATAAAAATTTAACTCATGAATAAATATGAAAGATGGAAATGAATTGTCGATAAAACTATGTATTATTTTTTAACATGACATAAAAAAATCTCTTTGATTTTAAATTATATGTTGCCTTTTGTATTGTTCCTGTTTATATTTAGTTCATCACATAGTAGTGATAGGTATAAAATTAAGACTTTTTATTGTATTGGGATATATTCAAATGTCACTAAGGAGAAATCATGAAAAACTTCCAAGCACTCACTCCAATGTCATTGCAGTAAACATAAACACAATAATGATTTCATATTGTTCAATAGTTGTTAGAATTGAAACTGGTTACTTTTGCTTTGAAAAATGAAATCATACTACCTTTATCCTTCTTGTATATTTGAATTTGAAAAGAATATAAAACAAATTTAAAGGAAATCAAAAAAGTTTTATTCATGCTTAAAAAAAAAAAAAAAAAAAAAGTTTATTATTATAAGACGCATTCTTTAAAAGAAAATATTTTAAATGAATATTTTTAGACAGTATTTTTTGTCCTTTTTATACAATGGTAATAATAGAAGTAATATGTAAATAAAATAATTTTTTAGATATTCATTACATTTCTTTTATGACTATAATTAAACTCATTATATTGATTTTAATAAATACAATGCTTTTAATAGTTTGTTTCAATTTTAGCTTTGCAATTATAAAAGAATGGATAATTTTAGTTCACTAACTTGGCCTTCTGTTATCAGCTATGATATCCCCTCAAATTCAAATTTTCTGGCAGAAAATTCGCAGGAAAAACTGTCTATTCAAGAAAGACATAAGCTTCAGAAGAGGGAACAGATTCTGCTGAAAAGAAAAAGTAAATTTATTACTGTTCCATTATCATTTATTTAAAGTTCATCTACTGTAGTTAACATTTATTCCAACTTTGAAATTCTTTTAAAATGTATTAAATTTCAATTTTATTTAAGATACAAGTAGGAAATCTGAACAAATTTTAAAGTGTTAAAAAATTGTGTGAATTTTTATCATATTTTTCTGCCTCCTTTTTTTATTATAATATTTTACTTTTTGTCAGGGCTTACATATTCTAGACCTAGATAGGATATAAAGTTAAAAAAATGCTTTAAATTTTATTTTATGAGGAAACATATTTTATAAATTATACTATATTAGTGTGATATAAAGTAGGTAAATAAAGTTTCTGTACAGTCTCTAAATTTAATAATAAATGAGCATAATTTGTAAAGTATTGCATTATTTTTCTTTAAATACTGACTATAAGTGTTTAATATAAGTCTGTAAAAAGAAATTTTTATAAATTTTCATTTTTACAAAATGAAAAAAAGCATATTATTTGCAATATCTAAGGTAAATTTAAAATTGTAATGCAAAAAAATTTCCATAAACATTATGCAAATTCTTTCTGACATGTTTAAAATAGGCCCACACTAAACTTTTGACATTAGAAATATAATTACTTATACGAAAACAACATATCTACAGTTGTTGAGTTCAAGTTTGTTATTGATCGTCTCAAAATGGAAGTTCCCAGAGCTATTCAGGAATTAGTCATTAACTTGCGAAAAGATGAATTATCCAAAAAAAAGGATTAGTGAAATGACTATAAAATTAAAGTCTGCTGTGTGATATATCATTGAAAGATATCATAAACTTCATTCACTTGAGGATAGAGCTTAATCTGAGAGGCAGCCAAAATTAAATAACGTTCATAAAAGAAACATCATATGCCAAGTTCAAGAAAATCGACAAATTAGTGCACCGCAGTTGGCAGCTGATTCAATGGTTACTTCCAGCATTAAAGTCTCCAATCAAACTGTGAGAAATGTCATTAAAAAAATCGGTTATTAGGAACTTGCAGCATGGAAGAAACTCTATATAAGTTTGTGTAACAGGAAAAAGCTCCTCAAGTTTGCAAAGTAGCATGTAAGCAAGCCATTATCTTTTTGGAAACCCATTCTTTTTAGGGATGAATCAAAGTTCAACATTCATGGGTCAGATGGCCGAGTTATGGTGTAATATTTCACCAGAAACACCAAAAATCTTTTAGGGGTAGTGCCACATGTTAGACAAGCAATAAAGGTCAAAGGAGGGTCCACTGATCATTAATTGTATTTTGCATTTTTGTAAATTTTTTTCATGTGCTAGGGCACTGTACGGAGATTTTTTCGTTTCATGTTTATGGCATTTTTTGAGTTTTAAGATTTATTATTTAATTTTGTCAGTATTATCATCCTTTTAATATGAATAAGTACTAAATAATATTAGTTTTAACTCATTTTAAGTTTTTTATTATTATCATTATGAATTTTGTGTTCTAACATTGATTTTCATTTGTATCTGCGTACAGAGACTTTTTTTACCTACTGTACATGGTGTGAAAAATAGCATAAAATTGTTTTGTAAACAATAAAATTTATAAAAACATATTTTAGTTATAAATCTGAATTCTTTTTCCTTGAAAAACAGTATTCATAAATTACATTGATTAGAAATAATTGCTTACAAATTTACAATTATTAAATTAATTGCTGGCATGTAATGTAATACATTATTCTTAAAGTAATGCATAATATTTTTACTTGAAATTTAATTTAATGTTGTTACAATGAAAAGTTTCTGTTATAGTAAAGCTCTATTATTTCATTGAAAATACTTTGTCAGGACATAAATTTGACTGTATGAAATTTACTTTTTAAGTCATTAACCACTTGTATTTTTTAACATATATTGAAATTGCAATGAACATAATATAGTCTAATTCTATTTCTTTTGTTCATTTAGGAAGGAAGGAGTTTAGAAAGGCCAAAAATGAAACCATAAGAGCATTTATTAATTTTCCACGTACTCCTAAAAATCATTCAAAAAATTCACCAAATTTAAATAACAGTGGAGATAACTATTCTTCAACTGAAGCTAGACAATCTCGCAAGGCTTTGCATAAACAGAAGCGACTTATTAGATTAAGAAAGATGAAAGCTTTGAAAAAATTGAATTCAAGTAATGATAAATCAAGTTAAGTTTTTATTATTTGAAATGAAAATGTATTTTTGATCCATAAATAAAATGTTTTTTGTGAATTAAAAAGATGGATTAATTTGTTATTATTATTTTTTATTTTTTAAATATAATTATTATTAAAATGTAATTATTTTATGAAAATATTTTGCTTTTTTGACACCATTCAAATAACGGCCTTGATGTGCTATTTAAAATTATAATTTGTGTTTCTCAGAATAGTTTATAATTGTTAAAAAGAAAGGTAATATAATATTAGTTGTAGATGCAAGAGTATAAATGGATGGGGTGAAAGTTAAATCTGCAAAAATGAATATTTTTGATTTATTAAGTCTAATTTTTATTGTTTAATTTTGCCATTGGTTTTATAGAAAGAAATAAGATGTCAATTATATTATAAATCATAATTTGATGTAAAAGATCAGGTTGTAAATAACAGAATTGTCTGTAATTTAAAATTTGAATGAATGATAATGTGAATTTGAATTGTAATTTTTTAACCTTTCTTATGAAAAGTTTATAATGATAATTGTTACATAGGAACAAAATTTAATTTAAAGTTTGGTAAAAAAAAAAAAATTGTTTCAACAAATTGTGATCTATAATTAAAGCAATATTTATTGCTGATATTTATTTTGCTTCCTTTATTCTCTCTGGCAAATCCATCCAAACACATTTATTCTTCAAATTATTAGATTCATCCAAAGGCATTTATTCTCCAAATAATTAAATTCATCCAAATGCATTTATTTCCCCAGATAATTAAATTCATCTGAATACATTATTATACAAGTCTTTCTTGAGTTTTTATTTTATAAGTTACAATTTTAAGATTAAAAATCTTTTCTCTAGAATTTACATTTAATCAAAATAATGTATGTACTTCAAGTCAAACAGATCAGGGATCAATTTGTGAAAAGAAAATTTTCTTGAAATTAAAGTTGCCAATTTTAAAGAAAAAATTACTACTTTTGAGTTTGAATCATAATTTCAAATGCGCCTTTGCATTTCAGTACTTTGTGTATTATATCTAATTTTGTTAATTATTGTCAAAAATTATAAAGGCCAAAATTACAGCGAAATGATTAGCATTCTGGCTTTCTATTCAACAGTTAATGGATTAAATTGCTTCCTTGGACATATATGTTTGTAGTGGTTTGGATTACACTTTAAATTTTAGAGTTCTGGTTCATTTAGCCTTTGCATGCAAAACCAACCCGAAATTTCAAACTACATTATTTAAATATATGTTATTCTTATATACGATTGGTAAATATGATTATGAGATACATAAAGTGTAAAAAATCGGTATTTATTTAAATATCAAGTTATTAAATTCTTGTGTAATTAGTGTTTGAAATAGTTAAAACTTTATTAATAATTGTATTTTATTTAAAATATTGCATCATCAAAAGCATTTGAGATTTTTTTTTATTATGAAGCATGAAACAAGAAAATTCAAGTAATTTGTAAATTTTGTTGTGTTTATATTTATTTTACATTATTTTATGTGCATTCTATTTTACATTATTTTTCCTAAAAAATGTCCTATGATTTTTATTTTAACGTTTGGATTTTAAAAATAAATATTTAAAAATATGTTACTTGAGTGTTTTTTTTTTTTTTTTTGAAAGAAATTATTTAAGTTTGAAACAGCTGAACAAAATAGAAAGTAAACTTTTTTTTAAATATGTTTTAAAAAATGGCAATGTTTAAAACTTGGCTCAAATTAAAAAATTTTCTGTAAAACTCAAACAATTAAAAGAAATATGAAATATTACTAATTTTGCATAACAATTTTCATAAAATGTACATTAATAGGAAATTATACAATAAATATGATGCTATCATGTTCTTTAATATAAAACATCTTATATTTTTTATCATACGCTCCTTGTATAATTTTTTTAATGAAAATAAATAACTTAATATTCGTTTGCATTATTCTTATTATATTAACAAGATGCTAATTTTTTCCTTGGAAAATTACTGATAAAGGCAGATGAATTCATCATTTCAATTAATGTAAAAGATTATCCATTTCAAATTAAACGATTTCTGTAGTCATTAAGCATCCTAATCATTTTGAATAAATTTATGACATTTTTTTGTCATTCTGAAATTACTAGTCTTTCACTATTGATTTAAAGTAATTCTTCTATACTATAATTTAAAGTAATTCTTCTATACTATGATTAAAATTGAACATTTTTGATAATAAAATTAACATAAAAATACATAAATTCTGATGTTTGATATTTTATTTTGCATGAAACTTTAAAAAAATAAAAAAATAACCTGTTTATTAAATATTTTAACCTGGATCTAATCATTTAAAAATGTGGAGTGTCTAAATTATATAATCATTTAAAATATTAAAGTTCAATAATTTAAAATCATCTTTTTTTTCAATATCAAAAGAACAGTCTAAGCTTTTTTAAAATTTGGCTATTTTCAAGAATGCAGTTAATAAGTCCTTTAAATGAACATTTCTGTAAAATTTTCATTGGAAGCAGAAAATTGCAAAACCTTAAATAATATAAAAAATATTAAAAATAGTAAGCAGTACATATATTTTTTAAATACTTTTTTGGCAATGGCGATAAAATGGAATTCGAATGGTGATGTTCGCCACGATTCTAAATCCACTTTATACCATAGTTCACGATCAAATAGTGACTATAGAGAGAAAAAGCAAGAAGCATTTTTAAAACACTATTAAAAATAATCAAAAATTATTAAGATATAAAATTTCTTGTATTTTTTCTTATTCATTAAACATTTTATTATATTGAAAATTTTTGTTATATTCTAATGTTTTTATCTAATGGTATGTAATTTGATGTAAAAATGATTATTATGAGAGTAAGAATGCCTGATTATAGCTTATCCTAATAATTACTATATTTAAGTGCCCCTTACATATTTGTTCTTATTACTAGTTCAATAACAAACTATGCAAATACAGTGTAACGCATTAAATGTGAAGACCAAGCAATTGTGATGTTATAAAGAAACAAAAAACTTGAAAGGGGAATTTTGTAAAATTAATTATACAAAACTCAAGATGAAAATTTTTTTAATTAGAAAGAAATTTGTTAATAAGTTATTAAAATTAAACATATTTTATGTTTTCAAATATATCGTATCCAGTTTAATACCAATATATTTTAAAATTTTACTCAAGCAACATGCTGTCTGATACATTCATTGTTGCTAAAAAAGACCCTGGTAAAAAATAATCAGTAATTTATAGAACTGCAAATTATGAATTAGTACATTTCCTGGTATTATAGGTAGAAATGTAAATTATAAATTACTTTAGATAAAAAGTTGTTAATCGTTGGGAAAATAATAAATAATGTTAGAAATGTTTCATTTACAAAGAATTCTTGAAATTTTTTTCTTTTTCATTATTAAAATTTTTTAAATTTTCATGAATGTTTAGTCTTATTTTTTTAAAATTTTTTATAAAATAAAGCAAAAAGATTTTAATATTAATTTTTGTATCTCATTTATGATATTACCAAGAATAAATTGACATAATTAAAGAAAAAATAGTTTATTTAAATAATATTTAATGCTATTGAGATAACCCAGTTCACAGAGAAGTGTGGCTTCTGCTTTTAATATTCTGACTTAAAACTTTTCATATTTAATTTTTTGATCTCTTCAGTAGTATGCAAAAGTTATTTTTGTCATTTTCTAATACACCTAAAATTAACATCTAAATATTATTCTGCTTAAAAGATATTTGTAGCTTCATACTTGAAGCAGTATTACTATATTAAAAATATTTCGAAAATAGATTTTTTTAAAAAAATTTATTATTGACATTGCTAAAGTTGTTGCTGAAAATAGCTAATTTTTCTTACTCCTTTCATATATAATTAAGTTTCTGTAAACAATTTCATTGAAAATCTTATTGATAAGAGCAGTCAAGAAGATAATAAGCAGACTTATTTAGTTATAAATATTAAAGTACAAAAATTTTAAAAATATTCATTAAGTTAATTACAGATTTTTTAAACTAACATTAAATAATTTAAAATCATTTTTTTAAATATCAAAAATACTGTATATATATATATATATACTATTGGTACACCATGTATAGCTTTTAAGAATTTAAAAGAGACGCTTAAAAGATAATGAACTTGAAAAATCAATGTTTGACAGTCGGAAAAAAAAAAAAAAAAACACAAATTAACATTTAGTATAAAGGCAAAGATAGATGGTCATGAAGTTTCAGATATACAAAAGTAAGTATAAATTAAAACAGAAGCTTTAGAAATTAAAATGTTTACTAGATATTTTATATATGTTCAGGTATGAATGCGTATTTACTCAGTAGCCTAGAAAGAAGCAGCATACACACACACAGAATAATTGCTGAGAATAAACAACAGAAAAACCTAACAGTTTGCCTTATTAAATACAAATGATAAAAAAAATTATTTATTCGTTACGTAGGAAATAATTGCATTTATTTTGATTTCTTCACCAAAGTTTTGTGTAAGTACTCTTGTTTAAATAAAAATGAGTATTCAGATATTCTTATTTGAAAAAAAAATGGATTTAATGCATATTTAAGTACATAATTAGTAAAAAAGGGCCTTTTTACAAACTAAAATCTCTGATGACATTCTTCATTATATATATTTCCATAATAAATGTAAAGAAATTTGAATATTAAAATGAAACTTCTGTTGTACCAAAAACAAATATTATATCTTTGTAATAATTGCCAGATCCAATTTAAAAAAATGTCTTCGCCTTGAAAATCTTTGATCAGAAATTGAAACTAGTATTTTACTTTCAAAATCACTATCATTTACTAGTCATTTTCACCACCATTCTTTCCATCCTATACATTTTCCACCGATAAATTTTTCTTGTCCACTGATAGCAAGCTTTTAATAAAATAATATATTTTGCATTACACAGGCATATTCTTTTATTACAATAGCCTTTAATATAAAGATATGAGTTTTCCTTAAGCTAAAATTTGCTACATGGCTTTGAGATGTGAAAATGAACATGCATCAGCTTAAATGATTGAGTAATCACTAATATTTCTTCTTAAAAAGCTTTAAGTACTTCGTTGTGGTTTTCTTTTCTTTTTTTTTTTCTAAAAAAAAAAAAAAAAAAAGAAGAAGACCATAACAAATTACTCATCGCTTGTAAAAACAAAGTTGTCATCCATTTATCTTTCTTCTGTTAAAAAAAAAAAAAAAAAAAAAAAAAAAAAAATTTACATTGCAAAACGAATTTATTAATTTTACGTAATCGATGCATTTACAACATAAAAAAATATTTATCAGATAAAGACTATATCTGTTGCATAGAATTATTTCAGTAGTTTTCCAACATAACTTGTTGTAATTAAGTAATAATCATTTTCTTACATGATATATTGCTGGTCATTTTTGACACACTGGAATACATTTTGGATTTTATTTATAACAACTATTGGAAATCCAGACGGCGCTACTAGGTAATAGAGACTGCCCTACTTTTTATATTTACTTAATTAAGTAAATTAAAAAACGTATTTTATGCAGTATTTTTTTAGTTTCGATGGCTCTGCTAATTCTAATCTTGACGAATAATTTGGCAAGCATTTATTGTAGAAACTACGATTTTATCTTTGTAGTGTACATCAGAATTGTATTGTTTAATAAATTAAGACTTTATTAAAAATTTATCTCAAACATCTCAACATTTAACCTTAGATCTCTTGGCACTCGTTTAAACGGTAATATTGATTTATTTGTAGTTGTGAAATTAAGCTTTTAAAAATAGCAATTTTTGAATTTTTACCCAAAAGAATTATTTTATCGATCTATATATAGCAAAGTTTGTTGATATTGAATATAGAAAATAGCTAGAAAATTTTAGTCTATAAATGTTTTCTACTTTCTGTTTTGCATAAATATCTTATTTTCTTACCGTTTTGAAATAATGTAATCAAATTACAAGATTTTATCATAGAAATATGAGATTGATTTCTTCTGCTAGCAATCTTTTTTTGCAAGAGAATGAAAGACTGAAAAGGAAAGGAAAATAGCACCTCTTCAATTGCACTTAAAACTAAATGAAATCATTAAACAATTGCTGGACTTTTAGTTTATTTCGTATATGTTTGCAACATGAATACATTTAAAAAGAGCTTCATTCTGAAAAAAGTAAATCTTTTTCACAATAGCAGTAAAGTTTCATATCAAAGGAAAATTCTTAAAATTAAAATTTTGAATTTTATTAACATTATTAAAAAGTAAGGTGCTTTAGTAAAAAAGTTTCAGAAAAACAATACATTCCTATAAATGCTGCTTAAATCCCTTAACGATTAAGGAAAAATTACTAAATTTAAAAAAAGAAGCTTTTTTAACTTCATATGGAAAGAAACTTTTTTCTAACTTGCATATTATATGATATAGATTTGAAAGAAATCATTTGCTTTTGATAGTAGCAAATGAAAAGGAACCGCAATTTAAAGTTCGGTAAACATATTATTAAAATAACCATTGAAAAAAATTCATGAACTAAAAGCATCTAATAAAAAAAATGAAATTTCAAATAGCATATTTGTAAGAAATTACTTTCACCATCACAAGAAAAAATATAATTGTTTATTAATATTTTGATATCCTCATGAGCTTCCATAACATCTAAGAATTTTCAACATATTCTAGGGATAAAAGCAATTCCTATCAATTACCTTCTTATTCCCAAATAAAAATGATGTTAGTATATTATTAAGTTTCTGTACATGTAAGTTTTTTAAGTACAAACAGCACGTATTTTTCTTAGTACAAATTGTATGAATGTAATTTAATGACTGTTTTAAGAAAAATATACTCTGTATAATCCTACCACAGATGAAATTATGATCTTGTGTAAATTTTTACTGATGTAAATGATTGGTAAAATATCAGTAGAAAATTGAGAAATAAATGTTTAAATATAGTAATTTTCATAAGTTTTACCGTACTTATAAAAGGATCAACATCCCCCCTCTTTATAATAAAAATCATTAATTATAATATAATCTTGTAAAACTAGCTATCCAAATTGAGCCAAATATTAGTGAAAGAAATGAAGTGTGTAAAAAAACTTAAAAAGTCTTAAAACTGTTGCTATAAAATTTGTCAACCTTGATGATTAAAAATTTATTGATTATCAATAAAAAAAAGTATTATCATTAGTTTATGGAATTATGATGTTTGGATCTCTTTAAGACCCAATTTATGATTCTATCCTTTGTCTTTAAAGAGCTATTTAATTATGATTTACTGTCCATTTTTATTTTTAATTATATATGTAACTGCTTACATCAGTATTTTTTTAACTTTTGAAACAATAAGTCATTATTGCATGTTGCAAGTTAAAGTCTCAAAAGAAATCAGTTACATATATAATACACATTTTTGCTTTAAAAACTACTTTACTTTGCATAAAATTTAGATGTATGTATTAATAATTTTAAGACAACTAAAAAGTATGTGAAACAAACAAGAAACGTTTTACTTTTTTGCTATTATGTATCAGTGGAATCGAAAGTCCTGTGGTTGGTCGTCGAGCAGTTATCAAAGGTGTAATGGTCTGGAGAAAATTTCCTTCCTCTCCAGAGCAAAGTCAACGAGGAAGTGGATCCTCTGTTGGAACCATCTATTGGAGGAGCCTTAGAGTAAAGATGTACTTTCACATTCATAGTTATTTGCTTAAATGAAAAACGCAATCTTCTGACTTAATTTCGCATAGCTGTCGGCTAGTGAGCTTGGTTTGTCCAAGTGTAATAAATAACCAGAAAGTAAAATTAGAAAATACAGTTCCTACATTTAGTTAGAATATCATAATTTCATTGATTTGGTTTGTCTGATATATAAGCAATTTTTTGCACATGAAGACTAATTAGAGTGAGATTTAATTTAAAAGAAATTAATATCCAAGCCCAAAATGAGCATCAAACACACAAACTGTTCTCCTGGAAACAAGAGCGCTAACCATTCGACAACCAGCTCAGCACAATCTGATATTATATATATATATATATATATATATATATATATATATATATATATATATATATATATATATATATATATATATATATATATATATTTCAAATTAGCATAAAAGTCCAAGGAAGTGAAAGTTTGTGCATGATATTTTTGAATATAATCATTTCAGGATTCATACAGATTTCCAAGAATCAAATTCCAGAAGTCGTATCAAATATTTCCAGGAGGTATCAACATTCACATTAAATAATTAATTTTATTTTAAAAGTTGTTTTTAACCAATATGCATGTAATTATGTACATGCAATATTTTTCATTCATTTCTGCAAGTAATAAAAATAAATAACTGCAAACATTAATAAGACTATTTTTTATAGAAGTTAAAATTGATAATGATTATTTGAAAGCTTCAATGAATTTACAGATAAAACAGCAATTTTTTTTACTTAAATAATCAACATTCTATATAATTCTGGATTATACATTGTATAAAATGAGTTATTTTAGAGTTTTTAAACATTTCCAATAGATTCCTGTCTATAAATTTATTGAGTGTTTCAAGATGTGTTTGAAGATTTCTTTTCAAAATATAATACATTTACTTAAAATAAATACAACTAATAGTTTCAAGGTTAAATTGTTTTCCCAATTATTTAATAAAAGCAATTCTAAATTATTCTGTTCATTTACAAATTCTTTTAACACTATAAAATTTCACATCCATATTCCTGGTATTTCTATTTCTTTAATCATTCAATAAATTTTCACACTTCTTGGTTATTTAAATCTGCAAATATATATATATATATAGCTTTTATAGACTCCACTAGATGTGAATAGCACTCTTTTCAAATAAATATACTAATTCCAAACAAAATAAGTACACTCTCAGATGAAGTTTCTAGGATGTGATTTGTGGCCCAATTATTATTTAATAAAAACAATTCTAAATTTTTCATCTGTGCACTTTCAAAACTATACAATTTCACATCCGTATGCCACATTTTTCTATTTCTGGAATAATTCAATAAATTTTCACATTTCTTGGTTTTATATATATATACATAATTTTGCTGTTAGAAGATGCTAACTTTCCACCCCTAAAACTTTAGTTTTCAATTCAATATTGAGTAAAAACTGTTGCTTCTATGAAGCACCATGACAACACATATTTGACTTTGCAATCAATGTTAATTTACCAGTTCTTTTAGCTTCCTCAGCATAATCTATTGTAGATTTTTCAAGTTCATTTATGTCATCTTCCAAACGCTTCTTTTTGATTTTTAGTTCATCAATTTCTTCAAGAAGTGCTTTCACTTTGCCCGTTAACAGCTGCTTTTTTTGTTGTTAATTCTTCTAAATATAATTTTTACTTTTGCCTGGCTCCAGCAGCAAAGCTAAGCAGATCTTTGTTAATTATTATATCGTTAACACCGCCTATATCTGGGATGTGATCATCAATGATGCGCTTAGCCACAATTGATTATTTAAATTTGCTATCATTAAACTTTTGTTCACAGAAAACCCATGTGCAACAGATTCTTGACCATGAGAGAGTAGTTAAAGAAAACTAACTACTTTCCATAAGAGATAATAGATTTGTCTATTTGAGAGTAAGTTAAAATAAAAAAATACTTATTCCATTTTAAGAGGATCAAATTTCTCAATACAATTTTTAAATCTTATAGTCGCTTATGATTTAAACTCTTCCACAAAATTACGAAATTCTTTTAAAACAAAATAACATTCTGACAAATTTTAGTCGCATTAGACAAGCACATGAGTTTCTGCATTTTATTTAAATTACTGGAATTATTACATATCAGAGTCTGAGTACTTAAACGTGATGTTTCGAACAACACAATATTGCAAAGGACATTTTTGTTATTGATTCTAAAAATGATCTGCAATTTATAAAAAATTCCATCTTCTGTTTTTCTGTTAAAGTTTAGCTCATACACAATTCCCTTATGATTTTTTTTAAATTTTTGGTAACAAATCTAACATCTAATTCCCTAGCATCTTTTTTATTATTTTCATCTATTACACCAAGTTTAAATGGTGAAACAGATAGCAAAGATTCTTTTAAAAACTTTTGCATCAAACTTTTCAACACTGCATGAAAATCTCTAGCAATAAATGGCAACATTGGTTTATTAGTTTGATAAAATGTTAAAAAGGTTCTACTTCTTGAGCAATAAATATAAAAAAAATTGCATTTAGCAGAAAGAAGTGCATCTTTTGTACACTTCAGCGCAATATCAAAAGTTTTGGTACTAGGATTAGGAAATATTTTGTTTTGAACAAATGACATGTCTTAAGATACTATAACATTTCAGACAATCTGTTGAAAACATTTTCTAACCATCAATGTTTGCAAAACTTTAAAGGAAATTTTATGCCTGGACCAAAGCTATCAAAGTCATAACGAGTGGATGAGTCTTTAAATAGTCTGCAAACTGCATTTGCTGTTACCTCAGCATCTGGAAATGAGGAACGTCCTTGGTTGTAAGCATTATGTAGAATGTGTAGACTGCAGTTTCTAAAATTTACAATACTTGTGAATGGTGTTCACTTTTTAAAGAATTAGTTTTTTTATTCAAAACAGACCAGTTCACACACATTTGGACCCTCCATTGACAACTGGAGTAATCCACTTATTCCTAATTCTAAACACTTTTCACTTTTTCAAACAAAGCATCTCCAGTTGAATGACCTAAAAAATTGGATAAGTAATAGCATGTTTCAACTGTATGATTATCCCAAAATCTTACATGGCAATCCAGTTGTTTTGTATGCAGATTATTATTTAAGCTTTTATCAAAGAGAAGCATATAATTAGAGATATTAACTTTTTCTTTCATTAAGTTGGAAAAATTGCTTATTATTGTTATAAGAACTGTTAAATATTGTTACAAGAACTGTAGTTGAATCCACTGTTTAAAATTTTAAGGGTCCATAGAATTTCAGTCTTTAAAACTTTTTTTGAAGAAACAGATGAATCTAAAATTTCAGAACATGCTTTGGGTTCACATTATTTAACAGGATCAGCAAAGGGGAAAAAATCTTTAAAATGAGTAGATTTTTTAGCAGATATAGCTTGTTCTAAAATATATAAGTATACTTCCCCTTTAATATGGGATTTAACTACCGATTCTCCCGTATTTGAAATAGAGGTCTTTCTTGAAAACCAGACAATGAGTATGTGTTTTTTCTGAGCCACGAAAAAGCCAATCTTTGTAGGGCTTTTCCATTGTCCGTAAGTCATTGAAAAAACATTTTCCACTAGACATATTAAATAATTTTTATTTCAGTCTTTAATTAATAAACAAATTTATCCCAATTTAATTGAATTATACATAATTTTCATCAAGGGAAACATGGAAAATTTGTTTTAACTCAAAAATTTTATATTTAGATATTATTATTTAAAGAAGTTTTTACAATACAAGGAAAACAGATGCAAATAGAAAAAGAATCAATTAAATCCGCAGGTCTTATTTGTGCAACTCATTTATTTTGTCTTGTATTCACTTCACATAAATCTAAATACTACTAAGCCGAATTATCATGAAATTATTGTAGCTGAACTAGATCCTGAAAACTTTTATACAAGTCAACAGTTAAAAATAAAAAATTAATACCGATTGTGCCGCCATTTAGTGGCAATGTTAAAAACTAATACTGAATTAAATTTTCCGATAATTTTATTGAATATTTTAAAATATTAAAGCAAAATAATTCAAATAATATTTTGTTGAAAAAATAAATGCATCAAGATAAGAAAAATTCTAGGAGTAAATCACAATTTTCAAGGAGTTAAGTCAAAATTCCAGAAGTTTCAAGAGCCCTCAATTTTTTTTTTTTTTTTTTGGAAATTTAAGGAGTTTCTAGGAGTTGTCATTTGAACCCATGAATTGTGCAAATGACGAACCCTGTCATTTGCACAATTCACTTTTAATATGAGATTTCAAATATATTCCAAAACAACATCAAATAAGAAAAAATATAGTTATTTGGCAGAAAATTCATGTAACAAAATAAATTAGCAAATCTTAATTTGATAATACTAAGTACAATATATATATTTGTAAGAAAAAAAATGATTAAATACATTGCATAGGGAATTAAAAACTAATTTTAATTCACATATTTTAAGCATTTTCAGCAGTATTTAAATGCAACTTGAAATATAAATTTTTTTTGGAAAAATTAAATTAACAGAAGCTACTAATGTTTGTCAATTTCAGTAGATAATTAAACAACCTCTACATTTATGGAAACTTTTTTAAATGTGTCATATTTCTAAGAAAAATTTATTACCAAAAACTGATTATTGTTCAAGAAGGTTGGTAATTAAAATATTATCAAACTCAATATGATTATAAAACTTATTTTTCAAAATATTTTCTGTTTTAACGCAATTTTTCTGCTAAATGAATAAATGACAGCTCAAGACAGAAATAAGTTAATTATTTATTTTGAAGCATTTTAATAGAGAATTTTTAAGCTAATATTTATAAGTTAAAGTTACTGTTTAAAAAATTGGAGGAAATGTAAGTAATAAGAAATCAAATCTTTGAACTTAAGCACAAATTTTTGATTGTAAAATAAAAAATTAACTTATGATTTCATTCAGTGTAAATAAATAAGATTTTCGATAATAAAACATTTTTTGAAGAGCTTAATAACTTTAAATTTAATTTTATATTTTTTTAATTTTATTGGCAATTAGTCTAATAGAAACAAGACAGAAAAAATAGAAACTTTTAAATTAAATGTCACATTTCATATTTTTATAAAATTTATTTTAATTTTGCTATGCTGAATGACACATGTGTGTACTTCTCTTCATAACATAACAATGAAATAAAATTGAATATATATTAATATCAACTGAAACAAAAATTGCAGGAATAATTTCCTTTATTGAGTCTTAAATAATCAACACTTTATAAAAGCTGCTTTGAAAAAAACATATGTTGTCATGGATAGTTGTTTACAACTAAAATACATTGAAAGACAATAAAAATCATAAATAATTAAGATAAAAAATATAAATATCAAGCAGGTCACTCTTTATTGATCATGATTAATAGTCAACAATTGAAATTCATTACATAAACTGTACAATATTCAATATTTAATTAAATGAATTTTCTGACTGCTCATTTTGTATACTATAACCATAACAGAAATTTATTGATTATCTAACAAAGTAATTTAATGATTTTAATGCAAGTAAAATAAAACTGCATAATTATTGATACAATTGAACAACAACAAAATTTAAAGTATAATTTTCAATCATAAATTATGTCATGGATAAAATGTTCATAAAAATTCACTGGTATTTTTTTCAACGATTGCAAAATATACAAATTTAAATTATAATCTGTACAAATAACATATGAAGTGATTTTTCCTTTTACATGATATAATTCAAATAAAATACATACAATGATGTTTAATCCTTCAAAACTTGAAATATCATGATCTGTATTTAGAAATGAAACTCATAATCAGAAAGAAATTCAACATGTGTTAAAATACTGCTTACAATCGAGGAATCAATTAATAATTACAAAAATAAAATTTAAGTGCTCTTTTATCTTTATATCCCAGGGTGTTCCAGCTTGCGATAAAAATCATGTGGCCTTATCACATAAACTGTTATTTCAACTGAACAAAATGCCATTTGTCCACTGAAAAATAAAATTATATGCAGTTAATGAAATTGACAAATAATGAAATATCGATTGGTAGAAAATATAAAAATCGTTTACACCGGTTCATATTAGCCAATCTTAAAAACTTTAACAAACAGATTGGAAAACTTAAAATACTTAATATTTCATCACATACACCAATCTAACTCATTGATCTATTTATCACCCACTAATCATTTTTTGTATACAATTCCATTAAGCCAGGATCTATGCTATAAAATGCATCATAAATCATTACAAAGATCTAAATGAGATGATAATCAGGGCTATGAATTGTTGACTAACCATTTGGCTATCACTAAATGATGGTTTAATGGAAAATATAACTGAAAGAAGAATTTATATATTATTAACATTAAAAAAAATTACAAAATAATGAATGTAATTTAAAGGAAAAAAAAAATAGTGCTGATCTTTCATCACTGTGAAAGGATGAGTGATGATTTTTTTAGTAAGAATTCCATGACAAAATTGAAAAATTAACCAATGGACGACATTAGTCGTGACATCATTCACTACTAAGTTTTTTGAAGCAATCATTGCTAATGTTGCCACAACATGGAAATTCCTGTAACCAATATATTTTGGGGGATAACCCTTATAAGCTTTCTGGAACACGTTATCTTGAAATATTAAGTTTTAAATAAGAAATAGCAATTTAAAGATCTATCACTCAAAGCAATGGTGATTCAAGAATAATTGGCCCTTAACAACGACTGCTTAGAAATTGCTGCTACGTTTGACGTCACACTAAGGTCCTTAACAACAACTGTTTAGAAACGGTTGCTAGGTTTTGACGTCACACTAAAGTCGTCCATAGAAAAAAATAATTGGAGTAGTTGGAGCTACATTACTGTGTGTTTCTCTCAGTCGAAAAAAGAGGAAAAAAAAAAAAAAAAACATTTCCTTTATTTAATTTACATAAATTATTAAATTTTATTTATTAATTTTAAATAGAAAATTAGGCTCTAATTAATAAGGTAACTGTCAGCTTGAATTATTTATTTATACTTTCTTCACTGATATGTATACTTACTTCACTGATCTTCACTTTATTTATACTTACTTCACTGATACTTTAGAACAAAATAAACATAACACAGCATAAATTTTAAATTACAAATGCTAAATTTTTTATAAGGATTCTGTGTAACAGATTAGCTGAGATCGTACAATATTCCTATAACAGGGATATTAGTTTTGTCATAATTTAAATAGCTTTCATATATTGCAAACTGATATATTATTGAAAATATGAAAGTACATAACATTATAATTTGCTAATTGAGAATTAAAACACTGATAAAGACACATTTTTTAAGAATTTGTTTCATATTTCATTAAAAACTAATTACTGAAATTTTTCATAAAAAACATGGAAATAGAAGTTATTACTATACTAATTATTATATTGTTTATGTGCATCATTTATTACATCAGCTAAATGAATCTTTAAAGCAATGATTACAAAATATTACTATAGAAAATTAAAAGGAGACAAGTTTTACTAGAACATGTGACAACAATATCACATTTAAAATTAGTTAATTTCTGAAGAGTTTAAAAAATAGGTTAACAATTGTAATTCTAAGTACTTAATTTTATTTAAAAAATTCACACTAAGTTATTTTTTATTAAATATTTACTGTAAATAATTTTGCAGTTAAACGATTATATAATTTATCATTTACTTGATTCTTGCGGTGCCCAGGAAGTCAAATGGATCAGTAACCGCCAATGACAGCTTTACTATTTTCTGTGTAGAGATCATCATCAAATGGGTATTCTCCAATATTCTGGAGATTAAAATTACAGGACAGTTGAAAATATAGCTTGAAAAGGGTACTTCATCAAGATAATTTCTTGATTTTACATTTCTTGTACTGTCTACATTTTCCTGCCACTAAAGTGGCCTGTTCTCAATGATGTGTTATTGTCAAGCTTATCCTTTAATAGTGAATAAACACAATTATCCACCTAATCACCTCAATAGTTTTATTTCATTGCATGTAAGTTTCAATCTTCATACAAATATGGATTAGAATTCAAGTAATGCAATGTTAGGAAAAATCACACAAAACTCATCTTTGTTATCTTCTACTCATCTTTTCTCCTTTAATATAGGATTATAAATTTCTACTGAGAAACTTAGTCTTTAACTTAGCTTTATCATTCAGCAAATCAATCTAGTTCAGTATACCATAGCTTTGAAAATACTTTGCAGAGCACATACATAGCCCTCATCTTTCCATTATTTTTTTTTTAAATTACTTCAATTTAATAGTACACTTCCACAACTCAATATTTAACAAACATCTTCTAATGAGAAAGATCATTATAGATTTTGAGTTTATATCATGTATATATATTTTCATATGATTTGCTATTAAAATACTCATTGGAACAAAAAAATTTAATTGACTTTAACAAAATTGACCTTAACAATCAAAACTTTAGCCTTTTTGCTACAATTCTTGGTTTTGACAAACATTACTTCTTTATTTTCAATTCACCTATAACTTATGGTAGTATCATAAATTTAATCCTTTATTTAAGTGTCAGTTAGAGGTAAAATTTTTCTCTTTTTCTATTAAAATAGCATTCTTATTTCTTGATACTAGTTATCAGAATTCAATTAAATCACAATTTCACAAGTCCGGTTAAGTTCCAATATTTTTACAAATTTTTTTAATATTTCTGACTTAATTACATAATTTATTTGCAAAGGATTTTTGAACAACTCAATTTTTTGTAATTTGGATTAAGCTAATTTTTTTCTTATTTAAATACATCATATAAAAAAATTTCATTATGGTATCAATAAAAAACATCTACTGTAAACAGTAAATACTGTTTTCAATGCAAATAAATTTTTTTTTTATCATTTTATGTCCCAGAAAACAAAATGTATAACATATTACAGATATTAAATTTTTCTATAGCCTTTTCCATGTAATTTTCTAATCTATACAAAGAAATACAAAAGGCAGCATGACGTTATTCAATGTCTCAAACTGGGATCGAATGTTAATTAAAAGTAAATGTTTGCATGCTTCAAAGTGAAACATTATATTTAAATACAATTATAAAGTTAACTCACTGATGGATTTTGAGGATGTACATAGCATGAGTCAAACTTTACTTTTTAGGCAACTTTCATAAAAGCTAGAAAATACTATTAAACATTTTCAACACAATTTTCCTCAAGATCTTGTTGGCAGAAAAAAAAAAAAAATGGTCACCTTCTTGCTTTTAAAGATTAAGAAAAAGTACTCTCATTTCACAGGATTTTCAGATTTTTTTATAAGAATATTAATTCTTTTTTATTCCTCTTTTTCAAAGATATCTTTTATCCTTTCAGATTTTAAGAGATCCTAAGCTAATCAATCTGTTATACTATGACATAGTCTTGAATTGCATTCAATGTATTTTCCAAAACTTGCCAGCAAGCCTGACACATGAAACAAAAATGCAAATTTCATTAAATAAAAACTTAAATTGCAGATTAAGAGAAAATATGAAGCATAAATATCTACAGTGACCTTTTTCCAAAATTTATATACACATATAAAAACATTTATTGAATTATTTGAAATCACTGGAGCCAATTTCTTTAATGAATTTGAATACTAGAAACAATTGTTAGAAAAAAGTTACAACTAAATATACCTCAATAAATTATCTCTATCCTCTTAAGATCTTACAGAAAGATATCTCTTACTGTAAGATTTTAGGACAAATTTTATACCAATACTTATAACTAAAATACACTTTCATAAAGTGGCACCTCTTTTTATTACCCAGTTAATTTATTTTGTAACCTTTATTCACATTGTAAGTTTTAAGTTTTATTTTGAATAAATTTTTATCAAGCCAAATACCAAGCATATCAAAATCATTATGACAGGCTAGATTGGTGATGCTCTGGACAATTCTTACATATGAGGCATAGTATGAAGATAACAAACGATGGTTAAAACACCTAGGCACGTGACAGATTGTAAGTCACATTTTTTTCAATCACCAAGTTAAAAAGCAAAAGCACAATTGTTTATGAACAAAGTAATTACATTATATATTACACTAAAAAGCCTCATTTATTTTAAAGTGTATAATATTATGTATTTAAATATTTCTTCTATTAACAAACTTTAACACTATCATACGATGAAAAGTAAAAAATTTACCTATTGGATCAATGTCCTGGGCTTGTCCTACTTCATCAGCTTGTTGAATTACTGTCAAAGCATCAGCCTCATTTATTTTATAGGGACTATCAATGACAGTCACAGTAGAACTGGAAAAAAAAAAATTCCTGTACTATTAAAATAGGTAGAAATAATCTCATTAAATCACAATATTCTAAACAATTATACAAGCATGAAAAATTTTATTTTTTATAAGGAGAAAATACTTTTTTAAATAAGATGAAATTTTAAGAAAGTGCTCACTTTTTTCAAACATTTTTGATAAAAAATCATGTAAAATTAAAAAAAAAATGTTTATTTAGTTAAATGATAAAAATTAAATTCCATAATTATTAATTAACACACATATGTATAATTAAAATAATGTTATTCAATCTAATAGTTAAGCAATATGAATTTTTCAAAATATTCTTCCTAGTAATTTATACATTTCATTATACCACTAATCACTATCATTTGGATATAGTAATTAATAATAGGATCAACTTTAATAATTTACTATTCTAGAAAAAAAATTAACAAGTTTATTTATGCCAATTTAAACTCGACAAAATTTCTTGTGCGATTCAAGAGAGACAACCTACTGCTGTTATAGTTATGGTGTGACATAAAATGATAAGCCCCCCAAAAATGTTATTAAAAATTCTTATAAGTGTAAAATAATAAATTTCCAAGCATAATTTAAGATAATATATATTAAATGATATCCACAGAAAGAATAGTCATATTTCTTAAGATGTTAAAAAATTTAAGTTGTTTAAAAAGACATTAACAATAATTGCAATATGCATTTAATTAAAATTAATATCCTGTTCTTTTATGCTCATAAATACTAAAATATATGCATTACTTTGTTAACTTCTTTAAAACAATTCAAAACAATCTATAAGTCAAAAATTTAAATGCTAGTATCATTTTAAAAAATTAAGTTATGAATACAAAATTTACAAAAACTTTGAAGATTCAATGACTTAGCATAGCTACAATTCATGTATAATTATAAAAAAGAAATCTAAAGCATTAATGCAACCATACTTAAGGAGATAATTGATTCAACAATTTTTGGAAGGACAAAGAGTTCTAACCATACAACTACTAATTTAATTGTTGACATTATATAGCATCATGATAAATTACATAATACAGGCATAAAAATTACATAATAATTTTTGGCAATGACTACTGTAAATAAACATAATTATGTAAAATTTTATATTTTACACACTTTAGTAATTGTATAGATTTAATCTCATATTTTAAAAGTACAATAATCTTAAAATATTTAAATAAAATTGGTCAACAGCTTAAGTTTTAACTTCATTACATACATTAAATATTTAATTTTTAAATTTTTTTTAAATTCATATTTTAAAATAATATTCTTATAAACGTTTCTTTACCAGTTGATTTCATTAGCTTCAGTTTCATTTCTAATAAGCTTTTGCCAGAATTTGTGAGTGTCTTCAATAACTTTTTCAGCAAACTCCTAAAAATAGATGCTTATGATCAGAAAGAAATAATTTGAAAAATCTCTTCATGTACATAGAGAAAGAGGGATTTACCCATCTTAAAGAATTAAAGATTAAATACAAAACCAAATTCTAATCAATTAAATGTTTAGAAAAATATTTTTAAATCAAATTAGTTTCTGATTACTTTAATTTGTTAAATATTTCTCAACATTCTACAAAAATTATTTTATTTTGAGATATTGAATATTCAAAACAGAACAATTTTATCATTGAATTACATACCTCATTACTGAAATAAAATATTTGTCATAGTAAAATTAAAAAAAAATATATTTTCATTTTATTTTAATATTGTACGATTTGGTATGACTTTCATCTATGCACAATTGATTTAAAATTTCTTTTTAAAACATTGCTTTTAGAATTAGACTAAGTTTCAGGCATACATAGCTGTGTACAAAACATTCCAAATGGAGTAAAAAAGAAAAAAAAAATTGCAATATAGATTTTTAAATTAAATAATTCAATAATACAGCAATTTAATTACAGTAATAATTATATAACCTGAAGACAAAATTAATCCCATTAATAACACCACTGAGGGAAATTATATTAATAAGAACAAAATATTGTAATTATGAATGATTACAGATAGTAATTGAATTTTAACAAGGTGCAACTAATTGATTCTTATTTTACCTTTAATTTCATTAAAATAAGAAAATCTAATTTATTTATGAATAGAAATTTGTTATCTATAGATCAAAATCTTAAATCTAAAAATGTGAAAAAAAATTAATAGAAATATTGAATTATGTGACCTATTTTTAGACTAATAGAGAAGATAATGTTGGAGTAAAATACTATTAGGAAATTTTGAACCTGTTTGAATAAAAAGATGTAGTAAACAAGGAAAAATTACATAAAATCTAAAAGTTAGAAGATTTGAAAAGAATGGATAGACAAATGATGGAGAAAAAATAAAGAATTCTTAAGGTCATTACTAAGATCAATGGAGGAGTGGGGCACTAAAAAGGATTGAAAAATGAAATTTGAAGAAATATTAAAAGATTTAAAAAAGAAAATTAGCATATTTGATTTTTAAATTCTAGTTTTCTAATGTTAAAGCTCTCATCCTATTATAACTCTTTTAATTTTCAATTTAAGAAAGAATTTTTTAAGATGAGTCTTAGAAAATTAGATCTCAACTTTAAGATTTAATAATCAAATCTTAATTTTCTTTTTTAAATCTCATTGTATTGAAAACGAATTGCAAGAGTTTACAGTACAACATGTATATGTTGTACCCCAGGAAATTAAATTGAATCCTTAACCATTACTTTAAACATTTACCAGTAAAATAAGAAATGAATCATAATTTTTGTTTCAACAATACTGTCATTAGACGTTAAAATTAATATTTTTTTTAATTTATGAAATTAAGCCAAAGGATATAAGTCTAGAGCTGTTCTGTAATTAAGATTTGCAATTAGCCTTGTAAAATAAGACAGGTTACAAAATTTGATAGGAATAAAATATTTTAAACGAATCATTTAGCAAAATTCTTTTTTTCTAGATTTATTGGTAAAATTAATAACTTATTTGGACTAAAATAATTTATACTGATATGTGTGATAAGTGATAATAATCAGCAAATGAAATGATAAAAAGTATGATTGATCATGCAGTTTAAAATTTATGAAAAACATTGTAAATAATGAAACAAGGTGAGCTTATTTAACTGGGATATTTGGCAGATTAAATTAAAATGAAGATAAGAAAACATTCTTGAAGTAATTGAACAATAATCATATCAAAGTTAAATAATCGAAAATAAAAAATATAAACTTTAAATAAACTATAACAATTAAGTTGAATATTTACTCTATTTTTGGGTTCACCATTAAATGCAAATTTATTTTCTGGATTGCCAGCAGGCATTTTATAAATTCTGAACCATTCATGGGTAGCCTAGAAAACATTTAAACAGAAATTAAACACATTAAACACCTAAGAAAAAATGTACATAAATTCATATAAATATATATCTTAAAATATATTTTTAGTATATATTTATATGAATTTAATGCAATAATTTTTTACATTATGTTTTTACTATTTGTTTTTGCAAACTGATGTCAAAAAGTTGACATAAAAATTTTAAAAACACCCACTGTCTTCTATATTCATCTTATGGCTTCAATTCTTTGTCATTAAATTTTACCCTAATTTCAAAAGACTAACTTTTCTAAATTCTAAAAACAAATTTAATTTTAATAACATATGAGACAATAAATTATCAATTATGCATTGTTCAATTGAAAATAAAAACAATACATTGGAAAGTGAAATTAATGGTTTGTAACTAATGATTTCACACATGAGTAATATTAAATCAATAAAAAATATTTGCCATGGTCAAATAAAAAATATTTGCCATACAAATCTAAATAAGAAAAAAACCCTGTTTTACTAAAATGTATTACTTGGTCATTTTATTTGGATCATAGTCTATTTAAATTAAATTTAGAAATTAAGATTGGTTTACCCTTTGAAAATATATAGCAGCTAAGCAAATTTTTGAAATCTTAAATTTTTTTCCTGAATATATATACGATATTTTTCTCTATATAATCCACATATGATGCATGTTAAAAAGCTTCAAATTCCGTTATGTATATTATACGCCACTGCGGATAATCTGATGTAAGCATTCTCTATCAGAAAAGGTTACAATATAGGTTTGAAAGAATTGCTATTTGTTTTATAAAACAAATAACAAATGGCACCATAATTTGCTTGACTTATTTCATCTATAATCAGCTATGTCCAACTACATTCAGGAAATAATTTAGTTCTTTGTAAAGATATTACAGCATCATCTCTCTCACACATTTCACATTTTTATTTTTATTGAAATTATTCAAGTTCATACATTGTCAATTGGAAACAAAAACTCCTAAGTTAAACAGCAGATTTTAAAATAAAAGCTATAGAGGAGGCGAATATAAAAAAATTCGCAATAAATGTGTTTAAATAAGGTATAAAACAAAGTATTAGGGGTACAAAATAAGAAAATGTATCCAAAGAGCAATTTGAAAATAATCCATTACTTTCATTAATGTCATTTACAAAAACAAATTTTATTTTTAAAATATATGTCTAACTTTCATCTGAAAGTTACTAAAAATAAAAAAAAATTTACTAACTTCTCAGAATTAATCTACCTTGTGCTATCATCTCAGTTTATCACACACCGAGATGAGATTAAATCAAACAGATCTTTTTATGATGTTTTTTCTGTACAATTTATAGCATTTTTAACAATATTGTGTATTTTTTATTTGAGCAACATCCGCATTGTCAACAGTATATAATTTTGACTATTCTGTGGAAAAATTGCCACAGATATTCTGCTGCTGATTATATACAGAAAAATACAGTATATCTTTCATAACAACTTTCTCTCTCTCTCTCTCTATTATAATAAAGAATTTAACTGTTATGAATAGAAAAAATGCTACTACAACTGATAATCATGGCTAGACTAAAAATAAAAGCATATCCAACTTTTGTTAATCACAATGATGCAAAAAAAAAGAAAGATATCTAATGTTTTATTCAAGAAAAAAAAATGCAAAGAATAAATTGATGGGTCTTTGAAATTATAAAAGTTGCAACACTCATTGACACAATTTATATATATCTTTGATCTCTTCCATTAACCTGACAAACCCTAATAAGTCAAGACCATCTCAAGAACTTTCATTCTGATCTATTTTTTTGCAAATGATTGATTTCCAGTTAGCTAGCTACTATTAGGATTTTAAAATTCTCCTCTACACAATCCATTCTGGTCTATCCCTATTTTTAGTTCCCAAAGGTTTACAGTTTAAAATTTTAAATGATAAAGGATCCATTCTACATGTGTGGCCAACCAACCTTAATGAATTTGACAATATCTACACCCTTAAATAATTTCTGTACAGTTTAAAATTACGTTGCTGTCTCTAAACTTTTTGTTAAAAATAACTAGCTGTTCTATCAGAGTTTTATTAAGTATCCAAGAGTCTCTGATTCATAGGTGAGACAGATCTGATGAGTACTTTATATAATGTGATTTTTTTTTAGTGTTTCTTCTGATTTAGATTTAAAAAAGTTAAGCAAATCATTGAGGCATTAATTAGTAAAATTCCCCTTTTAATATCAATGCTCACATCATTTTGAATATTGATTTTGAATTAACTTCAAATGTATTATCCTCAGTCTTTAAAATTTAAAAATCAATGGATATTTAGTATTTCGCATGTATTTAGTATATGTATTCATTAATAACGTGGATTTTTCAGAGGCATAACATGTCTCTAGAATAGCATTTCTAGTGCATGTGATGATCACAATACCATAAGCAAGGAGTTGCAGTTTTGGTAAAAATGGTAACTCTGGTGTTGATACCCAAGTTGCAAAGTGGCCATTCCAAAGCAAGATTAAAAGGCAAACATGCAAAAGCATATCTGCCTTACACCATTCTTTATTTTAAACGACTTTTAAACAGCTAAATAATTAATACCAGAAACCGTGCTAATCAGAGTGGCTTTAACTATCATCAAAAATTTATTAGGGATGTTCAGCCCAGCAGAAGCTACAATTAGAAAGTCACAATCATAAGTTGCTTTGAAGTTAATAGAGATTAGAAGTTAAAACTATGCTGTCACTAGCATAACTCAATTCATCTAATTTATAATATAGATATGAGTCAATATTTATCAGAAGTATAAGATGAATTTCCATAATCAATTTGTATCAATTTAATTACAAAAAACACATAGCATAACCCATAACATGCTTTTATATAAACTTTATACAATCTTTTAAAATGTATACCAACAGATTTTCCAAATTTTAAAAAATATGTTCGATTTTATCGCATGATAATTTTCACTTTTATTTTAATACTTTTAAATTCATCCATTTTTAATTTTCAGATTTTATCATCTATAAAAATTTTAAAAATAAATTTATAAAATCCAAACATATTCAATACAAAATAAAATGTACATTAGGCATTTATCCTGTATTTATATTAGATTTTCAATATCAGCTTACATTATAATTCAAGCAAAATTAAAGTAGGCTTTTCAAATAAGACACTTTATCTGAGACAGAGAGAAAATTCATATTGAATTACGATATTCTGAAAATTTATTTCTAGAAAATATATTTAATTGAAATTTGAGTATTGCTTATAAAATAGTATTTTAATCTAATGCAATAAATCTAATATGACAGTAATATTTAGTAACTTAGTTTTAACTATTATTTAACAAGAACATAAACTTTCTCTTACTCGTAAATACCCTGGAAAAACTCGTTCTATGTCTTCAACATCTAAAATAATTTAATTAGAAAATTAGGAAAAATTTATCATAAAAATAAATATAAATCCCTAATAAAATACCTACCATTTAATTCTTCAGCCATGGGATCATTTATATCAATAGCAAGTAATTTCCAATCAGTTTCACCTATAAAGAGAACACATCACACTATTCTAATTATGAATTTTTTTTCTATTCTAACTATTATTTTTTTCTTATTTTAACTACGATTCTTTTCTATGAATTCTAACTATGATTTTTTTTTTTCCATCAAAATTGATGAAATTTTTACCTTCATCAATAAGAGCCATGACACCCAAAACTTTAACTTGTAAAATTTCACCTCTTTTAGCAACCTAATAATAAAATTAAAAATTAGTAAATATCTAAAATATTTAAATTTTTTCATCAATGTTTTAAGAAAGTTTAATCAGAAATCACAACAATACATATTATTTTAATATCTGAAAATTTCTAAAAATTAAATTGATAGAGTTGTTAAGACTAAGTTATGTATAAATCATCAATTTTGATTTGAAATAATAGCTTTTGACTTATTTTCAGTTACATCTGATAAGAGAATTTTCGGAATCAATTGAAAAGTAATTTTTGAATTTCATAAAAATAAATCTTTTTTTAGAACATGTTGATATATTAAAAGCTGCAACATATTTTAAAGCTTCTTAAAATACATGAAAGTATTAATTCCACAGTAATATTGCTTAACTACAGAATTAACATTGCAGAATGACAGAAAATTGATTATAGTTAAATTAATTTATAAAACATTTTCTTTTAATTTACAAATTAAAATCAATATAATTGAAAGATATTTTGATTCAATTTTTAATAAGAAATTGTTGACATTGAAATTCTTAACTGATATTTTTATTTCCTTATTGCAGTTTCCTAAAGCAATTAAATATATATATATATAATCAAGACCCATTTTTATTCTAATTAGTATAGTTACACTACATTATTGATGTTAACTTTTTATGTTAACCTTTTGAGTCCGGCGTCATCGTTTCAAAAAAACTGTTCCTAGGACGGCGCGAGAAGATGACATTTCCTACCCCCTTGACCGAAAGGAGAGGGTCATTTTCCTCCCATTTAAGTACCCCCAGGTTTCACCGTGACGAATCCTTAACTTTTGAGGGAGATACGCCGCACTAGGTCTGCCGTAATTCTAATGAAAATGTAAATGTGTTTACCATAAATACTGTACTTATCGACAAGCTATCGATTTTTTTCTAATCGTTGTTTCATACACATTAAGAAATGTTATAAGAATTTGAAGATTATATACATGCATTTGTTAAACAAACTTAGTCTGTTTTAAAAACAATATGGCGTATATTAATTTATTACAGAGAATTTTCTGAAATAATTATTTAAAATAATTACAAACTTCTTTAATGAATTTGCAATTAGTTATAATAAAAATTGATAAGCAATAAACTAACTGAATATTTCAAAAACATTCCTAAAAACAGCCTGCCTAATATTAAAATATGTAAATAAATAAAGATATTTTTAACAAATATTTCCTTTTATGAGTAAGTACAAGTAAATTGCTGGAGTTGCATTTTGCAATTTTCTTTTGATTTAAGTATTTCTATTTATAACAAATTTCTATATTGAATGGATTAAAATATATGCTTTTATACCCTTCATTTTAAGGAAAAAGCTTAAAAATGGAATTTTTCTTTCTGCATGTTTCTGCAGCTAAGTATGAAACGTTTTGCACAATGAAGGTAGCCAGACGAATCTTGAGTTTCTCCTTTATATGTAGAATTTAGGTTGATTGTTTAATAAAATTACATTTGTCATACAATAAATAGTAATACTCGGTTCATTTTTCAATAACTGAGAATTTGAAAATGTTCATTCAAAAATAATACATTCCTAAGAAAATATTATTAGACTCAGACTTTGTATTAGTCTCAGAACATATTTTTATAAAATTCTTATTAGAATCTTAGCAAAAAAGCATTAGCTTTATATTGGGAATAAATTATTTTCAGTATTTTTAGCTTTTATAAAACTATGCTTAAATTATTTTTAAAAATTAAAACCGTGATTAGTTTAATTTTATACAGAAATTAAAATTACGTAGAAGAAAGATTGACACAACTAAAAGGCAACTTTTTTATATATCTACCGCATCTCAATTTATGATTGAAAGTATTTTCATTTTTATATTTATTTTTACCTACATGTTTTCTTTTGTGAGATTAAAAAATACAATGTGCTTCTGGGATATTTTCCATAAACAGTACGTCGAAAGGAAGAAACAAAGAAACATGTCTAGCATCTATTCCGATATTTGTGTACATAAAAAAAAGTGACGTATAGTACTCTTTATTCAATAGTGCATTGGACTAATGAATAAAATATATTTCACCTTGAAGAGCATATTTCTAACACTAAATCAAAACTATTTCTTTGTAAAAAATTTATTTCATTAGTCCATCTAAGAATCTAGAATGTGAAAATAGCTCTTATATTACATGAATACCGTTTCGTAATGAAAATGTTTCGAAGACTATTAAATCTTTGAATTGGGATTTTCCTAACACATACTTTCTTATGTGTAAATTATTATGAGAAACTTTTAACATTCCCTTATAATATTTTCTTATTTTAACTTTTAAAATATCAATCTCAAAACCAGTGATTTTGATCAGGGTTAGACCAAAAATAGTCCTATTTACAGGTATTATAATTGTCAAAAATGTAAGGACACTAATGCTAATTTTCCAGGTTTTATAAT
The DNA here is from genome assembly GCA_030067965.1 of Latrodectus elegans. NCBI lineage: Eukaryota > Metazoa > Arthropoda > Arachnida > Araneae > Theridiidae > Latrodectus > Latrodectus elegans. The sequence goes on from CM057815.1 coordinate 7,371,452, forward strand.
GTAATTCAGAAATAGTTAACCAATGCAGAAGCCAGCATACCAATTTACTGATAGTTAAAAATCATAAAATACAATATATAGAATCTCAGACTCTCATAAATATGAAATTGGTAATTAAAGAAAACCATTAATACAATTAAAAATAAAAATATTCCTTATATGTGTAGTTCTGTATAGTGTGTATGTGTAGTAGGAATATATTGCTTGAATATCACTCTTCCTATGAATTTTATAATGACTTCATCAATTGCAAGTTTTTCAGACGGATGATAGTGCTCCTTATAACATTTATTTAAAAAAATCAAAAATATTTCATAATTTCTATAATCTGTCGTATTCTTCATATAGTTTTAGTTTTTTCTTATTGTCTGTAAAATGTAAAAATATCAATACATTAAAAAATCTATCGTGGGACATATTTTTTCTAAAAACAGGAGTTTCAATCAATTCATCTGTCGACCAATAATCTTTGATGTTATCTTTATCAATATGGCCCATTAAAAGAATAAGTCCTAAGATTTTTTTTAATTCTTCTACATCAATATCAGTCCACTTTGTCCCATGTTTTCTTTTATTACTTTCTGGATGTAACTCTAATATTTAGGAAGCATATCTATTTGTTTCATCTGCAATAAAGTTTAAAATTTCTTCTGAAAAATAAATAAAAAAATTCGTGCTCCTCAACTAAATCCTTTATTCGCCAGAAAAACCGTAATTCCCGTAAATTTAAAAATGATAGGATTATCATCTGCTTTTGCCTTACGCCAATCAAAATCAAATGATACAGAGGAATTTTGCATCATTATTGCCATCAAAAAAAACTAATATCCTTGCATTCAGATTCATCACAGAAATCAGAATCACTGTCTGCAAAATTTTCTTCTTCTAATTCTTCAAATAAATTTTTAATTTCTTTATCAGTCAATCCTTTACTTAAATGAAGTTATCAAAATATTTTTCTAGTGACGAAAAAGTAACTGATTGTAATGAAAAAATTTTTAAAGTGAGGATGAAAATGCTTCCCTTTAAAAAGAGGAGCCAATAATATCGTTTTTCGCCAAAATTCTCCACTCAAACAAGTCCCCAAATTTTACGACTTTCACACACAAAAGAGCAGCAATTAAATCGCACTCAACTGCCCCGTGAAACTTGAACGGGAAAAAGTCAGGCGGTTGAAAAGGGGAAAAAATCCATGGTACAACTGTTGTACCACAGCCGTCCTCTGAGACACTTGTTTTCGTGGTACAACAGTTGTACCGCCGGGACGAAAAGGTTAAAGTATCTTTTTATTTTGCTGAAAATGGAAAAGAATGATAAAAAACATCATTAATTCTTATTTATATTTTACACTTTAGATGAAATTAAATTACTTTTGGATGGAAGTTTTAAATACCAAAGTATTTTATATGGTAAGAAAATTAACAAAAATATTCCAAATAAAATAAACACAAAGGAATTTGCTAAAATGTTATTTAAATTCTGGATAATGTGCCATAAATATAAATGATTTTTAAAAATATATATAGTCAAAAAACAATATTTATTACACAATATTCTTCTGAAGATTTCTTTAGAAATAGTAGACTATATTCAAATCCTTCTATGTTAATCATACTTAAATGTTTTCATATATACAAATAACAATGGGTTAATCTATTTGTTTGCAAAATTACAATGGGTTAATCCATTGCAAAATTACAATGGATTAACCAATTGTAATTTTGCATTTCAATGTAAAAACATTTTGGCTTGATTCAGTTTGTTGATCAATGGTAATTTTTTTTTCTTTTTGCATTAGAGGGCTGATTAGACCATGATCTACAATTTAAAGTGGATTCTGAACAATTACATTCACGATCAAAGTGCGTTTAAGCCAACAAACTGTTCAACTGAAGGCAAGACCAACTTTTCAGCTATTCTCCAATAAAAATGATTAAAAAATCTATTAGTCAGAATACTACTAGTACTTGTTGAGATGTTCATTAAAGCAGTAGCATTATGTTGTTGGAATAAGGCACTAGCATAGTATTAAAAATAATCTGTCATAAGAGAGCATTCAAAATTATATTGTTCAAGATTTAGTTAAATTTTCACTTCATTTAAGGTTATTTTTTGGAGACAAGGGTTTATTATAGGAGCAAAATAAGCCCTCACTATCAATGTTTTCCTATATTCAAATTGTCTGAGAGTTAAAAGAAAAGAGTTTTCTATCATTTTAAATTTTCATATAATCACAATTTCTAATATTTATGGCAAAAGATGAATAGAAAGTAAAAGCAATAAATGCCAAGCTATTGTTTGATTAATAAATGGTGAAAATTTGTATGCCTTGACTTTTACCTAAGAAATCACAGCTTGATTCTTTGTAACTGTAAGTAACATGAGAAATTCTTCACATCCAACTATAAAGTTGGTGATTAAAAATCACACCGTTAATATAAATGCTGTGACTTTTCTTCTACTCAACTTTTCTATATATTCAAAATTATATTTAGTTTTTCAATAATACAAATAATTTTATATAAGGTCCCATTAGAAACCACTACATCATTAAAAGCAAAAGGTAGTATTGAATCAGAAGACTTAATACCAAAATGTGTACTATAATATGAATTTCAAAGTTCATGTTAAATGAATGTGATTCTACAACCACTTTCAATGTGTGTGAGTGGAAACTGATTACTATACAACTAATTATTTTACCTTAAATCTTATAGTAATTAATTTAATTTGAAATCAGAAATATATAAGTTTAATGTTAACTAAAAAAATTGAGCTATTAATTTGAAATCAGAAAAATGAAATTTATATGGATGTATTGCAAGTGAATGGCATGAAAAATTAGAATATTATCATTGGAACACATTTCTATTTAAAGTTATTATTTACAAATGCCGAACATTAGCACCTAAGACAGTTCACGGACTCTCCAATACTTTTCAACAATGTCCTCATACTGAGAAAAAAAACACACAATTATTTAAATGTTCAAAAGTCATTGGTTGACAGAGTCACACAAAACACAGTCCGGGGAATCCACCACTCCAATCCTATAGAGATGGTCCCGCAAACAATCATGTCCAGTTAGACCTCTAAAAATGGCCACCACAGTCTTTCTTGGAAAAATGGGAACCGATCTATCCTCCCCCAAAATCTTCCATCTCTTGTGCGTCGTATGTTGAACCATATCTTGTTTAAGAGTCTTCTTGAGAGTCAGGTTAACAAACAATTTAGTTGAATGAAATGAAAGAGGGCTATTCATATATTGATCTATCAAGGCTCCCTTTTTAGCCAGTAGAATCATCCTTTTCACTGCCCAAAATACCACTATGGGCAGGGATCCACTGGAAAGAAATTCTGTGTGCCAGGGCCTTAAGCAAAGGTCTACATTCTAAAATTCTTTGGGAACTATTTTGATTATTCAAAAGAGTTTGAAGCGCACTCTTAGAATCTGACAAAATGACTGCTCTTTTAAAAAAGTGACTGCAAATCGATAGCTGTTGTATAGCCATTGTAATAGCTTTAATTTCACCATTGAAGGCTATGGAAAGAGGACCCATTGGTAAACAAAAACTGAAAAGCTCACAATAGATACCTGCTTCTGCACCATGTGTTCTTTCTAACACAGAACCATCAGTGAAAACATGCAACCACTTATTTTCAGGATAGCGAACCCCAATGGTCTTTTTTGCAAAGCTCTTGGTTGTAAATCACTCATTTCTTTTTTTAAGAACTTTTTGAATAAGATCAAGATTTATATTCAAATTCAGATAATCTACAGGACAAGTATGAGGAAGTAAAATTAAATAGTCTCTACTCAAATTTAAAACACAGTATTCTCTGTAGGCAGCTTGGATTAAGCCAATTTGAGTCTTAAGATTTCTACGGATCTCATTGTTATAGTTCCTCCAGAAAGAGTTGCCCAGTAAACACACAAGTTTTTGGTGTAGCAGGATTGCCTTTCTTTTAATAAAATGATGAACAGGTTCCAAATCGGTCAGGAGTTGCATTGCAAGAACAGGGGTAGTTTTCACAGCTCCAGTAACAATTCGCAATGCTTGTGTGTGTGGTTCTGGAAAACCTCAAAAATATTAACTACTTTCTCTGCAGCTGTGATGAGAATCTCACAACAATAGCAAATAATTGGACGGATATATAATTTGTAAGTAGTTAACAATGTCTCTCTGTTGCAGCCCCACCGAGCCAGCCAAACGTTTCAAGACAGAAAGTCTTCTAACGATTTTATTTTCCAGATTTTCTGCACGATTTCTCCAATTTAATCTAGGATCGAGAGTGCAACATAAGTATTTAGTAGAAAAATTATATTGAATATCTATCTACACCTTTATATGTCAAACTCGGGGTAAAAGGCTGTCTATTCAGAGTGAAGAATTGATAAGTGATTTTATCCTGATTCACTAACATACCATTCTTTAGGCATCAGCTCTCCAGTTCTGTCAGGGCACCATTGAGGATTTGATTCAACCCATCCTGGTTCTTTTTTGAAGCACTGCTCCAGATAACCAAGTCATCAGCAAAAAGGGCAGAATCCACTGACAGTGCTAAAGTACTCGGTAAATCGTTGATAAAAACATTAAAAAGAATCTGGCTAATAACCGTTCCCTGAGGAAGGCCAGTCTCAGTCTGTTTAAAACCAGAAATTCCACAGCCATATATAACAGCAGAAAAACACTGTGTTAGAAAATTCCTAATCCATTCAAACATCCTACTACTAATTTCCAGATTCTGCAATTTCTGAACACTACGCAGTTGCCATACCTTATCATATGCTGATTCAAAATCTATAAAAGCTGCCAAAACAGAAAAGTGTTTATCAAAAGAATTCTTAAAGATTTAAATTATAAGCAAATTATCAAAGAAATATCTTTAATATTATTGGTTTAGAGCTATTGCTCAAAGCTATCTAAAATTTAAATATATTAAAAACTGATGAAATGGTTTTCATTGCTTAGTTGTTAATTACTGCTCAATAGCATTATAAAAGATGTTTATTCTTTATTGTGAGCCAAAGTTAGAGTTGTTAAAACAAAAAACAAATTAAAAAATTAGATTTATTAAACATTTATTAAAATTTATTAAACAATCCTTTATTATTGATCAATCATAAAAATATAATTTTTAAATTTCTCATTATGTTTTTACATTTTTCAATATACACTCTTAAAAGTTGTGAAAAATTGACTAACCTAACTAGGGTAGAAAATAAGAGGCACAAAATTGCGATTTTCCTAGTTTAAAATTATTGAAAAATACACAATTTCAGTTGCTGATAAAATTGCGATTGCACTAAATAGGTCAAAATGTGACTGATTTCCAGTTTCATAAATTTTTTTAATTAAAAATTTGCACAAATAAAGAAAATATTCAAGATTACTTGATGAGAATTATCAAGAAGCCTTTAAGTTTCTATTTATTTAAACTTCAAGCTTGATTAAATACATTTTATTTGCATACACAACTGGAGATTTAATAATTTGAATACAAAATCAATAAGAAGATGAGCTATACTTTAAGTTTGCCTAATCACTTTGTACAATGATTTCTCTGAAAAGGAAATATGATGAGTCTTTCTTCAAATGATATTATCCAAAGGAAAAATAAATGTATAAGTAATTCTGCATAGCTTCAGAAAATCTAATTTTGTAATAGAGGTATGATGATTATGATAAAGAAAGTAGAAATGGAGTTTCATAAATAAAGATATGGTTTTAATTTCAATAAATTTTTTTAATGAAACACAAATTACAGAGAAGTGAGTTTCCCTACTATTGAATATTGATTTTAAATAATTTGCTAAGCACATATCTCCACCAGTTTATCTAATAGCTATTTTAATAAGCAAAAAGTTGAACATTATTTTAGAGTATCACACAAGTAATGCAGTACTTGAATACATTATACAATTTATGAGAAAAAATGAAGTACACAAAAATACAAAAATCAGAATATGAATTGAAAAACTAAAATACCATTTACATTTAAATGTTAATTATATTTAAAATTTCAAATTTATAAATTTAAGTTAACAGTTTTAAATACTTAATATCAAATTAAACATAACAAGATACTTAACCCTATAACCAAGTTCTACTATATCTATGGGATCATTGTCACCTTTGCAACCAGTTGATTCATCAGTATGGTTTGGATCCTCCCATGTCTAGAAAAATATTCAATATATTACTAAGTTTGTACATTTAAAAATGAAAAAAACTATAGCATACCAAACAGAAAATGTTAGAATATAAATCCAATATTTTACATTTTAAAATTTATTTGATAAAGCTAGTTTGAGATAAGAAAGTAGTGGATACGAAAAGCACTTTTCAAGCAACTTGTAAAATATGATATTCTTGCATTACAATGCAAAATATATACCATCTGGCCAAAGATATCTGAAGACCTTAATGGTGTATGGTTCATCTCATGATTTTGCCTAGGTCCATTAGCTTCTGTGATTGTAAATGTTAACTCAGATATGTGGATATTCTGAACAATGGACACTCCCAACTCTAAGGCAATGTTTTGGGGCAGGACTTTCTTTTTCAGCGAGATAATTGTTCCTTTCACATATCAAAGTTTGCACAGACATAGTTAGATGAAATGAGAAAACTGGATTGGCCTTCTCACAGCCCCAATCTAAATCTCATAGAACAAGGTATATGGAGGTATATCAAGGTATATCTTTGGGACAAGTTAGAGAGCCAATTACATAGCATGCCAAACCAACCATTTTTAACTCAAGTCCTTACTTCAGCTAAGATGGACGCATAGAAGCAAATTCTGATGATAACCCATCAAAAGCTTTTCCAGGCATGTGCAGGCTGTCATCAAGGCAAAAGGGGGACCAACAACATATTAATATGAGCCACACAATGCCATAACACAGGGTGGCTGGATACTTTTGGTCAGAGAATGTACGTGATTAATTTTGAAATTAAACAGCCATCACCTCACAAGTGTTCAGAGTACCTTTAATTGTAAATTACTTTTTTCACTGAATACTTTTCATACACAATGTCTTTATGATATATATACTTTAAGTTGAGTAGTTCTCATGCATAACAATTTTAATAATATACTAAATCAAAAAAACCTTATGAAAAATTTTTTATTAACAATATAAAGGTGCTCAATAATTTATAATTCTCTTTTTAAATACAACATGTGTTCTTTTCTAATAGTATATTTAAAAAATAATTACATATTTTTATTATCTAAATCTTCATGATACAGATTTAGTAGGTGGGAAAATATTCATATTTTAAAATATATAACTAATAAAGGGAAAAAATATTACTTATTTGGTTAAATGTAATATCTGAATTATATTAAAATATAATATTATAGTTAAAGATGTAAAGAAAAACATAACAATCAATTGAAAAGATACCTGTGGTAAAGCACCATAATTCCAAATGTACCCATGATGTGGGAAAACATTATGTACATAGCGCAATGCTCCTTTTTTAGTGTCTTGTTTAATAGGATTCAAAGCTTCTTTTGTAGCAATCTAAAAAAATTACCATAACTTAAGAATGAAAGAGTATATAAAATGCTTATATATGTATAAAATTCTTTCATTTTCATTAAAAGAGAGGGAAATTTTTCATCATATTAAGTAATAGTATGTCGCAAATTTTTAAACATTTTAAAAATTTTCAAAGCATGGTAAAATTCTCATTTTATAAATTTCATGCAAAACTAAAAAAATAAATAAATAAATAAATAAAATAAAAAAAAATAAAAAAAACTAAAAATAAATTATATAATAAATTGAATTTATTTCTTTAGGTTAGTAATCATAACTCAAATTACATGCAAACATTTCTAAAATTTAATATAATAGTAAGAACCTCATGCTACATAACAATGATAATTTTTTATGCTTCCAAATTTCTCTAAGCACAATATGAAATAATAAAAAATCCATAAATTTTAAATTTCAGTTAGATTATCAAAGACTAAATTAAATTTTTTTTTTAAACTAAGCTGTCAAAATTTGCAAAGGAAAGAAAAAAACAATTTAAGATAACTGTATATATAGTACATATAATTTATTTACACCAAATTTCTTTGCTATACCAATTTTTCTTATGGTCTTTTTTGAAATTAAAAAATCCAAATTCAGTACTCTAGCACCTTCCTAGTTTTACTTTTGAATTCTAATTTAATGTTTCTGTTTTTAATAAAAAGAAACACAATTGCTATATTTTCATAACTTAAAAAAGTAAATTTTTTCAACTGCCATGGAAGTTTTGACATATTCTGGGATTGATTTCAAAACTAGTGCTGTTATATTGGCTACAGTTAAAATTAAATTTCCCCTCTTCCACTTTTTTTTTTTTTTTTTTTTTTTTTTTTTTTTACAAAAAATTATAGCCAAATGGGTTTTGAAAAATTTCACTATCAGAGTATCAATGATCTATTTGTGATAGTCTAAAGTCAATCAATTTACTATGGAATAACAAAATAAATATCAGAAATATCTCTAATTTATTTTGTACAGTTTCAATTTACTTTGTAGCGCTATGATTACTTTTTAATTAGGACTATTTTGACCAAGAACTAGTTTAAAGTGATTTCCAAAATACAACAAATATCCATGTTTAAACTGAGAATAAAAGTCACAAGCTGTTTTACTGAAGGTTCAAGAGTTTTTGGGTTTCACTGTGGGTGTGGCTTTTATCTCTCATTTACTTGCTTGATTGATAGATTGGGAGGCTGATCACAAATAAAAGCCTCTTTTCCTTATTTCCCAGTATTAAAAGAGAAAATGAGAACAAATTTTGTGATTATTATTTGAAAGCTATTAATAGATAGAAGCAAGAGTATTCTTTTACTACTACATATAAAACGTGGCTAATGAAATTTTCAGCATGAAGTTTCCTGGAGTAACAAAGAGAGCTCTAAACAGATTCTCAATCTAGAAACTTGTGAATTATCATCTAACAGTTTTCATCATTTTGATGACTGTCATTTAAGCTAGATAATTTTCTGCATCAAATAAAAAAACTTATAAAAAAATGCTCATTTCTATAACAATTTAAATAGATGTTAATATGAACACAAAGGGCATTTACAATAGTAATCTATAGATTTTTTAAGCAATTCACACAATTTTAATGAGGAACCGAAAAAGTATTACCAGATTAAGATAATAATGAAACAAAATAATTGAAGCATAAAGGATAATGAAAATAGACAATGTCTCCAAGAAAAATTTCCTATGCACATAAAATAAAATTTTAAAAATGTGTTTTGCCAAAAATTCATTGAATCACCAGATTTATATTTTATTTTTAGACTTGACCAAAAATGTTTTTTACCACACTATCACTTATGATCAAAGGACTATTCTGTACTGATTTAGTTTGAATATATTTGTATTTGACAGTTTCAATAAAATGAATTTTGTATACATATTATAAAAATTTGATTTTAATTTCAGAGAGTAGAAGTTAAAAATACAGAATCATTGAAATAGTAACCATAAAATCAATATAATTCAAAGAATGAAATAAATGTGTAATCATTTGCTTACCTTAACTATTACTGAATAAAAAAATGTTTATTATAAAATAATGCAAATTGTTAATTTTGATTGAAATTTAAAAATTTGTACTGTTTGCTTCCTTTTATTAAATTAAAAGTTTCTATTTTAAGTAATAAATTAACAATATAATTCCAGATTATAGCTATTCCATTGATAATTATTCCAGTTAAACAAATCAATAGGTCCATTTGAACAAATTAATAATGAATAAACTCATAATACTGGAATCAGAATCATTGCATGTTACATGTTAAAAAACATTAAGTTATTAATTTATTTTTAATCTTTTCAAATTTTATTAAAATATTTAAAGACAATTAAGTATAAAATTTCACGTCTTACATAATGCTAAACAATCAAATTTAACTATTCATATAAAAAAGATTTATATTAAACTTATTCAATCAAGTTAATATCAAAATTTACCTCCATTTTTGCATTTGTCCAACGTGGAATCTCTACAACCATATTATAAATTTTATTTTCTTTGTCTGCAAACAAAGGTATGTCATGGAATGGTGAAATTGGTCCATTTTCATCACCTGCACAAATCATAAGATATTATTTAATTAAAGCACATGAATATTTCTTGGAGTAAAGATTTATGTAAAAAAATCCCTTATTCTTCATTGGCTGTATTCCATAGCTTAATTTACTATATAGGGCTATTTATCATAATAATGCATTAAATCAGATTGAAGTATCTTTTTGCAGAAATAAAAGCTTTTCCAAGATAAAATTTATATAACATTTGCTATTATGTGCTTTTACTTTCTGGAAAATTATTTCAAATAATAGTTGAATAACAATTAATAAATAAATATGGCTTATGATTCTGGAACTTAATGCTTGTTTTACAATCGAATATAGTACAACAGCCCTATGGCAGCAGTGCTAGGGTTCTTTTAGAACCCCTCCAATTTAAATCAAAATATATTATCAAATAATATTTAAAAAATATTGCTTGTTTTGCTTTTAAATAAATTACTTAAAAAGATAAAAAATTATTTAAATAACAAAATATGAATAATAGTAAATTTTTTTAAAAAGTTTAGAGAAACTTTAGTTAAGAACATTATCAGAAATCAGAAATTAAGTCACTTTAGTATGATTTAGTAGTAAATATGGCTAGTAACACTGTATAAGGTTATGTTATTTTTTATTTAGATTTTTGTTAACAAACAATTGTTAGACTTACAGTTTAAAGTAGACTCCAAACAGCTATGAACATCTATGTTTGAAGTGGCAATTGAATCCATAAGATGTTGAGCTAAAAGCCATATTATTCACCTAAGCTTTTTTTGTTTTTAATAATTATTTATATATTTATTTTATCTTGATAATACAGAAATATTAAAAACTTATCGGCAGTTCAAATTTTATTCTTGAATTCGACACACACACACAAACTGTAAACTAACAAACAAATTCTGCTAGTTTAACACATTTATGATTTGTACACTTTTAATAAAAAGTTTCAGCAAGTCTTCACGTCCAGTTTAGGCATTAATCAATGTGATAAAATCAAATTTATATCATAATCTCAAAATATTTTATTTTATTCAGAAATATGTATTACCTAGAATGACTATTTCTGCTTTTCATAAAAATTAAATGTCAAAAGGAAATATCTGATAACTTTTACCAAATATCATAAAATCAAGACTCACAAGTGTTAAAAATGTTTACTATTTAATGGTTATTTTGCAGACAAGAACTAATAAGATACAAAACAAATGTTACTGGTAAATTCTGAATGCTACCAACATTCAAACTAAAAGTGGGAATCAAAATCATAAATTATTAAGCTGAAAGACAGAATGTTAACCATTCTACTACTTGTTTCACAAAAATTTAAAAAAGAAAGATCTTATTAAATGTTTTCTGATGTTTGACATCAGAAAATAAAAAATTAAAATGTTTGTAATTACATGTGTAGTTATTTTAGATATTAAAGAAATAAGTTTCCTTTTTAAAAAACACATAAAAAGCAACTACATCCCATCCTATAAATATCCATTTCTTACAATTTGTAAAGATATGTATTGGAGGTAATAAAAAAAATAAATTTTCTGAAATATTTCTCCTAAGATGATTATTTATTCATTATTTTAAAATACTGTAATGCATCTAATCAAACTTTTTTCATCAATTTTTTATTCAGTAGTTTTCTTCATATCTATTAATTTTTAGTTAAAAACTTAATTTTGGATAAAAACTTAACATTATAAATTAAAGGATAAATTATGCAAAATAAAATTGTGTGTATATAGGTATATTAATTAATATTGAAACTTTTTCTTTAAAATTAGCATGTTAAGAAAAATTGATTTTAATTTTGATAGTCCAGGAAATATTTTTAAGTGTAGAAATTAAAATTTTTAGGCTTACTTATTAAAATACTAATTGAAAGCATTTCAATACTAAATTTAAAAAACTTAAGAAAGTTACAAAAATTATATATTTTGCCAAATATTAGATAAAAGGTTAATATATATAAAATTTAATTTGTGTTTCTGATTGTAAATTAAAATATAATCTATGTAACAGTTTGTATTATATAATTGAAGATTTAATATTAATACTGAAGAAAATTTTGATGTAAAATTTATTAAAGTAAAAAAGTGCTTGCATTACATTTCAATGGTGATTTATATTTATTTTAATTTTTTTTATATCATGCCATTTTGAGATTTATTTATTATGTACCAACTAAACATTATTCAAAATACAATATTTAAGATGTAATCTACTTAATCATAACAGATTAAAATTTCTGAAATAATTCTTAATAAATTTATATATATAGTGTTCTTTAACTCTCATAGATTTTGAAAAAAAAATTTTTTTCTATTTTAAAAAAAATCATTAGAATTTAGTCTACAAGCTTTTTGAGTTTTGTAAGTTCTACGAAATTAGAAAATTGTTAAGTTTAAAATGGATTAATTTAAAACAAAATTACGATTAGATTGTTGATGTATATTAATATATATATTTCATGTCTGAAACTTCAAATCCAAAAATGTAATTTTTAAATAATTGACAATTAAACTTTTCTCAAATGTTTTTATATGTAATAATTAATTCTAAAAATCTCAAAATCAAATATAAAAAAATTGTAAAAAGCATATATTAGTTTTAAATTTTAAAAATTAACTTTAAAGCTTTTTTTGCCAGACAAATTAAAATTACAACTAAAATATTTCACAAAAGACAAATAACTTTATAGCCATTAAAAATTTTGAAGCTCAACAAATAAATACAATTTTTATATTTGAAAAAGTTTAGTTTAAGATTTTAAAAGAATTATAATTTTTTAGCATATGAAAAAAATTTAATCCTTTGGTTACCCTTGACTAAAATCTTTGAAAAGGTCTTTTCAAAATCTTAAAAATTACACAAAGCAAGGACAAAGAGATGTTAAAGTCATAAAAATATGAGATTTATAATATGAAAGAGAACAGTTTCTGAAGAATTTATTGACAGCAGATGTTTAAAAAATTATTTTTTGGTCAATTTGGAAAAATCAGATGTGATATTTATGTTTGATATAAAGACACAGGTATTTCAAATACACTTATATTAAAGTCTAGTTCAATTTTCATATTTTTTAAAATTTCCACCCAAATTTATAACATTCGCACACAAATCTAGGAATGTTTTTATAGAATAACAATTTGTTTTATTAAAATAGAATAAATAATTCATATTGATTAACGGTTTTATTTTTTACTACGCAAACTCTTATTAATAAAGTAAATTTCAAGATCTGATGGCGTAAGTAAAGCGCATGAAATTTTGCATGCAGCCACAGCTGCAATAAAAGTAAACTTGTTTAAATATGATTTATATACGTTTCTAAAGATCAGATTTATCTGCATATCATCTTTCACAAGTCATAAATTTTACGACAATAATTAAAATGGAATATTATATAAATAGTTCAGAGTAAAATACTTACTATAAAATATTCTGTAATTTAGGGAGTTAATTGTGCCTCTTTCAACTATACTGTAGGACATATTTCGAGATATTAGATGATGAAGTAAAGATTTTTGGAAAGATTGAGCAGGTAATAATTGAAAGGACAACAACTGGAAACGTTTCAATACGGAAGCAAATTTATGCACGTGTCGAGTTATGAACATGAAATTGAAATTAGGTAAGCAAGATGTTTAAAAATAACTCCCTAAAGCAATGAGGCGATAAAAAAGAGACAAATTCAAGAGCAGAGCAGACGGCTTGAGAAAAACGCATGGAACAGCGCCATCTATTGAAAGCCAATGAAATAAACTTGCCGGTAACATTTCAGTCACAGTTATATTCAATGTATAAACAAAATAAATAAAAAAAAAATAGCACTTTTAATTACCATATAGATTTAATTCCATAGAAATTGAAAGTAAAGTATTTAAAACAACCAACGATAAATTTTCTTAAGTTATATAACAGCAAACTGTTTCTAACCATATAACTAACTTTTACTTTTGTAATACAATTGTTTCTTGGTAAGCTACACCTAAAGTTGATTATAAAAACTTACCGAATGTATTTATTGTTATAAAATATGCATGATTAACTAAATTTCTAAGATCTGGATGGAATGGAATAAAATTTATATCAGGATTTTGATCTTTGAGGTGGTTTCTAATTGAAGCATTATCTACGTTTTATTTTATAATTTTTACAATATTACCCATTGAGTTAAATGTAAATAAGCTTCAAAGTTGCTTAGGACCCAATGCACACATTCCAAAAATGTGTTACCTTCAAATAAGCAAGAGTATGGTTCTTTTCTTTCTTTTAAAACTGCTGTCTATGTATTACCCAAGGGGAGATCAAAAAATTCTTATAGCATGATATCCAACCTATTTTTGTTTATTCCTCGTATGTCAAATACATATTTTTATTAAAAGCCAGGGTTCACAAATGTTGGCTGGCTTTCTTTTTTCTTCAATAATGAAACTCGCTGTCTGAAGGGGAAAAAATCCCTTTTAGAAGATTTAAAGATATTTCTGTGTTTAGATTGCGATTAATAAAATATACAATATTTAATGCTATCAAATATTATATATTCCTTTGTTTGAAATACGCAATACTTAATGAAATTTGAATGTTTCAATTATGTTTAAATTTACTTCAAATGGCTTTCGCTTTTTGTGGTTTTGCTTCAACATTAATAAAGAATAAAATATATTGTAAGATTGCTAAATTTATAATCCAACATCTTAAATGCTCGTAAATTTGTTCCTACATTGTCGATTTAAATGATGTTCGTTTGAAATTTTTTTTGTTTTAATTTTTAAATAAAATTCGTAAATGTCACGAATTTTAACTAACTTTAGTTGTTTTTGAGTTGTTTTAAAATAATACCACTTGTACACTTTTTTAGTGTTTTACTTTTAAGTATAATCAATGCAAATATATATTCCTTTTTTATTCTAATAATTATTTTTTAGGACCTCATTGTTCATATTTTCCTTAAAATAAAATTATAAAAAATTTGAAAAAATAATATATTTATGCATTATTTTTATGTATCAATATTTTTCTTTGTAATGATTTTAATTTCAAATAGTGTTGGGTAAAAATTTGTGCTATAACATATTGGTCTTTAAAACTTATCTTAAATTATCCATTTCTAGATTTTTTTTATGTCTGTTATTTTGTCCCCGTCTCTGTTAAATGCTTACACTGTAAAATCAATTCTTTGCTTTTATGCTTGAAATATCCGCAGTTACCTTTTGCTTTTGAATTTGGAATATAAAGAGAATTAATTTTTCACACATATTTTTTAACTTCAATTTTTTTTAAGTTAAATCAGATAAACATATTTTTTTACCCATGTGTGCGACTTTAGTAATTCAAAATAAAATCCTTTGTTATCATTATGATCTACATATAATGTAGACAAACCTATAAGACATGAAAGGACCAATTTTGGCAGTCCAGATTGGTACATTGCAGGTTGCCAAGCTTAGTCCTTTCACGGCTGCCTAAATTTGACCAATTTTGGTAGCCCAGATAGGTCCAATGTAGACTGTCAAGCTTGGGCCTATCTTGGCAACCCACGTTGGTACTATATTACTTGAACCTTCTCCCGGGGATTCTATAGTACCAACGTGGGTTACCAAGATAGGCCCAAGCTTGACAGTCTACATTGGACCTATCTGGGCTACCAAAATTGGTCAAATTTAGGCAGCCGTGAAAGGACTAAGCTTGGCTACCTGCAATGTACCAATCTGGACTGCCAAAATTGGTCCTTTCATGTCTTATAGGTTTGTCTACATTATATGTAGATCATAATGATAACAAAGGATTTTATTTTGAAATGTAGACCATTCAGGATTGGCCCAATATAGACCGCCAATACTGGTCCTAGACAAACCCACGATTAGCCAATATAGGGCTTAACTATTTTGTTACTTGGGTTATCACACAATTAACTCTCGTTACTCGTTAAATTACATGTGGGTTAATTTACAGTGAATTTGGTTTTATTGTTCGTCTACTGCTCAGCAATTAAAATGTTGTGCGTCAAATGGTTCTCATTTTATGGGCTATATATTAAGTTGATTAAGATCAAATATTAAATTTGCTAAGCACTGAATGAATTTGCTATTTAAATACAAAGCACTATTTGAATTGAAATATTATTTCAAGAAATAGGATAGTTTCTGAAAGAACAGAAGAAGCATTTACTTTCGTTCCAGTTACAAACATCACCTATAAATATGTAAATAATTTTTACTTACATAGTTTTTATTTACAATGTATACTTTTTACTTACAATGTACATTTTATACTTATGCATAGTTCTTACTCATGTATAATTTTTACCTACAATGAATATTTTATATTTATGTATAGTTCTTACTCATGTATAGATTTTACTTATGTACAGTTTTAATTTAGTTGATGAATTAAAAAACGTGCGCGTAAAAATATAAGTATTACCTGGGGAGAAGGTTCAAGTCAAATAAATTAGCTTACAACAAAACTTATGAGGAATTTGTTCATGGAAAGGGTTTAATTCTAAAATTTTTTATGTTTAAAATAATTTGTAGAAACTCTATAAGAATTGTTATAATTTTCTTAACTTTAGAAGATTTTTAGGATTAAAACAATCTATAGATTGTTTTAATCATAAAAATTTTAGGAATAATTCTTTTTCATGAATGAATTGTTAATTGGCTTTACTGTGTGTTAAATAATGTGACTTGAATCTTTTTGTCTTGGAGTATATTTTATATTTTTGCGTTCTTTAATACACTAACTAAAGTATACATCGTACATAATTAAAAACTATATGTAAGTAAAAACTCTTTATATATTAAAAACCATACAGAAGTAAAAGCTGTGCTTTAGTAAGAACTATACTTATTATTTGAGCTGTGCTTTAGTAAGAACTATACTTATTATTTAAGCTGTGCTTTAGTAAGAACTATACTTATTATTTGAGCTGTGCTTTAGTAAGAACTATATTTCTAATACTATTTAGTATTATAAATAATAAACTATAAATAATTTGTAGAAAATATAGACAATGTTTTACTTTATATTTATGTATTAAAATATGTGACTAGATTTGAATTTCCTACATCTCAAATGTGGAAATAATATTTATTGGTATTAAAATCAAATTCTTTTTAACGAGAGAAATTGTATATAGTACATACGTGTTCATTTCCAAAGTTCAATTCTCGATATTTATAATTTGTTACGAAAAGAGAGACAATATTTTATTTATTTTCAATTGGTTCATAAATCTATGATTTAAACGCAGTCCGAAACTAATTTTTTCAGAAAATTTGAATGCTTTTATTAAGAGAAACTTCAAGCAATTATATTAAATAGACAAAAATCAGAAGAAATAAATATTATTCTGTTTGTGATTAAAACACAGAATCAATTAATCATTAGTTTTGATTAGCTTCTGAAATGTTTTTCATCATGCGTCACAGATCCAAAAGGATTTTTGGCTTCCATATTAAAGGCAAATTAAATAGTATTTGGTTAAAAATCTTAACTATGTGTTCATGGAAAATTGTGATTTCAAAAATGGTAGAGCAACGGTCTATGTACAATTTATAATATGAAGTATCTATCTGTATGCATATATAATAAAACTGTTAAGTCCAAAACCTCCATAAATAAAAAAAAAAAAAAATTGAAAAAGTGTAAGTGTGAAACACATTAAAGACATGATTTTAATTAGAAACAAATTAATTTATTTCAGAATTTAGTTTCTCTAAGTTTTCAATAAGTTAGATGTATGAGTGTATTAAGGTTTTGAACTTTTATTATTATTATTACGTAAAAATTATGTTGACGGTAATTGTGGAAAAAAATTAATAATTATTATAATTTCAACATGTAGCAAGTTTTATGTTTGGTACATTATACTTATATTAGTGACATTAATTTAAATGGTAAATTATTTTAAGAAAAAGCTACAACAGATCGTTGAAAATGAAGCTCTGCGAAACACACTATTCATTTAAATAATATATTTTTCATTTTTTTGTAAAATTTTCTGCATTGAGAAATTTGGACATATTTCCTTTACTAGGCGGTCGTAAAGATTTATTTTTAGAAAAATCAATTCTAATCACTAAATTATTATTTTTTTAAAAAATAACTTTCAAAACTAAACCTTTACACTCAGATTTATACATTTGATTCAAAATATTGTCAATCATATTGAAAGAAAATGCATATAGTTAAGAAGAATTATTATATAATTGCTATTATAAATTTTTAGTAAAATGAATCCAAGAAAATATTATATGTCACTAACATCCTGTGGAGTAGTAATAGTATTTCGCGCTTGAAAAGCATAGGTCCGAGGTTTGACTCTTGAGCTTAGCAAGGTCGACTCAACCTTTCATCCCTTCAATGGGTCGAAAAACTGAGTATCATGCACACTTTTGAACTGAAATCTGGGGTTTCGCTTCAGGCTGACCATCTAACCGGGAAACTAACCATACTTTGCACCCTAGAGTTATCGGTCAGGAAAGCAGATATGGGCACTGTGGGCTTTGGCCAACATCCCCAGGCTGTTGCTTTGGACCACAAATAGCTGTCTTGCCACTGAGTTTGATTGCTTTTTTATTAAATACCACTGTTTGAAATTCTTCATTCGAATTTTAGAATATTTATAAGTAGAAATGTTCAACGGGATTGATTGAATAAGACATAAAGGTCATTCTTTGCGCCTAATTGAAAAGTTACAGAAAATATGACTGTTTCTGTTTTGTCTACTGGTGTAAAAGAATATACATTTCTAAATTAAATAAATATTCACAAAACAAAAAATTCTAATTTTTGTCTTATAAAGTTATTTTTTATTGAACTAAGGAAAGAATTTATATCAAGTTGAATCTCTGAAAAGAACTAAATTAGAAACTGAGGACAATCAAGTTATAAAAAGATACATTTTTTGTAATAAATGAGAGGATAATAATAAATGATTTCTGATGACTAAAATCAGTTACAATGATTCATTAAAGAAAAGCGTAGGGTTCAAAAGCATTAACATCTAGAAAAAAGTACTTAATATAAGATATCAAGGAAAGAAGTAACGGAATACAACTTTATTTACGAAGCAGATGGTGTAAATTGATATTTAAATGTTTCAGTCTGGTTTAGCAATATAAAATTGTCGCCAATTTTGAAAATATTAGGAATTTTGAGGGAGTAAACTCCACCAATCAACTTTCGTTTAATGGATTGTCTTGTCTTACAAACATGAAAAGAAATGAAATAAATTACATAAATATGCAAAAAAAAAAAAAAAAGTTCTGTTTTCTAGTGTGTAATGAAAAAAGCAAAAATACTTGTTAAAATGAAAAAAGTAATGAATTAATAAAAAATATCAAAAGATATATTTCTCTGGCCTATCAGAATAAATATTAACATTTCCATATATCTGTCATTGTAAATTTCATGCTGAGAAAGAAAGGAAAAAGTATATCTTCAACATTAATCTTTGAGGTTATTTTAAATTGGTCTCATTAACCCAAAATTGTTTTCTTTTTTTAGAGAACTTTCTATTACTCTAATTAGTAGTAAAAATCATAAAATATAAGAGGACTTTTATTTATTTTAAAAAAATGTCTGATACAAATCTTTAAAATTTTCTAAATCCTTTGAAAATTTCAAAACGCGCGCGTTTTAAAAATCTCGGGAACATTTAAAATTCTCACGAGAATAAACCAGGTTTATTTCCGGCAATAAAACTGTTCTTTTTCTTTCCATTACACTAGTTTTGTTTTCTAGATTATGAAAATTTGTTATTCCCTTTTATTTTTATTTTCCGTAACCGTACACGTAATTGTATTACTTTTTACACATTAATAATTGTTTATAATATGCCAAGCGACAATATAGACTTAATAAATAAGTTATTTTCTTGAACATTATGTAGTCAATTCCAATAATTTAATGGTATTCTTTTAAGATGTAACAAAATGGGCATTTTCCAGTTTTAAGTATCACTGAATTTTTTTTATTCACATGGGTTTTATCTCTGACTAATTTGAACTTTATGGAAATACCTTTCGATAAAACTGATAAAATTGAGAAAAGTTAAAACAGTCATCAGAGTAAATTAAAGAAGGAAAATAAAGATAAAGGAATAGATATGTCTAAAATATAGCAAAAATTTTTATTATTCTGCAAGTCATTGAGTTAGAATCTTATCGTAATGATCTGTGAATTTTATAATAATTATTAAATTTACAAGTCATCATGATACGTTGTGTCAGTAGAGCCTAATATAATATGACGATAATTTTGTCAAATATAGCTCTATTTTTAGATAACTTCAGAACTTTTAATCCTGAGATTTTAACTTTATAGATGTAGTTCGTTATATGAGTGCTGATATTGAGTACTTATATAGCGAACTACATCTACAAAGTTCACATTAACGAAAAAAAAAAAAAAAAAACTTTAAGCAACATTTGATCATTAATATGGAAGTAAACGTATAATTGGAAATTTATAATACACTGTTTCTTATCAACTTTCAAAAGTTTTCTTTCCCTAAATATGAGTAATATGAATATACGATGTTATTGTTAAGCAAAAGAGAAATGAAAATTTATGATAAAAAATAACAATTTAAATGTCGAATTTAAAATTTTTGAATGATAAATAATCTCATTAAAAGATTGGAATTGTTATCTAAAATAAAATTTTTTAAATAAGCTGAGTTTTTTTTTTTTTTAAATATGTATTGCAAAATTTTCAAAAGAAAATTATTGTCCCATTACAGATTATTTAAAGTGAAAAATTTGATCGCTGGTTTATTATATTCAAGATGACAAGAAATAAAAGTAACGAACGCATATAAGTCATCATATATCTGGTAATTATATTATAAGAGTAAAAAAATAAAATGTGCATTTATTAATTAATATAAAATGATCAAATATTTAATCACTTTCTTAATCTAAAACAAAATAAAGTGTATCTTGAAAATGGTTTAAGTACTTATATGGTATTATCTATCAAATTTAATAATTTCTAAGCATTTAACCAATTTTTTTTTTGCTTAAATCCAAATAAGAGTTTTAATGCTTTTTTTTTATGAAAGACAACTTTAATATTTAACTAACATATTATTAGTATTACAGACTCTTATGTTATCATTAAAAGAGAAAGAACCCTTACCTATTTTATACGAATTATTTTATATCGAGTGAAATTATAAAATAACATATCTATTGAAATCTTCATCAATACCTTCATAAAAAGTTTTTTTATGTGTTTTTTATATAATAAAAATTTTTTTTTAATAATATTTAATATTAAGCAGTAAATATGAATTTGTATTGTTAGAGGAAATAATGTTGTTGTTACATATGACACTTGGACAAGTCAAGCTCGCTCTGACGTTAGAATACGAATTTAAGTCAATAGGGTGCGTCATTCGTTTAACAGATCACCAGGAAGGGGAAAGTACGACTTAGCACTAAGCTCCTTCGATAGATGGCAACACCAGATGCATTCCCTTAATTCTGGCATTGACTTGGAGGAGGATGAAATGTCCCTCTGCTCAACGAGCGACCATAGGACTTTCAATTCTGCAGAATTAACGAGCACGTATATCGCACATACTCGGTGGCTCTTTTGGCGGTGTTGGGAATTGAACCCCGTCTTTCTGGATGGTAGGCCGATACCCCACTCACTAAGCTACCACGGTTCTGAGGAAATTGTAAATGAAACAAATTCAAGGAATAGCGAAGCAGAAGTATTTTAAATTTTTTCCACATTATTATAGATAATAATATGAAAATACAATGTTAAAAAAATAGACACTCTACAAATTAAATTTAAAATAAAAGACTTCTCATTACTGCAACTATATTTTTATTTTATTACATTCTATAGGTATAAAATTTAACAATTTGACTTATTAAAGATTTGATGATAAGAATGAAAGTTTTATTTTTCTTAGAAATATATATATATATATATATATATATATATATATATATATATATATATATATTTATATATAATATACTTAATTTAATTCCATAATTAAAAAAATAAGCCTGTCACAACGCTTTTTCAAGTATAATGTTTACAGTTAAAAAATAAACAACTGTAATTTTTATGGGGGCATAATATTTCTACGATGCATATTTTTGTGATTAATTATTATATTTTCAGTATGTTTTTTTTTTTTTTTCAACGGCTGTTTCATTTGGATATTTTTGCTTAATGGCAAATTTTAACTCCATAAAAATATTCTTTAAGCACGAAAAAATATTTTTGACTAAAATGTTTCTAGACTGGTGACAAGTTCTAAAGTATAATTGAGAGGTGATTTTGATCTAAAATATCTATGAATTATATGAGAAAAAACATGAGTAGAATAAGTTTTATTGCTTTGAAAATCATACAAGCCAAGGATTAATGAAAATATTAAAGTAAATAAAGTTTTCTACTCATAGAACTTGTTGAATAAAAATGGAATACGCAAAACTATAATTCTTTGAATCACACATGATTGTTTTCCGGATAAGCTACTTTACAAAATGGTTCTTTATTTTCTTCTAACGAGTCTTTTCTATTCATAACAATTCTGCATTTATCTTTCATGTTTATGACTGTCATCATCTGCTTGCTTATGTATGTTTTGATTAAATGTCTCCATATAAAAAAGGTTCCCTAGATAAATCATTCATAAACAAATAGAACATGTTACTTACGATGTCGCACAGGTTTTCTAGGCAATTATGCGAATAAAGCGATCTTTTCGTTCTATTGTTTCCTTAAGTTCTACTGGGCTCAAATGACATCTTTTGATATTTTTTCGAAATTATTGTTGTTGATAGAATTGTATCATTTCAATTAACATGATAAGTAGTGTGTAGATTTGATTTTAACCGTTGGGAACTGTTCTTTTCCGATGCGTAAAATTATAGATCTAACAAAGCTGAAAACGAAGACAGAGATATCTTAACAATTATGATCCACATTCATATCCTGATGTCTTCCAGATTTAGAATAGCGACGAAGAAAGTAATTCAAACAATAATGAAATCCACTCATCTAGGATATAAAATTAAATAAAGGTTTCATAACATTATAAATTAATCATTTCCATTAAGTATACAAGAAATGGTTCAAATTTTCAGTTAAAAAAACAATTATGCACAGATATTGGCTATGGATATGTGAATCGTTAAAATTATGTTTTTAAGAACTAATAAATATAAATGTTAAAATCGAAAGTATATATCTTGCAGTCCCATCTGAATGTTTCTTACTCTACATGTTAACTTCGATCAAGAGCAAAAAAGATAGATTTGAAGAAGCAGAACTCTTGATTGCTGTGTAACATTCATATGTAGAGAAGGTATCTCTCTATGATTATAATAATCGATTTGAATTTCTTATTATTTAAGTTAGATTTAGATTTAAGTTGTTGGTGACATGAAAGCCATCATGTGTAGTTATTGATAATTTTGGCTTCTTAAGAGATTTTTAATTATAAGAATAAGTATTTAGATATCGGAGAGGTAAGAACGAAATAATTGATTTATTTGCTTTTGTTTCATAAGCAAGATTTGGGTTTGTCGTTGTTACTTATGATAGTTAGGCAAGCCAAGCTCTCTCTGCCGAGGGATATGTGAATATAAGTCAGTAGGATGCTTCTTTCGCTTAACCAGAAGGTGAAAGTAAGTCTTTGGTCTAAACTTCTCCGATTGATGGCACCACCAGAGGATCTACTCCCTCAGTTTTGGCATTGAACTAGGGAGGGAGGAAATTTTTGTAAACCATTACACCTATGGTAATTGCTCAACCACCGACCACTAAACTTTCGATTTACGAAGACAAGCACATATATTGCATGTATTCGGTGGGTTTTTGGCGGCATTGGGAATTGAACCCTGCCATTCTGGAAGGCCGATGCCCTAACCATTAGGCTACCACGACTTACTATATGATAGTTTAAGAAGCTATAATAATCTAGGTATTCCGCTAAAGGGTAAACTTGATCTTATTTTGGTATAATTGGTGTAAATTTTATGTGTAACATGGACATGGAAATGTTATAGACATTAGTTTCTTAAAAAATATTTAAGTCTTACTTAACTTTGAATATTTTTTTTCGTTGCTTCAAAGTATAAATTAAAATCAACCTTCTAATATTTTCCTGTTAATTATTCCCCTAAAAGTCTATGAAAATTGAATTTACAATTGGATTACTTTTCACACAAAAGGAGAAAAAGTTATTATAAAAATGCAAATAAAATTCAGAAAAGAAGCCTCTGAATTCAAACTATTATACAAAAAGTAAGTTATTCTAGTCTGTGGCAAATATGTCATAATTGATATTACAAAGTAATTCAGTTGATCTTAGAAAGGGATATAAAAACAAGTCATTTTTAACATCAATAGATATGACTTAAAATTATTCATTTGTAAATCTTAGCTAATGCATCAGTTTACCAATGATTACTTGAAATCAATGCAGATTCGCTTTCATTAATAATCGATAACTCACCAAATGGCATAGAAAACTATTGTAATTTCCATACCATTTTGTTATTTTTCCATGACTGAATACTAATTTCAAACTAGAAATGAAAGCAATGCTGACTTAAATGTCGTATAAAAATAAGGAAATATAAAATCATTTTAGTATGTAGTCTAATAACTTCATATTAATATGAAAATTTTATAATTTTTGATGTAGTAAATGAAATTTTTCTAATTTGAAATATAACTAATTTTTTGCTAGTTATTTTTTAGCTTTCTCGCACATGTGCACACTCTCACACACACTGTATATCTTGAGGAGCGTCAATTCGGGAAGAAGTATTATTGATTCTAACAAACTGTCGATTTTAATTATTTAAAAGTTTACAAATAGGAACATATTTTGTTTAACCTACATATATTTAAGAGGAAAAAAATTCAAGCATATATGGTTAGTTATTAATTTCAAAATTTCAAATTAGATTCTTCATGTTCAAATGCAAAATTCAAAAATGATTTCATAAACAATGTTGTACCTGACCACTGCTATTGCACTCAGAAGAAAAACATATATATTAGCTTCGGGAATAAATTCGTGGCGTTTTTACCAAAGACTTTTATAATTATATCAATAAGTTAATCAATTATATATTCGCCGTTGCTGTTTACAACCTCTTCCCACCTCTCGACCAATTTGTTGATGCCGTTCCTCCATAAATCGTATGGTCTGGTGTCAAAGAGTTTTTGTTGAGCCAGATTTTAAGGATTTCCTTGTTATTGAATGTAACGCCCTTCATATGGTTTGACAAAGAGTGGAAAAGATAGTTATCGATCGGTGCAAGTTCGGAGAATACGGCGGAAGCTGAAGGACCAATTCGAGCTCTTGGAGTGCGGCTTTGACGACTTGTGCAACATGGGGCCTGGCGTTGTCGTGAAAGAGTATGGTTTGACCATGTCGATCAGGTCTTTTCAGTCGAATAACTGCACTCACGTGGTGTAGCTGGGCAATGTAGAGCTCCTTTTTGACCGCGGCATTCTTTTCGAGCATTTCCAATGCACCAAGAAATCCTTAAAAACTGGCTCAACAACTACTCTGACACCCGAACAGGCGGTTTTTGGCGGAACGGCAACAACAAATTGGTCGAGAGGTGAGAAGAGGTTGTAAACAGCAACGGCGAATATATAATTCATTAACTTATTGATATAATTATAGTTTTTGCTTAAATAAAAATGTCTTTGGTAAAAACATTACGAACTTTTTCCCCAACCAAATATCTTTAGTATACTTTATTGCCCATTAGTGATTCAATGCATGCAAAATAAAGTTTTTAAATGTAGATTTTTTTTAACAGCACGATAAGGTAGGCGTACACTATGGTATATATTAGTCTATTTTTGAAATCTTATGAAGATATTTTTCATTGCAATATTTTCTTTTGTTTACATAATATGTTATTAAATTTTAGTTTCATCTATTGCTCAAAAAATGCATTGGAGAATTTCAAATGAAAATCAAACTTACTTTACTTAAATCAGATGTATATATTCAATGACTAAAATTTATATTCCGGAAACATAAAAAAACTAGATTTCAATTAAAAAAATCCTTTTTATTTATCACTTCAATTTGAAATATATAGTATAGACAAGTATAAATGGTAAAAATATATTGTAAAAACAATGCTAAGTAGAATACAAGAACTAAATTTTCCGGAAAATGTAACAGGATCATAAGTACTTCTTTGAGCCAAGTTTTTGACCTTTCAGTGGGCAGGGTAACGGACCAAATTCGTTTTTAGGTATTTTAATATTTAACGCATACATTATTTTCTGATCTGACTTTTCAGTGCTTGTTGGAAGTATTCACGTGTACAAAGAAGAAGCTCAACATGCATCTTCTGTTGTAGTGTTTCGAGATAGAACCGTAAAGGTCGGCTTTGGAGGGGAATCTAACCCATTCGCACTTGAAGTCTGTGGTTGCAATGATTTGGTTGTGTACAAAGTGAATATCGCTTAAATTTAGTTTTAGCAACCTTATTTTCTTAGGTCTCAGTCTAATGTTGTCAAAACAGGTATTATATATGCTGTATTATGTATATAGTTCGTTTTGATATTACGTATTAATAAACAATAGTAAACTGCGAATTTATATATTAATTAATTTTAAATGAATTCCTGTTTACTTATTTTGTTGGTATATCCATAAATAAAAAATTATCCACTGTTATACTAATACATTGAATTTATATTCATAATCAAAATGAATAAATTAACAAATAATTGATTTACGAGAACATAACAATTATTTTATTTATATAAACATGACAATTATAAGTTGCTATATCTTTTGAAAGGAAGATAGAATATGCAAACGCTTCGCGCTCACTTTGACACATTTGATGACTCCTATTTGATAACAAGAAAGACACTCTTCCTAATCACATAGATTTATCACTTTTTTTGCATCGTCAAATCACTAAATTTTAGCCAAAATCTGTTACCTAGTGTGCATGCGTTAGAATTCCCATCTGAAGCCCATTTTCTCGGCTCTTTCTCGAAATATTAGTGTTTAACACTGGTTGGAATCAAACCCGGATTTACGTTCCGAAGAGCTCAGTCCCAGACGCAGGTCATGGTTACATTTCAAAATAATTAGACTTTTGAGTTAATTGTAGTTTAGGAAAAAATTATCTGACTTGACACACTCATAGTTTCTCTAACTAACTGACTATATATATATATATATATATATATATATATATATATATATATAGTCGGTCAAGTAATATATATATATATATATATATATATATATATTACTTAGTTCAATAAATAAACTAAGCTTTACCGACAAATTCTTTCCAGTTCAGATTTGTCGTTTTTCTGATATGTTCTATTCTGAGACCATGGAATGTATAGATTTTGTTATAATCTAGGGAACTACAAAATATGCTCCGGATAGAAAATTTTCTTAATGTCTATATACCTTCAGTTTTGTCTCTAAATATTTGCAAATGTTGGTTTTTTACTCAATTTAACAACACTAAGACATTTTATACTTCAAGTTAAAAGATTAAGAACGGAATAGTAATTATAGGTAGATTAAATTCTTCCAGTGTCGCTTAGTTTTACAAGAAAGAAAACTTTGCATGAATGTAGAGTGGATTCGGCAACAATAACCCTCTAAGAGCTCTTCCGCAGCACTAAATTCTATTATACATATCACAATTTACAAAAATTTATCACAAATTTCACAAATCACAAATATTACAACTTTTGCAATGAACAAAAATACATCAAAATAAAAAATAATAGGATTTATATTGTTTATTAATAACTGTTCCTTCTGTAATTCGATAAAACTGAATACCAAGCAAGCTTGGGAACTAAATACTGGGAATTTCAGGTTAAGCTGATACCTAACTGGAGCATTTGCTTCACACCCCATGATTTCGGTCAAGAAAACAGGTATGGGTGCTGTAAACCTTGGTTTTACTGAGGCTACGTGCCGCTGAGTTTTGTTGAATAACTATCTATAATTATACTGCATAAGCTTATCAGAAAAATATGGAAACTCTCTTATTATAAAATATAGCCACAGTATGATATTTACCTGTCGTAATGGACGGGCTTTCTATTGAAATTAAGTAACTTGTGGAGTAAATACTAATATATCATTTACTCTGTTCAAAGATACATATATATTCTCATTGTGGCTGCAAAATGCGAGAAATATCTTTCTTGGTGAATTGGATTCTAAATCGTAAGTTTATATTTTCCGGAAACTGGTGCATTGCAATTATTAAATCAATCCTTCATATTGTTCATTGAGATATTCACTCTCAGGGTAACTTGTATAACATGTTTTATTTTTTAATACGAAATTTTCAATATTTAAATTAAATTTGTAAATAATTAAATTTTATTCATTTTTTGAAATTATTTCATTGTAGATTTTTTATTATTTTGCTATAGAGACTATCTTTTGTTCTTAAGAAAGTTTTGTTAAACCTTTCGTTTGCGTTTTTAATGAAGTTTTTCTTATTTTACTTTATTTTGTAAAAGAAAAAAAAAACCCGACTACTATATCTATTATTTGAAACTAATTTTTTAAGTCATTTCTGTTTCAGTAGTCGGATGATAAAATTGACAGCAAACACTTAATATTTCTTATGCCATTTTATGTTTTGGCTCTACAAAAAAGTTTTAAATGATTCATTTTAACTTTAATTTTGATATCTTATAAAATTTTTACCTTAATATGCATTGCCTTTTGTAAATTTTATTCATCTTCATTTACATTGTATAATAACTCTCTGAATAAACTAAAAATTACAACCTCACAAAAATTTTTTTGAGTTGACTGGAATAAAGCTTAACCTATCATAGCTAAATGGTAATTTTTTTGCCAAGTAAAATTTCATCTTTTAATCATTTGAGTATGAGGAAGTCATTTAGGAAATGAAGGAAAATACCGAGGGTAATTATGTCGCCACTTTTACTGTTGAAATAATTTAATGGCGGCTAATTTCATCATTTGACTAAGTATGTATCATACCAGTACCTTATTGCTACAGCTTTAAAATCTATTTAGCATACCAGTACTGCTTGAAAGAGAAAAGAATCGATTTTCGCTTAAGACGATGTTTTTTTTTTATTTTTTTTATTCCTCCACTTATGAAATTTTCCTGAGTAGTTTTTGGCGTGACCTAAACTCATTTTAGACAAGTTGGAATTTTCAACAATGGACGAAGTTTACGGTAGCTCTTTTGTCAAAGTTGGGAATAATACACTTTGATTACGGCCCGGAAAAGTTTGCGTGTGTCCTCTAAAAAATGCTGGTATTGTTATCTCACAAAGATAGTTATTTGAATATATAGGATTTAAGAAATTGTCATTAAATATTTTGGGAGTGATATCGAAAAAAATTCACTCATGTAAAATAAAAAATTATACAATTTAAGAAGGAATATTTTTATAATTAAATTAATTTAGTATGTATGCAAGATAAATATTTATTATAAAATATTCTAAGTGTGAAATAACAGTCGTTTGATTAGCACATTTAGCTATTGTTCTAATATATGTATAAGAATATTTCTTGATTATTTAATTTTACTTTTTAACTAATATTTATTATTTATATACTAATATACTAATAATAATATATACTAATATTTATTATATATATATATGTATGTATATATATATATATAACACAAGATAAGTCATTAAATTTTTTTATTTATTTGAATTTGTGTGTTCACTTGCTATCTCGCATATTTAGGCGGTCATTCAAATATATATTTTTCACTTCTTTTCAAATTATAAATTTTAAAATTTCCCTTTCATAATTTCCTGATTAATATATTTTTTCAAAGGTTTGCTTAATTTCTTCTTGTGTTAAAATTTATCATTCCTATTCTTTTTGCTTTTTTCTTATATATTCTAATGTTAAAGTTTTTCTTGTACTTTTATTAATGTTATTAATTTACAGAAGTTAATCTTTTGCTCCATTTTTTTGAAAAATTATATTTATAATGTATAATTACATAAAATTAACAAAACAAAATTTTATTAGTTAAAAAAAGTCGTACCTAAAGGATAATGCGACACCTATACCGAATTTCTTCTACTATACAGAAACAATTTTACTTAATTTCGAAACAAAAATGCTAAAGAATACTTTTTTTATTAAAAAAAAATAATATTATTTTCGCATTATATTTTCCCCTCTTAAAATTTAATTTCATAAAAATAAAAAAATTTCCTTTTCATAAACGAATTTAAATTTTTTAAAATTTTCAAAAAAAAAAAAAAAATCAACTTTATGGATTAAATCCTTATAAAACTTATAATTTCTTTTATTATTATGCAAAAGAGAAAAACTGAGCTCGTTTTAATTTTAAAAATTTACGACATGAGCCCAAAAATCTTTCATCCAACAAATGCTGATCTTGTAATTGGCGATGAAGCAAAATGGCTGTATGCATGTATTGGTCGCTCCATGGCTATAAAGTTTATTGCTTTTCTTATAACGCAACTAAAACAGTTTCTAATCGCATCACACTATCGAAGCTTGTAAATGGAAAATGAAATTTCTTCATATCATTTTGGGAAGAATAAAGCCATAAAATTTTATGACTGTAACATTTGTTGTATATACTTTGACATCTACAGCTTCTTAATTCAAATAAGAAATGTATCTTATTTTCTGGGAATTTTTAAGTTTTAATGCCCAGTTTCATTTAAAAGTTATTTAGCATTGAGAGCGAAATTGTATGAAATGTTAGAAATTTTTATTCATATCTATTTTAATTTTAGGGCTGTAATACAATTTTAACATTAAATGATAAATTTAAATAAATTGATGTGATTGCTTTATTATCATAAATTCTACAAATTAGCTAGGGAAGTCATTTTTTAGAGTCGTAATTTTTGTGAATTTATTTTGTTAAAAACTTTATTTCCTTAAGTTAAGTAATATCTTTCTCATTTAGCATTAATCAGTGGCCTGAGTTTCAAGTTAACAATTCTTCCGTTCCTTCCTTTTTTCAGGTAGGGATGTTTGTAATCTTTTTTTTAAACAAGTAGATCTTGGTATGGCCTTGTACTAATACAGTGATCTTAAATCATGAGGTCATGAACTCAATCTTAGACACGGTTGAACCGTTGGAGTCAACCAATCATTTCTATCTTCTTCCTGCACGTTCATTGAAGTGGGTGTTTGGGACTTTTCTAAGTTTTCTACCTTGTGATTCATGAATATGCCCCACTATCTATGAAAACTCCCCCCCGGAGGCAACTTACGAAGTGGATGATAAAATGCCTTATAACGACTATAAGCCGTTACACCATCCATTACGTGGTACCAAAAGTAGGTTCCAGTAATTAAGCTGTGAATGTTAAAATATTTTACTACAACAACCATTGGTCGTTAACAACACGGCATTGTAGGTATTAGTTTGGGATCACAATGGCTGTTTTAGGATTACACAGTTCTGCGTGAAACGGCTTCTATTTCAGCCACTATTGAACGTCGAAAAATGGACATTGTATTCTTGTATTCTGGAGGCTCAGTTATCAGTTGGGTGCTTGGGATTTTCCTGATTTCCTCTTTTTCAGTTAGTGAATGCATCTCAGTATTCATGAAAAAGTTCCCCTAGAAACGAAGTTACACAATGGACGTTAAAATACAATATTTTAACAACACAATTATATTAAAAAAAAGAAAACTTTTAAAAATAAATATCTCTATAATTTATTCAAGTGGCATTAAACACCTTTTGGTTCGATGCACTTGTTTTAAGACTTAGCAATGTGAAAAATGTTAGTTATGATTGCTTTTATGACATTGTCTTCCACTCATACTTCATTATAAGATAAGTTCAAGATAAACTTTTTTATTTGATTTCATCTAACATTTCCAGAATGAGGAAAAGTTTAATTTGCCTAAACGAGAAGGATGTGGTCCTTAACGAACTACTAGCCAACGGAGATCTACCAATTTCACTGAAAGCCTCTGGAAGGATAAGAATTACAGGGGGGGGGAGGGAATTGTATCAACAAATTATCTACAGAAATCAATTGAATGCAAATTAATTGGAAAGAGATTGATAAGGTTGAAATACAAATGAAAGTTATTTTACAGGAATGGAAAACAAAATGCTAAGTTACAAAAAGCTGTTATAAGTCATATAACAATAGTGGTAAATGGTGCACATTATATAGAATAGTGCTTCACTATGAGGATTTTTTGCATGTGTTACCAAAATGAAGAAGAGATTATTAAATTAAGTGATAGTTACACACATTGAAATTAATAAGCAGCGGCTTCTTGGTTGGTTAGGGCTTCGTATTTATTATTGGATGATGGTGAGTTCAAATAACGGCTTAACCAAATATCCATCGTGTTCTCTATTAGCGGTTGAGGCACGTTAAAACTGGGCATAGCACTAATGTCCTCCAAGTAAAATGATACCTCTGGTGGTGACAGACCAAGTATTGGGGGTCTTCAGCCGGGTCCCTGTTTCAAAATCCTGAAGACTCCACCTGGCTGTTTCTTTCTAACTGGTGCATCCCAACGCAGAGCTAGGTACAGGGAAGCATGCTGGTGCAAAAATATATTGAAATTAAGCACATAATTATATGTTTTAAACATATAATTATGTGCTTAATTACAAAAGATGATACAAAAGATGAGAAAACAAAGTGAGAGAGAGAAGTTTCTTTGTAATAATTTAGAACCTTAACAAGGAATGCAATTAGCGGAAATAATAAAAATAAAGGTTACATATATGTACTGAAATAAATTAAAAACTTTTATATTAATAGAGCAGAAAATTAAACAGTTATTGAAACATGTAAATTATTGAGAATAATATGATATATATTGAATTATGATTGCTTAAAGGCAAGTTGTAATATAGAGATACCACAGTAAAGGATAATAATACACATGTTGCAATTCAGTGAAATGCAAATAAATTTCCAGGCAGTTGTACAAAATTGAGAAAATAATTTTAAATACATATACAGATAAAATGATATAATGGGATAGAAAGCTAATGTAATGAAACGCGTGGTTTTTCTCTTCTTGGGATGGAAATTAATTCAAGCAAAGAAGAGTAAAAACATGTTCCTCAGTTTCTGGTGGCACAGGATGTTGAAACATGAATACTTCATTGTTTCATGCTTGTAGCGTATAGTGAAATCTCATGAATTGTTATGTGCCATGAAATCAAAAGCATTGGAATTCTGTAGAATGCTACTGCATGATAGCTCTTTGTCCTATATTGCAAATCAGGTTGGATATATCTCGCCCCCTTACCATAAAAGTATGAACTAAAAAATAACCCTTTTTTGAGTTTAATGTACCAATAGGTT
This sequence comes from Latrodectus elegans, assembly GCA_030067965.1. Lineage (NCBI taxonomy): Eukaryota > Metazoa > Arthropoda > Arachnida > Araneae > Theridiidae > Latrodectus > Latrodectus elegans. The sequence goes on from CM057815.1 coordinate 7,404,918, forward strand.
TGTAAAAGATGAGTCTATCTGTCAGCAATAGTGTATTAATTTTACTTTATTATTAAGCTACTCGATGGCAGCAGTGTCATTTTTCATGTTTCAAACTGCACAAACTACCGATCTGCCTAAGGGTTCCATTTTCAGTTACGCCTCAAATCTATGTAGTAGAGGGTGTTTATGTGTTCTTTCTAAACTGTATTATTTTAAGTTCTGTTACTTTAGTCCAAAATGAGAGCCTTACTTAGCAAGCATTTTGTGTTGTGCCAATTTTGTAGATTGCAATTCATCAAAACATTCCTTCAAAGTGGATTGTGTCATTTTAGCTGATTAAGATAAATAATTTTTATATATGTTATTTTTTAAATTAAGACTCTTTAGAGGAATAAATATTACAAGCAAGTTTTTTAAGGTTAGTTATAATGAATCATTCCAGCCCTGCGACTAAAATTTTGAAGTTGGCTATGTCAATCAAATCGGATGATGATAATACTAATAATCTGCCAATTGAAAAAATACTGAAAGTTTTGAATCAACTTTACACGGGCCTAAGTTATTTCCAGCATTCCGGGAGTCATAATTCAATAAACTCTACGGATGCTAGTTTTGAAGACAAAGAATGCAAGTCTAATATTTATTCGATTTCATCCAATGCCATGTCCCTTCTGAATTGCGTTTTATATATTTGACTGGAAAAGCTTGAGCATCTTCCGTACCAATTCAGATTTTCTTCCTTGTGACGTCCACAGTTTTGGTAACCTTGAAGAAAGACATTCTTTGAGTCCTGTTCATTCTGCGAGGAAGTGCAAGGGAGAGCATGGTTACGTTAAGAACGCAACTCTTTCAACAAGAATGGTTCACTCTACAGATCTTTGGTTAACAGGGCTCTTCTGCCTACATTTCTTCTTGCAACTTCTTGATTTTTGATGGCTTGAAGTAAGACATATAGTATGTCTATTTCATTTCATGAGGACATGCAAGAAAAAGTAAATCCGCTAGCGCCATAGATCTTTCTACAAGATTGGCTCATTCTACAGATCTTTGCAGACATACCGCTTTCACAGATCTTTTTTCTTGTGATTCCGAGATTTTTGATTACTTGAAGAACATGTATGAGCAGCGTTTTACTAGGCAAAATGAAAGAAAAGTGGGGGTCGGAGAGTGACATGACTTTTTCTACAAGACTGCTTTTTCTACAGATCTTTGCCGATATAGCCCTTGTACAGATCTTTTTTCTTGTGCTTTCTAAATTTTTCATGATCTGAAGAAGTAGATATAGAATTTCTGTTTTATTCATCTAAGTGCAAAAAGAGTGTGAACCCTTTAGTGATATAGCTCTTTCAATAAAATCGATACTGATTTCTAGATTTTTAATGACCTGAATAAGGAGATGTAGGACTTCTGTTTAATTCGTCGAAATGCAAGAAAGAATATGGATCCTTTATTGGCATAGTATACGACAGCATTGATATTGATCACCCGTCTGTCATTTAGTGAGATAAGTCTATACTTTCTACATTATTATCATTTTTTTATTTCTGCATTATTTTATAGCTAAAATTCCTACATTAAAACATGTGGCAATTACTTTAGAATAATTCAAAATCTATCGTCACAATGAAGCAGGTGTATCATTTTTATTTGATTGCTTCGCACAAAAAGGCATACGTATTCACAGACTCTTAATATTCCAAATTAAGGATAATATCTAATAAAGTGCATTGAAATAAAAGAGTTTTTTATACTTAATTTAATTTTAGTTATAAAGCTGCGTTTTTTATTTTAACTTACTTCAATTTTATTCAATAATATTTGCTAATATGTAGTAAGATAATTGAACAGAATATTTTAATATCTTTGAATTATATAGTTGAAATGTTATGCTCAGTTCTAGTGAAAAATCAAATTTAATATTATGTATGTAAAGAAATATACAAATGTAAAACCGATTTTAAAATCTTGTAAAAATATAAAAATATATTTAAGGCTGTTAAAATAATGGATTTTTGTTAAAAAATAATTTCGTAATTATTTTTAAGTGTATATTTATTAAGTAATACCTGATACAAAATATTAATTCATTTCAGTTCCATCCATGCAGTGAAATTTTAGTATTAAGTTGCATTAAAATCAAGTATAAACACCTTAAAAGTATTGTTTGCGGAATTAGTTATATAATCAACCTTTTCTTTTACAAATGATTGTCTTATCTTACTGTAATCTTATCAAACGTTTTAAGCATTTTGCGAATATATGGCTCTGGTATAGATATAATATCTACAAAATAAGATACAACTACTTATTGACTCTTTTCTAATTTTTTGATATTTTTCCTCAGTTTCTCGATTTGACATTATGATATACATACAATTAATTTTTAAACTTTTGTAAAGGAGAATTTGCTTACTTATTCCAAATTCAAATTGTATAAAAAATTAAGTATCTTTTATGTATATCATAATATCTATTAAAATTAATTACAAATTAATTTTTAATTTTTAAGGATTACAGTGTAAAAAATATGTCTCTGTATTATGCAATTTAAGTATCACTATTTAGCGGGAAGTTATATTTATATATTAATAACCTAATATGACGTACATTTATGGATTCGCATATTTTTCCAAAGTAATGGATTACACTTTCCTAAATATTGCAAAGATATGACTTTGAAAATGAAAGAAATTTACAAACTCAAAAAATTCACGTGATAAATTCACCAAAATAATAATATAATTTGGTGAATTTTAGTGATAAATTCACTAAAATTCACCAAAATAAAAATCTATTCAAACGAATAGATTTTTATTTTGGGAGTTTAAGGATAAATTTATAATCAAAAGCAACAAGAAATATATCTTTATCTGTTAGGTGAGATGATTGTTTTAAATATGTGTATGCGCATAAAAAGATTTGTAAACTTTATTAGTTTAAAATTTTTTTTTGTTAATACCAAAAAAAAAAAATATTGATTGTTTATTTTTAATGGCTTATTTGCACTGGAACTTTCTAAGTATTTAAATATTAAAATTTTTAATATTCAAGTAATAAGATTTAAAGTTGAAATATATTCAGTTTATGATTTTAATATAAATTTTAAACTTTAAATATACATTAAATTAAAAAAAATCTCTTATTATTTGTTGCTATTATATATATTTTAATGAAATGAAATTTGTGCAGGAACACTTTAAAACGAGAAATTTCAATTTATTTCAATGTTATAAAATGGTTAGAATGAAGAAGAAATGTTTTTAAAATTTTCTTGTGAAATTATTGGTTAAGGTTTTGATGCACTTCTGAACATTAACCAATAATTCCACATTATTTCACAACATGTATACCTTATTAAGATTATATTAAATTCTTTTTATCAGTAATAACTGAAAATACATGCGATGTACTGAATTGATCATGATCGATCAACAGAGTAAATGGCATAAATTTTCAATTTTACAATTTATTGAGTTGAAATAATTTGAAGAGTTAATCAAGAGAGAAATTAAATAAGTGATCATTAAAATTTAAATCTAATTGAAGCCCAATATAGTTTGATTACTTAAAAGTAACTATTTGATTGTTGTTTTCTTTGGATATACATATGGTACTATGATTGTTTTGATATTGAATATAAATAATTTAATATCTGAAAATTTCGGTAATTTTTTTTAACCGGATTTAAAGAGTTTTGAGTTAACCTTCTATTGATAATTAATGAATATATCATTTTCACCTGGACTGGTATCCTTAAGGACGTACTTCAATGAAAAAAATTTGGAAAACTCCCAAGCACTCATCCTGTTAAGAATTTCTTCCTTGAGAAGCACAAATTACGATTATTGAAACGTTATTTTGGCAAGTATATGGGTTCAATTTCGAAAAGTGCTTCATATAGCTGTATAAAAAGTGTTTTTTAATAGGAAATCATGGTGTATCGTCAGCTTGTATCTACATTCAATGCATCGCTGTATTTTCTTATTATTTATTTCGCTTACAAGCTATTATCAATCACTTGTTTATTAGAAACAGAATCATGTGAAAAAGCTTACAACTGATAGGATCTCCCATGCAACGATATTAGATTCTAAGGAAAATTTAACGCTTAGGAACTCTTAAAGCGACATTTTACACCTGGACTGGTATCGAACTTACCACCCCCCTGAATATGTTCCCTCCATCAGTCGTTATATTGAATTGCTTTACTTTAATGAATGAATAAAAACGGTTAATTCAAAAAACAAATCGAAATACGTAATAAATATCTTTATTTTTGATTTAATGTTTCTAAAGTTAATTTTCCAGAATATTTGTAAATTTTCGATGAGCACAGATTTAAAAAAGAAGTATCGCTGAATATTTTGCTGCTTGATTTTTAAATTTTGTAAGATTTTAGAGTCTTTCTGAAAATTTACAAAATTTATTCAATTCATATTTTGACTAACAGTAAATAAAAGATATTCTTTGGAAATTTATACAATTTCAGAAGAATAAATAAGGTTAGAAAAATGTTGCCTAAAATTAAAATTTATAATTAATAAAATAATTGTTAATAACTTTTATCATTAAATATATACATGTATGTCATTCTTAAATAGTATTAATGTCAGTTGAATATATATTTGTTAAATACATACTTTCAAGATAATATATACTACAATTTATTTTTCAGAAACAAACTGATTATGTTTTACCGTTATCAAATTGTTATGACTTTCAGATGAAAAAAAAATATATTTCATACTTTTTCAATAAAGATATTTATCTTCCTGATTTCTTATAGCTCGTATTCACGCGAGCTGTTTTTGAAGAAAACAGAATGCTTATTATTCCTATTATAAATCAGTAAAAAATTAAAAAAAATCTAGTATTTCCCACTCGTTTAACGTTTATAAATGTTTCTTAATTAATGATGCCATTATAAAACATTTTTAATTGATTTTCTATTTAATTTTATTGAAGTTATGTTGATAAATTTCTTGTATGATTAAATGTTATTAATTTTTAACTCTTAGCATGTAATAATATTCAAAAAAGTCCATTATATTACCAATTTTCAGTAATTTTTTTCTTTTTCGAGAAAATAGATGGCAGCACAGTGTTGCTTACCAACTTATTTCAAATTGATAGTTTGTTGCTAAAAATAGCTCTAAGCATGATTCATAATTTAAAATTAGAATCTTTAGCACTTGAGAAATATCGGAGGGATTTGGCGTGACGTTGGATTTTCATGCATTTGGAATTCAGTCGAATAAGAATAATTTACGATGACTGCTTTTTATCACTTATCTCTTTGGAAAATTGCTGAAAATTTTTGACATTTATCAAAAGTTTTCTGCCAATTTTATTAAATTATTATAATTAACCGTTATATATAATGATAACATTTTATAGCGATGTTAAACAGGAACTATATACTAATTATAAGTTTGAATTTAATGTTGCAGGTTTTTTTTTTTTTTTTTCGACAGGAAATCTAAATATATGTAGTGAAATGAAATGAAAAGGTGAAACATTTATTTGATTAAAATTAAAGAAAAAAATAGATGAAAAATTTTATTTCACTAGGAATATTTTTATTTAAATTATTTTGAGGAATAATTTATTATTTATTGTTTGGAATTTATTGGAATAATAATTTCTTATATTGATTTGAATTTTTGAGTGATTTAATTATATTTCAACGTCTGTTGTGTAGTATGTCAAGAGCTATTGTATTCCTATTGTATAATATTCAATTAACATTAGAATACAATTTCTAAAAACAAACATTTAGCAATGCATGGGTTTTCAAAAGTTAAGAAACAAAGTTCATAATAAAAAAATAATATTAACAATAAAATATTTAATTTATAAAAATAATAAAAACCAACTTTATAACAATATTTAAGCAAAATAACTTCCCCTATTTTTAATTTAAAAGTGCAGGTATATATGAGTGAGAGAAATAAATACGCAAACATTAGACTTCGTAGCTATAACTGTAACTTTTGTCAGCAGATTCGTTGACAATGTCTGAGAGAAGCCGTTTGTCCGATTCGTTAAGATGATGAACAGTTGGGGGAGTGAGGGATGTCACAGGCTGATATTGCTGGATCCCTTATTGTGTCTCGCAGTGTTGTCCAGTGTTTCTGAAATTTATATTAAAATGAAGTTTCATGTGAAGAAGACATATTCTAGATTGGCCACCAGATACAACACATGCTGAAGACCATTTTATAAGTTTCTCAGAATCGATATAAAAGAATTATTTCCATGTCGCAACTTGTTGCAGACCCCTCTGTAGCACCAGGGAGAAAAATATTCGTTAATACGGGGTGAAATCGTCCTCTCAATGCAAATCTCTATGCAAGGGAACCAACTGTGTGTGTCCTCCTTGCCAGATGACAGAGAAGGGCCCACTTATCTTGAGCAGGAGAACACATTTCCTCGGGCAGGCAGTCATGAGATTCCATTCTTTTTAAGACGAGACCAGATTCATACGGGAAAGCTATTCAGGACGTGTGCTGATGTGGAGGTAACCAAGCAGATACCATCAATAAATGTGGAAAGACATAGTTAGCATGGAAGTGAAATAATGATTTGTGTGGGGATCTCACTCAACTGTCACACTGACCTGCATTTGTTCCAAGGAGGAACCGTGACTGGTATTAGAAAATGGATGTATTTTTGAGATGGAATGGATCTTTGATACGCATGTTTGCCAATATACCGGTGAAATTGGCAATGATTTCCTTCTGATGGATGATAACGCACGGCGTCATCTAGGGAATATTTTGAGAGTACTGATTTGGAGTAAATGGAATGAACAGAACAATCTACAGACCTGAATCCCATAGAGCATCTGTATACAAGTTGCCATATGGCATCTGTAGACATGGTCTTGATTTGGAGTGAATGGAATAGCTAGTTCGATCTCCAGGCCTATAACACATAGAACATCTGTATACAGTATACCATGTAGCATCCATTGAAAGGTTGTTATATCACATCCGTAGACAGGTTATCATATAACATCTGTAGATAGGCTGCCATATATCATCTGTAGACAGGTTCTTGATTTGGAGCAAATGGAATGGCAAGCTCAATCTCCAGACCTGAATAACATAGAGCAACTGTAGACAAGTTGCTGCTTTAAGTTCTCTTCCTGGGTCTGTAAGAGAACTGTAAGCCAGGGTACTCCATGCCTGATTTCGCTTCCCGTTTAACAGACAACTTAATTGACAGCATGAAAAGTCGATACCATAAATGCATTCAAGCTAGGTGTGGGCATATCCCTTATTAAAATTCCTTTTTGTTTATGTTTCTATGATATTTTACCACATAAAACTGTAATTATTCATTTTTCTTGCGAGACATTTCCGATGAGATTGCTTTCTTCTTGTTGTAAATCCTATGTTTTTTCTTGTATAAGCTTCTATGCCGATATTAATACATATATGTTTTGTGCACATGTCATCCAAATTTGCTGTTTTTACATCCATTCATTTGTTAATGCGGTGCAGAAAAACGGTGGTTCCTTAATTTTTGGAGGCCATTGCGTAAAATGTATTAATATTTTAATTAATTTAAGCATTCTATTTAATAAAATATGCATTCGATAGTTTCCAATTAAATATATGATTTAACAATGTACATCATCTTAAGTTTTATTACTTGGATATCAAAATCCTAATCACTCATTAGGAAAGATAGATTTTTGTGAAATTAAATCTTGCCTTATTAAAAATTGCGCATTTTGATTATTAAAATTATTTTTTCTTTTAATAGTTTCATTGAAAAATATATAAAGGCAAATAATTGCTTAATAAATAAATATGTATATATATATATATACATATTTATTTATTAAGCAATTATTTGCCTTTATATATTTATATATATATATACATATATATATGCATATATATGTATATATATATATATATACATATATATATGCATATATATGTATATATATATATATATATAGATATATATATGCATAACATAGAAGAATTATTCAAACAATATGAAATAATATGAATTTGGAAATACAATTTCTTAGGTCTATATTAAGAACTTTCATTACGCTATTCAAAATGAATTTCAATTTAAAGAAAGCTTAAATATTAACTGCATTCCCAATTAAAAAATTATACTTTGCAATAAGTGATAATGAAATAATTATAATTAATTAAATTCTTATTTATTATGAAAGTTAACAATTAAATTAATAAATTTCAGCAATAATGACTTTTATGAAAATTTTATTAAAATCTAAACTTCTTTGCTTAATTTCTACAGTTCCTTTGTTCTAGAAAACTACTGAAATAATGAAAAATGGCAGTACTTGAAAAACTATGATTAATTTTAAAACTCACTACTTTCATATCATTTGTTTTTGTATCTGAGTTTATTAATCATTCTTAATTATGTTCTCATAATTAGGTTGCAAATATAATTTTATAAATTTTCATTTCACTTTTTTAATTTTAATTTCTCTCGAATTTACATTGGAAATTAAAAGGCTTCAGAAAACTAATTTACAGGTCACATAATTGAAGCTAAAATTGGACGAAAGAATTGCTCCCTTTGAAAACAATTAAATTCCTTTTTATGCTACTTTGGTTAACTTACCCGACATTTTTATAAATTTGAAATTGCTTTGATTGATACTGGAACACTAAGAAAGAGTTGTATGAATTCATCTAAAATTTATATGCTTGTTGTCATCATATAAGTAATTGTTTGAAATTTTAGGTTAACCTAATAATTTTTGTTGAAATATTCACACATGAAATTTAACTGGATATATGTTGAACATGTTTAATGCAGCAGGAGCTATTATGGTAACATTTAGAGATTTATTATATATCGATACTATTCCAACAACATATAATATAAATAAAAGATTCATGCAGAAGAAGGGTAACAAAAAGTATCATTCAGAGCCTCGGAGTTGAGGGAATAGTTTCGAGATTTTACAAATATCTAATTAATATGCATAAAGATTTTCACAAATACGACTTCAGATAACTTATAATTTGACTTACATGACATTATAACATTAAGAGTTCCGTAAAATTTGGAGATAATTCCAACAATAAATTATATCTTCAAGCAAGCTATATAATGGTGACAGTCAAAATCTTGTAAAATCTGGAAGCAAATCCAGCAACAAAAGATACAATATGTCTTTCAGACAAGCTAAACAAATTGGAGGTCAAACTTAATGCCTTGGCTTAAATATCTGCCTTGGCCATCTCTTAAATATTCAATGAAAATAAGAATTTATGTCGCACTTTGTAGTGAGCAAAGCAACATCATCTTGTAAAAAGTAAGATTTAATTTCTCGGTCTTAAAATGCAGCTCAAATAGTGACGTGATTCATTGTTTTTCTTAATGAACTGAAGTTTTTCTAAAATCGCGTTATCTAGTGTGATCAGAAAACTAAAGAAACAACTGTCCTATTGTTGTTGCTTATGAGACCTGGACAAGGCAAGCATGCTATGCCGTTGGCTATCAGAATTAAAGTCAGTAGAGTGCGCCTTTCGTTTAACGAAAGCACCACGAATGTGAAAATACGACTTCGATCAAAGCTTCTCCGATAGATGGCACCTTCATAGGATTCACTCTGTCAATTTAGACATTGATCTGGAGGGGAAGGAAAATTTCTCCAGACCATTACACCCATGGTAACTGCTCAAAGACCGACCACAGTACTTTCGATTAAACAGATTTAACGTGCACGTATATCACATGTACTCGGGGGGTATTTGGGGCGCTGGAAATCAAACCCGACGGATGGCGATTCCCAAACCACTAGGTTACCACGGCCAAGCTTGCTATGCTGTTGGCTATGTGAATTTAAGTTAGCAGGGTGCGTCTTTCACTTAACCAGAGCACTACGAGAGTAAAAGTGCGACTTTGCTCAAAGTAACTCTGATAGCTGGCACCACCAGAGGATCCCCTTTCTCCATTTAGACATTGAGATACTTTCCTGCTAAATAATTCAATGAAAAGTCAGATTAAGTACCGATAATAAGATATCTAAATACTATCACACTTCTCTCACTCTGCAGCTGAATTTGGCATTAAATTCAAATTAATGCCAAATTCAGCTTTAATGCCAATTTTTGGCACTAAAAACAATTGTGTTTCGTTAAACTCTCCAATAATCTCTAATGTTTGGAAATTTTGTTGTTAAGGATTCAATCTTGTTTTTCATTTGGTACAACACATTGTTTTCCTTTTAGGGAATTAGAGTATCATTTATTTCGATGCTTGTTAACAATGACTTCGTAGCGAAAATAATAAAAACACAAAATAATAAAAATAAGTACATTCTATTTCTTTTTTTGTCGTGTATTATACCATCACGCTCAATAGATATACTCAAAAAAGTACTGCACAGCTATGCTAAAAAGCTGTATCTGGATATAATTTTTTTTCAAAAAGTCAAAGTTACAACCTACACATAATGTTTAATCACAGAAAAACTCATAGAAATTTCAATATTTCCAAATTCAATGTTGATCTAGCATTTAAAGATCTACCTAGGACGATAAGTTCGTCATTTTACATGTATGGCAGAATAAAACACTAACTTGCAAAATCCATAATCATTTGATATATTAGTAGCTTAGATTTGCAGAAATATATGCTGGAACCATGCATTAAAAGAAAACTATAATTATTCTATGATTAAATTAAAGAAAATGAAATTAGTTAATCATTTTATTAAAAATGAGTTAAAAAACATTTTTATAGGGAAGAGACCGAGCCCTATTCAGTATAAAAATTAATAAGCAATAAATATGAAAATATAGAGCCATAATGGATATGAAAATTAATAAGCTATAATTTTTTAATTATTATCTACTTTAATTTCTAAATCATTTATCAATTTATAGCACTAAAGAAATAATAAATATCTTACCAAAAACTTTGATTTTGAAATTTTCTAAGATAAAATTTTCTCTTTTGTATTGCGAAAAATATTGTTTTTTGTAACTCCAAAAGTACCAAACTAAAAAAAAAAGGAAAAGGAATGGTAATAGGATGGAAAAAGAAATGGAAGAACTCTTTAAATATTTAAAGGAAAAAAGATGGTGAAAATATGGAGAAGGAGATGACCCACGTATAAAATCTGAAAATGAAAACCTCAAGTGCTTGCAATTTTAATATTTATTAATCTTTAATTTTTATAGTTTAGTACACACATTCAAAAAATGCTATATCTTATAATAAAAAATAATATGTATTTTTTGTCCTTTAAAAAATCAAGGAATTGTAATTTATTTGCCGCTCAATGATTAATTTTAACCAAGAACTAAGCAAATACTGCTCCAAAAAATGCCAAGAGTTTTGAGTAATATTATAGCAGAATCAGTATTATTATTGGAATATTAGAATAATCTATGAAACATTGCTAGCATTATTAATACATGAATATCTTTATCGATATCTGAAAATAGTTTTATCCAAAATATCTCTTTCAAGTTATTCAGACCCATTAAAAATGGATGTTTGTGTTGTATTATGTTATTAATGCTTTTAAAAAGCATGTTATTAATCTAATTATAATTTCTTCTCATAGTGATTAAAAGAAAATCCACATATTAACATTTGTTTGCCCTGCAAAGATATTATATTTATATACAATCTTATAATTATGAAAGTTTATGTTTCGTTTCAAGACTATACATTATAAAGCCAAATTTGAAGAAATAGACATATTTAGGCAGGACGATAATTTAAATTAAAATTAAATCACTTCAGAGTTCAATAAAATAACTCATATTTACTTCAATATAATTTTTTGACAAATTTGTTATAACATAGCTTTTAATATTTATCTAATATTACTAGAAGAGGAAAGTTAAATTTGGTTTGACTGTTGCTCTATGGGATTATTTTTCACAAACTAGGGGTTATTAGATCCAGGCCAAAAATTTAAAGTAGATGCTGAATCATTAAAAACATTTATACCCGAGGTAGGATTCACCCCCTGAAATATTGAACTAAACTGAAAGTCAGAGCTCTAACCGTTTGTCCACAAGTTCAATCAAGGGAAAGGTAACTTATTTGTGAAATGAATACCGCTGAAAATTATTTCAGTTGAATTTCAGAAATTGTAAGTTAGCTGTAGTTTTATCTATATAAAATAATAACATTGAATGCTAGAAATATAAAATTGATCGTTAACTTTAAAATAAATAAATTAGAATAAATAATTAAATTATAGGTCCAATTCATTAATTCAAATTATGTATCATAATTTTGTCACAAAAACTTATTCGTTACATTATATTTTATGTTAAAATAATTACAATAAGTAAAATGTCAATTTTCATAATAAATTCCACCCAAAATTTTATTAATTTTCTTAAATTTTTAAAACGATAAAAAATTAAGTTTTTTTTTTATCTAATTAAAGAATTATTTCTGAATCTGTAAATAGAATATATAAAATTCACTGAAAATTATTTTCATTAATTTACATTTTCAAAAATCTAAAGAGTTTGAGATTTTTGTGAATTTAATGAAATATTTCTGTTGTTACTATTGGATAAAATCAATTGTAATCGTTATCAAAATGTAATAAATTAAATTATCACTGTGAGTTGGAATGACACACATTTTTTTTCAGTATTATTTTCATTCACAAAACTATTATCACATTACATTTTTATAATTTATCTTTTAACAAAAGAAGAAAATAGCTTTTTCGTGATTCGAATTTCACAGAAATCTTTATTTATTTATTTATACTTCCAAAACTGTCGAAGGTTAAAAATGCTTATCTATCTAAAGAAATATTTCTAAGTTCATCAAATGAACAAAATCCATTGCAATCATTAGCCAAATATAGAAAATCAAATTATTCGTCAAATTCATCGTGAACTGGAATGGCTCACATTTTTTTCTGTATTATTTTCCTTCACAAATGTTTTATCACTCCATTTTTAAAAATTGATCTTTACCACAAGAAGGTACTTCTTCTGAAACGAATTTCTCTAAAAATTGTAATTATTTATTTTTGCTATCAAAACTATAAAAGATTTTAGATTCGCATTATTTAAAGAAATATTTCTGAATGTAGCAATTGAATGAAGACATTGTAATCGTTAACAAAATATAGTAAAAGCAAATTATTATAATATTAAAGAATATTTTACATTTATTTGAATATGATCCAATTTGTTAATTATCATATTGCTTTTACGATTAACTTGTCTTTGCTGAGAAAGAACAATTCGTGGAACGAATTTAACAAAAAATTGTTTAAATTGATTTGAATTTACTAATCTTTAAAATGGCTAAGATTCTTATCCATCTAAAGAAATATTTTTGACAGTATCAGTTGAATAAAATCAATAATAATGGAGCGATTCCCGTCTCCATTCTATTAGAGAAAGGTAATTACTGGAAAAAAGGAATGAATAAATGGAGGGAATTTAATTATGCTTTATCGAAAAGTTCTCGTTAGAAGCAGATGTATGCAGACACTAGAAGAGTTAATTTAAAAGTAAAATGTGGAACCTCCTTCTGCAAATGAATTCATTGCTTTTAAATCTATTGAATTCTACGTTTGCTAAATGTGATACGAATCATTTTTTAAATTTTGGGAGAGTTAAAAACGAACTGAATTCAACGTGGAAATTTTTTCATCAATAATAATTTTCAGTTCTTGTAAAATTTGTGTTTTTTAAAAAAATATTATTTATTAAAAATATTTCATCAATTAGTTTTGCTTTGATTTTATTATGAAATATATAAGGTGGGTATAATGTTATCATACGTAATTCCTTTGTTTTTCACATATTATACAAGTTTTTTGTGTATAGTGTATGCATATTGATTCTTAACATGAAATAAAGCTATATTTTATTTTCATACAATGATTTAGTATCCATACAATTAATATGTTCACTGTTTCATACTTTCATCGTCTAATTATTAAACACGAATTTAATATCGATTAATATTTGTATGCTTATTTTTAATTAAATACTTTTTATTATAAATAAAATATCCATGCATACTATTCGTATTTTTTCACACACACACACACACACACACACACACACACACACACACACACACACACACACACACACACACACACACACACACACACACACACACACACACACACACACACACACACACACACACACACACACACACACACACACACACACACACACACACACACACCCACACACACACACACACATCTATATATATATATATATATATATATATATATATATATATATATATATATATATATATATATATATATATATATATATATATATATATATATATATATATATATATATATATATAAACGTATTTGAAATATTATTTATTTGAATTAGTTCTAAAATTTTAATTAATTACTAATACAAATTTAATTTTTATTCTGATATATTTGAACATAACCATAGAATATATATTTAATGATTATATAATTTTTGATGTTTTATTTGTTTTTTTTTTACAATAAATATCATATTAAACTAAAATTATTAGGAAAGAATGTGTTTTAATTAAAAATTGTCCAGGCGTCATAATTTAAAAAAATTGTTAAAGTTCTCCCCAACATTTTTTAAATTTTTTCAGTTTTAGCAATACAATTTTTATATTGGAAATACAAAAATGCATTCATTAGTATTTGATTTTATTTTAAAGTTAATCATGTAAAGGAAAAAAAGTCTTATTTCTTTTATTTAAAGTTTTCGTTAAATGTTTATTAATTTCTAAAAATAAAATTTTTTAATTTTTAATAGAAAAGAAATTATATTAACGAGACTTTAAGGTAAAATTGAGCTTTTAAATTTTAAAATTACAAAGTTTTAAATTTATTTTAAATTACACTTATAAACTCAATTAATAAATCTCAATCAATCTTAAATATGTGATTTCTTTGTATTTATTCAATGAAGGTTTAAAATTTAACTAAGAAGTGAAAAAATTTGTGACCTGCAACCTTCAATTTTATACTTAAATGATAAAATGTCGCTATTAGGACGATGAAATTGCTTAAATGTTTCATTGTATAAATTTGCATTCTTAACAGAATTCCTAAAAATATTGATTGGTAAATTTTTTTTATTAAAATATTTACCAAAATACTAAGTATAAGGGAATTTTAGCATGTAATCAATTGAAATAAAAATTAAAAAAATATCGGTGGTCATCGGAAGGATTTTTCTCTTAGTGCTTTTTTATGTTCTTTCAGTTTTTTTCATTTAATATTTATTATTGAAATATCTATTTTTGTAAATTTAAATATCACAATTTATTCAAAAGTATTTTATACAATATACTCAGTTAATTTTTAGTATATTCTTAAGTCATTTATTGTATCTTGAACAATTTTATTGAAAATCAGGCTATACTGTTATTATTTTTTAATTTCCAACAAAGAATTAAAGTTTGTAAAATCTTGTAGCTATGCAATATTACTAACTTAAATCTAATTTTGCAAGGTCATTAAAAATAAATAATTAAAACACTTTCCAATAATAATTCAAATTCGAAAGTCAAGATGAATTTCGATATTATTAATCTGAAGATATAATTAAATATCATAAGATAATAAGTGAGTAAGTTATGCTTTCGTTTATATTACTGAAATATGTAAATGACTCCATGAAAGTTAATATTTTCTTGGTTCAGATGCCATATAATCCAGGATTCCAAATTCTGAATATTTTTGGCAATGAAGAAATTTTGATGAGATGACGTAAATAGTAGGGTTGCCAAAATAGTTTCATAAGCAAAATAGCACTATTTTTATAGATATCCATATCTCCATAGAAATTCGCCAAAAAATCACCAAACTCAGAATTTGGCATCCTGGATTATACGGCATCTGTGCCTTTTTCTTTACTGTTTGCAGAAATGTAATAACCATTAATCAATAAAATAGAAAATATTAAATATACTTTTTTAATCCTTGCAAAGTTTTTGTTTTACTTATTCTTAACTGAATCTGTCTCTCATTTATTATCTACATTTTTAAAAGTAATAAAAAACTATAACGTATGTTTCCCGGAAATAATATTGAAATAGGACAAACATTTTAACAAAAATAAAATTAATTAATGCTTTTACTATCTCTACAGACATTTTATATCATACAGCTAATGTATTTAAATGTTTAATATCATATTAAAATACATTGAAAGAGAATTACTAGTCAATATTACTTAATGTATATGTTCAATAAATGCATTTGAAACAGCCAATTTGGAGTTATTTGGAATTAAGATCAATAAATCATTACATTATGTGAAAATCATGATGTTGCCAAATATTAAATTGCTTGCTCAAACTAACATCCAATATTTGAATGTATTATTATTCGTTTTCTCAAACTTTAACACTGAAATATATGAATTATATCTCTCAATTGTATTGAATCTCCAATGATTGGAGCGAGCTATTTCAACAAATCTGTTTATTAGCATGCCATAATTGCGTGAAAAGCAATTATAGGGTTGACTACCGAAATTTAATTTCAATGTTGATAACAATATGTGAATACAATCATATAGTCATTGCAAATTAAAATATATTTGTGAAAAAATTTAGTATAATATTGCATGGTACGTTAAAATAATTAAGATGTTAATTTATGTTTATGTTATATTATTGTATTTAAATATGTTTATTTAGGTAATGAAAGTTGTATTAGACATTACTGAAATGACTATTAAATTCGTTATTTAAATATAGGCACTCTGTTTTGTTTATTTGCCAACAATCTTGTTAGTTTAAAGAAAATAAAACATTTTCCATAAGCATAATTAAATAATATGAATTAATAAAATTTTAGTTGCTATCATATATATTCAAATAGACGCATAAAAAATAAAATTACTTCTTAATGGAAAAAAATTTATTTTTAAATGCATATTATTTTTAGTTCATAATTAGTTTCATTGAAATATTGTTGCAATGTAGTAGCTATTGAATGTTGTTGTGGCAGTTTTATGCCAGCTAGTCTGGCAATAGGGAAATCACCGCTCCACATTTCCAACTGAGCCGTAATTTGGTGTGGAGTCCGAATTCCTCAGTACACACTTGCCATAGGTACCCGTTTATAGGATAGGCAATCATTTACAACCCATTCATACAAAGAAAGAACGAAGACCCATTCATACAAAGAAAGAAGTACATCCATGCTCGAGCTGGGATTCAAGTCCAGGCCCTCCCTATTCCAACATTTTTCATTCCAACAAATTCTTTTTTCATTTAATTAAATTTATACATTATTTAATTATTTTTCAACTTATAACGTTAATAAATATTGTTTGATTTTAAATTATAATTAGAAATACAATTAAAATAAGATATATTTGTAATTTATTATGAATATTGAGAAAAAACGTGAGCTATTAATATAATATATAAGGTTCAGTGTAGAATAGGGTCCTCTTTAGTTAGGAAAAAAAATTTGCAATAAAAATTCAAGGGGTTCCTGGATGCAAACTTCTACCAATACGTAAAAATTTAGACAGTACGACTTATTCATCCAAATTAAGTTAGTCTATTATCAAAGACAAAAGCCAGGTTTGGACCTGCTTGAATGGTTATTCCATCTATCAAACATTTACAAATCATATCATTGGTTATTCAGTATGACAAGCATGATATGCCTGGGATGTTTGACCAATCATGAAATGTTTCATACATTTCCAAAAGTTAGTTGAAAGACTGTAATGATATTATCAAGAACATAATGTTCATGAAAAATAATAAAATTCTTTTATTGATATTTATTTAAAACTTTTTCCAAGTACAACGAAAAGAGAGCGAGTATCTTGTAACAAATTATTAAAATATAATTCATGAATTTGAGTTCAAAGCACAAAT
The DNA here is from genome assembly GCA_030067965.1 of Latrodectus elegans. NCBI lineage: Eukaryota > Metazoa > Arthropoda > Arachnida > Araneae > Theridiidae > Latrodectus > Latrodectus elegans. The sequence goes on from CM057815.1 coordinate 7,422,780, forward strand.
TACTTTTTTGATTTAAAAAATGAGGATGTGTGGATAAGAAGTTTTTTAGTATACATGTACTATTACACGAATACTATTAAAAATTTAATTTTGTTATATGGAATTGGCTTAATCCAGGTAATAAACTGGCATTTATTTTATTAATGATACACGTGAAAAAGGTTGAAGAGATTTACTTTTATTATATTCATGTTTATTACCATCTTCTCATCACATCTTTTTCTTCATTATCATAATCATTCTAATACTCATATCCATCTTTAACAGCATCATTATCATCTAGAAAAATAATATTTCATCATTTTCATCTTTAATTATATTTATTAAGCTACTTAGCAACATGCAGGGAATAATAAAAGTTAAATGCAAATGCGTTTTTCATTCTGAATAAATGTCTATTCATTTTCTACCAAAGTAAAATAAAAATATTGTTTAATGAAGTAAATTTTGGCGAGATAGTTTTAGTCATATTATTTATTTACTTTTGGAAAAAAAGTCTTTCACTAAAACAATCTTGTAAATTATATTTCTCCATTCTTTTGTTATTTCATGATTTTAGCACAAATATTAGAAAAAGTAGATTTTTGTTTTTATCCACTATGCAATTATTTATTTATTCTCGATGTCAGAAATAAATCTCTAAAAGATGCTAGTTGAAATATGATTGAACAAAAGTATCGAAATTTAAAATATGCTTTTTAATGAACAATGTATGATTTACATTTTTTCAATTATAAGGTAATATATATATATATATATATATATATATATATATATATATATATATATATATATATATATATATATATATATATATATATATATATATATATATATATATATATATATATATAGGAAAACTTTTAACATAATAAAATTAATAATTAAGATAAATTCAATATTAGTCATGAAGATTAAATGCATAACCATGAAAATAAATATTAGCAATTGAAGACTAAAATCATGATGATTAAATATATTTACAAACCTTTTTGAAAAGGGATTGAATGTCTATTAAATATTCGATCTTAAAATCGGTTAAGTTTTTTAAAATTTAATATTAAAACTTTGGAATAAATCAGTAGAATAAAAATTATGTACCAATTACTGTTGAAAGCAAAAAGTTATTTACATAATTTTGTTCAATAAACTACATTTACAAAGCTATAACATAAATTATGATAAAACAATAAATGAAAACCTCTATAATTCTTTTAATATTACAACATTTTATTTAAAACATTTTGACTGCTCAAAAACTTACTGACTGAAAAATTCAATACATTTTAAATATAAACAATATTCATATGACTTATCCGTGTAGAGTAATATTTATTGCTATGGATCTTTACACTCATTCAGTTCTCTAGGGGAATTGAATCCACAAACTAATGATTGGGAAACCAGAGTCTGAAAGATTTCAATGTCAGTTTGAATTTCGGTAGTATAGAGACTGGAGTGAAAGCTGACAGACAAACTCATTTACTTGAATATGGTTCATTCTTGAAAGAATAGCTGATTTTAATCGACATGTGAATTAACAGAAATAAGCCATCTGCTTTGTTTGGCTAGCTTGGCACTCAACTTTCATTTTTTGCATACAAGGGTTTACAGTATCGTGGCCCATAGCTTTAAAGAGATTCATAAAACCACTGCAAATACCGAATCACAAGGTGGGATATGAGCCTATGTGTTGTTGATCCGAAGGTCAAAAAATTGTAACCATTAAAAATAAGTCACTAGAAAAATTTTAAATTAGAAACAAAATTAATTTTTGTTTTTTTGATTAAATTTTGATCTAGTATATAATAATGTGTTTTAAGTATAATAACCTGAACATTCTATATTAAAAATGTAAATTACCATTTATTGAATCATCATTGATTTTTATTCTTTGATGCCAAAGACAATTGAAAATTACTATTATATAGAAATTTTGATATATATATATATATATATATATATATATATATATATATATATATATATAGTATATATATATATATATATATATATATATATATATATATATATATATATATATATATATATATATATATATATATATATATATATATATATATATATATATATATATATATATATATATATATATATATATATATATATATATATATATATATGATTGCTAATAATATTTTAGTTTTTATACTTACCACATTCCAACTATTGGTCACATTGGAATATTAATCAAACACAATAACAATTATTTTCAGTGCTTTTATAACAACAAATTTTAAAATAAATCATGGAAATTTCTTATCATGAAATTATAAACAGTTTCATAATCATAATTAAAAATATCCTCAGAACTAAGCTCCTAAGAATGTCTTTCATCCCTAATATTATTGAGTAAAAGTATATAATTTTTAGTTCCTAATTTCTGGTGATAAAATTAATTGCAACAATTTAATCAGCAGTGAGATAGTCTCAAATGCTTTAGATAAAACATTAAATGGGATCATTGACCGAGGATTCAAATGCTTGATTTCAATCAAATGGACTGTGAAATCAAAAAGACATCAGATTTGATCTGTCTCACTGTCTCAGCTTTCTAATGGATTAAATCTTGATAATTATCCCTTAATTATCCTTTACTTCTAATCTCTGACTGCAATCTTAAAAGCTAATGGTTTGAAAATGCAGTCAGAACTGCAAATAAAACGGAGGCTGTTTTTTAATTTTAGAAGGAAATTGTTTCACGTTAAAGTTTAATCTACCGTTAAAGATTGGCTTAAAAAGATTCTTCTAATGATGAAAAAGAAGGGATTTTTAATAAATCTAGCTAAATATATTTTTGAAAAAAGTACTAAAAACATTCAAGAAATACAAATATATCTCCTTTAGTTAAGGATTTTAAAATTTTATTTTTGTAAATATCGAAATGTATCATTATCTCTTGTGACCATTATATTAAATATCAGCTAATTGATAGCAAAATGCTGATGTATTATTTTATTCCCTATTTTTTCCTTCTCTCTCTCTCTCACTTGGACTTAGATATTATTAATATAATTACAAAAATACCAAAAAAAAATACCTTCAGTTTTATTATTTGGGTATTTTCTATATTTATTATTAGATTTAAATTTATAATAAATGTCTCTATATAATGTTTTTTTTGCTTAAAAGTTAGAGTTCAGATAAAATGTTTAAAGTACTCATAAAAATGTTAAAAATACATAAATTACAAAAAAAAAAAATTTAGTATCTCTTTAGAGAAATAAATATATGGGCTAGAATTGTAAATATTTAAAAAAAAAAAAAAAAAAAAAAAAAATCACGATCATTTTAAATTAAAAATAATTAAAATTTATCTTGAGTAAACTAATAGCCTAATTATCCATAAATTACTAATACATCCGAAATACAATAACAAATTCAATCCTTAGTTATTCTTTTGAATTGAGTCTGGAATTTATTTATTCAACTGTAAATAAATTATTCTGTTTAAAATCCCAAGTCTTTGTTATCAAATTTATAAGTAATATTTGTTTCCTAATGTATTCATGGCATCATAATAAGATTGTATAATTAAGTAAATAATAAGATAGTTGTTATTACTTATAACACTTGGACAAGCTAAGCTAACTATGCTGTTGGCCATGTGATTTTAAGTCAGTAAGGTGAGTCATTCGTTTTAACAACAGCTTCACGAAGGTGAAAGTACGTTTTTGCTCTAAACTCCTCCGATAGATGGCACCTCCAGAGGATACACTTTCCAAATTTTGAATTTGATCTGGAAGAGAAGGAAATTTTCTCCAGACCATTACACCCTTGGTAATTGCTCAACGACAGACCACTAGGTTTTTTATTCCACAGATTAACTACCATGTATATTGCATGTACTTGGTGGGTCCTTGGACGCATTGGGAATCACCTAGTAGTTAGGGCATCGGCTTTACGGATGGAAGCCAATGCTTTAACCTCTAGGCTACCAAGACCCGTAGAATTAGTAGTTGATTGTAATATTGATGCTGTGGATAATTAAATCTAAAACACCTAAATAAAAATCAGCTATATAATGGATAATGTTATTAGACTTATTATATATATATATATATATATATATATATATATATATATATATATATATATATATATATATATATATATATATATATATATATATATATATATATATATATATATATATATATATATACATATATGTATATATATATATATTAATTTATCACTTTTCATATTTTTTACGATACATTGCATTCATGTTACAATTAATACTTCAATTTTTATTAATAATTTATTTCTGAATTTCATAATACATTTTCTTTAATTGATTTTAAATAATTCTTAGGAAACAAATAAAAATATTAATGAAACTCATATTAATAACATTTGTTATTGTTATGAGTTCAATATTGTTATTAGAAGCATGATATATATATATTTGGTGTAATATTTTAATTCTCTCTTACTATTTATTTTCCTAACAAAAATAAAATATAATAGAAAACTATGTTTAAATTATTGATACCATTCATTTTTTTTACGTAATAATACAAAAACTATATTTACCTAATTCTCAGTCATTTGTATTAAAATACATTTATTATAATATCGGTAAGTGCAAACATTAAAGATGAAATCAATTAACTACGTTTGTACCTGTTCTTGTCAATAATTAGTTACTGTAATTATCACGTCATGTGCTTCTACAGACGTAAGCAAGATTTTTCCATCATTAGAAAAAACAGATGTGATTTGTAATCTCGAACACAGTTTTCTTTAAAGTTGTTATGGATTACCACTAATTAAAAAACAACATTATGTGATTGGAAGTTTAATTATGATTAAACTTTTATGTATTTAATAACTTTTATATTTGTTTCTTACATTTTTCATTTACTAGAGTTAAATTATTTTCTTTCTAACGAAAGTAAATTATATAGAAAAAATAATGAGTTAGAAAAAATCATGAGAATGAATAATAAATTAGGTTATATAATAAATGAATGCAGAGTATATTTCTCTAAAAATTTCACAAATTTAAAATTAAAGAACTCTAAACTGATGATCACACGAAAGAAGTATGGGACAAACAATTTATTCAAAAAGTTGTTGATAATTATTTCAATAAGAGAGAGGTAGACAGAGAGATAGAGATGGATAGATAAATAGAGAGAGGGAGAAAGAGAGAGCGAGAAAAAAAAGAGGATGGAAAAATAGAGAAAACGTTGTTTTAAAATTAGTAAACTTTTTATCAAGAGATGGCAATGTGTTATCTATAGGTATTTTTACCAATAGATGGCGTGAATGTTTGAAAAATATTTCGAAATACTATTTTAAGAATTTGAAAGTGATTTTATTAGTTTTATTAGCAATTTATATATCAGAATTGCATTACAAATCAGAACAATCATGAAATTAATTTGGAATCCTCTGAATCAAGTTTTCACAGTTTTCTGAATACACATATCAAATATCTAATTTAATATTTTTTATAGAGGAATTTCATTTTAAAATCAAACATTTATTTGTAAAAATCCCAGCTTATATAAATTTTTGTAAAAATTAAAATATTAAAATATATGGCAAAACCAAATAATAGAATTAAATTCTAAAATATAAGCTTGATAATATTAATGCAGTAAGTTTCCGGTTAGACATTTTGATTTTTCAAATTTACTAAACCTAAAGTTTTCAATCATGCTGAATTGATAAGGTGACATTTGACCATTCACACTTCTCTGCTCTCTACGCCTCATTAGCAGAAGGACATTAAGTGATGTAGATCTTTTAATATGCATAGACCGTCTCAGCACGATTGTTTTCGAAATATTGATCCGCAGCTTTCCGACCAAAAAAGAATACTTTTCTTACTAAACTGACGTCGTCTTAAACCGAACAATACTTTAGTGCATTTCTGGTAAACTACAGTTTTAAAACTTTGTTACGAATAATAAAAGAATGTTTTTATCATTGAAAAATTACTCCTTTTAAGGTTACTTTTATTTATTTTTCTTTAGATATAATAAAAGTGGTGACACAGCATAAAATAAATTTCTTTCATTAGCCAAAAGAAATCTCCTTATACTATTGATTTAATTTGAAAAAATACATATCACAAAGATATTCGAAATAAAATATATAAATATTATTTATTTTCATAAATATATCCACAGATCTACTGAAATCTTCTAGAGTGAAAGAACAATTAAAATTTCTGATTTACATTGGAGATTATTCAATACATTTTTTCCTTGGAAATAAATCATGATTCTAAGAAAAAATAGAGTGTTATTATTTAGGATTTGTCTACAAAATGATTGCTATGAGAAAATTAGTGTTATCTTGCTAATGAATTTGCAGTGGAATATCCAATTTTAAAATCAATACCTGAAATCCTACATCATTCCTCAGAGAGGATAGCTTGTCTGTGGTAAGAAGAATTGTAAAACATTTTATAACATCCGTTGTGTTTTTGCCTTCGAGACCCAGTGAATGAATGGATTAAAATCACTTTTACCTATCAAACTATAGATAAAAGATTATATAACGTGTTCAGCATTTAATAGTGTGTGGATAACTTCCAGGTGTTGGAATAAAAAACCTGGATAAAGCTCTCATGCATCCATTTTGATGCATGAGCACGCAGAAGGCACAAACGCTACATCTATTTCTGGATGTTCAATAGCAGATTGGATCGAACACAAGGCACGTCATTTGGAGAAGCACTGAAATTCCATTAAGTCATGAAGAAATGAATATACATTTTTATTAGAGGTGACAATGTATTACAATCAAAATTTTTTCCAAATTTTAGCGCGCTTTACTAAAAACGCGAAATTTGACGGTAAAAGCACCAGCAATCTGAATTTCTAGAAATGGATATTCAATTAAATATTCGTTTCCTTTATTATATTCCTTTTAATTTTATTTATATATTTTAATATTTCAATGAAGTGTGGTTGATTTAAAGATTCGTTCTTGTTTTTGGTAAGTAGTGAATTTTAATCTTGATCGAATCGAATACCCCGAATCGAATGGTGACTTTAGAACGTTAACCATGTCATGGTCGCAATGTGTTCTCAAGGTGAAATGATACCTCTGTGGATGGCAGGGATATGGGATTTTCTGCTTAATCCCGCTTCTAAATGACGAAGACCCATCATTTCTTTAGTCCAACATGACTTACCCACTGGGTGCCGGGTTAAGCAGTGTCATCATATCCATCCCTTGTAGAACTGAAAAGGTATGGAAATATCCAAGCAGTCTCGAGCTTCAAAATAACAAAGTTTTAAACTATTCAAACAATAATTCTATGCACTGATTGTTTAATTAATTTTATGGCAGTGATGCTTCCATCATTGATGGTTTTCAATAAATAATAAAGACCTAATTTTTTTTAAAAATTTAAAATTATATATAATTGGTTTTTTGTTAAATATATTTTTAAATGTGAAGTTTCCGGAATGTTTTATTATGAATTACTTGTTGATTAAAATATGTGAATTACTTATTGATTATTAGTTATTGTTTGATTATGGACTACTTATGAATTACTTATCGATTAAAATATGAATGAGAATTATGTACAAAATTTAAGAAATAATAAAATAGGAGGAAAATTCTTTCAAAATAAAGTCTGTTATTTATTTTCTTCACCAGAAAAGGCCACATATCGATACTTTAACAGCTTAAATTGTCAAGGTTCAACCATTTAAGGAAATCTATCGCACATCGTTAATTATTCTTTTCTGGAAACGGTTTCAATTACATTAAATCTCTTTCCACTCCTTCCTTTTTTTTTATTAAAGTGCAACATTTATTTAAATCACTTATTCTAATGAAATACGGAAAGGTAGGTAAAGCTTCTGTTGTTCTTATCCAAGAAAAATGTAATTATTCGGTTAAAAAAATAAAAGGAATCGCTAATGATTTGGAATAAAAGTGGTTTCTTTAAGTATTTTTTTCACTCTTCATAAGAAAAATGGTTAAAAATAGATTATTCTGCAGATCATTTTTTAATTTAATTTTTCACAAGTGTAATGTGTTTTTAATTTTCTTATATTTTATTTATTCTAGTAATATCCTATAGTTATAGTGGCAGTACATTTTTTTATAAGAAAATATTAAAAGTTAATAATAATTATAATTAGCTAAATATTAATATCATACAATTGTTATATGCTATTGACAATTTCTATGAATTTCAGAGCTTTGGTATTTTAAGAACTATTTGTCTGGTTGATTTGGCTTTCGCTCAATGGTCAATGCTTGATCAAGACGGCTACTTAGATGAGTTTCGAACTCATGAACAGTTGAAGTAAAGACGGGGTGGAAAGTTTTTGACTACTATAAATGGTATATTCGATGACTACTTATAAAGGGGTTATCCGGTGATATTGCCCTTAATACCTTAACAAAAGGTTATCGTAAAATACAAATCAGACTAAAACAGCAAATATTCAGGTTTAACCTACCATCTCCAGAAGTATCACTTTATTTGGAAGACACTGTGACCATGATTTGTGTTTTATTAATAATGTGCTATTAATGGTGAACATATTGTTCAGAATGTATCATTAACACGACCCTAAACTTTCCGGGCACGAACAGGGTGCCTCATAATATCAGTCTATCATGTTCTCAAAAGACTTATCATATTAGACAATCATGTTCCCAAGCCTAATAATCTCAGGCCATTATGTTTCCAAGCCTTATCATATTATGCTATCGTGTTCTCAAGCCTTATCATATCATGTTCCCTATCATATTAAGTATTGTGTTCAAAATCTTAACATATCATCCTATCATGTTCTCAAGTCTTATCATATTAGGTTATCATGTTCCTAAGATTGTCTTTAAAATTCAATAGGTAAAATATATAATATTTTCTTAACCATATTGTACATAGTTAAGAAAAGAAATTTAATAAAATATCTAAGAAAATGGTATAAGAACCAAATAGAGAGTAGCAGTTAATGATTCGATTGTTTTTAAGAAGTAATATTAAAATTGTAGTATTTTTTTCATATGAGGCAAAATATTTTATATTTATATTATACTAGCTAGATTATTTTTGAAATAGATCTGATATTACTGTTAGAATATATGTTACAATTATTAGTTTCCTCGTTTTTATTCTTATTGAATGATATAAGATTTATATATCTTACTGGTTATTAATTATAAAAATTGAGAATATTTTAATGGAAAAATATTGCAAATCACACATTATTTCTGTTAATAAAATGCTTTTCCAATTTGTTATTACCAATGTTTAAATATGGTCAATGAAAACATTAATTTCAGCAACAGAATTTCTTCTAAATAAGACAGTATTTAATAAGTTTTAATTATTAATGTCACTTCAAAATTTTAATTAATTTCTAATATCTTTACTCAGTTTTAGACTATAAATAAATATTACTGCATTTAAAGGCATCAAATGAATTTTAGTACCATACATGCTTCGTAATTAATCTTCAATTTGAGTCGACATAGCTTAACTTGGAAAATATAGTTATATTTTAAATACTTGCAAAGTAGTCTTCGACCAGTTGTATTTCTAAGCAGACATCAATTATTATTAAATAAAATAAAGCTTATAGCTCTAAATGAACTTGAAAAAATTTTTGATGTATTCATGGGAAACTTCAGAAATATACTTGATAGAATATTTAAAGTATATTTGTGATATTTAGAAATATATTTGTAAGAATTTTTTGAATTAATTTTTCACAATAGCAAATATTTTTTTATTTGTTTATATTTTATTTCCTGTATTAATATGCAATAGTTGTCCAGTAATCATATATTTCATTCCTTTTTTTAAAAAAAATTGAGGAAAATATAAAAAAGTTTGTGTATATATATATACATATATATTTTGAAATTATAATACCAGGTCAAAAAAATGAACACTGTGCAAAAATAAAGTAAGATTTCTTTCTTTATACTATCCAGCTTATATTTTTGAATGCACTTTTTATGCTATTAATAAGTTATGAATTTAAGTATCATTCAAAATTATTTTCTTCCTCTATAGCTTGATGTTTCAATTTTTGGATCTCTGAATTTTGTATGACTGTCTTCATGTCAATAAAGCCAATAAAGGGAAAAAAACATTTTAAGAGACTGATTTATTCCGAAAATTCTTGTCATCGTTTCTTTTCAAGAATTTATGCCTCATTTACTGCTGCAGCCACGAGATATCTTTTTAAAAATAAATTTTTATTTCAAGCGCAAAAACATATTTTCCCTTTAAATGGATGCTTGCAAATATTTTAAAATGTGATTAAAATCCAGCTTTAAATTCATTTTTCAGTGATAAAATAAGAAAACTCTTTGAATTCAACTTGTTTTGGAGAAAATGGAATTATTTTAGACCAATAATTTTGCTTAGAAATTATGCAACTAATATGTAATAAAATATATTGATTTTATTGGCTTACTATGTCTCAACATAGAAAGTAAAATCAATAAAAGAAATAGTTCTATTTGACAAAATAGCCATATTTGGACTCATATTGCCTAGTGTGTGTTCTTCAGTGCTTCATGTCTCGAGTTCAATCCTGATCACTGTTGAACAATGGAGATAGATGTTGCTTTTTTCAAAGATGTCGGTCGGAGTGGGTGCTTGGGAGATTCAACGGGTTTCTTTTTTGGGACATGTGCACGCGGCTCTCTGTTGAAGAAAATGTTTTCCATAAGTCAGTTTAGGCCGTGGATATTAATAGACGCTACAAAGGTCTTTGGCCTTAGGGATTCTGCAACATGTTATCAAAATATTAACACATTTTAAAATAAGGCAAAATGTTTATTAACAGATAAAAATGATGAAGCAGTTAAAATTACTTAAATTTTTTAATGTTTTATAAGAACAGTTGAGATATATGTAAAACACTTTTATACATTTTCAGATAAGTTTATATCATTTTATGGTATAGTTTTAAATACAATAGTTATATGTATGACAATATACTTTACTTAAAAAATTAAATTCTTTTTTTATCTTTAAATGGAGTTGTAAAAACAAATTAACGCTTAATAACGTTTTCTTAGTTGAAAAAATTGAAGTATAATGGAGCATATGTCAAAAAGGTAGCAATTTAGTTTTGTATTAATAAAATAGGAAATTGGTGCAAAACATTTTTATGCACATATTGTTTTTAATATTTATATTTAATTCTCTAAAAACATATAAAATGCTGGACATCTCCAACTAAACAAGTATACTAAATTATGATCATGAAAAATATAGTTATTAAGTACAATCAATTTATCTTCTTGTAATTTAACGCCAAAAATACTTTTATCTAGAGCGGTAAATTCTTAAGTCAAAGGAGAATCAAGTAAGGAAATCTATAATGGAACAACACACCTGTAAATGACAATTCTTTAAAAAGAACATTCTATTAATGCTAAAGACTTCTTATTTATAGCTTTATCTGTACTTTAAGCGTCAAATCATTAAGGGTTAAATGCGCTCGTTTTTACCAAGATTGTTAAAATGAATATCCCTTTGAAAGGACAATTATTTTTTCAAAGAAACAAATATAATGAGTTTCTCTTGAGTTAAATAATGGTGACAAGAACGATATATTACCTGAGAGTTTTATTGCTGATGTGCCTTGTCAGGGTGTTAATTTATCACTTAAAGTAAGTGGATTGTTGGTCTAGGATTTTTGGATCTGGATTGTTGATTAGAAAAATGATCTTGGATGGGAAGGCAGTAAATCTAATTTAGATCATCAAAAAATAAAGAAAAAATCTTCAGTGTGTTTTTTGATATATTTCACTTATAACAGCAATTGGCTTGAAAGTGTATTTTTCACCAGTTATATGTGCAACTTTCTTTCGAATTAATTTTTAGTTTTAAGTTTAAATGTAAATACCGCCTGGAAGTAGGATTAAATATAAATAATATCTTATTTAATATTTATTCTAATTAATTTTTAAACAATTTTAAATTTTGATAGTGTTTTTTAGTATTTTCATAATTATAAGTTGGTTACGCTCAGTATAAGTTTAGAATTCTCACTATAAATTATTTTGCAGTTTTTGTGACATAATTGCAATTATTATGAAATAAAAATTAACCATGTGACAATGAAAGAAAAAGTGATCAGAGAATTTTCTCGCGTTGCAATCACAAATTTATAAATTACCATACTTAATTAACAAAATTAAACATTTTGAATTTCGTAATTATCTTGTAATATTTAGTATAGTACGTAATATTAATATAGTATTTTATTGTACACATATATATATATATGTGTGTTTAAACATACTATATATGTATTTTAAAATAGAAAAATAAATATTTTAAAATGTGCAATAAAAAAAAATCTTTCGTATATCAAAGGACTAACATATGTGAAGAAAATACATATATATTGTAAAATTTGTGTAGTATTTATAATTAAAGTTAAGATCTAATGAAATTTTGAAATCAGATGACATACTTCATTATATTTACTTTATTAACAAGAAGAATCTAAATTTTAATTTTTATTATTATCTTGTTCATTGGGGATATCAAAAAAAAGTTTAATGCAAAGTATGTATAAAATTTTAAGTTAACAATTATATTAACACATATTTATTTAATTAACAAACTATTTTATATATAACTATTCGTTATAATCGTATAATATCTACATCGAAGGACACATATCTGCAAATATTCTCTCGTACATTTTTTTAATTAAGATTTGAATATTGTATCAAGTTGGTATATTTATTTAGACAAACAACAAATTAAATTGTATTACCCGTGTGCAAGAGAAACAAGAAAGTTCTATCCATTTTTAATGACCCAAAAGAACATGACCTACAGGATGTGTAGCCTATTGTAGCAATCACCATCGGCATCTAGCACCTTCTGCCAAAGTGTCTCCAGTTGTGCCCCATCCCCTTGTGGTAAAACTCGCGGTTTTCTGATGCAAAGAAGTCCGTGAGTTCTTGGGGCAAGTCTACTTCAGTGATGAAGGATTTTCCATGAAGATGATTCTCCCGAGATTGGAAAGAGTAGTGATCTGATATGAGTAAGGAGGATGGCACAAAGTCTACCGACCACTGCATGGTATCCTTGGTAACCCATGCAACATGCGGTCTCGTGTTTATTGCCAAGAACAATACACTCTTGCTACAAACTAGTCTGTGATTAACACTCTTGCGTTAAACTGGCTTCTGTTGTAATGAATGTTGCATACGTTCCAATGGCTATGATAACAGGTCCGCAGTAACCATTTGACCCGTTGGTAGCAGCTTATAATGGACTAATTCTCCAGACACAAAGCATAATAGGTGCAAAAGTAATCTTGAGCTATGCGGAACAGTATCCTGGGTTGACAACACTCACTGTTCCCAAATTACATTACCCCCAAACACTTGACATATTCGGTAACCTGATGCAGCAGCTGATAAATTCACTTTAAGGTAGTAAAACAAACAGTAACGAACTAGCTGCTTCGTCACATCCATTTCTCTTCACTACTGTACGAATTGCGATGGGTGAATATGCGCTTTGGATCTGCTTTTATAGCGATTGATATTCCTATCTTCGAATGACATGTGTATCAATCCCGCCATAGACTAATTTGCATACTTATTCTCACTTCATTCAATGCAATGTGAAATCTTCGAGAGTTAACCTTATACCAACCCTCACGCGAGAAGTCCAATATGAAACATATATAATATTTATAATGAGATCTCGTATATTTTAAATATATCAGCACTATATACACTTAATTAATATCAATTAACATTTTGAGCTGTTTCATAATATTGTCATATCAAGGTTGATATATCCTTTAAAGGTTACTTATATAAATGGAAATTATTATGAAAAGGTTTATTTAGAAAATTTATAGTTTATGGGCGCAATTGAAGGTAGAATAAAAGGTGAAAACTTTTGCTAAGATTTTACCTCTCATATAGCTTGTTTTCAAAGAAGAGTTTTACTTTTTACATAACAAAAGTCATAATTTCATGTCGCAAGAGAGGAAACGAATATCTTTCAGAGCCAAATTTACCAGATGATATGAAAAAAATAAATTGGAAATATTAAATTTTAATCATGTAAAATGTTTAAAATTTAAACAATATTTATATTTTCACAGGAAAGATCAAAATATTTTTGTACTATTTGAATATTAATGAGTTTTAGAATCATTATAGAATTAAATCAAGAGTTAGAAAAGTATCTGTTAATAAAGCTGTTGCACCAGCCTATTTTCCTGTACCAAGTCCAGAGTTCATTTCAACCAGTTTAGTGAAAGTTTTCTTAATTTAGAAGCAAGACCAAGCAAAAAGACGCACCAACACTTAATCTGCCACCCACATAGGTATCTTGGCGCAGCATGTCAAATTTTGGACCTTGCGCCATAAAACCCAACTAACCCACATATTTGGTATCATTTCATTTGGAGAACAATGCAACGAAGACTTATTAACGTGTTACAGTTACTTTTAAACATGACTGATTTTCGTTTAAGTCGAGATTACAACTCACTACTTTCCAGTAATTAGGACTACGGCTAAGCTAACCAGGTTTCTGTGTTAGGAAAGTTGAAGATCAAAGTCATCAATGACTTATTTGTTGGAAAATATTTTTTATACTTTTATGAAGCTTTATAATAGTACAAAATTGCATAAACATGCTTATTAGAAATTTTAATGATAAGAAACTAATATGAGTTTCAAAATAAAATAGCCCAAGTATGTATTTTGCACTACATTATGCTTATAATTTATAATGTAAAATTTTAACATTGTTTAAGAAATAGAAACTTGATTAAATATCACAAAAAAGTGCATGATGAAATGTCAACGAAAATAGTGTATATTAAATAAATTAACTTTCCAAAAAAGAAAAAGATTACAATTAAGAAGTAAAACCTAACAAATAGGTAGTATAGCATTTACAAATGGGAAATAAAACATTACAAATAAGAAAGTATCTGAATAATTCAACAAAAAATTCATTGTTATAAATTTTACACAGAAAAAACAATGTGTAATCTTTCCTAGCAATTTGTAATTTCATTTTTATGAAAGCTGAACATATGTTATTCATGCATTTATTTAGATAAAAACTATAACATGTCGTTGAACAATTTCATAAATCTTAATTAAAGTAACTAAATTTATTGCTGTTATAGGGAAGCACTAATTAAAGGCAATCTTTTTTAAATTCTCGAAAACCTTATTAAAATATTGAACAGAATTTTAGAAATAATTACAGTAACGTCTAAACTTATTAAGCAGAGAAATGTGCACATTCATAATTATTCATTTTTTGATGAAATGCTTCGTTATTAAGAGAAAAAAATGGAAATCTTTAGAAATAAAGTGAAAACGGACGTAAGTTATTGTGATTGAGTCATGATTTATGATGTTTATAAGCGAATATAATTAATCATTTCTGCCTTAGTAACTATCTGATTCTCTTTCTTTTTTATAACTATGGAAGCAGCTGTAATTAATTTTTTATTTTGTTTCTATGGTAACGAAAATTACTCTTTCAAACTCTGTAAGCTGATGAAAAAATTCATACAACATTTCTTTGATTATAAAACAATTTATAGCGAGAAAGAGGCATTGATGAAAATGCGTTCAAATGTTTAGTATTTGGAGTATGAAATAGTATTATGTATATTTTTGAAAGTATGTTATAAATATTCTTATGATTTACACACAGAGCTATGTTTTAAGTCTTTTTGGCAATTAAATTATTTTCATTATTAAAAGTATTTTGTAAGAATTTCTCAACTTTATTTTTTGATTCTATAAATTATTAAACATAATGTTTTATTAATACTTATCACTTTATAATTATTTTTAAATATCTGTACATCAAATAAGTTTTATATTATTTATTATTAAAAATATTTTAAAAGAATGAACAAAAGTTTGCGTTTAACCTAGTATTTTATAAGATTCTAAGCAATTTTCATATAAATGAATAAGGAATTATCCAATTTCTTACACTTTATAATTTATTGCTGACTTATCATTATTATCTTATTGCATGTTATTTTGCAAATAATACGTAAATCATTCCATTAAACATAATACACAGGAGAAGGAGATTGAAGCTTTAAATAGTGTTATCTTGTGGATGTTTCTTTTTTAATTCACTCGAAAATCCTTAGTGAGCTAAGACTTTCAGAGAATCAATCCGCATTTGGCTTATAATTGTCTGTTAAAAACTCTTAAAACTTTGAAATCCTAGTTTATACCATCAAGTGTTTTCATTTTGGATTGATTCTTAGGTTTAGTTACAACAGATTTATGGTTAAAGACCTGGAATGTCCCTGACAAGGTGACCATTTGGGGTTGATGGGGATTATAAGTTATAAGCGTTTGCGGATTACCGCCTTCATGTGTAACTCATACAATTCATAATTGTACTGTTATCGCCTTAAGCTATATTTGCCTACAGAGCTAGTTATATTCACTGGGATTTTCGTTAAAAAAGCTGCCTGATTCGCTTGTGATTTAATTAGAATCTATATTTTGGGTCCACAAATGAGGAAGATCTAATGGTTGCTTCACATAGCATATTTGTTTTATAATCAATTTTTACGATAAAAATGTTTTTCGACAAAGAAGGCACTGATCAGTGTCGAGGGTAATTTTTATAATTTTAAAACCAATATCTTTAAGAATGTTAATTATTGACCCAATATATAACGCTCACATTTAAATTTGTAAATATGAAAAGATTTATAACTTGTTGGAGTCTTAGCAAAGGTTAGGAATTTAGTTTTTCATTCATAATATATTTAAATCCATTTCTTTATGCTTTCAGGCTTCATCAAGAAGGTAAGTGTCTCAACTAACTCATTTTTTGTTCGTGCAATGATATCGTCGACATAAATGCGAGTTTGCAGCCTTGATGAAAACGTGCTCCTAATGTTAATGTGAGGATTAAGACTATCCACTCTATGCAGTTAAGAAAAAAGTAGATAGTTAAGAGCGCCATTCCATCCTGACTAAAAAGAGAACATTTTGGTCAATAACTTTGCCAAAAGAATATGTAACTTAATGTTGGCTAAGTTTCTTGGTATATTTTGATCACCAAAAACTGAAAATAGAGATCAATATTGACACAGCCTGACCTGAAATCAATGAAAAGTCAAAGACATACTCTGAAGAGATTTTGAAATTTTTGAGAAAAATCTTGGGAAATTTTATTTAAAAGGGAAAATTCCACTTTTTAAAATCTTTTACAGGTGGATTTCTTTTATTTAAAGTATTAATTCTTCATTGATTTACATTAAAATTGAAAATATATAATGAATAAGAAGGAAGATAAATAAATAAAAGTGAAGTAATTTTATCCTCGTTTTTTTCTTTTATCATTTTTCTGAGCATAATTTAATGTTTGCAGAAAAATGTGTAGATCTTAACAATACATATAAGTTATTCTTATAAAAAGGTTTTAGTTACAATATATATAAGTGGTATAAACTAATTGAAACAAATTTGCTATCAACATTTCTACAACTTTTATAAATTTAAAATTTTAAACGCTTAATGGGCAAATAATTTTAGGAAAATTTATTTTATCCATTTGAGGAAAATAAACAGAACGTTACTTATTTTTAATAACTAAACTTTTATTACTCTTTGGCATTGAATAAAAAGTAATGTTCATATTTGATTTATTCTCACCATTTTCAAATTTATTTTTACTATCAAAATGGAACAAATGTTTTTGGTAATCTAGTTTCGACTCATTTAAATCGTGCAAAAAACCTGGAAATGGATTTTTCTTTTCCAAAATATTTTCATTTTTTAATAAATATGATTTTTTATTAACTATTTATGAATTTAGCGCACCTATTCTTTTAAATTATGAGTTTTAAATTTTCGGTATAATATCGTTTATCAGAGAGGATTTAAAGTTTAGAATATACTATCTCTGTATAACATCGTTTATCAGATAATCATAAGAAGATTTATAAAATAATTATATTGATACAATGTTTGTCAAGAAGTGAAATTGATTAAAAATTTGAAATGACAAGTTGGATAGAGACTGAGAATGTATGATGGACACTTCTCACATTTATTGAAAAGTTTAGCTGCATTCGATTTTTTCCATATCAACTTAAATTAAAATTATTGGTAGAGTATATTCATTTTTTTTCTAACGTAAAATTGAATTTTGACTAGAAACTCTAACTTTAAGACATTTTCATAAAGATTTATCTAGCTATTATTTTAAAATATTTGCCCATGATTCATAATGCTCTTTTTGTGAAAAGGAGTTGTATCAATAGAATGACTCTAGCTCACAGTTCTAGCTTTTGCTCAAATACCAGAAATTATCTTTGTTTTTCTACTAACAACACATCTGTAAAGAAGAGTACTTGAAAGTTTTCTCAATCTTTTTCCCTGAGACACACAAATATGGTCTACATCTATAACATTCCTTACAAAATATTTAAAACATTGTTTTCTAAATTGACACGCTATTGTTAAATTATTCCTGACATTTTTGTGATTATCCTTGACTGGGTTCGATTCCCTATTCCACCAAAGATCTACAGAGTACATGCGTTATACGTGCTCGTTAAATCTGTGCAATTGAAAGTCCTGTGATTGGTCATTGGGTAGTTACCATGGGTGTAATTGTCTGAAGAAAGTTTCCTCCACTCTAGATCAAAGTCAAAATTGAAGGAGTAGATCTTCTGGTGGTGCCATCTATTGGAGGATTCTTAGAACAAAGACGTACTTTAACGTTCGTGGAGCTCTGATTAAGCGAAAAGACACACCTTTCTGACATAATTTCGTATAATCGTTGGCTATCGAGCTTGGCTTATCCAAGTATCACAAATAATAACGAATAATCCATCATGCAAGTAGAATATGTTTTCTTTTCTAAATGTGTAACAAAAACAGAGGTTAAACATATGTTATAATAAATAATCTGACACTAAATACCCTGATTTGAAAAGCCTATGACATTTTTCTCTGGGACATGGAAATACAATCTATATATAAAGCTCCTTTTAAATCATATTAGTATGGATATTCAAAAAGCCTTGCAACAACTAGAACCGCAGATGCTTCGTTTAGATTTTTAGCTAGGAATGACAAAAATAGGATTTAAATATCTGTTATAATTATTAGTCCGAAGGGGAAGGTTCTAATTAAAATGTCTGCAATACATCTCGTATTTGATTTACAAGAAGTATTCTTAAAATAAGAGACATAACGATATGAAATTTTGTTTACTTAATCTGACTGTTTTACACGAGCTTAACAAAATGTACTGATATGCCTCATCCATACTTGATTTCCTAAGGTTATTCTATGGCATTTCTGCAATATAACTGTCCCCTTTTAGCTGTTATCTGCATTGATACAGTAATTCTGATATACAGAGCATTTCTTGTCGTTAATGTATCACTTAGAAAAAATGAAGAGGTCCGCAATGTTGAGTGCTCTACTTGAACCTGAAATAATGAAGTTTTGAAATTAGCTACAATAAATACTATCGCCAAATTTAAATTAAATGATTAGATTGCCTTTCCTATTTTCGTTGTTAATAAAATATTTAGGTATCTAAATTATTGGAAATTTCAGGTCAACTACGGAGAAATTTCGTATTTCAACATAGTTTTGTCCCCATAAAATAATCAAAATAACTAATGCAAACTTGATAAATATATTTAATTGACAATGAAAGGATAAATATTTTCTTGTCAATTAAATATTTATCAAAGAAGGGGTTTTTCTCCAAAAATGTATGAATAAAAGTCTATTAAAAATTCAATTAATTTATTACTTATTTATTCCAATTATTCTATTAATTTATTCCTACAAAAAAGATGCTTGAAATGTATTCAGAATTTCTTAGAAAAAAAAGTTAATTAATTAAAATAGTTAGAAAAACACACTAATAGTAAATCAAGTAATTGAAAAAACTGTTATTGAATTTATAAATATAATAAAATAAATAAATTTAAAATAATATATTCTATTATTAAATTTGTTTTAAACGAGATCACGTTAGTAGTTATAGTTATAAGTTAAAAGAATTTATGAAAAAAGTATATGTTAAAATAAATAAAGTATTTATCATAGATCTCTCGAGAGAAGTGAAATATTGTTCTTGGTTGATCAATTTTTATATTTATAAATAATTTGAATCCAGAACCTCATAATAATCTAAAATACTAGGATGGATATATGATTTACTAAATTCAAAATCCTTTTCAAATTTTATAGTTTTTCTTTTTGCAAAAATATTGATTTAAAAATATGTTCAATATATATTATTTGTGATAGTTTAAATATGATATTTTGTTTGATAATATTATATAGTAGCGTATAATCACTCAGTTAATAATTAATGGAGATTATAACCCAGAGTTTAATGCTCTGACCTTCAGTTTAAAGCTCCTTATCCCGGTTAGTTGCTAGTTTTTTACGCTGTAGCTCCCATTCTAATTGAAAGTTAATTTCAATGAGCTATCGTTAGTAATGAATGACCAATGATCAACAAGTAAATTAACCAAGCAATTCGTAATTGATTATAATATTGGGAACAAAATTTCACCCAAAAATTATATGTGTACTTAAATTTGAAAGAAATATATTTATCGGTAAATTTTTATTAAACAAATGATAGAAAGTAATTATTGAATTTAAAAAAATACTACACTACTTTATTATTGTTAATGTTTTTAACAGATGATTATTTTGTTTCCGTTTTCAATTGTTGTATAAAATTTTTCTAAGAACATTTTATGAGATGTAATCTTCTTACATAGGAAAGTTGTAATCTTTCTGTAAATTGATTATTTTATACCATTTAGGAAATTATGCATTCAGTTTAAAAAGTGCAATAATTTTCAGTCTTCTATTTATTTTATATTTAATAATTTAAAACAAATGTTATATTGTTATAAAAGTAACTAATGAATACCTAAGAATAATTGTGAAATATTTTTATTTTCAAATGGTTTCCCGTATATTTATTTTACGATTTTTTATTTTCTAATTTTTGTTTGTTTAAAAAATCTTTTATTGAATTAAACGTGTTTATTTATTCACATCTTCCAGGCAAGGTAGCATTTAAAAAACATTTAAAACCCATATAAAAATTGATTCATAAATATTTTAATAAGGTTTATTATATATATATATATATATTTCAACTATAAACATATCTTAATTAGAATAAACCATAAAATTTTTTATTTCTTTATTTTTTTGAATATTCTATAAACTTAAATAAATAAAAAAATAATATCTTTTACACTAAAAAGATCAGGATTTTTTTGTTTTTTATAAAAATTGCTCTGTGTTGACAGTTTAAAACATTAATGACTGTTAGAACGATTCGTATAGTTTAACCCTAATTTCGGCGTGAAACAATATATACTATATTTTTAAAGATTAATTTAAACAATTAACAAAAATAACCGAAAGGAATTTTCCTTTTGGAAATAGAAAGGCTGGGAAATACATTTCAAAGTGAATTCTTCGTTTAACATGAGACAGCTTAGTTTAAAGATGACATTTTCTAATAAATATTTTTTCCTTTAGCTAAAACCATTGTAAAAGACAGAACAGATGTGTCAAAATGTCTAAGAAGATTTATTGTCCTGATGATGATACTGCTTACAAGCATTTCTTTTCAATTTGTATACGGATTAGTAGTATGCGTTCTCGTCATAATTGTTCTTCATTTGTTTTTTACGTATGTGATTAATTATTACATTTTAAGTGCATTCCTTTGCAATATTTAAATAGTATATTAAGAATTCTTGTCAAAATAAATTGCAAAATCCTAAAAAGATACAGATGCCGTTATTTTGCTTATACAGTTTCTGAGAAATACATAAATTCTTGAAATAATTAAATTAAAGTTACAAAAATTATTAAATAACATGTTATTTTAGATTTAAATTTTGGTAATAATAATTTGAAAGTAGTTGTACATAAAATATTAAAAATGGTAAATGAGATGATTTAGATATATGGTAGTATATGGAAAATAACAAAATATTTTGGAAACGGATATTCTCACAATATGTAAAATCTCACGATTTATTAAACACAGCAATTACTTTAACTTGATTATACAGGATAAATTGAAAGTGCAGTAGTAAAGTTCTGACATGAAAATTCAATGTGTGCAACAGATGCAGTGAAAGATTAAAAAGGCAAAAGAAGATGTTCTCAATTGAACCATGTCTCTTGAAGACTATTGATGTTATGGTCTGAAAAAGATTGTGAGAAAGACTCTCAGGCAATAAAATTAAGTAAGAATAATTAGTATTGAGTTAAACACACACAGTTTTGCTGTTGCTGTTATACGACAAGTGCAAAATGAATAAGAAGAGAAAAGGATAAAAAAGACTAGTCATATGAGATCAAAGGCATGAAGCACTGCCCTGGCCACATTTTCGGCTTTTTCCTTATAAAGCGTGTCATGGCAGAAGTTGAGGCCGATGCTGAAGAGGGTCCAGGCAACAGAGATGAAGTTGAAGGGATGCCTCTGATCTAGTGGAACTCCTGCGTAGTGACTGCATTCTGCGTATGTTCTAGACCCGTTGGGCATAATTTTCATACCCCTCATGTGTCCAGTCTGAATTCCGCTGATGGTAGAGGGGATACCATGGTCAGGATGTCCTAAAGGGGTTTTCTATTGCCTCGAGAGATTGGACTTCTGCCTGTTAGTCTACTGAAGATATTTTATTTCCCTTTTACCACCCACCGTAAGACCTTATGTGGAGGTGTTCCCGTATCCGCCACATTTGGGACGCTCTCTTTAGGTGTTCCAACGAGAGTTTAGCATTTTAAAGTTCTGTCTTACAATTTTAATGTCTATGAACTTATGATAACTAAAGATCTTTTTTTTTTAGAATTATCAGTTTTCCATAGTCTTGGTGGTGATTTATTTCCACTTTCAATTTCAAAGAACTATTTATATATATTAAATGTTTCTATTTTAATTAATAAAAGTTATTTTGAGTCATGAAAATTTTTTTACGCTTTATATTAGCCTATATTACTATATTTTGTCAACAAGAGGAGGATTTCTGAAATTTATAAGTACACACATGTAGGGATTATATTCAACAGAAATGAATGAAAAATGTAGCTCAAAACAATTTCAAGGTTTTTTAAAAAGAAAACTGTTATTTAGTTTAAAAAAAATAAAGTTGCACATTATTTTTTATTCAGTTATATATTTTAATATGAATGATTTTCATAAATTTTTCGTTATTTACTTCAATATCACGCATTTATGTTATACTATTGTTTATACATAAGCTAGGAATCGCTTGTTTTAAAAAAGGAGAAATTATTTAGATATCTTTTCATTAAATAAATGACATGATTAGATTATTTTGGATTTACTTACACAGCAAATAAAGTAATCCTGAAAGGCTGATTTTTTTTTAAATAAAACTACAAAGTTAGTAGACACATTTTACATCGCAAGCATAAAAGCATAACTTTTTCAACCAAATTATAGACGTGACATTTTTAAGTCCCTAGCTCTTTCGATATACAAAACTTATATATAGTCCACACATTTTCTTCAAGATAAAAAATTACATAAAATGTGTTCACTTCCTCCTGAACGCAATACAAATTTTGTAATATAAATTTTACTATTGATAGAAAAATGCTTTAGTCTAAGGATACTTATTAAATGCTAATTATTTTCATATAAATTTAAAATTTTTAAATCAAAATTTCTTTTGAAAATATTTTCTAATTTATATCTTAGTTAGTATATAGATTACTCATATCTCATATGTCTTCTATTATATTATGCTTATCTATTATAATATATTATAAAAATAAAAAAGTTTCAAAATATCTTTTTCATATTTTGAAAACATTATAGGCATTCTACTATTATATATATATATATATATATATATATATATATATATATATATATATATGTTGGAGGGAATTTATAAAGGAAATTTTCCATTTTTTATATGAAAAAAAATATTTTAAAATATAATTATATATTAATAGCATAATATAAATAGCACTATATATTAAATATTTTAAAATATATTAATATATAGTGCTATTTTGAAATAATGTTTTTTCATAATACAACTATTATAACTGATTTTCACATGTATTTAACTCTTCTTAGTGAGTGTAATTATCATTCAAGACTTAATTTTCTGCTGAAATATTTCATTTATAACAAGAATTAATTTTAAGAGAAAGAATTGAATAATAAAACTTAAAAACAGTGTAAGTTAAAAAGTAAAAGAAATGAAAAATATAAGTCCCTCAATATATAAAAAAATATCTTTCATAGTTGGCGAATGCTGTAAAAAGCATTTCCAGGATTTTTCCTCATTTTTCAAACGAAAAGTACATTTGTATACTTTGATTCTATATAAGATCAAATTATACAAAAAAAGTCTCTCAAAGTTTGTTCTTTATTGTCTTTTGTTTCTTATTCTTTATAAATTAAAATTTCGTATTTTTTTCCTTTTTCTTACTTTGTATTTAAGGAAATATTACTTTAAAATAGAAAAAAATAATTACAATTATATTGTCAACAATTTGTAGTAAAAAAGTAAAATACTTGATTTTTTGTG
Organism: Latrodectus elegans; assembly: GCA_030067965.1. NCBI lineage: Eukaryota > Metazoa > Arthropoda > Arachnida > Araneae > Theridiidae > Latrodectus > Latrodectus elegans. Next base: position 7,447,388 of record CM057815.1, read on the forward strand.
GTGAATTAATGAAATGTTTTAAAAGAATCGGATCATAAAATGCTTTTTTATAATTTAACAGGAAACTGAAAAAGAAAATTGCTACCTTTATTAGTTTTTACAATTCATTTGCTTAAAGTAAAATTTGTTTCAATTCATTTTTAACTTTTTATGGTTATAACTAATTTTTTTTATTCTTCTGTTTGAAGATTTTTTTAGCATCAAAAATATCAAAGCAAGCAAAACATGTACACTGTCATGTATTAAATATTTAACAATTCGCCTTTTGAAAAGCACTGGGAAACTAAGGGTATGTATTTTAAATATATTTTTGTGTGATTTTGAATTTTTTTTTATTTGGCACTCATAAATTTCGAAAATGTTAAATATAGAGAGGATCGTTCATTCAGGACACAAAACGTGAGAAGGGATTTTATAATAAATTTTAAATCAAAAACTTGTTTTCTCTAAAATTTAAAAAATGTGATTTGCTTACAGAATTTCTGCACATATTTACTACTTTTTGAAAACATTTATATAGAAATGACAAGCTAAAGGACGTATGGAATGCTTTGGAGAATTTTTTCACTATCGTAACCGATCTTCCGAGTGCTTTTAATTGTGAAATATGAAAAATTGTTTTGACTCATTTTCCAAGCTGATAAAGTAAGATATACAAAGTTTATCTGGAAAATAGAGTACCATATTACACTTTATGGTTACTGTTATTATACTCATTACTTATATTTAGAAATTTTGTTTTAGTAACTAGCGATGAATATATAACAACGTATTTAAGTACAATTTATGAAATTAGACCTAATCATATAAATTGAAATTTGTTAAGAATTTTGACTTAAAATTGATAATTATATAGAGTTTTTTTTTACAATTTTGGATTCATTACAGGGATACCGTATAATCCAGGATGTGAAAATGAATTTTTTTGGAGATGAAAAAATGCTGCCAAGGTGACGTAGTGTGACTTGCGCGATGACCCAAATACTAGGATTGACAAAATAGAATTTTGTACTTAATTTTGGAAGGTCTCCATATATAACAAATAATAAAAATGAGATTGCCAGATACATAAGAAAATCTACCAAAAAATTACGACACTCAGAATTTGGCATCCTGTATTATACGGCATCTGTGCCAGATTCATTTCCACATTTTCATATATTGGATTTAATAAAGAAAGATTAAATATAATTCTTAAATTAATGCAGATAATATATTTTTAACACATTTTAAAAGTTTGAGTTTGTTATTTACTTTTTTAGCTTTTGGAATTAAAGATTATTTTTGTTTTTTGAGAATTACTGTGTGTTAGAATTATTAAGATTATTACTTATTTACTTTAAAGTTATATGTATGTTGAATGCAAATTTGAAAAAAAAATTTATATTTAATATAATTAATAAAAAAGAGTTATATTTAATATAATAAGTTATTTTAAGTAATTTATCGTTATATATATTTATTTACAAATTATTTATATTTCATCAAATAATCATGCTCAATTTGAACTCGTTTTAATGATTAAAATTTGTTTTTTCTTCTGAATTTGAAAAAAACATAGCAAAAAAATAATCTTAGTTTTATAAGTTTTTGAATATACATTCATTAATTATTAGGAATGCAACAATAAATCACGTATTTAATGTTTAGTTTATTCATGGTAAATAATTGTAATGATGTCTCTCTCCGACATTTTTTTATATATTCTGTGGACTATCTGTAATAGTCTAAGAAATTCCTCATATTTTTTATTCAAAGTATATGGATCAACGTACAGTTTTATAATGCTGGCTGACATAAATACAAAGTAATTTATCGCAATCAGAGTCAATATTTCATTGAATCAAAATAGCAACATTAATTTGAAAAAAAATGTAGATCATTTGATTAACAGCTAAATATAATTTTTGATAGTAAATTTGCGTTTATATATTATGATAAATATGATTATTATAGTATATCAAATATTTATTTAGGTATTGTATATGATTATTATAAAATAATAATATATAAATATTATGATTATTATTTTATGATAAAAAGTAAAAAAAAAGTATTCTTTTTCCTTGTGAAATTAAGTCATGGTAATAAATTTAAAAATTATATTGTAATTTAAATTATTTCAGAAATATTTGTTATTTTTTGTTAATTGCAAAAATTTATTTTGGTTTCTCTGAAAGAAATTATACACTGCGCCCATTTATAAAAGGCATTTTTAAATTAACAAATTAATTTTGATATACACTATAGAAATATCTTCTTATTATTCATAAATTGATCATATTCAGAGTAAATTAATCATTATCCATAAATTGATCCTAATTTAAATAATAGACAGTAATAGTATATACAACTTTAAATTAAAAATTGAATAGCCATTGGAAATTTTTGATTCATGTGGTCTACCATTATTTATAAAATGCATGTTTTTAACAAAAGAATTTTGATATACATTACAGAAATACCTCAGTATTATTCATAAATTTATTATATTCAGAGTTCTTTGAAAACATGCATTTTGAATAGCTTTTTCTTTTTCTGATAATACACCATTAAGACTCACAATCAATCATCCTGAAAATATACAAAACAAATAAATAATACAACAGTTAAATTCAAACTCACAATTAAAATAAGAATATTTTAAATAATCAAATCATTTTTCAACATTCCATAATACATTTTGAATACATTTTTCTACACTCCAATAAAGGAGAACTAACTATATATACAAATTTAAGTTCGAAATTGAATATCCATTCGATATTTTTAGTTCATTTCATCTAGCAGTACTTTGAATTCTAGCAAGAATTTAAACATAGCTAAAATATTAAGTTTATAGAAATCTCGATACAAATAATGTACAACCATAAAATCATGCCTTCTAAAATTTAGCGAAGTTCTACATATGGCATTGTTTAGAAGCAAACTCATCTCATAAAGCAATTCTCGAAACGATTGGTGTGAAATCAGTTGCTCATATCATTTCTAATTCAGTTATATTACAGCCGAGGAGGAATCGAGACGAGCAGTTACAGGGTAATGCGAGGATTGTTGCCACGGAATAATCACGTGATATTGTTTCAGTGCAGTGATCAATATTAAGCTGATCAGGCGTTTGTCATTAGGTCTTTTCAATAATGGCCGAATTCTCTACCGAAGTTGATGTACATATCATCATTAGAAAACAGTGAAAACCATTAAGGATTCAGTGGTTTCGCACCCATTCCAAATTCATGGATTTATAGCTTAGCTGTCAGAATATATTATTCAATTTGTTAATAATGATTATATTTTAGTACTAACAAAATTAGCGCCTTATTAGCATTGCATTTTTATATATTTTTGATACTTATGTACTATTGTAACTATATTGGCTATATTTAATAAAACTGCACTTTTTTTAAACTGGAATAAACTGATATGAATATTGAGTGAGTAGAAGAAAAATAATGTTTGAAGATAATAAGCAATTATAAATAAATAATAATCAAGAAAAGAAAATTTGAAGAATTTTATCTATATACTTTTTTATTTAAAAAACTTTTTCACACCTTTTATTGTGGACACATGGCGTTTTAGTGGCAAACATGAAAGAAGGGATTTAAGAATAAAATCAAAGCCGTATTTTATATCCTTTTACTTGATCTTGACGCCATACAAATTTAATAAATAGAACAGGAGTACTTTATATATATATATATATATATATATATATATATATATATATATATATATATATATATATATATATATATATATATATATATATATATATATATATATATATATATATATATATATATATATATATATATATAAGTTCCCATTAACTTCTTGGAATTAGAGAAAAGCCAAATAGGAGAAAAGAATACTTTTTTAGAAAAAGTGGTTAACTCGATTCTGTCATTAAAATCTTTGCAGAATGGAAATAAATTTACTCCAACAACGTAGTATATACTAATGTTTTAAATAATAGACAGTATTTCAATCGTAAAGACAAAAATAGATTGCATTATATAATGCTCCACAAAAATAATCATCATAGTCTAATATTCAAAGTAAAATTCACAAAATTCATATTTCTCTGAAATTTTATAACACTAATATTTTATACAATATTATTTGAGCTTCCATTAAATGACATATTTTTAGAGTTTTTTGTGTTTTGGGAACAATATTTATTTATCTATATATCTATCTATATGTATGTATGTGTGTGTGTGCTAGGAGTTATTCAAAATAAGTTATCATAAGAGTTTCGTATATTAAAATATATAGAAAAAATTTGAACAAATGATTAAAGGCAACTAGATTAATTATTTTCATTTACAGATTGAACATACAACAAATTTTCCTGTCTATAAATAATTTGCAAATCTTATAGCACTTATTAAAATGTATTAATTTCAAAAACGAGAAAATGAAACTTTCTCTCAAAATAATACTACAAATGTGCCCTCTTATTAGTAAAATTATAATCTGTTGCAATGTATTCACTATCATCAAATTTTAGTCTCATACCTAAATTTTCTTCATATTGCAACAGAATTAAATTTGAAACTTCAATTCTAGGAAAGCAGACTAATGAAAAAATTTAAATAGAAAATATTCAAAAATATCCATACAAACGATATTAACTTAGAATGTTTTTTTTATTGTAATATCATTCAAATTTATAACGAGGAAAAGTCACAAATTTCTTTTTAACAAATAGATTATTTCTAAACATTGAAATCTAATCACATTCTAACACTGAATCTAATCACATTCTAGCACTGAATCTAATTACATTTAAACAAGGAAATATAATCACACAATGGCTGCAAATTTATTATGAATTTTTTTTTTATAAAATCATGCTAATCTTTAAAAAAGAAACGCAACAAATCTCTTTTTCACAAGTAGGTTATCTTTATAAACATTAAAATCTTATTGCATTCTAACACTAACTATAATTGCATCGATACAATGAAATCTTATTGCACAAATGATGCAAATTTATTTTGAAGTTTTTTTTATAAAATTATATGTAAATCTTTAATATGGAAAAGACAAAAATTTCTGTATAACTAATAGATTGTCTCTAAATAATTAAATCTAATTATCTAAGAGGGAATTTAATCATATTTTAAGAGTGAATCTAATCACATCCAAACAGTTAAATCTAATCACATAAAGGATATGTAAATTTATTATGAAGTTTCATAAAGTCATATAAATCTTAAATATAGAAAAGTCACAAATTTCGTTTAAACAAATAGATTATATTTAAACAAGAAAATCTAATATTATTTTCAATGTTTAATATTTTCCTGAAACTTATCATTACATTCCTTAATCTTTCACGAATATTAACAGAATCTCACATAAGAAAATTAAATAGAAAAAATAAAAAAAGTAAATATTTAAATTAAAAATTAAAATTTTTATTTTTTAACTTTTAAACTTGTTTTAATAAATTTAGGGAAGGCATTTAAATAAAAAATTGCGAATTTCAAACCTATCACTTTCATTTAGAGTTGATTCTATTCTTAAGGATTCTCTATAATTCAATCTTTGAATAATATTTCTTGTGTTATTAATTAAGTAATTAGATTCATAAATAATATAGAACAATTAACATTGCTAAAAAATAGTCACAAATTTGTTTCGTAAAGTAATGCCCATTATTATATTTCTTTTCCCTTTTATATAAATTCATAACTTACAATATTAATTATTTAACAGTAAAATTTTAATACTTCAATGTTGAAACAGGACAAATTGTTGATTGTTTCAAAATTGAAAAATCTTCTAATTATAAAACTCGTTATATATATATAAATACTGCTTAAATAGTATAAATTTAATATAAACATATATTAAATGGATATGAATTCATATATATATATATATATATATATATATATATATATATATATATATATATATATATATATATATATATAATATATATATATATATATATATATATATATATATATATATATATAATATATATATATATATATATATATATATATATATATATATATATATATATATATATATATATATATATATATATATATATATATATATATATATATATATATATATATATATATATATATATATACAGAGTTTCTCTGAAATTTTTGAGATACGCGTAGACGAGTATTTACAAAATGAAAATAACGGTTTAATTTAAAAATATAAAGTATTTAGTATTTTAACACAGATGATGATTTCTTACTGACTTACTGCAACTTCTTTAGCGTAGAATAAATTTTAAACAGAAGAGAAAAAGGAGCTGGCGCGAGAACATTTTCGCGCTATGATTTTCTACGATTTTAAAGCAGGATTAAATCAAGAAGAATGCTTTCAATGGTTGCAATTAGCATTTGGTGATGAAACTCCAGCTCGTGCTACTGTATTCAGATGGCTTAGAGAATCTAGAAGAAGAGGTTGTTATTTTCTTCAGGATGAAGAACACACAAATAGGACGCCGTCGGCAGTAATCCCGGATAATGTGTCTGCCATACGAAAAATGTTAATGGAGATACAGAAGGAACTTAACACTGGATTCGCAGCCAAACACAAAATCATTCATGAAGAATTACATATAAAAAGAACTTACGTGGACGTCGTTTTCATTCAGAAGAGATTGATGTAGCTATAAATGCATTTTTCATCTATTCCAAGAAATGAATGTCTTGAATCATTTAATCTGTGGAAAATTCATCTACAAAAATGCTGGTGGAGACTACTTTGAACACACCTAAAATTTTGTAAGTATAACTTTAAAAACCTAGTTGTACCTCAAAAATTTCAGAGTGACCCTCGTATAAATATATATATATATATATGTGTGTGTGTGTGTGTGTATGCTTTTTCCTATTAAAAATTTAATAAATAACTCAGATATCTATCATTGTTTTTAACTATGATGTACATTAAAATTTAGAATAAAATTTAGAAATATACTTTAACTATTCCAAGAGAATTGTGAGCGATTTCATTTAATACAAGATTAATAACTTAAGACTTGACAGAAATGATTAATTGTACCGCAAAATGATTAATCGACACAACTTGTATGACACCAGAAAGTCTGTATATTAAATGAGAATAATTGTGCTTAAGCTGACTTCCGAATTCTATGAACTTCTAGAAATATTATTTCAAGAGGAAATCTTGATAGTATGACAAACTTTTCATTTGTATTCAAAGTAAAGTGAAATTTATAAAATAAACACTGTTTATCAAAAGATAAGATTGATTGTTAATTCGTCTGTCGTACAATGCAGTATAAGTGATTTGCTTCTAAATAAAGCAGCGAAATTTATTTATTTCAGCAGAGGTTCATTCGACTAAACTTAAGAATTTAAGCAAATAATTAAAATATTTTCTTGTAATTTAAATAAAGTATTATCTTATTTCCAACAAAATAATGGTAATGTGAGGAAGATATTTTAGCTCACTGAAACGCAATTACATACTTTGAAAAATAAATTTTTTAGTAATTATATAAAGGACATTTCCTATTGTTTAAATGTAGAAAACTACTAAATAAACTCTTAATTGTACTGTTCTTCACATATTCATTCATTTTATGATACACTTGAACTAGAAGAAATGAAACCTATCTTTTGATTTGAAAATGTTATAGATAACAAACTAATAAACTACCTTTGAATAAAGTATAATTGAAGATATAATTAAATTAAACTTTCATGAGTATAAATATAACATGCATTTTTATGTAATCTTAAAAAATTTTAAATTATAAAAATTATAATTTTCAAAATAATGAAAATTTTAAATTGATGCATTTATTTTTAATTCATCATTTTAAAACGTAATTATTATTTTTATAAAATGATAAGATTTACATAAAATAAAATGTTTTTCTTGTAGCAAATTTATCTAACTTAACAGGCATGTTTGTTAATGATATCGGAAATTATATTTCTTCACTGTGAAAATAAAATTATTAAATGAATAGAGCAAATGAGAATAATCAAATACAAGGGCATAAAGTTTATTAAGAATGGTATTAAGAATTTCATAAAGCCTTTTTATATATTTTAACTATTAACTGGTCGAGATTTCAATGAATTATACTTGCGATAGAATTTTATAAATATATTTTGAAAATTTTATTGTTATATTCCAGATTTTGTGTTAAAATTCTGAAATATAATGCAGCCTTTATACCTGGAGAAAAGGTTGCTTGAAATAAATATTTAACTTAGTTTAGTTAAAAATTTTATAAATTTTATACACGTTATTCATTGAATGAACAAAGGTTTAGAAAATTAACTGATATGGGATTAATATTTAAAAAAAAATTCCATTTTAGTAACTCAAATATAGGTCTAATTTAATATTCCAACTAGGAATAAGAAAAATTTAAGAGATAAATATATTGATTTAAAGAAATGAGTCTGTATGAAAAACTGAAAGCATCAGTTTTTATACCACTAACAAATGAAATCTGATATTGATAACATAATGGATGTTTCATGATTCTGTAATTTTATCTCAATATACTTAACTTACTTTTTAAAAGATATTTTTAATAAAATATAAAAACTCTGTGTCTCTCTATTTTTTAGTACGTAAATAGTTTCTAAGTTTGACTTCTACTTAGAATTTAATTTGACTTTTTCTAAGCCGTGTTCAAAATAACTGAAACTATTATTTTAAATTCAATAAGTTTTAAAAAATAGAATTTTATATTTATGTATAAACTAATGAAATTTTTTAAACGAGGGTAAATATGTTTCATTGTTTCTTCATAAGAAAATTTATATAACTTTGAAGTATGAAGGGTAATACAGAAATTATCATGACGCTATGTTTTCCTTATATATAATTACTTTTTGAATTTAAAAATTGCCAAATTTTTAGAAACTCAGAAAAGTGAATACTATTTTATGGAAAATTTGATATTTAATTTTCAAAACTTTTTCTATTAAGAATTATAGAGGTATTGCTTTATTTAGAAGAAATATTTATAGGAATTAAATTTGGTAATATAACATTTTTAAATATAAATTTTAAAAATATATTTAAAAAAAATGAAATTAAGTTCTAAAAATAATTAACTTATTTTAAAAATGCATTAATCTCAAAGGATTATGATAAAAAAATATTTTTACTTATTTAAAATAAAATGACCATTAATTTTGCTGACATAATAATAATGCGTATATTACAGGAGTCATAAAAATATTCATGAATATATATATATATATATATTTGTTTATCACTTTACATATTAAATATTAAATTTTGTTCTTCCTATTTAAGTACTACTTTTTTAGAATGTCCTTTTTTATGAACATTTGTATACATAAATTATCAATAGCTAATACAAATAATTATTAAATTAAATATTTGTATATTTGAATAAAATACTATGTGGTGACATAGAATTCACTTTAAACCCTAGATTTTTAGTGTGGTTAGCTTTCCAGCACAAGGAAATGATCTATAAATGAAAAACATAGAGACTGCTTTGATAGAATGACATGAAATAGAAAGAGTGTGAAAAAATAAATGTGTCAGTAAAAGAGATTTAACTTAAGAACAATCAAAAAATCCGTTTGAATTTCTTATAATCAGAACAAAGTTATTAGAATAATGCAATGCAACATGGTTATATTTATAAAGTTTTAAATATTAGTAAAATAATAATTTTTTTAAAAATATCTATAACCGTTTATTTAAATTTTTTATCAATGTATTTAATATGTATTTATGTAATAAATATCACTTATTATAATGTATTTAAAGTACAATACGTGCCAAAATATACAGTACTGAAACTGGTGTGCTTGTGTTTTTTGTTGGAGAATAACTCCAGATGCATGTAACTAGCAAGATCTGAAAAGTAAATTGTTTTATGCATTTGTATTGTTAGATATCTCAACGGAGATCAAAAGTAATCATGTTTAAAAAAAATTTCCGCTAATACGGAAGCGGTCGTGAAGGTGGCCGGAGTTTGGAAAAGGTGTCAGAACAATTCTGAGGTCAGGTTAATAAGACAATTACGCTATGTATAATTGTTGTCTTGCTTTATCTCTTATTAACTGCTATACTGTTTATTGTTATGAAATTTCAACATTTTGGTAATGCCATAACAATACTCCAGAACGCTACAATGGCTTAGTGATGGAGTCATTTTTTCATGATTTAAGAAGTTTCTGCCATGCAAAGAACATACTGATGAATAAACAGTGTTATCATAAGATTGAAAAATCTATAGATATGCTGCTAGAAAACTTATCAGGATGAATCATTCCGTTTGGTACTGACTTATTATATTTGTTTCATTTTCCTTATCTTACACTCTTTGAAGCCAATTGGTGAGACATATTAAAGAAGATCCAACTGTAAATATCCACAAATACTGAGCCTGCCTTACGTGAGAAATCATCTATAGCAACCATTATTTTCAGGTATGTGTGGTAGTCTATGAGCCATGCGGACCCTGTTTATACCAAGACGGTGTGCACTTTGAAACAGCTACAGTATGCATATCGTCGTAAATTAGAACTCTAATAGTATGTTTATTTATTTAGTGTCTATGTTGATTTGTTGTGTACATAAATTTTTATTTCAGTAGAATATATTTTCGAGCACATACTGTATTTTATCAATTTTTGGAAAATATTTTTATGTACATAATTATTTTGATTTATAGTTTTCAAAATTAGTTATCCATAATGTTTTTCATATTTAAAGTAGAAGAATTAAAATTATAAAGAAATTAATATTATAGTAGAATAATTAAAATTATTGTAATTAATATTCCATAGCACTAATTAAATTACAAATCGTACAATATATATTCATTTATTTGTAAATTTCCCTTCAAAAAATGTTATGAAAATATTAAATAGTCACATAAAACTAATTTACACTATTTCTAGGAAAGCAACTAAAATAAAGTTCTAACTAAAAACAATAAATAAAAAAGTTTCATCAATCCAAAAATTTTTAATATGAAAAGCGAAAGAATTTCGCCAACTTTAATGATAACATCTAAGATACTGTAGGTATAACTACAGTAAAATATGGCTACCCTCAAAACCAACTAAACCTCTTCGCTAAAAGTATTTCATATGTTAAAATGATTTTCCTTTTAATTAAATTATGCAGTCGAAGTGAGCATTAAGAGAAAATAATAAAAAAATTGACTTCGGTTGTCAAGGCAACCAAATAGATTCGTCGATATCTGTGAATATAGGCTTTTTTGTACGACGTAGATTTGAATTTAAATACAATTCTGGTTCTAGCAGATACCATTCAATTTAGTTAGACCTCCCTACCAGATAATGTTACAAGAAGTAATTTGCATCTAATTTCTTTGAGTGGAGTGTTAAATGTGGATATGGCATTTTGATAATTTGAGTAAAAAAAAAATAAGAAGAGGATTAGGCACTGAAATATTTTTTCTTTTCTGATGATTTAGATATGTAAGGAATTAATATACATATTATAACATTGCTGTTATTTCTTACAAACCCCCAAAATAATCCCAGAATTTTAATGGAATTTAACACTTTTATAAATAATGAAAGAGATTGATTCTTCTTTCTTTGAGGAATTATGCAGTTCTAAAGACAATCAGTTAGTTGTAATTGGATGCGGGAACTGCAAACAGATTACTGGAAGGTCATTAAGTCCTTCATGACAAATGTAAATTCTTAACATAAATTGGAATTCCCTGGTAAGGGGCAAAGTGAATTGTGGGAATTTACTGCCTCTTCACCCTTTCTGATTCGAATCGGTGGAGTGTCCGGAAATATGAGTCGAAGAGTGACTTCAAAAGAAAGATCTAGAGGTTACTGGAGTTCCAAATGTTGGGAGAAAGCTTCTATATTGATAGCAGGCCTTTGTGGGAGAGATCTTCAACTTAGTTGTGGTTTCCCTGATACTGCTCTTGGAAGAACCCCGGAACGGACACCTCTAAACGACCGATAAGCAAGAGTGAGAGATTTCCTGACCTCGGGTCTCGGAGACTGACGTCAGATCTAGAACTTGTATACTAAGAACCTCCAGTACTCTCCGGAGAGGATCATTGACATTATAGAGTGACTTTCCGAGACTGTTTCCCGAGTGCGGAATTTAGCAGTCTGTTTCCTAGTACCTGCGAGGAGTTTCCCACGAACGAAAAGGCAGCGAAATGTTCCAGAATCTGAAGAAATATCAGTTTTTCTGGAGCCTACAAGTTATGAAAATTCCTTGCAAACTATCCTGTAAATTTGTAAATAAATATTTAGTCAAGAATATTGAATTACCTGAGCCTGATCCCTTAGCTTCCCTTGTATACCTATAGTTCAGCCTACCCAAACATAGTAAGCTGCAACATCCTTATTAAAAAAGTTTTTAAATAAAGAATAGACGAACTATATTGAATATAATTTATAACAAGTTAATATAAAACTTAATAAATATTTAATAAACTTGAAGTTCATAAAAATGAACAAAAAAATATTATCTGTATATATAAAAGTATTTACCATCCATTTAGGTAATTATATAACAAAAATTTAAAATTTCATTTCCTTTTGTTATAAAAAAATATGCCCTTTATGATAAAAAATGTCATTTATAATAAAAAATTAACTATGCCATTTATGATAAAAACTGTCCTTTATATTAAAAAAATAAATATGCCATGAAAACTTGACATAATTCTATCTATAACCTCAATAGTTTAAAATTATAGGAAATGACTACATAATTTTTATCTTCTTTTTCTATAAGAAAAGTTGACATTTTGCAAATATAAGAGTATTAATATATTGTAATCACATTATTGGACATATAAATAAAACGTAAAAAATAAAAATCCGATTACAGAATATATCTTTAAATTTTATTTTCTTTCATCTTAGTAAATAGGACAATATTAATTTTTAAAATAGTTTTCTTTTGATCAACCTTAAACACCAGATTTCTCTAATGTCAAGAAATATAGTAGTTACTATTTAAAGTATAAATATTAGTTAATATTATAAAACGATAAAAAAATTTTCATCTCTAATTGGATCAATGCAACATTAAAGTAGTGATTAGTAAGTATTATAAAATGATCACAAAATGTTCATTGCTAATTGAATCAATGCAGTATTTAAGTAGTTATTAGTTAATATTGAGAAGCACAATCAGGAAATAATCACAAATGTTCATCGCCAATTGAATCAATGCAGTATTTAAGTACTGATTAGTTAATATTGAGAAGCAATCAGGAAATAATCACAAAATGTTCATCGCCAATTGAATCAATGCAGTATTTAAGTACTGATTAGTTAATTTTGAGAAACAATCGGAAAATTTACAAAATGCTCATTGCTAATTGAATCAATGCATTATTTAAGTAGTGATTAGTTAATATTGAGAAGCAATCAGGAAATAATCACAAAATGCTCATTGCTAATTGAATCAATGCAGTATTTAAGTACTGATTAGTTAATATTGAGAAACAATTCGAAAATAATCACAAAATGTTCATCGCTAATTGAATCAATGTAACATAAAATTTGTGATACATTAACATTAAGAAACGAACAGAAAACATTCACAGAATGTTCGCTAATTTAAACAGTGCAGTATTAAAACAGAAATACGTATCAGTTGGCTAAGTTGCAAATTTCTTAATTTCATATAATTTCTTCACATCATAAAGAATTGAGACTTTTAGTAATACACTATTTAGTTCATCATTTCTTACTTAATCTAGAGTAATTATTAAATTTTCAGGACAAATCATATTTTTTGAGGATAAAATAAATGGAACAGATCAGACATTTAAACATTCAAGTTGGTTTTACCATATTTCAAAATTATCTTCAATTTCTGATTCATGTATTATTAAAAAATATATATATATTTTATCATTAAATATTTTTATGTGATGATTTTTAGGTTTAGACGCTTTCAATAATTTTATTGACGACAATGTTTCCAATAAACTTGATGCAGACTTGCTCGTTAAATTATTGGTGGAAACACGGTATTACATTTCATGTTATTGTTCTTCTTTTGGAATTCAGAATAATACAGTTAAATTGCATCTAATATACTGTGGATAATATATCAATATTAGTACATTTTGTAGTAAATTGTTATATAATACCAAATTAACTGTTTGTGTTTAGGAGTTGTATTATAGAAATAGAAAGTTAGAGTGGTTCTAAGATTATTATATTTAATTAAAATTCATAAACGTTTAAATGAGGTTTGTTTATGCTTATTCATCTTGTTAATAGTATGTTTAAATACAATACTTTCTGATGTAAATAATTTGATACATTAATCAAGAAAAATTTCTATCTATTTTGCTTCTTTCAAAGCACACGTGAAATGCCAGCTATTTTTTGAGAAATGTTCCAGCAAGGTAAAGACAGGGAAAATGATGTTAAGAGAAAACTCAGCTGGATCGGAAATCACTTATTTTATAGCCTAGAAAATAAAGAAAAACCTCGGCAAAAGATGAGTTTTTGAAGCTGAAATTTCTTGCTACATTAGTTATCGCTTTTATTCACTGCATACAAATCTTTTTCGAAACTCGAAATCTAAAATCTAGAAATGTAGAGCCTCTACAAAAAATTCTTATTTTCTAAATAAGCAGATTTTTAAGTTCCATAAAATATTTAGCAAGCATAAATTTTCTGAAAGTATAGTAGTAAGTTTTTCTCAAATCAAGTGGAAATAAAAAATGGGTATAATGTAGTATATATAAGGTCAATGAAATAAAAAAAATTAGGTTTCTATTTATAAAATAACATATATTGTATTTCAATGATTGAATTAAATATGAAATTATTTAATAAATGTCTAAGCAATCATTATTTAATTTAAATTAAAAATAAAATATAATGAAGCGAATTTTTCTTAATCAGTTTTTAGTAATTTTCTCTGAAAATAAATTTTTATACATTTATGAAATATTACTCTTATATCAAGCAAAAGGAAAAATCCTTATGAGGCTAACCCTTAAAAAGTAAAAGATGTATTTATGAAATGAGAAAAAAAGCTTATATACATGCATGATATGAATATTACATTCAGTACCATTAATTGATTTGAATATATATATTCTTATCATAGATTTGAGAAAGTTATATATAGTCAAAAGTTGCATATATTTACTCCCTTAACACTAAATCATATTATTTTACTACTAATTATTATCGTTTGATTTATTTTGTATTTTTAACATTTGATACATATGAGAAATGCTCGATAAGATAAGCAAGGACATTTAATTTTATAATTATTTAAACTAACAAATTCTTTAAAAGAATACTTCGTAATGATTTTAGTATTAAAATTTACCTATTATTATTGAAAAAGTTTTTAGATACATAATTTATAAAATGTTCAAATGTTTATTTATCAAATGTTCTAATTTAGGGTATTCAACACTTTAGAAATTAACTGAAAAAATTTTCTTATTAGTTCAATTGACTACAAGTTGGCTGAACTAAAGAAAACAACAATTTAATTAAAAATGGAATTTCTAACGTAAAACTGAGTGTAAGCAAAAGAAAAAATTCTTTGATTAAATAAATATTATGTACATATATTCATAAAATAATTTCTGAAATATATCGCTTTTGATAGCATTTGCAACCATTACCTATATTGTTTATGATATATATAACATTATTTTTGATAATATTAAAATTACATAATGATAACATAAGCCGAAATATTTGATTACAAAAATATCAAAAGCTGAAGAAACTAAATATACTTTTAAAATTGAAAAATCCATCTACCAAATTATTCACTTTACGATTTTAATGCAACTTTTATTAGATGTATCCTGATGTTGTAAAATAATATACTGTTTTTCTATTTATTTTTTATTTAAAATCATTCTCAGTATTGTGAGTGTGTGTCACATTTGTCATAAATAATTACGATATTCATATGTTGATTTTAAATAAATAAATAAGAATTATTTGCAAAATTATATTGTATTTATTTAAATTATATTGCATTTTATTAGTATTTACTTATATAATTAACAGTTTAATAATAAATTCTTACAATTAACTAGTTTTAATTTTCTTATAATTTTTAATAACAATTTTTAACTGCCATAAATTATTTGATTATTTTATTTCTTTAAATAATTTACATGTTTTAAAAAAAAAGATTTTATTCTTAATTTTATGAAAAAGTGTTTTTCGAGGCAATACACAATAAATTTACAACTTATATCGCAACAAAATATTGTGAATAAAATTAAAATACGTGAGGAATAATAACTAAGCAATAAAGTTTTATTACTTGTTTTAGTCAAAATTAGCATAAATTTCCCGAAATCTCACAACTCATGAAATGCTTTTAATCCATTAAATAAAAGATGTCAGACTAGCGGCATTATCCTGTTAGGTATTTTTGGTGAAAAATTAATGACTCGATGAAAAAGTACAAGAAATATAATGTTTCTATTAATACCCAGTTTCTTTCATAATCTGTTAACTCAACGGAAGCTTATTATATTTCATCCTCATAAAATTAATCGCCTTTTCAATAGAAAATGGAGTATAAGGCATTTTCATGAAAACAAAATTAATGTTATGATTCCAAATCTGATAATAGAAAATGGCTTACTGATAAGGTAATATTAATGTAAGAGCAAATCAATTAAATGACCCTAATAAATCTATTGTTATAAAAATGGTATTTCATATAGCTTTTTTTAAATTAAATAATAATGCCTTTTTCAGATACATTTATTATTGAGTTAAAGAACAGTCATATTGTTACTAAACTGAATTAATTTTAATATTTCTTTTATAATTATGGGTTCAATTTGTATAAACATTTCACACGGGAGATATGGTAATAACGAAATGGAAATGTGGAATAAAATCGTCAAGTTAAAAATCAGTAGTCAAATTACAAAAAGCAATTTCGATTTCAATTTTAGATTGTATAATTTAAGCATTAACTATTTTTAGAGCATATTTTTAACTGCATTTAAAGAAGAATTTCAAATTTCTTAAACTTTTTAAAATTATTAATTTATATGACCATTCTTGCTTCTCAAAGTTTATATTTTTCATACATAATGTTGAAATTAACTTTAATCATTTTGTATTCAAAACGTTTGAAACAAAATGTATTTAATAATAATTTTAATATTAATTCTTAAATTTTAAATCTTCTATTTGATTTTTTAAGCTTTAATATGAATTGAAATAGAGCTTTTTTTAAAATTTTATTGAAATACGGAATTTAGTTTTACATGAATTCATGCTTAAATTTCATTCTATGCTTTATGTTTCCTTAAGTATAAACTTAATTCAATTCAGTTCTTAAAAGAAAGTTTTCACTTACATTTGTGAACTTTTACAAGCAAAGGCTTATATCTGTCAAAATTTATCTCGAATAAAAATAATTTGAAAGAAAAGAAAATACATTAATTCTTAATTGAAGTACATACTCTAAAACTATACTTAAAGTACTGAGGCTTTCTATGTTTGAGTAATAGAAAATTCTTTATTCTGTGGACGCTTATAGTTATTTATGATCATGAGAATTACATCAGTAGATGTCGATAACGTTGCTATTGTCAATACATATTGTTACAAAAATATTAATAATGTAAGTATGTCTTATATTTCTATTGAAGTATGAATGCCATATATTTCTATTTAATGACCTACATTTTATCACCAAATTATATCGCCAAATGACGTCTCCGAAAGTATCACTATATGTTGCCAAGTTGTCTTAAATATTACAAACTTATTTTCCAGCTCTGAAAATCTATTTTTTTTGCTAAAGAAATGTTATTTAGGCTATACGCTTACACATTAAATCATAATAACACAATAAAATAAATAATTAAACATAAATACTATTTATATAGTAAATATTTATAAATAATATAATAAGCATAAATAAATATTAAACAGAACTTTAATATTACATTCATAAAAATATTTTTACTATTTATATTTTTCGTAACAATATGTAACATTTAAACTAAAACAACTACTGATATTAAAGATAACATTGTAAAAAATAGTATAAAATAGAATGTTTCTTAACGATATTATAATTCAGTTTCAGTGACTACAAAGATAAAGAAATGTAATAATCATTAAATTTAAATATATTTTAAGAAAGTTATTTAAATTCTTTATTTTCTCTTTGCGGATGAATAAGAAATATTCTCAGATAATGTCTGAGTTAAAAGGTTGTTGGAAAAATGTTTCTTAATATGTTTTCAAAATTTTTCATGTACAAATAAATTAAATTTTGGTACTTGTGTTTTGAAATTGCTTAAAGCTTTGTTCAAATATTTAAGTTAGCAACGATCTCAAATCCTAGAAAAAATAATTAAATTTGAAATTATGTTTTTTCTAGTACTTATTTTTATTATTATAAATAAAATTAAAAGCTTTTGAATTCAGTCGAAAGTTAAAAAGTCAATATAATTTAGTGAAGGTTTAAAATGAATGATAAATAAATTAAACTTAGGGATAGTAAAAAACTACAATTATTTTCAAATGTTGTGCAACAAAGAAAACATTTTTTGCAAATTTAAACTTCTATTTTTTGTTTTTACTTTGATAACTAAAGTAACCGATTTGAATTTCTAATAAGTCTTCCATCAAATTCCGATGATTCATGTCTCTGGCATTCTTATGGAATGCATTCTTTTAGAGCATCTTTTGTGTGTGCAAATAAGGTAGAATAAAAAAAAGTTATAAGATTAATGATGCGTTGCTCACTTTTTTAATTGAGTAGTTAATGCACATGGAATTGATTAATTACAAAATTCTCACCTAAAAACGCTAGAGTTTTTTTTTTTTTTTTTAAGTAATTAAGATATTGCTTAAAATGCTTTTGTATCTATTTTAACTTTAGTAACTTTTTTGTTTCGAATGAAATAGTTTAAAATAAAGTGGTATTTCTTAATTTGATTTTTTGCTGTAACTTTGTAAATTTGAAGTGAAATTTTTATGTTCTTAATATCTGAATGAAAGTATTCAAAATTTTAATAACTGGATCTATGTGATTTTTTAAAATTTAAATTGCCTCTATATTTTGATGAAATTTGTTAAGTTCTTAGATCCAAACTTTTAACAACCATGCATTATATGGAATCAAACTAAATTATTCCTAGGTTGTTGTTTTAGGTACAGTGACATATAATCATAGATATTTTCAATTTAATTTTCATATTAATGATACATGATTTTTTTATCAAATAAAATCTTAAAAGCATGATGTATTAATTTTAAATAATCTCATAATATTCTCACATAAAACTTTTTAAGTTCTTCAATTTTTTAACATCTGAAATATACAAAAATTTATGTAACCATTATACAATTATCTAAGTAAGTATTCACAAATATTTTTAAAGAAGCAAATTTTATTTTAATTAACGTGAAATAATTTAATAAAAATAAACGTTTTTCAATTACGAACTTAAATTGCGATATGCAGTTCAAATATTTACGAAAAAAAATTATTATTAACTGTTGTTATTTTAAAAATTATTTTGAAAGTGTTGATCACATACTTATCTATTAATTTTGACAATTATCTTTGTGTTTTTCATTGGTACATTGGATCACCAACTCCTATTGAAGTCACAGTACGTAAAAATTGCATTAATATCTTAACTGTTAACAGTTAATATTTTAACTGTTAAAACTGTATTTGATTCTTCCGATTACCTGCAATATTTTTCTGATTGAAAGAAAATTATTTTAATACAGAAAAATCGATTGACAATTATTTATTAATTTTTAGTAATCTTATTGAGCTGTCCGCAAAAATTAAAGTTGTTAATGACATTCAAATTGCTTTTATAAAATTAAAATTAAAGTTAAAAAATATGCTTTCTTTCTCAACTTGTTTTTGCTTGTATCTTATCTATAGTTAATTCATAATCACTTCTGCTTGAGAATTATAGTTAGAAGTATTGCTACACAATATTATTTCTCAAATTTTTCTTTTAGATATGTTATTGTACATATCACAAATAATTTATTTGAATTTAATTAATTGTTATTTCCATATTGTTAACAATAAATTAGTATTCAATAGTTCACATGAATGATGAAGACGCTTAACGCACAAATTATTATTGCAATAGTAAATTATTCAAAATATGAAAAATCTTATATCATTAAAAATAAAATGCAGTGAGTATTATCTTAAAAAAAATTCCCGTAAGATATTTACAGAACAATGTATTTTCAGTAGCTGATTTTTTTTAATCTGAAATTTCACTTTCTTTCGATTGAATATTTATTTATCTTTTCTGGATAACTCCTTGAATAAGTATTAAATAATACAACAATTCTTGTTCATAAAATTATTTTTAAATTTAAGTGTGAATTTTTATCGCTAACAATTTACTCTCTGCTTCCATTTTTCAGTAGTTAAGTACAATTTTGCTTAGTCAAAATTCATGTTTTTCAGAACCTTTTTAACTCTGCGTTACTACGATTTTATCTTGCTTAAAAACTTTAATGCACCATTTCATTGTTCTGCAGTTCGAGTAAGCCATTAATCAAGGAAAACAAAATAAAAACCAGTGCAAGAAGAATAAAAAACCGCTATTTTTGCTACATATAGCTTCTTAATTCTGCTTCACTAAACTGGCTGTTTGCCACAACTTGAGCCATCCTTAGTTCTGGAGACATCTTTTGAAAGTTTTTAGGAAAGAATACTTGATTAATATGTGTCGAATTCATTTTCCCTTTTTTCTCTGCGTATCTTGAGTTTTCTATAAAGAAATAATGCTTTTGTGTTGTATTCAGCATACTCAGCAGCACTTTAAGCATCAAAACACGATATCTGCTAATGATGTAATCTGTTTCGTTTGAAGAACTAAAAAATGAATAATTTCAAAATGTATGTGCTGTTTATTCTATTAAAGAAAAGTTAGTAGTGGTTATTTTTTTTAAAAAATAATCAGTAAATACAAATACAAACTTGCTTTATTCCCAGTTTTAATTGTTAATTATATCTCAAACAATTTGTTCAGTCCTTATTATCAAACTATAAACTAAAAATTAGTTATTTATTAATTCCGACTTGTGGGCCGTGGTAGCCTAGTGGTTAGGGCATTGGCCTTCCATCCAGAAGGGTGGGGTTCAACTCCCAATGCCGCCAAAGAACAACTGAGTCCATGAGATATACGTACTCGTAAAATCTGTGGAATCAAAAGTCCTTTCGTCAGTCATTGAGTAGATACCGTAGGTTATAATGGTCAGGAGAAAATTTCCTCCTACTGCAGGTCAACGTAAAAATTTAGGGAGTGAATTCTCTGGTGGTACCATCTATCGGAGAAGATTAAAGCAAAATCGTACTTTCACCTTCGTGGTGCTTTGGTTAAACAAAAGACGCATCTTACTGACTCCAATTCGCATAACCAACGACATAGCGAGCTTGGCTTGTCAAAGTGTCATAAGTAACAACAACTACAAAATTATTAGAAGTTAGACATTTCCGGGAAAGTGAAATTTATTGCAAACTCAAAACGTTGATTGACAATATTAGGTTTTGTTTACTAAAATAATCAATTCCATTTAATTTCTCATCATGAATTAAGAATAAGGGACAAAAAAATAACTTCAACTTATTTAGTAATTTACAAAATAAATTTTAGTTATGAAGTTTATAGGAAATATAAATTTCGCCTAATTTTTGGCAATTATTTAGAAGCAGAACAACAAGTACTGATACATTAATATTAATTAAAGTGTTCATACTAGGAGATGTATGTTTTAAAGAAGGAAAAATTGGAGAAACACCCAGAAAAATGTTGTTTTTCGGAAAGCAGATAATTGATAATATTATTGAATAAGTTTTATCAGAAAATAGTATTGAAATGCTATGAAATATATAGAAATGCAACTGAATCATAAATTCGATTTATATAAATCAATTATGTCAAGTTATATAGTTATTTCTTCTAAAACTAGTTCTATTTTTCAAATCGTAGTATTTAATTTCAAATAAAATACAGTTTTTATTTTGTAACAATCTAAAATTGTTTTGGATTTTATGAGCATAGAGTATTAAAGAATTGGTTAAAGATTTTTATTTTTAACTAAACTAATTGCTTAAAAAAAAAGATTGCAAATTCCAATCTTTATATGAATAAATTCCGAAACTTTTATTGAACGAAAGTCTGTTGTATGCATAAAATCTATAAATGCTATGTTTATTCAAAGTTTAAGACTTTCGGTCATTGGTTTATATAAGCTAATCTTAAGATAATCTTCAATTTTATGAATGGTAATTTGATTACGTGAATCTGTTGAAGCAATTATTTATAAAAAGAATAATGTAATGTAAAAGCATTATCAATATTAATAGATAATTTGACAGGATTCATATTTTCTTCTGTAGTAATTTTATACTAAATATTATCAATTATAGGAGACAACAATTAAAAAGCTAAGCTAAAAATCATTTCATTAATATTTATCATTTATATCGAATTGTAATCGATAACATTTATTTATTTACATTTTAGCCATTTTTTCTCTTTTGTTTTATAACTTAGTTTAATAAAATTATTAAACTGTCGTAAACTTGCAAAGGTAAGTCTATTTTTATAGAAATTAAGTTGATTTTGTGACTAAGGAAAATATTTAAACAATTGGTATTTTTTCTAGTTTTCATATTATTTATTTATTTATTTATTCTAATTTAAATTATTAGCTAGTAAAATATATATAAAATTAGCAAGTCAGAATCTAAATACACAAATGCATCGGAAAAGGGCTCAGAAGAACGTGGAAACTTTGGTCGTGATTCTGTAGTCAGTTCAGAAGATATAGCCTTTGATTGGAAGGAGGAAAGCAATGTCCATCCAAATCCATTCTTTTAAAGTTTTACATTTAACCAAAGGACACACATTGTTTCTTTTCCTTTTATAAAACATAGTTTAATATATTTATTGAATTATTGAAAATTGCAAGGGTTAGTGTATCTTCATAGAAAGTAAGTTATTCTCTAATAACAGAAAATATTTAAATTGATATGTTTTTGAATTTTTCAGTTATTATTTTATATTCTACTACAAACTAAACTCCTAACTAATTACTAATTTAACAAAAGCCTACCGTGTTTTCATGACCAAGGGGCCTGGGGTGCGAAGTATATATCTCAGTTTGATGGTCAGTCTGACGTGAGAACCCCAGTATTTAGTTCCCAAGCATGCTTGGTATTTAGTTTATTGGCCCACTGAAGGAATAAAAGGCTAAGATGACCTTACTCACCCGCGCATCGAATCTCGGACGTGAGCCTTAATGCTCCCACTGAGCCACCGAGCTTCATTTTATATTCTAATAAAATATATATCCTAAAATGAGCAAGTCATAATTTGAATATGAATACACAAATTTTGCGTAATTCAACTCAGATAATTACACAAATGATTCTGTAGAATTGCTTTTGATTTTAAGGGGACAAGTAAAGTCACCTATTTCCTCAAAGGTTTAAATTTGCTGTTGTTTCAGGTTCATCTTTAAATTTGGGGGACAGTATTGGTATACTAGCGTATTTAAAATTATTTTTGATGATTCGTCATTGAATATCTTAGTTTTAGAAGCTAATGTGTACATGAAACGAATATATGAAATGATATGAAAAATACCTTTGTTACTATTCATACATCTGTCCTTTTATCTACATTCCAATTATGTAAGTATATTTTTTTAAAAAAAATAAAGATATACTGTGCTTGCTTTTTATTTCTTAAAAAAGATATGGTTTCTCCAATGCAGCAAGTGTATTTTCAAATTTCTCAGTACACTATTGAGTTAAACCACATTGGAACGTTGATAAAAGGCATACAGGCCTCAAATTAAATTTTTTTTTGTAGCGAAATAAAAATTTCAAGTGATCTACATTTCATTATATTGATTTTTAGTTGATCTGCACAGGAAACCTCATTCTTTGTTGGAAAATAGTATTTTCTACAAAACTAAGAAAATAGTAAATGCTGCTATCTTTTCCTAGCTCTTGTTTTCCCACGAATGCTATTTAAATGCTTTTCCTTGGAAGTTATTACTCTTTAAATTTGGTGGACATGTCTAACTAAGATTTCATAAAATTGGTACTATATCAAATAGTACTAATATTTTTTGTATCAAAAATTAAAAATAATGTTTACAAAGATTACTTAGATAATCTAATTCTGTAAAAAGCAAAATTTAATAAATTGTTAATGATTTTGATTTTATGTTGGATTTGTTATTTCTGAGCATTTTAAAATATAACATACATCTTAAAATTTCCAATTAACTTTAAAACCAATTAATAGGTATTTTTTCTCCAAATATTAAGCATAGTAAAATATTATTGCTCATTCCAGATAAATGCAATATTTGTAATTATTTTAATCCGTAATAACCTTATTATTAAAAACTATTTAATAGGAGCAGGAAATAGGGAAAGTTACTTTATTTTCTTCTAAAAGGTGTGATTTTATAGTTTTGAAGGAACATATTAAGCCAACCAGGTAGCTATTGCTTAACGTTCTGGCTGTTTGATTTACAGTTTGAAATTTTAATTCATACCTCGGATATTAATGTTTTCAATAATTTAAAATCTTTAAACTGTAGGCTCACATCCAAATAGGCAACGTTTGCAAAAATGAAATGACAAATATAGAAACCAAATGCTTTATACAGCTAGTTGGAATATATAAGCAGCATAGTTGGAATAATTATTTAGGCAAATAATAGTAAACTAGCTTATATTTAACTAGCTTATATTTTAGAGATTTAAGCTATTATTAATTAAAGTTTTATAGATATGTGCATATTTGTATTTCAAAATTCTGTGTATTGTATTTGATAAATTTAAAGTTACTTTGATTATTGTTGCTGGATAATAAATTCAAATAGGGAAAGTTCCTACAAATTTTTTAATTGCAAGCATTTGACAAGTTATGATCACAAGCCATTATTATGGTTTTGTTACATGCTTCCTATTAATAATCAAAAATGATTTCGCTTAGATATTTTTGTTGCATCTTTTCACTATATTAAAGAAGTTTCACCCATTTAATACTTGCACACTTTTTTAAAAAAAGGTTAATGATTAATTTGCAAGGGTGTATTTATAATAAAATCTAGTATCAAATCATGTCTTAAAAAGTTCAAGACTATTTTCAAGCAAATGTTTACTTAAAAAATCTTTCATTTTAGTGTGAGGATTGTTTATTATTTTACACTTTTAAATACTGTTTACAAATATTTTTATTAATTTTAAATTCATTCCAGATTTTATTTATCAAATTAAAATAAAAATATGTAAAAAAGATAATTATTGGAATTTAGCAATTGTCTCCTCAGGTCTTTTAGTTCTTAATCGCCTGATAGACCCATCCATTAAACAGTATCTTACACATTAATTAAATTATCAATTTAAACAACTTTTCTTTAACAGATTGGAGTTTGTAAATTAATTTCAGAAATTGCTTACTGAAATCATAAAGATATTATATATTTCCGTAAGATCGCCTTAATGACATATCTGTTACAACTGAACACATTGTAGCGAACTAAGTCTGGGTAGGCTGAACTGTAGGTAGGCTAAGGAAGCTAGGAAATCAGGCTCACTAGTAATTTAATATTTTTGACTAAATATTTATTGAAAATTTTACAGATTAGTTTACAAGTAACTTTCAAAAATCTTAGGCTTAAGGGAAACTGATGAATTCCTCTAATTCTGGAACATTTCGCTGCACTTTTCGGTCGGGAGTAACTCTTCGCAGGTACTAGGAAACAGACTCTTAAATTCCGCACTCGGGAAACAGTCTCGGAAAGTCTTTCCCTATTGTTAACGACGCTCTCCGGAGAGTACTGGAGGCTCGGGATATTCTGGATCAAGATCTCACTTCAAACTCCGTGATCAGGAAAACCGCTCACACTTCCCTTTCGGTCGCTTAGACTTATCTGTTTTGGAACTTATATCCACGCTTTCTCCCAACATCTGGAACTCCTGTAATCTCTAGCTCCATCTTCTGAGGTCACTCTTCAGCTATTTATATTTTCGGCCACTCCACCGATTCAAATCAGAAAGTGTGAAGAGACAAAAAATTCTCCGAATCCATCTTACCCCTCACACGGTGATTTCAATTTATTTTGAGGAATTGAATTTTTCATGAAGGACTTAATGGCCTTTCACCAATCATGTTTGGAGCTTAAATATTGTTCCCAATTACAACTAGTTGATTGTCATTGGTACTGCTCAGTTTCTGGTTCCAAACTGGGAAGAATCAATCGCTTTTATATCTGCAAAGGGTTTTAAATTCCATTGAAATTCTGGAATTATCTCGGGGGAATAATGATGGTGACATTATACCATATAAGTGTACTTGCATTTACATTTATATGTGTCGATTAGTAGTTGCATTGTTAGAAATTTATCCTTTTATTTAAAAGTTAGAAGATTTGATTCCGGTGTCTACGAATATAATGATTCTTAAACCTTAAGTCTCGATCGAAATTATTCAGCAAAAAGTGATTGTAAAGCGAAATATTAACCAAACAAAATTTTTAAATGAAGGGAAAGAATAATGTTGTGAATTACTAAAAGGAAATCTTTTATAAGATTAAAATACAGTTCAATATCCAATTGCTCTACTATATTAATTTTAACGTACAGTCAAAGAAATGAAATAAATTTTAGCACTTCTTAGAGTAAAAGGCACTTCTTAGGGTTAAATATGAGTCCAGATTCTTGAATGCATTCCAGAACTGTTTTTAACCGGACAATGTGGTCTTTAAAAGTTTCTGAAAAAACTACTATGTCGTCCAGGTAACACAGGCACATATTCCATTTGAGATGGCGTAGCAAATTATCCATCATTCTTTCAAAAATCGCCGCGCATTGCAGAGTCCGAATGACATGACTCCAAATTCGGATAAGCCTTCAAGGGTAATAAATGCCGTCTTTTCACGATCCACTTCATCTACTTCTATCTGACAGTGACCAGATCGGATATCCATGGAAGAAAGGAACTTGGCGCCTTTTGAACAGTTTATAGTATCGTCAATGCGGGGCAGAGGATAAACATTCTTCCTCGTGATGCTATTCAGTTTTCGATAGTCTACGCAAAAACGCCAACTTTTACCTTTTTTCCTCACGTGTACGATGGGGGATGACCAGGGACTCTCAAATGGCTGGACAAAACCTTGGACAAGCATTTTCTCAAACTCTTCCCGAATAATGCGTCTTTCAGTCGGTGAGACTCGGTAAGTCCTTTGGAAGATTGGAGCATGATCACCAGTATTGATCCCGTGTTTCACATTTGTCTTTAAGGCTGACGACTTGTTAGATTTTGTAAAGATTCCAGAAAAGTCTTGTAGGAGTTGGGCTAATTTACGTTTTCTTTAGCTGTGCTCAACTCAGGGGATATCATTATGGTATAATCTATACTCGAATTAGTCAGCTCTTGCAGTGTACTTGTACTTTTTATTGTGTCAGCAAACTCGCATACATGCCTGTCATCCAAGAGCTCAGCTTCACCTATGTACTTCCCTTTAGGAATGACTTGATCTTTCGCATGCATGTTGGCGACAATAATTTCACTTTGTCCTTTATGTTATAAGGATACCATGGTTGGTACAGCAAGATTTCTTTCAAGCAGCAAATATCTATTGCTGTCTACGATTACGCTTATGTTTTTTCCGACATCTAGTCCTGATACGGCTATTTTCGTCAACGAGTGTAGCTGAAGCCTGTAGTCCTTCGTGCTTCCAAGCGTCTAGAGCAGTGGTTTCTAGGTCAGTATCTTCCAACAACAGTTCACTCCGGCCACAGTCTATCACGGCTTGAGAAGCTCCCCAAAAGTCCCATTCAAGGATTACGTCGTGAATATAATGCCGTAGAACGATTAATTCAAATAGCAACTCTCGTCCGCTTATAACAATTCGCAAAACACACTTTTCCACTGGCCTAACAAAACTGCCATTAGCGACTTTCAGTATAGTGTTCTTGGAGTCAGTAAACATAACTATCTTTAAGGATCGACGAAACTTATCGGAGACGACAGAAAATGAAGCTCCCGTATCCACTAGGGCAAGATTAGCTGATTATTTACCATGACGTCAAGGTGGTAACCAGTCATTGCGGCTTATGGAGGATTTTCATTAAATACGGCCTCACCTCCCTGATAGGTCACTGTGCTCAGTTTTCCTCATTTCTAGGGCTTGGAGACCGACTTGATCGACAATATGGCGATGGTTATCGGGAACGACGGGTTGATGATCGGCTTTTAAGAGGACTAGGTGAAGAACGGCATCCAAGGCTTCGTCGGCAAAACCCTTCTTCAGCGTAAGCGTCGTCGAAGCTCTGTCGGCGGGCTCGATAATTATCAAAAACGGCTTTCCTTTCACGGCAATAGCATACAACGCTTTCAGGGCGTCCACAGTGGAAACAAACTGCTCTGTTGTCGGCAGTTCTCCAAAGGTCAGTTTTCCTTGTCTGCAGTGCTGATTTCTGGACAGGGCTCCTAGGTTCCCTCGTCACAGCGGCTGTATAAGTTGGACGTCGTTGGGTGCCTGTAGACTTTGCGACAACTGGTTCCAAAACTATTTCAACTTCGTCTTGGAAAATGGTCTGTATCGGCTGAGAACGGAAGTTCGGAAACTCGTTGGGTTGTTTAACCATTCAATGAACCTCTTCTTGTACAATTCTGCGGATAAGGGACATCAAGTGTGGCTCGTCCTCCATGGCTGCTACTGTTACGACATTTGGTAGTCTTTGAAATCTTCTTGGACCAACTCTTTTCTGCTTCAATGTAGTTGCACCATCTGATGAAGTCAGCCGCAGTCATAACTTCTTTCAATAGGAGAACCTGGTAAATATCTTCAGCAATGCCTTTCATTAAGCGCGACACTTTTTCGTCGTCGGATATCAAAGGTTTGACCTTGTGTCAAAGCCCTAATATACTCTGAAAATAGGACTGCGTTCTCTCTCCTGCCTTTTGAGTCCTATATTTCAGTTGCTTTTTGGCCTTCTTGGTGTACTTCTGACGATCGCCAAAAAGTTCATTAAAACCCTTCTTGAATGCGTCCCAGGAGTCCAGGGCATTTTTATTAATTATGTACCATTGCTTGGCCGGACCGTCTAGGAAAAAATAGACGTTCTCAAAGCACATCATTTCATCCCATTTGTTGAACTTGGCCACACAATCATATTTTTAAAGGCATTTCCGGGGGTCATCTCCAGGCTCTCCACGGAAGGTTGATGGGCTCCTTAGTATCTGTTGGGTAGGAGTTACAACGGCAGGCCTCGCATCTTCGGCCATTATCTGCTTCTTCCTTCGTTCTGGAATGTAGAGGCAAAATTCCGTTGACAATCCTCTTAAACGAAGACTTCTGCGAATATTTTAAGAATTATCCACAATGGTGAAATCGGTACCCAGCGCCTCCACCAAATTTTTTAAGAAGATTTAAGTTAACATATTGTTGGCTTTAAATTAACAAACAAGTTTTATTGAAGGGAATTTAGTGACTTGTAACCTTACAGAGTCGGGAAGTTGCCGATGATTAGTGGGTGTAAGCTTTTATACAGTAACAGAATATTCGAGAAAAAACTAATTAACATAACGAAGAAAGGTCTAGAATGTTGGAGAACATAAGGAAACAATAACTAAGGAAACAAACTAAAACCAATCCATACATTGATACAAAAAAATAGATACTACAGACATGGCTAGTATCGAACCCACAACCTCTGAATTTGGATCGCGTGCTTTGACCAATCGGTTAATGAGCTCGTTGGTAGGCTTTCTCTATGCGGCAGTGCTTTTGTTGACCTAAATCACACAAACGTATAAAATCAGTACAAAAGAGTTTCATTATTACAAATTACTTTTGGAAGTGTAAATTGTCTGAGAAATGTTTTAGAGAAATCTGTTTAGACATTTGCAATGTATAGTAAGAAAAATTCTGTGTACATATTTAGTGATAGTTTTAGTATATCTTAATTTTCAAATTTACAAATTTTAATGTATTTTGAGATTTTTTACTTGTAATGGCAAACAAATTATTCAGAGATCGTGAAGCACAAATTTTTGATGAAGCCACAGATTTTTGATGGAGCCACAAATTTTTGATGGAGTCACAAATTTTTGATGGAGTTTATCTTGTATGTGAGGTTAGTCAAGAAGTCCATAATAGTTCAGAAGTTGAAACCTATTATCAGTGTGGAGTTAAGAAACTAGAACCAATATGCTTTTCGAATTATTTGATGCAATTCTTACTAAAACTCGTTATTATTGTTTTCGAACTCAATAGCAGCTAGCCTATATTGTTTGCAGCGAAACCAGATACTCTAATGGCGCCCAAGATGTGAGAATTCTTGTTCAGTTTGAAAAATACTGATCCCATGTTGATGGTAATGTAGAAAACTTCTATCAAAATTTCGAAAATTATCTTGATAAAATGACTTATGAAGAATTTATAAGTCATGTTGAATTTTGGTCTCTTTCACGCTTAGAAACTCCTAAAAATAGGCATATCAAATTTTCATTAGAAGTATCAACAAAGCAATAGAATTTTGAAAGAAAATCATTATTCAGGCATCCAAATTTCTCAGCAAATGCAATATTATGAGGAAGATATTTATAAGTGTTTTTGATAAAAATAATTTAGTTGGGCACAAAAAATCAAATCTAAAACTGCAGTTTTTTTCAAGGAACTTGTTGTTCCGAAATTTTTTAAGATTCAAAGAATAAAAGAAGTTAGCCATATAATTTTAAGGAATTAGAATAGCTTTACAAAATGGATTTTTTTAAACTAAACTTATAGGTTTTCGTTCTGGAAATAAATCCATGTTCAGACGCAATTAAATCATTTGAAATTAATATAATATGTGACTGCTTTGAAGGTCAAGGACTAGAAGACTGTTAATAATTAATTGACTTAGAAGATGACAAGGTATACATAGAATTTTCATGCTAATGAATGCATATATGTAGAAAAGAAAGTAATTTTAAAAATTAAATAACAGAAAGTTCATATTCAATCTGCATCAATACCGTTGAAGAGAAAGTATTTTGGAAAGCACAATTAAATATTATAAAATATATCGTATTATTTATTAATTGCAATATATATACATTTAAATTAGTAGTTATTAACTTCTTAATGAAATTATAATAAATATTATACATAATATATATAATAATTTCATTAAAAAGTTATAATAACTACGATAATTTAAATAAGATTATTAAATATACGTGTAAAACAAGAAACTTGCATTTCTTCTTACAGTTATAAACAAAATATTTATAACTAAATATATTGTAAACTTAAAAGTATAACATAACAAATAATAAATATGCAGAAAATTAAAAGTGGACGTTGAAATTCGATGCTAATATATCACCAATCACCTCAAATATTCGCGCGAGCTGAAATCTACAATGAATATTAATCTATGCAGTCATTCATCGCCCCATTCGATGTTTGGGTATTCCACTAATTGCCCTTAAGTTTCCTGCGAATTCAAATGTTTAAAATTATGCATGTCAGCTATCACGAGATATTTACGTCAGAATCGGGAACCTGTCGTTAAGCCAAAAGGTTTCATATTGAATGAAATATAATAAAATGCTTTGTTCATTTAAGTTCTCTCTGAAACCTCAATTTCAATAATTTTAGATAGTTTACAAAAGACGTTTGTATGATGTTATAATAATAATTATTGGCTATGCTTTGACTATACTGAATATACGTTTGAAAGTTATGATCATTGTTGTATTTATTCTAATTCTATGAATCAAAATATTTGGGCATTCAAATATAGTGAAAGGTTTAATTATATATGAAATATTAAATAAATGTTTCTTAAAATTTTATCATTCTGGTATACACATGTTAGTTGTATCAAATTTTATTTATGAGACAATTGACAACATTTAGTAAGTAAATAATCACATGATGTATCTTAAGATTCAATTAAACCAAACTTTTGGTTTAGTCGATTATTGGAAGGCATGAATATCTTCAAATGAGATGTGAAATTGATGAAATTCTAAACTGTATTTCAAAATAATATGATGTCTTTGGGATTTATTGCAACTCTCGGCGAACTTAATATTCCTTAAAATTTATGGATGATGTATTAATCATTGTTTTGAATGAAATGCTTATTTTGCAGGTTATAATTATAGAATGTTAATGATTGTTTATTATTTAGCATACCTCACAGCAATCCGCTCAGTGAACAGTCTTTTCTCAGCTGTCGGACGATAAATCACTTTAATATGAATGGTGTTTACAGCCAAATTTAATTGCATTCTTGATAAATATTTTTCATATCAAGTAATAATATTCATGAAGCAACTTCATTCTTGCCCAAAAATATCAAAATATAATTGTTTTAAGCTGTAGCTGAATAGCATAAGATAGTTGAGTAAAATTATAATAATATTTTAATTTTTTTATGAAAAAGTAAGATAACATTTTTATATGCTCCTCCAAATCAAATAATATTAATTGATTTGTATTAATATATATATATATATATATATATATATATATATATATATATATATATATATATATATATATATATATATATATATATATATATATATTACTAAGTGGAATACATTTTATCTTAAAAAATACTTAAAGTATTATTATACATATGAAATACTATATTGTGTGTGTTAAACAAATTTCAATTTTTAGGTAATGTATAAAGTTTTTGTAGTTCTTAATGGTGAAAGTAAACTGATTGCTTACTTCAAAACAATAAAATATAAAATATTATAATAATAAAAATTCAATTATAAAATATTTCAAATCAATGCGAATAAAATTTTTTGCAGAAGATTTAAAATCAAACTCCTCCGTAGTTATATTCTTCTAATATTAAGATAATAGCGTAACTTATACATTTCTTAATCTTAATGTTTGAAAAGTTTTCTGATCCACTTGAAAAATATTTAAAATTTAAGTTTATCAACATATAATATTTAAATATTTTTGAAAAAGCTTTTACAGATTTTTAACTTTTAATATTTTGGTTTAAAATTTAAAAAAAATGAAATATATAATTTAGAATATGAATGTATGATATTTTAAGCATTTATTATTAGTATTTTAAATGTACCTAAAATTAAATATATAGGAAGTCCAAAAAATTTCCAAAAAATCTTCGATTTGTTATCCTTCTTTTTTAAATTATGAAAATATGAATAATTAACTTGAATTTCATTTAGTGTAAAAATAATTTTAATATATATATGGTAATTCTATAGATTAAAAAAAATAAATTCAAACTAAGGATAATTTTTTTAATAGCCTTCTATATTTCAATTTCTAAAATTCTTGTGACACAAACTAAATAACTAAAAACAACTACACTGATGTTTCTACTACGCAAGTGAAGTCGATAATGATTCTTATTTACTAATGTACACAATTTCAAGGCATTTTATAAAAATCTGTTGATGAAACAAATCACCAACTATTAAAACACAAATATGTTTAAAAGAATATGATTGTAAATAGAAAAAATGTTAATCTGAAGAAAATTAACAATTGTTTATTTTTCTTTATTAAATGATTCATGCACATGAAATTATTATCGAAATTTCTATGTAGTATAGTATTAAATCATAAATTTAAAATATTCCCTTTCATCTTTTATATATATATTTAATTATTAAACATTATTTAAATATATTTTAGACTCATTAATTTTAAATTCTTTCTGAATACGTATGAATAAAAAATACATTTCTTTCAATTTAAAATAAATTTAGAATTTTCACACTTTCAATATAATTTTCAATGTTATTGAAATTTTCATTGCAAAATTAAAACAAAATTCTCAATTTCCAATAAATTTTACCAATTTTTTAAAATGCATTTGTCTTAAATTTCACTGCAATGACAGGAAAAGGGGAGATTTTCACACATAAAAAATACTTGAATTTTAGTTGACCAATTCATCTTCAAAAACGCATTATTCAACTGCATTCCAATTTTTCATGATTTCTGATTGACGAAGATTTTAAGCAATGAGATTTAGTAAATACATTCTCTCAAAATATACGTTATGAAATTGTTGCTGAATAATGTTATCTAAAACAATTAAGCAATGTTTTGTTAAGTAAAAGAAACATTGACTAAATTATTTGAAAGATTCTAAGAAAATTTAATTTAAAATGTAAATTTTTGAAGAAGCTAATGGGTTTTTAATTATTAAAAATTAAATAAAATCACTAAATCTTAATCTCTAATAAAATAATAGAACAATCTGGCTATGCACTAACAATATGAATGCAAAAAAATTATTTAAAATCTTATAAGCAAACAAATTTTGCTTATGAACAAATGTGAGCCTTAAGATTCAATTCTCTATTTCTCACAAAATCACATCTTTGACAGTAATTGCGAGAAAGAACTCAACATCTGTCCCAACACAGTTAACTTTTTTTTACACTCTGCAGAACTGCTTTTATGTATCGTTCTCTCCATTGCATTGGCGGTCTAGGAGATCTTTTCGGAAACAATATTCTTGCAGAATTCCACATCTGACACCTTTTCTTGTTAAGAATGTCTTCGGGAAACCACAAGATGACACTTGGCGAAAATAAAGTTTTTTCAGAAGTAGACAATGATAGATAACCATATTGAAAAGGAACTTATTCCATCACCCAGGATGTTCCATTACAGTGTTGTATAGTTTTTCTTAACTCTGTTTCCTTTCTTGACCACGGAATTCATTTTCTTTTCTGGTGAAGACTATTTCTTTGTTTGGCTTTTTCTGAAAAGTGATTTCTGATTTCGATTATCTTTTTCTTTTTTTTCTATCGGCAATTTTTTTTTGTGTTGAAGAGTTTACTCATGGGAAAATCTTTTCAACTGTCTTTGATAATTGCTATTCAAGAAACATAGCTACATTGTTGTGTTATATTTGCATTTTACCCTTTTATTATTTATTGTACATTCAGTCAATTTTTTAAGACTATTTCCGATTTGATTTCTGCAGAAGATAACAATGTAGCAAAATTGCCTTCTCATCTATGTGTAATTTAATTTCAACAATAATTATTGTTAAACGTTATACAACAACATTGTAATGCAATGTATGTGCAACATTATAATGTGCTTATAACCCATTTAATAACTAGCGTTGCTGTTAAATGATATACAATGGAGCAAATAATGCAAAGATTTTTAATTTGGGTTATAGCAAAAAATTTAGCGTACATTTGGAAACATTCATACAAATAAAATCAACTTACCTTAAGTGTAGTTAATTCATACCATAGGAAAAGGAAAGCCATGATGTTAGTGGATTACAATTAGTACACAATAGATTAATTTATATATTTAATTTCCAAACATTACATAATAGAAAACAAATCAGCTTTAGAAAAAGAAATTAATTTTCATTTAATTAATTGATAATGCGCGATTAAAAGTAAAATCAACATTTAGCGAAAAGGATTTAGTATAATTACGTTAATATAAATGCAATCTAAGGTGTCTGACTCACCATTGCCTGGTTCAGTAAAATTAGTAATGCTCCCGTGGGGCACGTTTGAATTTGGAGGCGACAGACATGATCAAACGGCAGTCTCAAGTTTTATTAGTGAGCATCTGCAAAGTATGACATTCGAATCTGGGAATAAGGTCTTTTTATTGTGCACAATGAACAACCTGAAGCCGGCTTCCAAAGATAACATCCTGCATTTAACTCTGACGGATGTTTGCGCATCTCCACTGCTAGTGCTCCACTTTGCTAGGGTTTACAGTGTCATGGATCTGATCTAGCTGCCACTAGACTCTGAAGGATTGGAAACTACTACAACAACAACAAGAACAGATGTTTTATTTTGAGTCTCCCATCTTTTCAATAGTCTTGTAGAAATCTATTGCATTTGATTAAAATAGTTTTACTCAGATCACAAAAGATTATTATTGTCTGCAAAGATTATTGGTAGCTCTTATATATTCTGAGTTTATTTATGTTACTCTTCAGACACACTCCGTCCTAATTCCATTTCTAGTGAATTGATATATTTTATGTTTCATATTTGTGAGTTTAATATATATTTTCGAAATAACAATCAGTGTGAAAGTTCATCAAGTTTTTTAACAGAGAAACCGAAAGAAAAGATAAATTTTTAACTTTTTGGTTTTCTGTTTAGTTGTCAGTGGATTCGATTCATACCGGCGGAAACATCTGAAATTGTTAGGTATTCCCTTCATACTGGACACTTCAGTTTGATTAACCATCATGTGTAAGATATAAAACAATCCTCATAAATGCTTATTCAATGGATTATGCGTTGAAATTAAGTTACTTAATGAAAAAATATTGTAATTAACTTCAAAACCAAAGAGTACATTTTTAACGCTTTGTAATGGCATAGCAAGAAACGCGATATTGATATTTAGTCTCTTTGTTACCAAATATATGAGAGATTGTTATTTAATTATATGAAGTGAATATACAAAGTTTCGAAATTCAGGATTTACATGGTTCTTATGTTTTATAATTATTTTCATACTTACTTGCGAGTTAAATGAATATTAATTCTGCTCCAAAAATATATTTGCAGTAATGTTTAGCTTAAAATTTAACTTTTACAGAAATTTAGGTATTTAAAATATTATAATAAAGGATATTTATTTTAAACAGCTGAATAAAAAATGCATATGTTTTTAGTTAAGTTGAAAAAATAAATGAATTAAAATATTGCTAACATTATTGTTACTAAAAGTAGTGTTTTCCTTTACTAATAAAATTAATTCTAGTTTGAAGTTTATTATAAAAATAAACAAATTTCAAACTTTAAAAAGTGTACATGAATTGATTTTTTATTTATAATATTTTAAAAATAAGATCAGAAAATCTAACAAGAGTTATTATAAGACCAATATTTACTTATATTTCGGAAATGAGATAATTTTCTTAAATAAATTTGCTGTTAAAATAAATCATAACATTTTTTAAAGAAAATGGAAAATAATAATTAGTAAAGCTTATTACACTAAAAGGGTGAAATAATTTTAGGCTTTTGAAGTAAATAATATTCATCTTTTCAATATTTTATTGTAAAATGTGTATTAAAGTAAACATATTAAAATTCTTTTCCAATATTTATACTATATTTAATATCTTTATATCTTTTAATCTTAAACATTTCGATATTTGCATTTTTTTACATTCGATTAAAATAACAACTATGAATAAGTAAATATTTTTTAATCTTGATAGAGTGTTGAAACATTGTTGTATTTTTTAACATAGAAAGAAATTATTTTCCCTTTAGTGAATATTTTCTTTACCCTAGCGAAAACCTTTTATGCACAAAATATTTTTGCTGATGCAAGGAAAATATTCAACAAACGTTAATATAGATAAAAGTATCCAAATATGAAAATTTTCGATTGGGAATAAACGTAAAAAGAAATACATTGAATGAATTGGAATTAATAATTTAAATAAATTTTACTTTTTTTCAAAATTTAAAGCTACCAGCAAAAAACAATATCTGTATATGGTTATCTGCTATTAACTGTCACATTGTTTCCAGATAAATCAAATTCAGCGGTTTTTTGAAATAATGAAAGAAGAATATTTATATTTAACAAAAAAGATTAAAAATATATTGTTTGGAACAGAAATAAATTAATGTGATTCCAAATTAATAGCATTTTAATCTCTTGCGTTATTTAAGTAAATAATTGTACCGAGTATTTTGATAAATACATAGAAAAAATGCAGCATTTGCTAACACAATAAGAGTGCTGAATGACAAAGAACTTCCGAGTCTTTCAAGAAATCACGTCATCATTATTTTAGAAATTTATGCCATTCTCAATATTTATTTGGAAAAATTGACATAACGTTAAAAAATAAAGCATTAAGAAATATAATTAAATTTGAATGAATATGCCTATATAACGTGATTTTGTGAGAAAAACAGATTATGTAAAGAGAGATATTCATTTTAAGACTAAAACATAATGGGGGACAATGGCTGTAGCTTCCTTAAAAAGAGAAATAGTAACAGGATCGCAATCAGCTCTATTATTTGAATAAATTTGGTAGAATATTTTTAAATAAATATTTGTGTAAATTTATTCTATACTGTTTTACAATCAATTTTATGTGATTTATTAATTTACACCATTAATAAATTTGAGTATTAATTAAATTACTAAGATATACATAATATTGAAATAAATTGATTTGGTATTAATAGAAGAATTGTAATGAGATGTAATTCTTTTGGTTGAAATAATATTTTTTTTAAATAATAAAAATTACTTTTCATGATAAAAATATGTTTGTATACTATTCATATTATGCAATTTTAATTTCGACAAGTTTAAGTAATTTGTAAAATCTTCATATATTTACATTGATGAGTATTGAATTTTATGTTATAATACATAGAACAAATTTTGCAGTGAAAATTAATTTTAAATTGCTTATTAATGTACAAAATATCTAGCCTTACTCAAGTAATCACAATTTTATCAAAATAATGTAATAATGTCTAAATTTTGTGCCATTATTCATAAAACTTATGGCCTTATAAATAAATTTATGAATATTTTTTACTTTTAAAACAAAGTTTCTTGTTCCATTAATTGAATAAACAAAATGATATTAAAATTGTTTGGAAAAAAATCCTCACCCCTTCAACGATGTAACTATTAATGGAAGAAAAATTAATGACTCGACGAAAAAGCACGAAAAATAACACGCCTAGTTAATATATAGTCCTGTCGTAATCTGTTATCTTAACAAAAGCTCGTTTCATTTTTTTTATTCAAGAATTTACAGCTTTTTTAACAAAACATGCCATAATAATATTGCACGTACAAATCAGATTAATATCAACGTACTTAACTCTTATGCTTGGAAAATGAAATAAGATAAAGTATTAAGATAATTAATTAAATTAATAATCAGATGTGATATTGGAGGTTACAGTTAAGATGAAAGAAAGTATGAATTTATTTGATTATGTTTTACAAAGTGATTTTTCTAGATATTGTTAAAGTATTCTAGGGTTTAAAAATATCTTAATTATTTGATTTATTATTTTTATTCCTTCTTATCTACGAATTAATTTAATTAATATCATCCTTTGAAAATGTAACGTTAAAAAACAGGATAAAAATGATTAAGCTAATGTAAAATTTTCTAACAAGTCTTATTTAAAATGTTAGTTACTGAAATTAAGTCATAATTAATGTCTCTTTGACTTGTGAAGTGTAATTTTTAATAAAGCTTTTTTTTGTTGAAGACATTATCTACGTTTCATTTAACAGTAACTAATATCTTATAAAGCTTTTATTTTAAAGAAAATCTTCTGTTATTAGACTTAATATATTTTTGGGGGCACTGTTTTAAAAAACTATTAAAATCTATTTGTATGTAAATTGCAATCAATATCTGTTTTAATGTAAATTTAAATCGAGAGTAAATTTTTTTAATGCAAATATTTACAGTAAAACAGGTTTTTTAAAATGTCATTTTTTAGTAACGGCTTGAATTTCTTGGAAGAGATTATATCTCTACGATTTACAGGTAAAAAAGAAAATCTCGTACCAGAATAATTTATACGTTGAGATGTAATTTATTTCACAAAGTAGGCGATAGTAGAAATATTTTTATTTTCAGTTATTTCGATTTCATTTCACATGCATAAAACTACTTTCTATCTTAAAAA
Organism: Latrodectus elegans; assembly: GCA_030067965.1. Lineage (NCBI taxonomy): Eukaryota > Metazoa > Arthropoda > Arachnida > Araneae > Theridiidae > Latrodectus > Latrodectus elegans. Next base: position 7,487,127 of record CM057815.1, read on the forward strand.
TTAATAACTCTTTTACTTACCAATTGTAATTAACGAATCGTGTAAATTGCATCCATTTTAACTTATTTCATATATAATAACTGTGAGTTAAGAATGAGTTAAATCTATTTTTTAAGCTTTCATCATAAATGAACCCCATGATTAAAACATTACTGAAGTAGTATTTTACACTTTTTCGATTCTGTAAACATTGATTTTTTTTTAACTGATGTATCAAATAAGAGAAAATATATAAATATCTTTCTCATAATTTTTTCTAATGACTGAAAATATCACACATTTACGAATTTAGAATCCATTAAATATATTATCCACTATTAAATACATATCCACTATATTATCGCAGAAACATTTGTATAACATACCATTTATGGATATTGGAATTAGAAGAATGGTTAAGTTACTTTTATTTCGAAAATCTAAATTTACTCTTTATATCCAGAGGAAAATTTTATAACTTAAAGTATTCTTCATAGTTAATAAAAATAGAGCTGCAATGCATATTTTCATTCAACCAACAGATGGCTGAGTGGTTAGAATTTCTGTCTTTTGAGCTGTGGGTCTTTGAAAGAAACATCCATGCCGGTTCGCGGATGGATGTTCATTTCTCTGTATGTTTCTCTGACTTTTCTTCTGAGATGATGTATGGATGTGGACCACCCTATCAACGGATTTGTGATTGTATGGCGTGGGTAATGCTACTCGCCTCCGTGACTTGGTTCACAGATGCTTAATGGGTAACGAAAAATGAGTAGCAGTTTTCCTACCTTGTTGTGGGGAAGGGTTAGTCACCCAGTGCCCATCGTTATTAAAAGAAATCATTCAGGTTTCAAGAGACATTGCTAAAAATATCAGTTGAGATTAAACACTCAATCTAAGTAAGACATGCAATACATCTATCAGAAGGAAGGCAAAAACGAAGCAGTAAATGATTTTTTTTATATCACTATCCTCAAGGTCTATTTTTATATCACTCTTAAGGTTTTTTTTATATCACTATCCTCAAGGTCTATTTTTATATCACTCTTAAGGTTTTTTTTATATCACTATCCTAGAGATATACATTTTTGTCATTTTCAGTCAAAGAAAAGATACGAATGCATTCGAAAAGGGCATGATTGTGAGTGTCCATGAATTCAGAAACACATTCAGAGATTCCTTAATATAGTTATCCACTGTTAGTTATGTCATAGTTAAATCAAATGCCATCGAAATATTAACTTCAATTATCATTTTCAATTACCTTAAATTATCAGAAACTTAACTCACAAACAGTTTCAGTTGCTAGAAATATTGTAGTTAAACTTGTAACTGGAGAATAAAGCTATGTTACAAAATAAGTGTAGTTTACATAGAGTATAATTTATAGTATAAGTATAACATATACACACATGTTGAATTAAATAAGTTAGTATATATCTTGTCTAAATAGCTTTTCCATAATGATCTAAGCGAAGACTTGTGTGCTAATCTAGTGATTTAGAAACACATTGAGGATAGTGATATAAATATTTATATTTATCATTTTATGGAATTTATTGTGTTATCTGTAGAGGAATGAGAGGTATACATTTTTATTTGTCAGTGAATGTGAAATTATGTCCAAAAGAATTTCGCTTAGTATAGGCAATACTATTTACGTTAAAATAATATGAATAGAGGTATTTTTGTTTCCAATTATTATTTTTTAAAATACACCAGTTCTATTGTTCTCTAAATTAAGGAAAAATCAAATTACGAAAGTACCAAAATTTCTTTTAAAATTACGTTACTCTATATAAAATTTGTTGTTGTTGTTATTTATGACACTTGAATAATCCAAGCTAGCAATTCCGTTGGCTATGCCAATTTAAATCAGAAGGGTGTGTCTTTCGTTTCATCAGAGCACCACGAAGGTAAAAGTACGACTTTGCTCTAAACTCTTCCGATAGATGGCACCACCAGAGGATCGATTCCCTCAATTTAGACTTCGATTTGAAGGGGGAGAAATTTTTCTCCAGACTATTACTGCCATGCTCAACGACTGACTACAGGACATTACTATGCTCAATGTTAGACTACAGGACTTTAGATTACCCAAATTTAATAAGTACATATATATACAATTTAAATATGATGTGAAGTAAAAATTGTGCTGCTAAATCTAACAATATATGAAACAGTAGCACTGCTATTGAGAAATTCATCGGCTAGGGGCATTTTATTCAAAAACTAGCATAAGAAATCGGAGATAACTAATTCATAATGAATACTTCCTGGAGTTATTTGCTCAACGAGCTATGATGGAGTGTAAATAGGAAACTAAAAACCAAACAGAGTCAGATATGCTGGGCAAGTCATAATTCATATCTTATTTTATTATATCCGCAATTCTCTTTGTGCATTCATTTTTGTCGCAACCAGAGTACAGCGAATGCATGTGGGTACGTCTTGTAAACTTCAATGTACAGTCGAATTGGTAGTCCATCTTAATGAGACACATCCTAGCAATCCTTAGCAAGTCAAACACTGAATCTGAAAAGCTGCCAAAATCACGTATGTGATTATCTCGATGGCGTAAATCCTAAGGTTAACAAAACACAATTTTTTGCATAATTTTTATAGATCACCATCTTTGTGACGTAATAAAAACCAGGTTCTCTGATAAATAAGAAAATTCGCCAACCTCCCTCACCACAAATTCAGAATTTGGCATGTTGAACTGTTCGGCATCTGTGCTCTTAATGGGAAATGATCTTTTCTTGAGGAGGAATATTATTTTCATCTGCTCTTCCTCAATATACAACACTTATTTTCCTTCTGGATTGACTCGACTATGATAATCTTCTCTGATCAAAACCTGCTCTCCTTCATCTCCTTAACATATTCTTGGTGTATACGCTTGTCGGCTGAAAGTGATCTGATCTTTGATATTTTGGTATTCTCTGTCAGTAAGATTAATCTGTATTGGAAAAATAATGTTCCAAAAGGTTATTTTGGTTCACAGAACAATAAAAAAGTTGATTTTGCAGATTCCTTCCCTAAACATACCACTTAACAGTTCCTTAGAATATGAAGCATCTCGAATTATTTGCATATTTTGATACACTTCCTCTACATTGTAATTTAAATATTTTCCAATATGTATTCATGATGAATCAGTTTTACTGTAACGCAGTGTAAATGAAATTATGACTTAATCGTAAATTTGTCAATAATTTAATAGATTAATATTTATTATTATTATCAAAACTTGTACCAATTGATAGATAATTTATATTATTTATTGATATTAACCAAAACTTATATGTTTATAACATAAATAGTTTTGTAGTTTAAAACCAAAAAAATATTACACATATTTCAATGTAAAATAATACTACATTTTTTAAAGTTTCTGTTGAAAATGTCACGAAAAATTAACTTTACATGCAATATTTAAGTAAAGTGCTAGAAGTATTCAACAAGACTTTAAAAACTTTGTTTTAAAGATATACTGATATTTATAACAATAAATATTTGTGGAATAATAAATGGTTAATGAGGTACTAAATTTGAACTTTTAATAATTCCTCTTCATTGGTTAATTTCGAAAACTTATGTTTCTTGATTCTTCATTGAATTACCCTTTTAAATTTCTTTTGTCGAAAAAAAGACTCTTTTTTTAGATCAAAATTTTTTCAAAGTTTAGAAATTCATTATTTCTTTTTTTAGGGAGAAAAATATGCGAGTTAATTTGATAAATTTGAAATTTTTTATATGACAAATGGATAAAAGAAATTACTTTTTTGAAAAAGTCGAGAGTTCTGTAAATATTCATGATAAAATCATTTGTCATTCATGAAATAATTTTTCTACTTATATTATATTAATTTTTATTAATGTATCTGTATATATCTCGGTTCTAATGCAACACAAATTGTTTTCATTTTTATTAAAATTATATATATATATATATATATATATATATATATATATATATATATATATATATATATATATATATATATATATATATATATATATATATATATATATATATATATATATATATATAATATATATATATATATATATATTTTTTTTTCCTCTGGTAGAAAAAATATATCTGGGTAAAAGATTTTCTTTAGGTTTAAATAATGTAAATTTAATTAGTATTAGATACAATTAATTTATATATAATTTATATTTTTTGCAAGTTTAAAGGAGAGTATTACATTTTAATGTTTTCAAGCATTTCAGATAAATTCGAAAGCAGCAGAATACTGTAAAATATTAGCCTGTTTCATATAGGTGACTTCTAACATTTGATTATTGAATTATTCATCAACTCTGGCAGATACCTATGGGACCGGAATACATAAACTATACGAATTCACAACAATAAAGCGCCAACGTACAGGCCAAATGACTCTGTGTTATACCTTCTATTATATCCTCATCACTGAATGAAAAGCAGTCATATGGTTTGCTAAATAGTGCTGTGACTATTGTAATTTTCTGTGCAAGTGGACATTTAAACAATACCACTGCCTTATAAACAGCAAGCTACTAAGTACAAATTTTGTTGACAGTAAAACCAAAGTGTTTTCTCTGAATTATTAGATGCTATAGAAACCATTTATTAAGTACAGTTGTATACAGAAATATAATTGCTTATTTCAGGATGTATTTTATACGATATTTCATAAATTTTAAATATATGTTAAATGGTTTGTTTTCTAATTAAGGAATCACTGCTAATAATTTATTTCTCTTAAGAGAGTTGCGAGCTTTTATTAACACTTTGAATGTAAAATAAAATAAAAATTTTGAATGGGTGTAATTACAGCAAGTTTTTTAAAGACATGTAAAGTTTGATAAAAAAGTTTTTCTTTTCAGCTTTTATTGATAAAATAAATACTTTTACAAAAGGGTTCAAATTAATTTATCGATTATTTAATTGAAGAAACCCACTTGATTTAATAAATAAATTATATCTGAAAATGAACGCATTTTATAAATAATTTTTAATAATAATATCCATTAAAATGTTTTTTAAAATTCCTCAAGATTTGAATTCTAAAATTTTCTTCTTATTATAATTTAGATAATTTTTTTAACAATGATTATATCCATAACAATATTTTTATTACATTACTTCGAGTACATTAAAATAAGATATCTTCCTTGTTAAATATAATGAAATACAATGAATCATATCAGTCGCTCACATGCACGTTATTATTGCATTGAAGATTTAAATATTTGCTACCTGTATATTTAAATTTATTATAATTATAAAATGAGAGTTCATATCAAATTAAAAATTAATCTACAGTTTATATATAAAATAGTTAATATAAGAATAAAAAATGTTTCTAATTCATAACAGTAGAATATGATGCTGAGTGTTATCAATAAATAATGTAAAAGTTGTTGAACTAGAATTTAATGAAGACCATTAAGGTAACTCATTTAAAATTAGGAAAATAATTTAAGTATACAGTTTTAAAAATATTAAAAAAATATTTTTCAAACGTTATAAAAAAATTATCTGAGTAATTTTTATTTAAAATGTTGGCACTTGCGTAAAATCCCCTCAACAAGTAGGTTGGCTCACGTACAGACAAACTGATGCCAAATTATTTCGTACTAATTCCTAATACATATTTGATGAGAAACATAAAGTTCAATATAAAGTGATTTATAAAATTTAAAAAAGTTCGGTTAACTTAAATGCATGGGTTGTTTCATTATCTACTTTTAGTGACAAAAGATATAATCGATTCATAACTAAAGCAGTTCATTATTTATTTTTACATATTTGAAATTTCCTCTGACATTGGTTTGGATTAGTTTATTTGTGGTTTAACATTTGCTCATTATTTTTGATAAAATGTTATAGCTTACTATATTTAAAATATTAATTAAAAGCATCAGCATTATCAATATAAACCAAAACAAGTGATTAAAAATATTTATTCTAAACAACTTATATGTTTTTAAAAATAATTTTCAATCAAATAGTATATATATATATATATATATATATATATATATATATATATATATATATATATATATATATATATATATATATATATATATATATATATATATATATATATATATATATATATATCAATAAATCTGTATATCAAAATGACTCATTTAATTTTATTATACATTTAAATTTGCTTATGGTTTTATAATATTTTTTATTTTTTCACGTTAATCAATCACTAAATAATAGCCAGTAAAAAATTGTAATCGCTAAATCACAATTACTAAGAAATTTTAAAAATGAAAAGAAGATCTACACGAAAAATGAATATAAATAAACAGTAAAAATTAATAGGAGTTTTTAAAATGTTACAAAAAGAATTAACACTAATAAGAAGCTGTTACACGTCATTTAACACAAAATATCTTTGTAACTTTATAATACACTTTATTTTCAATCATAAATACAGAATGTAATAAAAATATCTCAACTTAATTAAAAACAAAGAACATAGTTGGCTATTCTAAATAATCAAATTAAGATATTTTTATACTATATTGAAAAATTTTTAAATGATATTTATTTTATGCATTGAGCTTAAATTGATTTTGCTTCAAATTAATCATTTATATTATTATAATAAATAAACTTCTTTTAATAACCATTAGTACAAAAATAAACAAAACATACTTTACAGGAACATAGAAAAATTTTGTATTCAATATTTGAAAAGCTTGTGTTAGTATGAGATAAAAGTGGTCGTTCGGAACCACAATACTGTCTAGTATAAATGTTTCTTTTATTCACCGCATATAAATTGCTTTTTAAAGCATGAAAATTTCAAGTCAAAACGCAGAATCAAGAAAAATGCTGACCCCGCAAACGTGTCTTTGGTTATTTGGATACAATAATTTATAGTCATAAAATTTGATGCACAAACATGTTTTCATGGAAACATTGTCCTATATATTTGTGTTATCTGACTACCCACAAAGGAAGCAAGTACAAAAGAATAACGTTTATTTTTGAGATTTCAAATTACGGAATAAGAATAGTTTGTAGAAAAATAGTTTGGCTAAAAGTATTTTATTCGAAAGATAAATTTTAATAAGCAGTATTATTTACTATAAAAATAAGCTACTGCCAAAAATATTCAATTCTATAGCAGAAATATTTAAATTTTTTCAATATTAATATTTCAATATTAAATTTTTCCACCTTGGATTGAATTGATAAATTTATCTTCGTAACTTAAATTTTTTTTTTTTTTTTTTTTTTTTACAAAATTCTTTTTCTAAGATAAAAATTATTTAATACAGATTTTTGTTCATAATTTTTTGACATCAAGTTTTATGTTTATTTTTAATTAGAAATAATATATATTATTTTAAAATACTAAAAATTCTTTAGCATCATTTTAGTAGCAAATATTTGAAATAATACTAATTGTTTAATTCATACTTGTAACTATTAACACAGAAATAAATATAATTAACCTTGTATTTATAAAAAACAATTATAAAAAATTTACTTAAATATTACCAAACCATTTCAATTTTGAGTTTTACGTAAATTATTACTAAGAAATATTTTCCATTTCAAAAGTTTCAGAAAAATATGCTTCATACTAATAATGTAATGCTTGGTTACATCTTCTTACATTAATGATTTCTTTATTAGAAGATAACATTATGATTAGAAGGTATGAAGTATCTTGAAGAAAACATGAATGAGAATCTGGACTATATTATTGCATTAAATATCCCTCATCTAAGTTTTATTTATTTCATTTTGTAAATAACAGAAACAGGAATTCTGTTAATTAACGAATCTAATTTAGGAATTTTGATTCTCTAAAAAAAATGTTTTTGTTTAATGAATAAATCGTTAACAATCATTATTAATTCATGATAATTATATATAGTCACTAAAATATAAAATTATTGATATAATATTCTATTGTGTAAGTATGTATTTTACATTGCAGTCTATTTACAAATATACAAAAAAGAAATTTAAATTTATAATTGTATGAGAATAAGAATGGGTTATTTTAAAATTAATATATATTTAATTAAAAACAAAAATGCTTTAATTTTTATTCATCATTTAATAATGGTTAATAGATACTGGTTGTTTTACAAACCAAAGGCAATAATTTGCTTTAACATAATTTGCACATTTGTTATTCCTCAAATTGATTGTAGATTTAATTCTTTGGTCTTCATGTTTTATAGTTAATGTACAATAAATTTTTATGTGCTTTTTTACTGTGCTCAAGTTTTAATGGCCAGTAATGAAAGTAGAAATAGTAAGAAACTGAGAAAGTAAAACTGAGATGATGCTTCTAAAATTTTTCCATAGTCTGTAAAAAAATAATTAACTTAAGAATCTGGTTATTTTAAAAATTAAGATTATTGCCAAATTTTAAATGGTTTAAAACTGAGTTGTTTCACAGTTATCAATTCATAGTTTGAAAATTTAACTATAAAATGAACTTACACAAGTTTTTTTACAGTGTATATTTTGCACATCACTGAATTTAAAGAACTCTGACTAAAGAACTTACCCCCAAATAACATCTCTCTAATAATATTTTTATGGAAATTTTTTTTGTTTGATAAGTGATCTTAAACATTTTTAATGATTAAAACTTCAATTTAATGACTAAACAATTTAACATATTTTTCTAATAACAAATATACAAGCAATGATAAACTGCCCTTTGGGAATTCATGAAATAAAATATTTTTATTAAGAAAAATATTCTGTATATGCTTTAAAAAGTTTAAAACTTCAACAGATTACCAAAGATTAATTTGTTAGCTTGAAGACTGCCATGATTTTACTTCTAGTCATTAAATTTGTCCTTAACATAGGAAGCTTTTTGAATTTTTAAGTGAATCACTAACACTTGTTTTTAATCTCACGAACACACTTAACATTAAATAAAGAGAGATATGGTAAAATAAATAAATTAAGAACCTTAAAATCCCAATGTAGTTAGAAATTTAAAATAATATTTTACAAAAAAATTTGATCTTGCATTTTATTTTTAAATAAAAAAAAATTAAATTAAATTTGTATTAAAAATATAATACTCTTTTAAATATTCTTAAGTATTATTATTAAATTAAGTTTTTTTTAAAAATGAAATGTAATATAAAGATATTTGTGCATTTAAACGATATTTGATGCTGCATAATAAATAGCCTAACAGTCGAAGGCCATTGTATAGTACTTTTAATACCTAAAATGTAATTTATCTTTTGAGTGACTGCCAGGCAAAGGTAAGTATTTTTGCATCGAGGAGTGAAAGCCTGAAAAATTCCTAAGCACCCATACTGACAGGCTTGTCTGCAGATGGCAGAAAAGGGCCTCATATTTCCCGTTGTTCAGCAGTCTTGGGTCGAAACTGGGATCTAATACTCCCAAGAACATCATTCTACCTCTAACCCAGGGTGAGAATTTATGAAAGATTTTAATTTAATATAAATTGCAAAATATTAAAGATTAGATAATGAAGGGAAATTCAAATTATTTTTCTCATAATTTTTAAAGTAATATGTGCTTAATTTCGTAACGTGACTGAAAAGTAAAACATCCTATAAAAAAAGCATATTTTAGTGATACGAAAAAGCTGAATTTTGTATTTAAGTATTTAATTTAGCATATATATATATATAATATATATATATATATATATATATATATATATATATATATATATATATATATATATATATATATATATATATATATATATATATATATATATATATATGTATGTATATATATATAATATATATATATATGTATATATGTATATATATATATATATATATATATAATATATTATATATATATATATATATATATATATATATATATATATATATATATATATATATATATATATATATTGTACATACGTGCTCATTAGATCTATGTAATCTAATGTCCTGGGGTCAGTCGTTGAGCAGTTACTACAGGTATAATGGTGTGGAGAAAATTTTCCTCTCCTTCAGATCATTTTCAAAACTGCGGGAGTGGATCTTCTGGTGGTGTCATCTATCGAAAAAGATTAGAGTGTATTTTATCTTACTTTCATTTTCGTAGTGCTCTGCATCAAGACGCATCCTGCTGACTTAAATTCACATGGCAGACGACATCGTGAGCTTGGCATGTCCATTTGTCATACGTAACAACAACACATAACAGTATGCATTATGTAAAAACATGTGGTTAAAATTTCCTAATTTAATGCTATGAGATCTTACTATTAAATATTTTTATACACTAGTAATAGACTATTCTTAAATATTAAAAATGCAAGTTGTATGAAAAATTTTAATTATCTTAATATGTCATACATTGTATGACATATCTTTTGTAATATATTAAAAATTTGTGTTTTTAGATCGAAAATTGTAAGAAAGTTGTTTTAACTAATCTTTGCAACAACTAGCTTCATTAAGCATATTGTTTTGATTTTACATTCTGTAATATCAAAAATTACTTAAAAATTAATTTTAAAGTTAAAAATTTTTTAAAGAATAATCTTGTCATAAATTATCTTTAAATTTTTGATTCAAAAAACAAGATTATAATTTTAAATATGTTTTAGTTTTTTATTTCAATATATGCTTTAGTTATTTCAATATATGTTTTATTTTTATTCCTAAATGAATAAATCTCAAACCAGCTTTAAAAATCTATAATTAATCTTTTTTCAGGACATGAAAAATTAACTAAATAAAAATATAATTAGATTAATTAAAAAATGAGAAATGCTTACTTTGGAAACAATTTCCATGATTATTATTAGTAAAAGAATGCTTTTGTACTTTGAAGGCACTAGAGAATTATATAATCAAATATATTGAAACTACGTTTTGCTTAGTTTTTGAATCATAATTAACTTTTTTGCGTATGTAAAAATAGAATAAAATAATAAGAAAATTTAAAATTTATTCAGTTTTCATTAATAAATTCATAATGTTTTCAAATAAATTATATTTCAGGAGGCTAGAAACTATTTAAACTTACAGCATCTTAAAAATTAATTATATCAGAACTGTTATTGGGGGTTATTTATTCAATTTATTCTAAAATGAAATTATAACTTTGCCATATAATTTAATTGAAGTTTGTAACAGTCTCCTTCTATTTTAATATATTTATATTTGGATCTACAAAATATTACGGAAATAGGATTTTTAAAATGCATCTCTCTTGTTAAATAAATAGCACAGATGTCATAAAATGTAGAATTATAAATTCTGAATTTTTTGGCGACGAAGAAATGTTGCCCAGATGACATATTGTCACGTGCGCGATGACGTAAGTACTAGGGTTTCAAAAACAGAATTATTTGCATAATTTTTATAGGCCTTCTTATCCATGACGTAATAAAAACCAGGTTGGCAGATTCATAAGAATATCTTCCAGAAAATTACTAAACTCACAATTTGGCATCCTGGATTATATGGCATCTGATATAAAAAAATGTAATCTAAGTTAAAATACAATATGATATATAAAAGATTACATAAAATGGAATTTATCTAGAAATTTCTTTCATGTGTTTCTTAATTCCACTTTTCTTTAAACAAATTTGCCTCATTTTATTAATAAATTCGCTTTATTCGATTGGTCTTATTTTAAAGAAATCTGGTTTTGTGTATTTAACAAACCACTTTATTTGTTTGTTTAATTAACAAAACGGGTTTTTATATACATATATTCTTTTAATGAAATAATCTAAATAAACTATTACATATTCTTCAGCCATTTAAATACTTGTGATAAAATATTCATAGTTGATGAAAATATTTGATCAAAATATTTATCTGTTTATTGTAATTCACATAATTTGTAATACATTAATATTGGACTTGGTAGATATTTTTTATATAAAAACTACTTTGCGAAAGTAAATGTTGAATGACTTAATTAATTTTAGTTATATGGAATAATAGTTTAGTATTCAAATTTATCCAGTAACAAAATACTATTAATTACTCAGTAACCGTTAGTATCCTGTTCTAAATCACAGATAAATCCCTGCTCCCACAAATAATCCTTATTAGCCGGAAAAATGTGTCTGACAGAATATTAGAAATACATGGAAAAACTGAAAAAAAAATCACAAATCACTTTTCCGAAAAAGGCAGACAAAAGAATAGTTGTATCTGGAAAGAAAATGAAATCTATGGACAGGGACCGAATTGCTATGTAATGGGATATACCCGCTGAAAGAATAAGTTCTTTTCCAACAGGATTATTTATCACTGTCTTCCTGTGAAACACTTTATGGTTCGGCCTGGTGTCATTTTTGTGGTTTTTAGGAAGCATTACGAACATGGAAAGAAAAACACCAGATCTGGAAGGATATTGTTTTCCATAAGAGTTCCATGATGGTTAATAATGTCAAAGACATAAAGCAAAAATATAATTTTACACTGCAGAAAATTCGTTTGTATCGGAACAGATGGTGAAGTATCCCTCGACATTTCAGTGATAGTAATTTATTTAAAATGAAGAAACTAGTTAAGAAAAAAGGGTGTTTTTTGAAATGATTAAATTTTTTGTCTCAATATACTGCATCATCTCTGTAATTTTAGGTGTATTTTTTTGTTTTCAGAAGTCATTTTTTTCAAAATTCCTTTTTTATTTGAAGCATGTTTTAAAATTTTATTTTTCAATTAAAATGCACTATTTTTTAAGTTACATATACATGTTTTTTTAATCCTATTTGATTGGTATCATAGAAATGTTATTGGTATGAAATTTTACTATCGTATGAATTTTAATGACCCAAACAAGTTAAAAATGTAGCTCTTATAGATCATTGATTTGAATAGTTTTCTTAAGCAAAACGGATTTAGTATATTCTAAGTATTAAAAGAGATTTAATGTATTTTAAATAAGATTTACAAATAAATATAAGTGTTAGGGTTATTAATTTTTATTTTAAATAAAAAAGACATTATTCTGAATGAAAATTCTACAAAAACATTCTTCGAATATTTTTAATAATTATGTTTGGTTTGAACTATAACGAATTTATGTTAATAAAAAATATCTAAATCAAATAAAAATCTTTTAAATTTTTAATAATTATATGAATATCAAAATGTACATCACTATTATTGATAACTTGAAGAGAGGGTTCGTTAAAATGTTTTATGACGTTTAAAAATTTTCTTGTAATCTTTACCTTCATTTTACGTAATGTCAAACATATTTTGATAAATATAAAATGATTAAATGAAGAATTATTTTATAAAAAATCCAAAATCTGCTAAAGAAATACATTAAAATTAATATTTTTGGATTCATATTTGAAAAAAAGCGAAGGTTCTGACAGATACTAGATACAGAGAAATCATATTTTAAATACATTAACACATCGTCAAATATTTCGTCAAAACTAAAGTTTAATTTAATTTTGAGTGTAAAATTGTTCCAAAATCTCTTAAAAAACTTTACAACTTCTTTTTAAATTCCATTTAATAGTTGGTTGAGGAAACACTTTACACTATTCTTTATTACATCTGTAAAAGTATGAGATATATTGTTCCTTTTTTTGATAAAATTCACGTTGTAATTGAAAGGTTAAACTTTTCCTTTGTAAGTATCTGAATACGCAAATCATAATTTTGTTTAATAAAAGAAAAGTATACTGTTATCAAGAAGACGGGAAAAAATATAATGGATATTTTTTCTTTGTAAATCTAAAATGAATACCAAATTTATCATTCATCCTCCTGAAATATTTCTTACAGTTTCAGGAGGAAGAATGATAAATTTGGTGTTCATTTTAGAATTTTAGTGCGGGGGAGGGATTGATAGCACTTTCATCAAATGGAGTGCAATGTTAAGGTGACATCATGTTACAGAAAGTAAGGTCTATCTTTTAAATTTAAAAAGAGGTAATAAGCAAAAGAATCCAGAGCTTAGAATGCCACTTAAAAAGGTATCATTTCACTTAAAGGATATTGCGACTCCGATCCATTTTACGTAAGGAATTTAACGGATTTTCGATTGAGTTGTTACCGAACTTACTACCTTTTAACTATGCGAGAAAGTTATTCCCAAATAAACTATTGCTGTCAAAAATTACGATTAGAAATATTTTAGTTTGAAGTCGTTGGCATGCTCAAAACAATTTCTTTATTTAAAAAAAAATAACTATGGATTTTTATTACATGTTGAAGACAACTTAATGTCTAATTTGTAGAATTTTTAAAAAATTATAAAAATTATTTTTATATTACACTTTTTTTTTCTGGAAAATCCTAAATTAATTTAAAAACTTATGCGTTCCTTTAGATGAACAATGAATTAGATAGATTGTCAGTTTATGCATGAAAAGTTCAGTATTTTATTTACCAAACTCCATCTAATAGGAAAAGGCTGTATATTTAACATATTCTATAAAATAGGAAAAAAAGGACAGCAAATTAAAAAGTACTTTTTCATTGAAATATGCAAAATAGTTATATGCTTATTTTATGAATCATAATGAAAATATTTTAAAATTTACCAAACTTTAATTTAGATTTTTGCCTGTTAAATTATTAAATTATTCTTTAAATGTAATTTTTTAGATATTTGTGGCATTCAACAAAATCCACACACACACTGAATTAATGAACCAGTACTTTATTTACAGTTTTCATTTGAATCTCTACTAATCTTGTTCATTTATATTTATTGTGATTTGCTATTAACTGCTTAGGTTCACATAAAATAATCTTGATGTGATACCAGTTCTTTAATCCGTAGAAATTCGACCTTGTACTGATTTTGTATTATCTTTAAGTTGGGACTTGGCTTGAGACTACAATAAAGTGACAAGCAAGATAAAAATTTCTGATGCTTTATTTGTCATAAGATATTTAAGATTGCTAAAAAGAATAAGGTATTGATCACAAACATAAAACAACCGATCTTATTATTTCATTTTTTGTTTGACTAAATAAATAAGTGGTAAAAATAAAACAAAAATAGGGGCTTTTCGTAGCCTAGTTGAAGTACAACTCCCTTAAGAGCATAAGGTCTGTGAATCGACACCAAACATTATTGGATAATGGAAAAGAGACTTAGTGTTTTTTTTCTGTATGAACGGCATTTGGGGTTGTTGTTGCATCAGCATACTTCCCTGTACCTAATCTTGAGTTGGGCTGTACCAGTTAGATTGAAGCAAACGGTTAATTGTTTATGGTTTTGAAGCAAGGACCAAGCAGAATATATTTAATACTTGATCTGGCAACCCGGAGGTATCATTTAATGGAGGACATTGCGACCACAAAGAGTTTTAACGTGTCCCAGTTCCCTTTAGCAAACACAATGGGTCTTCGATTAAGCAGGGCTTCGAAATAACAACCTTTCGATAGTGAGATTGATGCCCTAGCCAACCAGGCCTCAGTGACTAGTAACATCTACTGGGATTTATGCTAAGAGTTTCCGGGTTTATTCCCTTGTGACACTCTGTTTTGGCTCGCTTCATGTGTAAAATTTCTTCTTTCAGTCAATTTATAGGATGAGTATTAAACTCAATTGTAAAGGTCATCAATCATTAGGCTGCCTATTGAGCGTTATAGAGAGAGTAGAAAAATGTGTGCTTATTAGACCTTATAGTAGAATTTTGCTCTTCAAGATGGAAAGACTTAAGCTCACCTTTTGCTTTTCTTGAATAATAAATAATGAATATCAGATTCATTTTTTTCTCCATATGTATCAATTGGGACGTATGCTTGGGAGTTTTCCCTTGTTGCATGTGTTTGCAGAAATCGATGCAGGAAAAATCTGTTTGTTGTTTGTTTGTATGTTTTCTTGTGTCGCAAAGATGCTATGGAGGATTAAGCCTAATAATCATTATATGAATATAAATAAAATGTTTTGTAAATGAAGAGTCATTCACTTTATAAATATCCTGCTTCTATAATATGCTATAACTTAGTTTATGTTCGTATATTGCATTTGCGTGCTAACGAAAGTTTGAATTTAGAATTTTCAATTTTCTGATAACATTTTTCTCATAATTATTTATTAAAAAACATGCAAATAATTACATATTAAATTATAAGAAGTAAAAGTAATGTATATTACATAAGGTTTAATATAGTTTCCTCAAATTAATAGTCATTGGTCATTTTAATTACCATTCGACCAAGCATGTTTCTGCCTAGAAGATCGAAGTCCAGTATTGGACCAGCTGTCGCAGAAACTTTTCTCTAGCTAATAGCCATCCGATGACATGTAAAAGACGTGGTGAAGTGGCAGTCAGCTTTTCTAATCAATAACTTGAAGATAAGAGGTAATGTACATTTGCCCGGAATAAATCTCCCATCCCTGATTCTAACTTCTCGGATTGAACAATGAAAAGGATTTGAACCGGAAAGGGTTGAATAAATCTGCAAATATTAAGCAGTATCAGATGAAACTGGTTGAGCTCAAATTGTTCGTTAAATTTTAGTGGGAAACGAAAAAAAAAAATTCATTTGAAGGAAATAATAATGATAATTATAAAAAACTGAGACAAAATTATTGCGTGAAATGTTATTATGTATTATTGAAATTTAATGAATACTTTTTTGGTAATTCCATGGACAGAAATTAAATATTTTAGGTAATTTAATTAAAGGGGAAAATTTTTAATGAATAAGTATTTTAAAATTATTCAAATAATATGGTAGATAGATTTTATAAAGTCTCACTTTCAAATAATAACTATTTAAGAAAACTAAAATATTTAACGCAATCATGGAAATAATTTTAGTTTTAAGTGGGAATCAAATTTAAGCCCAACAAAGAGCCACAGTGTTTGAATAAATATATGTAGTAAAATTCTCTTTAAACACATACATGAATATGAATGCATGCGCGCGCGCGCACACACACACACACACACACACACACACACACACACACACACACACACACACACACACACACACACACACACACACATTCATCTGTGTGTATGCGTGTTTGATGTAGCATTATTAATATTGTATGCGTGTTTGATATAATATTATTAATTATTGTGTTCTTTGATAAATATTTTTAATAAAGATTTATAATAATGATTAATCTACTAATGCTTTTAAGATTAATGATTATTAAATTTAAAAGACTATATTTTTGTTTTTCATTTTTAGGAATACTTTATGGAGAATTTTATTCATATAAATGTTAATGAAGGCGCATTATTTAATAAATATGAAAGTACTGAATTCCTCAGGATAATGGAACTCAAAGGGACTTCCTAAGCACTAAAAAGAAGAAAGGTTTTATTAAAAGAATTTATTACTAAAGTGGTGCGTCAAAAAATTAAATTAGGGCATGTTTCATTGACAATAAATTATCAAATTGCTAAGCGTTTTTAAGATTAAATTGTTATTTATCTTAATTTGATAGACCGATGCAACTGTTTCATTTGTTTTTACTGGAACAGAAGCTAGATTTATGCTTTATTTTACCACATAAGGCAAGACATGTCAGCAATGGGTTAAGAAAACTTCTCTTAAGAAATTGGTGACTAAGTCCAGCATTTTTTTAGCAGCTTAAGCTAATGTAATCCCTTCTGAAAATATATATATATATATATATATATATATATATATATATATATATATATATATATATATATATATATATATATATATATATATATATATATATATATATATATATATATATATATATATATATATATATATATATATATATATATATATATATATATATATATATATATATATATATATATATATATATATATATATATATATATATATATAAGTAAATACAGAATGTTATTTCTTAGATTACATATATTCTTGGATTTTATATTATTAAAAAATATCTATACACACAAATACATTTTAATGATATTAAAAAATGACATACTGTATTTTTGAAGAATTTGAAGTGTCCTATTTATTATTCCTGAGAATAATACGCGGTTTCAAATACTCAAAATTATAGTTAGATTACTAACAAAATTTATTTAAATAGTATTTTGTAGTGAGAAATCAACTGAAGATTTATAGAATAGTTATAAAATTTAATTTCATAATTATTTTATAAGCATTTGTATAAAAGTATTCAATTGTGTAGAAAATATTCACAGAAAATAATACTCTTTCTATTTATGGGCTTTAAAGGAAATGAATTCAAGGAAATTTTTCTTACCATGTATTTCTTTGGAATTTTTCTAAAAACGCTACTTGAAATTTCATACTTTTTATATTTAAGTGAAATAAATAATACTGAAATAATTTTACAGAGATAGTAAACGCATGTTTTGAATATTTTTAAGAACAAAATCGATTTTACACAATCATGCAATTTTTAAAATAATTTTATGTACTTTCATTTCTTATTATAAACTAGGTGATGTGCCTCTAAATTTACAGTTATTTTCAAATTAATCTTTTTGCTTGGATTTTTTTCTTACAAAGTCATAACGGCATATCTTCAATGTTATGAAACATCTGTATTTTTGTAGCTAAAATAATTGTATTTACTTTTAAAAGTATAGAACTTCATTCCTTACATTCAAAATAAATATAAAAAAGTAAAATAGTGTGTATGTTCTATAGACACACTCCATGGAAACTCATTTCATTAAACTTTACCTATTTAATTTTATAATTACAACGTAAAATAATATTAAATTTGAATAATCAATTTAAAATCTAAATAACTTATTTTTATATGTAAAATATCAAGAGTAAGACTTACAAATTTCTCATGTTCAAATTTTTAACAATATTTTAAAAATTTTTAAAATAGATTCCTTATTGGCTTCAATAAAAAACTTTACTTTTAAGTTTTGTGAGAGAATCTCTTAAAAATAAAAATATAAAATGTCTATTTGTAATAAATATTTTTTAATTTTTGTTAGGAATAAGTTCTTTTAAATTTATTATTATTATTATTATTATTAAACTAGAACGAATTATAGAAATTGGAAAAGTATTTTAGATGTATTCAGAATTTCTCGGGAGCATCCTTCGACAAAATATTTTTCAAAAGAAATTTTAACCAATATTACTTTATAACTTGTAAAAAGTGACTTTAACTCTTCCTGAATATTACCATAAGAAAATCATTATTATTACCATAAATGAATCAGCTAATAATTAAACAAAATAAAAAAAGTAGTGAAAAACCAAAAATATTTAGAAAAAGTACAAGAAATTGATGTAATTTGGCATATTAAAGCTATTAATAATGAATTGATAGAAGTTCTGTGACGCATAATATTCGAATCTGCTTTCGTTTAAAAAAATTGATTAGTATTTTGTAAAGCCAGTTTAAAGACAAATTCCATTTTCTAGAAAAATACATGTCTTGCAAATGCTTTTGTTGGATGAAGGAAGTAGTAAATTATTTATTAAAAACAAAACAAAGAATGCTAAAAAATATTTTGCTAAAATTTTGTTAAAAAGGGAACCAATTATGTGGAAATAACTCTAAATTGACGATGTTCAAAAAATTTGATCTTCCTTATAAATAAACTTTTCAAGATTATCACTTCCAGCTAAGTTACTTTGAAGAATGATTAGTAGAATAAATTATTCAAAAATTTAAGAATTAAGAAAATTTAAAACTTTTGGACTAAATGAAGAAACGAGTTTTTCCAGAAACCACAGAACATTTTGTTGATGTTTAGTGTCAATTGTTCTCTTTAAATATTCTCAAAGAGAAAAAAAAAAGATAAAAACAATGTTAAAAAGCAAAAATAAGTACAAGTGGTTAACATGAATATTCATACAAAATACTCTTCTATTTGAATTGATCAATGCATTATGAGTCATATTAGTGGCAAAAGTGCCAAATCACAAAATGAACAAATGTATCAGCAACAGATTCTTTCAAAAGTTCCATATACTTCAGCAACTTAAACAAATATTTTTACCTATTATGGTTGTGGAGTACTTGTCGTATATGTAATTCAAAAATTAAGAAAAATGGTATCCACCAAATTTTAATACTATGTGTTTTTAGTTTGGCAACAGGATTAAATTCAAATAGCATTGCGGCAGTCTTCATTTATTAACAGAAAGTAGTTGTGTATGTGTATGTTGGGGATACACATTCAGCAGTTTGAGAAAAGTTACATCACCCACTCAGACAAAATGGGACCCCTTTTGAACTTAATGAAACAACAAAGTCACGCTTCTAAATAGCTTCACAAAAGCGTTAAATATGAAGAATCTGTATTTTAATGCATAATGGATCTCTGTCTATGACAGAAGGAAAAGACTTGGAACGGCTGCAAATTATTTCTGCTAAAATGCTTTTATGAAGATTTAATTATTTGAACATTATTATAATTGATGATGTCAAAATATTTTAAGTTAATATTTTTTTTACAAATTAAGCTCGATTACGATTTAAGGATTTAGATTTTCAGGTAATTATACATAAATATTTCACTGATTTTCAGAAATTTTTGTGGAGAAAAAGTGAAAAAAAAGTTTACACAAAAATGATAAATTAATATTTAATTTTTAATTATTTGAAATGTAATTTTATATTTTAATGATGATTTTAAATTAAATTTTTTGTATAGGTTCACCCCACACACACATTTTTTATACCCATTATTCTATCATAAATTGTTGCAGTTAAGATAAAACTATTGATTGCATTTCTAAAATTGGAATTAAGATTCTGTAAGTTGTGCAACTTATAATGAAATATTATTTTATTAAAGGTAATGGTTTTTTGTTTTATTATTTAAATTATTTTCACTCAAAAAATATATTTTAATTTAATGCTATAAAATGTCTGAGAATTACTTTTTAATATAAATTAGATGACTCTTTTACCTGTTTTTAAAACAACAAGACAATTAAAGGATCTCTTTTGATCTCAGATTCAAATCTAATGTAGCGAATGGTGATAATGTGATGTTTGTGTTATGTGTGGCATTTTATGACTAAAACATTTAGTATATTTACTTTTTCAGTCATACAATTCAATTAGTCAATAATGGAATACAATGAAGTTTAATTATCTGTGCTTTTACGTAAAATAAAAGGCATTACTTTAGCTGATAGATTATATTTAACTTTACATAATTTTATGTACCTAACATTTTTAGCAATTGTAGAGCTTTCTCTAAATATAAATATAAAACATTGATTTAATTAGTTTATTTAATTATGCAAATTAAGTGATTAAAGAATCAAAGTAATAATTTTGTTTGAAATCGTTAATTATTTCTTTGCATTCTCAAAACGTTTATTTTATTTTCTATGTAATTCATAGTGCATTGACAGCATACAGATCGCCATCATACTATTATTTTCTTGTTTTGCAGCCTAAAGTAACAATTTTGGCAAAGAATCCAATACTATTTAATTGCTCAACTCATTGTTTAATGTTATGAAAGCTGGTTGTTAGAGTAATTTAAAAAGATTAATTTTATTTGATTGTGTATTGATAGTGTTTTTATGCAGTAATAAGGCAATACGTGATATTTCCTCATTTTTATAGGAATCTTGATCAGTGATTTTGTGAGAGTCATCGAGTTAGTAAAGGCCCTTTAAATATAAAATAAAGGAAACTACCACTAACTTTAAAAAACAAAATAAAAACATTTTTTATATATAAGAGAGAGAAGGGAGAGAGAATTATTCCCTTCTCTCTCTAGGACCGTCTAATACATTAAAATATTAATAATGTTTGGTCAAAAAGTGTAGAGTTTCAATGTTATGCTCCTATGTCATCTGTTCTTTAATCCAAGTTGCCCAATCATAACTTTATTCAGGATTCTTTTGTTGCTCTAATCTGCCATTTGTTCATTGAGTCAACGTTTTACTGCATTCAATATAATGTCCATCTAATCGTCACCTTACATTAACTTCAGAATTTTCAATTTTTGCTCTTCTGATATATCCTCTTTAAATTAAGGTGCCCAAAGTGTTCCGTTATTCACTATTTTAGCTTAATGTCAGATTTCTGATGTTATTGTCTTCTACTATATTTTCATTTGGGCAAAATATCACTTCAATATAAAATTAATCATCCTTTCTAAAAAACACATGGCAACCGTAATGTCTTATCTTTAATAAAAAATGAAAAGGGTTGAAGAAAGTTCGAATCGATCAATGATTTATTTTCTTTCAGCAATTCTTGAATTGGAATATCAACGTGAGGGTTAAACAAAAATCATGTAAAAACCCGATATAAAACAATAAACATTTTTTACTTCCTATTTGGATGGCTTTCCATAATTTCCGTACAGCTTCACCGTTAGGGTTTGTTCACTTATATTGGTTTTTGGCATAAAATGGTAGTAATGACACCAGTTTATTAAATCAGATAATGACTACCTGACTTAATAAACTGGCGGCGTAAGTCCAAAAAATCGAAGTAATTTCTGAATCTCTTAATATTTATATATAGATTTTATAAGCATTTAATTATAGGAAGTGACTATGCAGAGAAGTGAAGGGAGCCTCGTGTTTGCAAGATAATTGTTTTGTTATTAAATACTTTGCTTCTCATTTGTATAGTTTTCATAATCAAACAGTTGTTATTTTCTGAATGATCTTCGAATTTTCTTTCGGACTAAATTCTTCTTTACGTGAGGAAAGTGGATTATCGTTAGATATATTGTAAGACTAAATCAATTTTTGCAACTTTAACTTAGGATTAACACTAATTGTTTATAAAGAAATTTCATTTTTGTTTTTAAATTTTCCAATTAAATAATTGCTATGTAATGTTTATGTAATTTTAAGCAAGGGATGCCAAGAAGTTATTATAAAATAGTTTCTTTTCTAATGAAAATTGAAATCAAAGTAAAATTTAAGATTTATTTCAAAGTGCTTAAGAGCTTTAAGCTGTTACATAGAACTTACAAAACGACTGTTTTCAAAATTAATTTTAATATTAGATATATCTATAGAATTTCCTTCTACTGTTTTACTTTGGGGCTTCTTTATGACATAACAATATATTCAGTAGTGAAAGGGGGAATGGGTCTGCTTAAGAATAAAAGATGGTTCACATAAATTTACATACTGAATAAAAAGTTTCACAGGAATACCCATTCCTGTGAAATTTTTGTCCAAATCCCTATGTTGTAGTTGTTACATATATTATTCTTGTTGTTGTCTGGTCCAGTGAAGTTTTGCAATGGAATCAAGTTGATCCAAAAAATGTCCAAGATAGCTCTGGCCACGTCTATAACAACTTCCAAGGAATAGAGAAGTTGATGTGGGGTATTGAGATGTATCCTGAAGAACTTTGCCAATATGGTAGGGCAATCAAAAATATGATCTGGAGAGAGTTCAGCGTCTGTGCAGTGAAGACAGTTCATGTGACTTTGATGGTCATCGATATATATTTCTAATACCTTTAGGTGTTTAATCTTCAATCTGACTATGGTTGTGGAGATATCCCTGTTGCAGTTTAGAACAAGTATGGAGTTCTTCTGAGAAGAAGCATGGAATAGTTTTCAGCTGATTGTTGCACCAGCATTAGTTGTTGCACTAGCATGTTTCCCTGTCCCTAGCCCTGAGTAGGGTTTTATCATTCAGATAGAAGCAGCCGGGTGGAGGTTTCATAATTTTGAAATGGGAACCAAGCAGAAAACCTCCAATACTTGTCCAGCCACTCCTGAGGTAAGCCAAGCATTTGAGGTCTTACGAGGATTAGTGGAAAGAATAGAGGAAATTTTCCTTGGAGGACACTCAACCTCTCCTAGTTTTAACGTGCTCAAGCCACTTATGGTTAACACGTCGGATCTTCGATTAAGCCGGGATTCGAGCTCACTACTTATTGAAAATGAGAACAGATTCCTAACCAACCAGGCCACCATGGACTCACATCAGAATGGGTGAGGGTTATCTCGGGCTTCTTTGGCGAGGATTTAAGCTATCTCACTACCATCGATTTCGACGTGTGGTGGATATTTTATTTTCAAATTCATTTAAATTAAAAAAATGGTTTATGAAGTAGAATTTTAATGAATTAAGAAATCAGAAAATGACGTAACTTTTAACCATCGTAAATATTTTTAAAAATTCACTTTGGGAAATATTTTTACACCATAATTATATTGTTGGTGAACCAACATTTTAACCACAATTCTGAAAAAGTAAGTATATAAATGACATGGATTGTTTATCTAGTATATAACGATTATGATTAATTTGAGAACATATTATTGCTTACCTTGAATGGAGAGGCGATTGTTTGTAAATGAAATAACGTAATAAGTATTGAAGCAAGAGAAAAGTATGTTTTTAAAAATCTTCAGACTATATTTTAAAACAAATTAAAGCTGAGAATAAAATGCTTCTTGATAAAAAAAAAAAACGAAATAAAAGTGATCTAAATCTGCGGAACTAATTTGCTAAAATTCCTAAGATAATTTGATATTATTTTGTTGCTTGATAGAGAATAACAACTCAATTTGTATAGTTTTTACAAAAAAGAACAAAAAAACAAAGTTTCATTTATATTCACTTTAGAATTATAAGTGATAAATTTTCAAAATAATAAGATTTAAACTACAATCATTTTAAAATACTTTTTCATGGATACTTCGGCAAGACAAAAAAATAATAACTATTAAAAAATTAAAATTTTCGATACAAATCTTTTTTGTGGATATGTACTTTAATTTTTCAAGTCTCACATATAAATTGATAATATAAATAAATAAGAAATTTTGAAAAAAGAAAGTGAAGTTAGGAGATGCCCATTGACAAAGTAAGAGAAATATTGGTGATCAATAAAAATGTTTTGAATTTAATTTAATAAATTATTCAAAATCATTTTTATTAATTCATAATGAATAGGTGTTTCGCTATTTATATTTCATTTTTATATCTAGTGCTGTATCAAAATTTTAACTTCAGCTTATCACTTTTTGATACTATTTATAATTACCCTCTTGCGTAATTAAGGTCAGATGCACTGATAAAAACCAGATATTTGCAAGCCACGCAAGAATATTATACCTTGTTGAGAAGACAATTAATTTTATTAGTAAAAAATGTAATGAGCTTCCGTTAAGTTAACAGACAGCGACAGGAGAGTTGTGTATCACCTGGGAATTTTATTTCTTTACTTTATCGTCTAGTCGTTAATTTTTAACCAAGAACTGTCAACTCGAGACTATACTTGCCTATGATTTTTCTGAACCTTTTTAACAATACATGAGTTATAAGATTAAAGAAAATTTAAATCAGATTTTAATCAAAAAATTTAATAAAAATGAAATGGCTAATATTTGCGTGCAACAGCAATAAAAATGTATCAGTAATTAGCTTTGTTGTGTCATAAACTTTTGAAAATGTTTGACTTTTCTGTAATTTGAGGAGTTAAAAATTTCATAATTTTTAAATAAATAATAAGAATAGTTTTAATGAATGACCACAATTTGTAAAATCTAACAATATAAGTTTCTCAGTCACCTTAGAAAAAAAGTTAATTAAATTTTTAATAACTTTTAACGTACATTACTAAGTAATAAAATTACTTAAAAGTTTCTATTACAAACAGTGATACTAGTTAATTCAAAATAGAATTTAAGCAAGGAACATATTATATTTCTTACAATAGACCATCGTGTCAATCAATTATAGCTTAAGATAGACTAGAATAACTTCTAAACCCTGCTATCTCAATGATATAATAGGATAATTAAAGATATAAGATAATCACAACATGATAATAGTGATAAACGTGAAGATCTGTTTCAATGTTATCTTAAAATGTAGAATTAAAGCATATCTTTATAATAAGTCTTCGTGTAATTTTGTATGATACTTATTAATTATTATGCAAGATTGAAATATTGTGAAATTATATTTAAGTGTTTTTAAAAAGACAATGAAAAATGGAAAAATCATTACCATTATAATGTACTTTTAATCATTAATAATGTTTAAGTTAATAAACATGTTCTTATAATATTTAAGTAAACATTTCTCTAGGAAGCATATTATTATGTTATGTTTCTAAGCATACAAGCAAATTTATTTAAATTTTTAAGAAATATAAATTACAGTTTAAAATGTTCATTGTTTAAATATTCATGAGTAATTTTTATATCATTCTCATTTCCAAAGCTTCATTCTTAGAATCAAGCATAGTGGATAATCAGAGAGTGGGAGTAGTTATAAGTCAGCTGAAGTGGAGCTTTCCAGTTGGACTCCATCTACTATCCTTTTTGTAGATAACGGGTTGAACTAATATGATATATTAACAAAATATGACAAACACCAGAAAAAGTCATTGTGTTCACTAGTGGCTGCTGGATCACGTTAAGTATATCGTTTGAGCACAGATTCCATATTATCCAGGATGCTAAATTCTGAGCTTGGTGATTTTTTTTTGGCCGGTTTTCTTAAGAATCTGGAAACTTGATGTTTATTACGCCATAGATGTAGATACCTATAAGAATTATGTAGAAAATTCTATTACTATACTCGTGTGTGCCAGCTATACTGGTAAATTGGGGTGCGCTGCTCCACTTTTCCAACTGAACCTTGGTGTGGAGTCCGACTTCTTCAGTACACATGCATATCATAGGGACCCGTTTATAAGGTAGGCAACCATTCACACCTCATTTACTCACAAGGAAAGGACAAAGACAGGATAGAGAGAGACAGACAGAAAGTACATATATGCCTGAACAGGGATTCGAACCCAGTATTTGAACCAGTCAAGCACGCTGACCACTCGACAAGTTGGATGGTTTATTATTTTACTGTTATAATTTATAAATATATTTGGATTTTGGATTAAGACTTGCACTATGTTAACAATTATAGAGGAAATTTGAATCAAAACAACACACACACATATAATATGAAAATAAGAAAGTATTTCATTGAAATGATATTTCCTAAAGGGAATTTTATCTATTTCGTTTTAATTTTAAGGAACTGATGTTTTGAAGGAAGAAATCTATCTAAACACTTTGTGTCTAGAAAAGGGAGCATTCATATATCTTTCTAAATATAAATTGTACTTATTCATGCTCACTTTCTTAAAAGTGTTTTGTTTTATTATTTCTAAAAACACGTGTCAATAGAAAGGGTTTTTTTTAATTTTAAATATTTTCTCATTTCCACGATAGGATGGGCGAGTGGAAAATTTTGTATTTCATGACTTCAGATAGACAAGTTTCCAAGATTAACATAGTGATTTATATGCCATCAATAAAAGCAACAACTTTCAGCTGCATTGGATTTTACTTTGAATACACTTTTGAATACCCAATTTTTTTGAAAAAAATTTATTCATCTTTCGTAAATTTGAAAATAAATATGTTTTCTATTAATTCTTGTGTAGAATGCAGTTACTTTGTTTTTTTCTTTCAAAATATCTCCAAAGAAGAATTGTTTTCTGAAATTTCTTGATACATATTTTTTTTCACAAATAGTTAGATTGTATCCTGTGAAAATATACTATTATAAAGAAAATATATTTTATAAATAATCAGAATCTAGTTTCATGTAATCAAGTTATATTCAAGATTCAATTTAAAAAAAATCAAAATTTCTGGTTGATAACCACAATGTTATTTTGAACAAGATATATCAAACTCATTCTTAGCTACTATTGATCTACAGGGAATGGTTGTTGAGTTAGGTCTTTTGCATGCACGTCTCTATGTTCATATATAACCGCAAACATGTTTACTAAAAAACCTTCCAGATTTATGTAATGGATACTAAAATGGATTACATCATCCTTAAGCAGTTAGATTGTTTATTGCTTGTTGTCAAAGTTAAAGATTAAAATGCGAATAAAGTTTAAAAGATAAAGCCATTGTTGGATTTTTTATACACTGGACAAAATGGTGGGAGCCTGAGTGGTTTGATCTAAAATTAAAAGAAAATATTTAATAGGATAGTTTTTTATACATAAAATAAGATACAGCATCAGCCTTTATTCAGACAGTAGCAATATGTTTTAAATAATTTTGGAGTGTATTTTGAAGTTCTACAAGTAATATTCACTCTATAGATCATAATTATAAACACTTTTTGAACATTAATATAATTAAAGATGATCTACTTGTGAAGTAAATATTTGGAAATCGAAAATTAAAATTATAGATTTTGTAGAAAATGTGATGAAAAATTTCAGTAGTTCGTTCTATCAAGATTAACATATATTTTCGTCATTAAAAAATGGGAAACCAAACATTTAGAATTTATCCTAAAATCACATATTTTTTTTTATTAAGGTATTGATTTCTTTTGATATTCTAAATTTGTTAATCGTCAGTATAAAAATCTTAAATAGCATCAAAATATTCCATATCTTAGTGTCCAATGGAGTACTAAAATATGATAGTTCAAGAACAAAGAAATCTAATTTTCAGTTTTCAGAAGTTGTCCCAAGATATTCATTAGATATAATAAAAACATAAACATATGATTAGTGAGTTTATGCTGTGATCGTATTTCTGTTGTTGTTACTCATTTCACTTGGGTATGCAGAGTTCGCTATGTAGTTGGTTATGCAAAAGTAATAATTTAAGTCAGTATGATTCGTCTTTTGTTGAACCAGAGCACTGTCAAGGTGAAAGTATGATTTTGCTCCAAGCTCCTTCTATAGATGGCACCACCAGAGGTTCCACTCCCTAGATTTTGACATTGATCTGGAGGGGTCAGAAATTTTCTCCAGACCATCACAGTTATGATAACTGCTCGTATTTCTATTTTTAAGAGCTGAAATAATCGCTTCATGTCACATATTTTTGGACAGGAATTATGTGCCTTAGATGATTTATCTTTAATGAATGTTAATATATTTTTGCACATATTTATAGACATAATTAAAAAAAGAATTATATATTTTAAACTAGAGTTGGGATTGATTTCAGGTAAATTTATAAATATTTAAGTGCAATTTTGAATTTAATTAGTAAAAATTAAACTTTTCTACAATTCGGCAATAAGTATTAATGTCTGATTATATTAATTACTATTTATAGAGAACTTTGTAAAATTTACTTAATACAGGGTAAATTATTTAATTATTTACTTAGACTTATTCATAAAATAATTTATTTTGCTATAAAGCCTTTTTTTAAATTTGTATTCAATCTTTAATAAAGATAAAGCAGTTTAGAAATTTAACTGAAAAACTTACTTCATTCCTAATTATTTTTCATAATAATAAAAGAAATATTTTAAGACTTGATTGCTATTAATTTATCCAAATTAGAATATTTCGTGCAATTAACTTGTGATTCTATTTTTCACAAAATTAACATAACTATCATAAGACAAAATTTAAATCGTTTTAGACTTTTTAAAATGCTTAAGCAGGGTAAAATGAATTCAGATAATTCCCTCTGAGTTTCATATAATTTTATGAAAAAGGAAATTAATAACTCTCATCTTTCTTACTTAGGTTAAATTTTTTATCACATATTAATTGGAAAGAAATAGAAAAATATTTTAAAAAATAAAATCTACTAGATGTTGTTGTAAATCTATGTGGCGTAATTATATTTCTTTTCACTAGAGATGTCTTTGATTTTCAATGAATGCATAGTGATTTTCTCTCTGTGTGGCATGACAGCCCATGTTGGCCACAAGGCCAACAAGGCTCATCTCTGTTATCCTGACCGAGAGACTCTGGGGTGCGAAGCATATGTCCCAATTATGTGTTCAGCCTAATGCGAAACCCCCAGTGCTTAGTTCCCAATAATGCTTGGTACACAGTTTATCGACCCACTGATCAGATGAAAGGCTGAGTCGCCTTTGCTCTGCCCGAGGATCGAACCTTGGGAGTGTGAAACACAACCAAGACACCGCTCTATGCATAGTAATTGAAGGTATTAAATATTATATTCATATAAATTGAATACATTTGTTTGTAAGCCAAAGATTAAACAATGATCATACGTATATGGTGAAAAACCTCTTTCACACAGGTCTTATAACTATGTGCCAAAATTAAATCAAGAACCGTCATTGGAAGTTTTTTAATGTAATAAGATGTTGTAAAAAGTGAAAATGAAAGACAATATTAATTTGGAAAAGTACTATCTCAGTTGTTTTTCATCGACTTTATAGTAGCTTCTTAGTTTACGCTGTAAATATTGCAGCTCACAAATCGCGGATGAAATATTCACAATACTTACAAATATCCCAATACCCGCTGATCAACATAAACCAGACTAAATGATAACAATGAAGACTGGGTAAAAAGGTCAGTGTAGTCAGTATGACTAAAAACTAATAAACTCATTGAGTTTAATACTTATTGTTTAGGAGATGAAGCAGCTAAAATCAAGAGAGACATTGTAAAGTTCGTAATTATTTAATTATATTGAATAAACATTTCTATTTATGGGGATAAGAAAAAGTTAATAAAGCAGTTTAAGGTTTATTTTGTCTTAATAAAACAGCCAATATATTTAAGGATGTATCAAATAATGTATGTTTTAACATATTGAATATATTATCCCACAGTAATTATTTTGATAAGATTTCTCATAAAAATTGTTTAGATTTTATATACATTTTAAATATTTCTAAATTATTTACATTTAAATATTAAAGAAGTTTAAAAGTAATTTTTTTCTTTTATTTCTCTGTCTAATCTATCTTTGTAAATTCAATCTAATATATCTTCGTAAATGCAATTATTTTCAGTTAGATTCGAAATATTCCATAATTATTCTAAGAAAATGTTCTCAATTATTGCTTATAAATATATCAGTCTATTTAAGAGAAATTTTCTCTTTATTCACTATAACCAGAAAATGGCTTAATTAAATAAAAACTCTATCAAAAGGTTTTTTAATTGAAAAATTTGCAATATTAATAAATTCATTAGTGTTTAAATAATTCTACACAAGAGAAAAACATGTTTCAATATGCGTTTAAGTGTTTTCAATTATAATTTGCTTAATTGATAAAAGAAATCGCTAACATTCCCATTTCAGGACTTTTCTTTTCATATTTGCTAACAACAAATGATGATTAATTTACTTCTTTTTGCTACTTACACTTAGAAACTTTTAAAAACTGTCCTATTTGTGAAACTTTTTTCATTTCGCTTATTTATAATAAATCTCAGAAAGAAAAACTGCTTATTATGTTTTCTTCTCAAAATAATATGATCTAGCTTTAATAAAAAATGCGCCATTCTCTTTTTGGTGTCGACCTCTAATAAAAATTTTGAGAAATTAATAATTAGTCACTTGTTAAAAATATTTTAGCTTCTTATTTTTTGTGCTATGCATTTTGTTTAACCTTTGTTTTTAACTGCAATTACATTAGAAGCTGTTACCAATGATTTTTAAATCTTTAGGGTCCACACAGAAGAGTAATCAAATTCTCAAATTATTTTTTTATCTCGAAAATATTAGTCACATAATTATAATGAAATAAACTGTATAACGCAGTAATTTCTGAATAGAAGAATGCTTATACTGTTGTAATTTTTATTTTTTCAATGATTGAGTTAATATTAGTAATTCTATTACATTTTTTGAATTCAAAGAAAATGTTTATATTGTAATTGCAGTGTTTCGTTTTTATGATGTTATACTTGTATTTTCTTCCCACTGAGTATTTTAGGTGTGCATAAATTTGGGAATTCAATTAAAAAAATGCTTTCATTAAAGCAGAAAACAGTGTCTATAAAGGTTATTTATAAAAACTAAATTAGATAATGCTTATAAGATTATAAAGGTTTGATTATTTATCATTATAAAGTTCTGATTATTTTTTAATTATTAAAAAGTAAGTTATATCAACATTTCTAAGGTAATAAATATTTAACTGAGTACTCTATGATATTGCTGATAGTTAATAAATCATTAGAAATTAATTATATACTTAAAATTTATAATTTATGACATTTGTCGGCAGAAAGTTTATACAATATATTATAACTGAAATATATATATATATATATATATATATATATATATATATATATATATATATATATATATATATATATATATATATATTTGTGTGTGTGTGTGCTTTTCCTACTTAAAATGAGTGTACTCTTTAAAGGAAATCTTAAATAAAGAGCAAACTATTAGCCTATCTAATGTAGTAAATATTTAGTTAAACTTTATCATTTGTTATAGCTGTTAAATAAATCAATATAAACTGCTTTGATATAATGTATTATTCTTAAGACATTTATTATGATAAATCTTCTAGAACACATTAATGCTGAAACACATATATTTGCTTTTCATAGTTGAAATAATCTTTGATGGAGAAACACAAAACTGTCCATTTAAATTTCAATTGAAGGAAACATGTTTCATCTTGACAGATCAAAATCCAGCACTGGACCAACTATGACAGAAATTTTCACCTGGCTAATGATTATTTCATGACGTCTCTAATTTGTAATTCTAGATTTCCAAATTATTAATAGAGAAAAGAAATTATATAGAAATATTCTTTTTATATCCAGGTATTGGAATGTTTTGAAATAAGAAAACTTAATTACTAGAGATATTTTTTCTCTCTTGTGGTCTTCTCTACGTCAATATAAATTGCATCATTTGCAAACATTAGATTTAATTTTCAACTGATTTAATATTTAAATTATTAGTTTATGCTAAGTAAAATCTGATCCTCATAAATTAAGTTCAATATATTCATTGTAAACTGTTATCATTAATGTCTTGATTCCTCTTCTGAAAGCTATTGCTTTCCTTTCGTTTAAAAGGTTATTTTTAAGGAGAAAAATTTAAAAATTGATTATTTTTAATACTTAACATACATAAATTGCTAAATTGGAATGATCTCCCAATTACAGAAGTCAAGAATAAATTTGATGTGGTTAGGGATTGAAACTCATTAGAATAATCATAAAAGTAAAATGAAATCTGCAAATAAAAAGCTAAAATAATTTGCTTAGATTAAATTTTAAAATCTCTTCTATTTTTTTTTTTACTTTTGCTAGTAGATACATTTATCTAGTAAATTAATTTGCTAGTAGATTCATTTATGTTTTTTTGCTAGTAGATTCACTTATTTGATAGTAGATTATTTAATCTGTATTAATTCATGATGATTAAAACTGATTTTAGCACAATTTATATAAACAATAATAATACGTTGCTGGACAATTGCTAAGGACGGGTAACACTATCATCCATAGCAACCAAAAAATGAAAGGAAGCAAAATATCGAAAATTTGAATAAATGCGGGATATAGTAAGAAAAAGTATGTGTATGCAAAATTTTTTCCCAACTCTGTTCATCAATTGATAGCGCTCATAAGAACTTTAAAGGTTTTGACGTGTGTGGACAGTTGTTGTTTCAAGTCAAAGTTTTATAGGAAAGATTTAATAAATGAACTTGAAATTTTTGGTATATCTTCCCGACATCACTTAGATGCTTTTATGCGTGGCCGAATTATTGGAAAGATCGAAGAAGGGCGAAAAATAACAGATGTTGCCGGGGAGTTCAACATCGCTCACAGAGTTGTTTCACAGTATGGAAATCATTTAAAACTACTGGAATGTGTAGTAGGCAGCACTGGGGAGGTCGTGTTAGAAGTACGACGCCTGCAGAAGACAGATATATCGTTTTATCAGCAAAAAGGAACAGCTCAGCAGGTGGCAAATCAGTTTTTTGCTGCCTCAGGAGAGCAGATCTCCCGAAAAACTGTTGTCAGACGTTCGAGAGAGGAGGACTATACCCCCTCATACCTGTTGTGTGCGTCCCATTGACCAGACAGCACCGTAATGCACATTTGCATCATTGTGTCTTGAGCATCGCAATTGGATTGAACAGGACTGGGCATGCACACTGTTCTCAGATGAGAGTAGGTTCAGTCTGTCATTGGATTGTTGACGCCAACTGATCTGGGACGAGAGTGGTACTGCTTATCGTCCAGAAAATATCCAGGAAAGGAACCTATATCCGATATGCATTGCCATGGTTTGGGCATTCATCATGAACAATAGCCGCATACCCCTAAATGTGGTTGCGAATTGGACTATGACGGGCCAACGATACATTAATGAAGTTCTACTTCCTCATGTTCGTATTTTCCATGGTGCTGTCGATGATAAATTTGTTTTTATGGATGACCATGCAATATGTCATCGAACACTCACTGTTCAGGATTGTCTATACAGTGAGGGTATTCAACGCCTCGTATGGCCATCACGTTCTCCAGATCTATACCCCAGTGAAAATGTGTGGGATACTTTCGGGAGGCAAATTTCTGGTAGAAACTATCCTCCGACAAACAAGAACACCCTTATCCGTGCACTCACAGAGGAATGGTATAAATTGCGTCAACAGTTGCTGGATAATGTTGTGCAAAGTATGATACGACGTGTGGAATGTTGCATCACACTCCACAGTGGAAATATCCCGCACTGATACCTCTCTTCAAGGTGCCTGCTGACTTTTAGACGCATTGCTCCATTTTTCGATATGCAGCATCAAATGAACATTTTTTCTTTCAGATGTTTCACAGCTTTTGTACTTTCCAGAAAAATAAATATTCTTTATTTTAAAGTCTGAACAGTGTGGCAACTATTTTTTATCCTACTAGGCCTCATGTCTCACTTAATGTTATGCTACATTGCAATTTGTGATCCATCCTTAGCAATTGTGCAGCAGTTTATACACTTTCTGAATTATGTTTACATTTTATAACTATTAATTTCATAAATTTTATTTTCGTATTCATAAAATGTGCAATTAAATCAAGTTCGTATCTTAGCAATTAGTTTTGTATCAATTGTCTTAAATAATTTCAAAATTCATTTATTTCTTTAATAATTACAATTCTAAAAATTTTAATAATTATATCACTTGAAAATTTCCTGGCCTGAAAATTTATTTTACTATTATCGGGTATTTTAATTTCAAGTATTGATTTTTTAATATTGCATAAAGTATAACATTCGTAGTAATATTTCTAATCATTAGTTTGCATGTATATGAACTATCATTAAAAAAAGAAGAGTATACATCTCAGAAAATATATCTGTATTTTATTCAATTATGTACTATAAAATACAGATATTTTTCAGTAGTAAAATTTTTTATTAATTATTTGTTAATTTTGTTAAAAATTTGTGTATAATTTATTTTGAACCCTTTTAAAATATAATCGAACCATTTCAATTTTTTGTTGTTCTTTGTTAAAGTTCGACTTAAAAATATTTCAACATCAGTTTCGAATTTCACGTCAATATCAGTTATAAGAAATAATTTAAGGTGAATTGAACACAATAGTTATCACAAGGAAAACTTCATTTTAAGACAGTATGTTTCTAAAAAGGTTGCTACCCTTATTTTTAAATGATTAGTTAAATTTTTTATAAAACTTTATATATATATTTTTTATACATTAATATGCATTGACTCATTGACATGCATACATTTTTCTGACCAAATATAACTAAGAAACAAAATTTAATTAGGCAGCTTAAAATTCATTCAAATACAATTTAAAAATAGTTCCTTGAAATTTTAATGAATATTTCATAACTTATTTATCACAAATAAGTAAAGAAAAGAGTGTACAGCTGTTTTTTTAATTAAAAAGTTTTATTTTAACAACATTTTTCAAATGATTAGTTTTAAAAAATGTTATTATTGAATAGTTAATTACTTGGATGGATGACATTATATTTTAAAATGAAGTAAAGTTAAACTTAAATCTTTAATTTTTCAGAATATAATGCTTTAATTCTTCTCTAAGATTATTTTTCAATCTTGAACAAAATTATTAAAGAGACAGTTAAATATTTTATACTTTAGAATTACTTAAAAAACCAGATTGCAAATAACATTAAAAATAAAAATTAAGTATTATAGTTTTCCATTAATATTTTCATTGATTAATAAAAATATTCCAATTACTCTTTTGATTGCTTAGTAAAATATTTCCAAGTAATATTTTAGGTGTTAATTTTTTATTTTAATGTTTCAATTATTGTTATTTAATATAACTAGATAATAAGAATGACATAGCTTTTGATGGCATACTTTAAATCATATATTTCTCATAAAATTGAAACGAATTCTTGTTTACATTATAAGATTTTAGTTTTAAAAACATTTTTATATCATAAAAATAGTAAACTATCCATGTATTACAACATATATTTCAAGTATATGTCTTGTTAAAAGTATAAGATACATTATGCTACAAAATTCAAAAAGAACTTAACACTTAAGGAACCTAATCATAATATTTACCGCATTAATAACCATCTATAAAATGGTAGATGTTCTTCCGTGGTGCATTAGAATTGAGTTTAAATTTTTCGAAAAGATTAAAATATTGAAAACATTAAACTTACTGCACCAAAGTAAAATGTGGCACCGTATTTTTGTATAAATGCAAGATGTAATTGTTTAAACAGCAAAACTACATTAATTAAGAATGTGTTACACTTCCTTCAAAAATATCTTACTAGAGTATCTTCTTAGATTTTAAAGTTTAATATATATAAAAATATTTTGAAATGGTTTTTATTGAGAATTCTTAACTATTTCTAGAATATATATATATATATATATATATATATATATATATATATATATATATATATATATATATATATATATATATATATATACATATATATGTATATATATCTGTGTTTGTGTGTGTGTGTGTATGTGTGTGTGTGTGTAAAGAAAAACAGGATATATTTTGAGAAGTAAATTTCAGTTAATTTCATCCACAATTTCTTCCCAAATAACCATCTAAGGGATTAAGGGATTTTGAAATAAGCAATTATTTTCCTAAGCCAACTTTCATGGATAAAGGAAGCCTTATTATATAGAAAAATGTGATTAAACATTCCAAAAGAAAGAATCAAAACTTTGTTGGTGATGTGAATCTACCTAAAATCAAATTAAGGACTACATTAATCAAATTAAAAATACATAAAACGTCAAAACTTTGATAAATATGACTTCGTTTAATGACTATAAATATGTATATTTAATGTATGTACATATATATTTGTATATTCATATAAAGTCTGTTGTTGTTATGTTTGGCATGTGGAAAAGTCGATCTCGCCATGTCTTTGTCTGTGCAAAATTATTTCAGTAATGTCTTTCATTTAACTAGGACACCATGAAGGTGAAAGTACGACTTTGATCTAGACTCTTTCGATAGATTTCACCATTAGAGGGTTCACTCCATCAAATTTGACATTGATCTGGAGGGGTAAGAAATTTTCTCCAGACCATTACAAGCATGGTAATAGCATAATGGCCGACCACGGGACTTTTGATTCCTTAGAATTAACGATATCAGAATTAAAGTATATCACATGCACACGGTGAATCTTTTGGTACATTGGAAATTGAATCCCACCCTTCCTGACAGAAGGCTGATGCCCTAACCACTAGGCCACCACATATATAGTATTTATGTATACAGTCTGTAGATACATTATTAATATATTAACAAAATTTGATTTAAATATGTGGAATTTATAAACCAGTTATATTTTGATATTTATTGAGAATTTTAAAATAATATTTTATTAAAAATTTTAAGCGATAAGCCAATTACTTTGCTCTAAGCTTTCAGATTACTACAATTCTTAGTCTTTTTTTAATATTTTTCTATACCACATTGTGGTAAAAAAAAATTCATCATATAACACAATGAAATAGTCTTAAGCCACACACAGTGAAAAGTTTTTGTCCGATCTGATTATCATAATAATCTTTCAGCCTTTTGAATATAGACTTACGAATATTTAATCTTAAGTATGTAATTTGTGATTATATAATGGTATAATAACAATATTTCATAAAATAAATTATTAATAATTTATTTTATTTCTCGTAGGGTAATCAAAATTAACATTGCTTCAAATATTTAAACTTGCTTAATGGTTTTGATACATTTACTGTAGATTCATACGGAATGTAGAATTTATATTTCTAAACAGATATAATACATGAATTTTAAAACACTAAATGTGAAAAAAACCCAGCAATATAGCCTATATTAAAAATTCTTTGAAACTTTCATGTTTTATATATTTTCTTCTCATGATGATGGTGTTAAAATAAACGTTTTTGTTTTATGTTACTGAAATTTCTCACAAGTTATAATCAATTAAGATATTAATGTTTGTATAGTAATAAAATCACAGAAAATTAAAATTATCGTGATAAGATAAGAAATTCATTATTGCCAGAATTTTTTTTCCGTTTTCTAATTATTTAACTCTACAAATTTTTTCTTGTATAAAATGTTAATTTTTCTCTTATCTCATCCAATAACAAAATTATCATTATAACAGACTGAGAAATTAGATTATAATCTTACGAAAATCATAATATAGTAAAATATTTAATAAAAAGAAAAAAACAAGTTTTTTAAATTTCACAAAACATTTATTAAATTACATTTAAGTTCGTTAATGTTTTATTATTATATTTATCTATTACATAATTCTTTTATGTGCTATCTGTATTGTATATCTGATTTTTATTTTATTAATTGTCTTAATAATGAACATAATTTCTCTCTTGAGCTCTGATGCACTGATAAAAAGTTAACTTTCAAATTTTGCAAAGATGCTTTATTCAAGAGATAATTTTACAAATAAAAAAATGTAATGTTCTTCCTTTAAGTTAGAAGACAGGAAAAAGAGTCATGTTTCACTTGGAATTTTATTTCTTGTATTTTTTCTTTTAGTCATTCATTATTATCCAAGCCTACACTTGCTTGTGATTATTCTTTAAACTGTGTGGTAGTTGTAAAATATTATGTTTAAAAATTTTAACCTTTTTTAATAGCAAAATTATTGGAAAAAATCTAACGTATGATCTATATTTTTTTTTCTTGAAATTTAATAATTTAACAACATTAGTTTTTCTGTGATGTATATATTAAAAAAACTTGATCAGTTTACAATTTGGGAAAGTAGAATCTTTACATGATTTTTAAATGAATACAGGAATTTAAGATTGATAATATTGTTTGTGATACTGACTAATAGTATCAATTTACAAAACCAAATCCGTATTTTTGCCCTTAGAAGTTTTCATGTGCTTCTTAAAATGAATAGACTCAATTAAATACTCTTTTATAGATATTTAGATTTATTTAAATATATCTAACTATTCTAACATAAATACTTAGACTAGTTTAAATAAATATAAATATTCTTACATAGATTTAGTGATATTTAAATAATATTGCTGATTTAAATAAAATATCAAAAGTAAAACAAAACATTTTACTCTATAAAAAGTAATGTTTTAATTACACTTATTAGAAAACAGAAAACGATAAGTTTTGAAATTTTTTACAAGACATTACTTAATTAAAATCATCTTCGTCAATAATTAGTATGGCATTTTTCATAAAGAGTATTAATTACATTTCATTGGTAAAATATTTCTTTGATTACTCACTACATATTCAATATATTTAATAAATGTAACTATCTAAAAATGAAAAAAATGATATATTTGTAATTTAAGAGTAAAAGTAAAAAAGGGTGTTCATATTCAAAAAGTTTTAGTAAAAGAAGAAAAAAACTTATTTTCAAAGACTTTTGAGTTTCTATTTGAGAAACACATTTTTCTTACAGCCTGCTTAAATAATATCGATAGTTTCATTCCTATTTAGCTCTAAAATGTTATTTTTTTAAATTATTAATTCTTATTATTTTAAAGATGCGTCAAAACTATTAGTTTGATAATAATTAAATACATTAATTACATTGTCAAATATTCCATTATTATCCCATTGATATTTTGATATTTAGTTAAAAATAGGAATAATCTTTCAAAAATATAGTAACTGGCTCTCACTAATACATTTGTTAGAAATTTTGAAATTTCAGACTTTAAATTGAAAAAGCACTTTGTTCATTGAATTTAGGATAATTTTGTTGTTACGCAAAAAGGCTTCGCCTTTTTTAATTTTTGGATTTTTCTCACGTGATATATTGCATAGATTACCAAATTTTTAAATATTCTGTTGTTATTTCTCGTACAGTTTACATCGCGTAGTATTTCTTTTAAATTAGAAATTATTCAAAAATTATTAATGATTTTAAGCTTAGAATCATGAAGAAAGTTTTGAAATGTGTTGTATTTAATCCAAATAAAATTCTATTTTTATTTTATTTTGCATTAATATCAATTTCGTAAAAGCTTATGGTCAATTGTGTAAAAGAAAATTTACTGCTAATGCATTACTTATGCAGACATCAATTATGTGTTTAATTTTCCTTGTAGTTTAAAAATTACTTCAAATATTACTTTTTTTATAATATAATTTAAAAAACTCTAATGGGACATATTTAAACCTTAAATTATATTATAAAAAAAGTAATATTTGAAGTAATTTTTAAACTACAAGGAAAATTATCTCGGAGTATAATATTATAAATTATCATAACATAAAATGTAAAATTTTAAGGTATAACATAAATATGTTATTTTAATTCCTTCACTATTTCGTTCAAATAGCAATAATTTTGATAGTTATGTGTTACAGTAAAGTTTGATTTTGAACAATTTATAAATCCAAAAGGAAAGTTTAAATTTTTTTTATCTGTAAACAAAGTTGATATAATTCTATAATAAATTAAATTAATAAACACAACATTAAATGGAAATAATATTTGATTTTTTAATTATATTTGATATTAAAATAGCTTAAATAAATATAGTATAAAATAACTAAAGATTTTATAATAAATGTGTTTAAGAGCACTTGGAAAAAAATTAAATGTAAAAAATGTTTAGAATGTTGTTTGTAAGAATAATATCTTATTTCCATAAGAAATTAAAAAAAATGAAATTTTAATTAAAAACATAGCTCATAAAAGTAATAAATGTTAAATTTCAAATTTTTATGGAAAAATATTTATATAGTTTCCTGCTCTAGGGATAAAGTTTATACCACTCTTTCTGAAAATATTCTCTTTCGTTTGAATAACTTTCGGTTGATTTTGTTTTATCTTTCTCAGAAATATATACTCTTACAACAAAGTTTATGCGAATTTATAAATTTTCGTGTTTCAAATATTGAAGCGGTGCATATCATGATTTTGGTT
Organism: Latrodectus elegans; assembly: GCA_030067965.1. Taxonomy (NCBI): domain Eukaryota; kingdom Metazoa; phylum Arthropoda; class Arachnida; order Araneae; family Theridiidae; genus Latrodectus; species Latrodectus elegans. The sequence continues at coordinate 7,528,169 of CM057815.1, forward strand.
TTCGGTTTTCAAATTTAAAGGAATGATTTATACACCGTGAATGTAAACAATATTTTTGTGCAGTTGGATTTTGGATTCAGGCAACTATTTGTATCTGAGATCTATTCATCTTTTGGAAATTAAATTTGAAAACAAATATTTCTTATGCATTTTTATTGCAGTTTGTACTTTCTTTATTTTGTTGTATCAAACTATATGTAAAGTATTTGCAAAGAAAATTGCTTTTTTTAAATTCCGAGTTTATTCATAAAATACAAAACTAAATATTTAAATAATATGAGTTCATACATTGTTTGATATAAATATTTCAAAATTTGTTTTAAGGAAATTTTAATCTGTAATTACCTAGTAAATGTTAAAGATCTAGACATTATATATATATATATATATATATATATATATATATATATATATATATATATATATATATATGTATAAATAATCGAAGTAAATAAATATATTATTGTAGTATGTATAATCACAGTAGCTGTTTGAGAGAAGGGAATCGCATATTACTGATTTGTAATATTTCTATTTCATCATGAGAAGATGTATTTAAACCAAGCCAGATATAAACACATGAGGTTAAAAATAGAGCCACCATTTGATACAGGAGATACGTAATCATTACTGTATCAGGTGTTAGTGATTAAACATTTGAAGAAGGAAAAAAGTATGTTTTTTGCATGGTTAAAGTTTAGCAAAGGCAAGAAATCAAAGTAAGAACGGTTTATTTTTTTCAGTAGGATTTTGAATAGAGTACAAAGTTGTTAAGAAGTGGGAAATTCGTAGAAACATTGACGAAGTGGCAAACCATCAAACCGGGTGAATCGCTTCGTTTATTTCAAGGCTTCATGGAAATCTCTTATATCGAGATATCAATGAAAAATATCAATGCTAATGGATCTTCTGTAACAATGATGATTCAAAAAGTGTCTATCCAACGTATTCTGCAAGGAATGTTGAATTTTTATCCATGCATGATACATGCATTTCACCAGCTGTCATCACGAATGCCGAATATTCCAGGATATTAAATTCTGAGTTGGGTGATTTTTTGGTATATTTCCTAGTTTATATGGCAACCTGGTTTTTACTATGTCATAGAGATGGAGGCCTATAACAGTTATGCAGAAAATTTTATTTTAGCAATTTTAGCATTTACATCATTGTGAGACGTCACAGCACATCATCTTGGCAACATTTCATTGTCACCATTCAGGATTTGTCATCCTGGATTCTACAGTATCTGTGCCCAGCTATCAGTACTCGTAGATTGCAATGAAGGCCTATCTTTTACGACACGGATTAAAAACAGACGGGATTTCAGGAATGGAACGTGAATCCAAGGGATTACTTAATGTTATGTAAGTAGTAGAATCTTGTTTTTAATTGAAGGATAGTTTCAATACGCAAAGTAGTCCGATCAGGACAAAATCGAATATATTATGAATATGATAAAAATGCTACATTCTGCGTATGTTACTGTATTTCAATCGTGTCTTCAATTCTAGGTTCTTTCTTTTTTGTGTATTGACATGAATCCAATTGGAAAATCTGAATAATCTCTTACATTTTGTCAATACCCTGTTGCTTTTGCATTGAAGCACAGTTTTCTTTGACTTGTTGTCATCTTCATACAAGTAAGGCTAGTTACCCCCTTATGTTTCTCATCAAGATAATCGCTCCATTTTTTATATACCGTTAAATCGTTCCTCCGTGCGACTTTCATTTGTGACCTGTAGGAAGCTAATCATACAAGTTTACTTTCTGCCTTAATACCATCAAATTTTCTCTTTGTTATACATAAGGACATACTTCTATAATGTTACAGTATTTCAATGAACCATTTTAAGTTTACTGCAAAATATATGAAAAAGCTTGGAAAAACATGCATATAAATAAAAATTGCAATAAATTCACCAAATGTTTTCAATTTCTGTTGTAATGCCCACATAATACCACAAAAAATGACAACGAAATATGGATTTTTCTTAATAGTACCATTCAGCACTTGACCAATTGGTTAAATGTGAGGGACAGTGTTGGAGTATTAATAATGAAGAAATTAAAATGGCTATCCATGTCCCACGACATTTACATGCATTAGATACCTTCCAATGTTGATCTAGAAGGAAATAAAACTGCAGATACCTTGGCATATATTTTACAGATGAAAAATATCTCCTGTTTCAAATAGTGGCTCTATTTCTAATCTCATGTGTTTCATGTGTTTATTCCTGGCTTGGTTTACATACATATATACATATATATATATATATATATATATATATATTTATATATATATATATATATATGATTCACCTCTTTCAATTAGATATTAGATACTACGATAATATATATATATATATATATATATATATATATATATATATATATATATATATATACATACATACATACATACATACATACATACATACATACATATATATGTATATCATGTCTAGATCCTTAACCTTTACTATGTAATTACAGATTAAAATATTCTTGAATACAATTTCTTCATATTAAACCAAATTTTGAACAACTTTGATTTTTTAAGGTTAGCGACTGATCTTTAAACTTGTAAAGTAAATAAAATATTACGTCACTGTACAAAGGTAAGTTAAATATTTTTCGGTACAATATTTACCATATAATTTCTTAATTTGTATTAATCTATCATATAAGTACATTAATGATAATAATATATAAGCGAATTTGAATTAGTATTTATTATTTTAAGTTGTTTAGTTTAAAATGTGACATTGTGTTGGAAAATTATAAAAATCTGTTATGTTAGAATCAGGTATAAGAATGTGAGTGAGTTCTAAGTGAGTTGGAATAAAATGGTCAGTCATTTAGTGCTATTTTCAATAATTAGTGAATTCGAATACAGACTTATGCTGGGATGATTTTATAATTTTAACTTCTATTTTAAACTGTAAATTTTAAGTGAATTATCTCAAATTGCAAATAAATCCCAGACAATTTCAAATACCTTTTATCTTCTTATTTTATTATTGAGAAAATGAAAAAACAAATATATTTTCCGTAAATTAAGAAACTGTTAAAATTAAGCAAATATATGGTGCGCCATTTTGGTAATAATATAAATAAAATCAAAATATTTAAATTAATAAATTATCTGTCATTACTTTAATCACGATGTATACAAATTAACTAAATACATTTGGAATTATTTTAAATCTTGGTGATGCTGACAATAAATAATATATTGTAAATTTAATTTATGAGGTTTATCTAAAAAGTTTTAAGCAAATAATAATAAAACTTTAAAATATTATCTATCGCGCGTGCGCACGCACGCACACACACACACACACACACACACATATATATATATATATATATATATATATATTTAAAAATTAAAGTAAATAGTGCTTATAATATCAAATCAATTTTAACATGTTCTTTTTATTATATTAAGCAAATTGGAATTTTGATATATTTATATAGAAATGTATTATTTTTTGCGCAATGAAAATTTTAAAATTATTTGATATAAACTAAATTAGCAAATCTATTATTTGAAATTTTAGTTAAAATGAAACGCAATTAGTAATTAAAGTAAGTATCTTTAAAATACTTATTTGAATGAAAATTAATAAAATTTGATTAGCAGCAATATTAAGGGATAACTGATTGCAAGGAAAATTTAATTTTGTTACGCAGTTAATATATTTCGATGCATTTTGAAGAAATATAAATATTATTTTAATGCAGCTTTGTTTTATGAAATAATTAAAACACATATTTCAATATGTAAAAAATAATTTAAGGTGCATTACATTTCAACTTTATCAGCACTTACAAGACAGTCATATTTTCATTATAGCAAATACTTAATAAAAACATGCTTGATACGGTTGAGTAGGAATAATGTTTGAGGAATATTGATCTCATAATCAGTCCTTTTTCTATGTCCGGTTTACCAAACGAATATTGTAGGGATACCATGAAAATATTAATTTCATACTAAAAGCAATTATATTGTTCAGTTGAAATATTATATATCAGTATATAGTTACAATGATCTAGAATACATTTTCAATATACTTCTTTTTTAGCTTTATATTTCATAGGCTTATGTATAGGTCTTAAATTCACTTGTGAATTGGAATATTCAGTTTATTTAATATAAAGTTTGAATTGAAATGATTACGTTTTCAAATAATGTAAGTATAATATGCTTATGTTTCTACATAACCTCTTATTAAAAGTATTGTTAATAAATATTATATGTATTTTACAGGAAATTAATGAATATATTAAATGTATGAATATAGGATCTCTCTACTCAACTAAGAAACAATTTAGAACGTTGGGTTATTTTAATATTATTTGGGACAAAATTTGCTAGCTTCACTGAAGTTTTCTTTCGATTATGCACCAAACTAATGTATTAAATTAATGAAAAATGAAGACTGCTAAGTCCCAGAAAATTATATGAGCTTACACTAAACAAATGTTAATATAGTTTTGTACTTATTAGCAGTAGTCAACATCTAGATTTTTACATTTTCTTTAGAAGAGAATGGTCTTGATGTTAATTCACAATTTATGTTCTTACCTAACTACTTTAGAAATGAAATAAATTCATCTCTATATAACATTACTTTAAATCTACTTATGTTACATCATGATTTAAACTTAACTTAAACTATTTCATTAAAAAATTTTAGAAAATGTTCAGCAAATTGTCTACCTGAGCTATATCTATGGCTATGTTCAGCTCTTACAAAGCATCAACATTTATAATTATTCTAATGCTGTAAATGTCTTATATTGTACTGTGGATAATAGGATTAGGTTATAAAGCTTTTGTGGACCAAATATTTTTCTAGAAAAGTAATTTAATCTCTCAATAATGGAAAAAACTTACCGTGACAAAGGTGGAGACCTCGAATATCTTAAGCGTGTATCCAGATAAATACAGGGTGATCTCTTTTAAAGTGACAGTGTGTTTGGAGTGTCATGTAACGCGATCTAATAGCCGGAATGACACCAAACTTAGTATTTAGACTAATCAAAACATGGGAAAAAGGATTCCATGAAAAATAGCTCCAACTGTTGTCACTAAGGTATTTTGTGGTGCTGCTGCATTTTACAATAACGAAAATCATCATAAAACATAGGTATTAAAGAAAAACGCAAATGTTGCACAATGACGGTGTCAGTAATAGAGGCTATAAAAGCAAGAAGTAGGGGGTTCCGACAAATAATCTATCTGAAGTAAACGAGAACCATGCCTCTCACGTTACCGAAACGTTCGTTCATGTTGGTATGAGTACCAAATTTGTCTATTCTAAAGGACAACATAACGAAGACAGAGCAGAGTATTCCTCGTGATATGCTACATACGGCTGTGGAGAACGTTGCGCACAGAATGCACGGGGTTATTTCTGAGAGCGGTGCTAACATTGAATGTGGTTTAATTCCTCACCGGAAAAGTTGATGTAGTAAATAAGAATTAAACTGTACGATTGTATATGTTAGTATTTTTCTTTTCTCACATTTTATACATTGTAATGCACCACAAAATGCCTTAGTGACGATATTTGTAACTAAAAGTTTTTTTACGGAATCTTTTTTATCTTGTCTTGATTAGTCTAAATACCAAGTTTGGTGCCATTTCGGCTAGCAGATCACGCTACAAGGCACTGCAAACATTGTCACTTTGAAAATGATCATCTTGTACGTACTCATTAAATCTGTGGAATCGAAATTCAGGGGGTCTGTTCTTGAGCAGTTACCTTAGTTGCTATGGTCTGAAGAAATTGATCAAAAATCTAGATCAAAAATCGAAATTGACTAAGTAAATCTACTGGTGGTGCCATCTATCGGGGGAGTTTAGAGCAAAGTCGTACTTTCACCTTCGTAGTGCTCTGGTTTAATTAAAGACGCACCCTTCTGATATAAATTTGCATAGCCGTTGGGTAGTGAGTTTGTCTTGTCCAAGTGTCATAAATAACAACAAAAAGTGTAACACTCATCTCTCATGATCAATTCTAGTGGCATCAAACGCAGACCTTCAACTCAGAAGAACGAGTCCCTATATAATTAAGATATTTATATGTACTCATAATATATAACTGTTATTTTGAAATGTTTATTTTAAATATATACATTGATATGTTCGGGAAATTAAAAATACTTAAGTTTATGAAATTTACGTGTTACCATGGTAATAAGTTGCAAATAATAGAAATATAGTAGTAGCCAAGATTGAGGACACTTTTGAAAATGTTTATGTTTTTGAATTTTGTATGCTTATAGAAAGCGTTACGCTTCACAAAATGCAAATTTGTATACATCATTTTAAAGAAAATTTATTACTGAATTCAATACAAAATACAAAATTCAATTATTTGCAATACAAAAAAGTTAAACGATAATAGTTATCGTTTTACATTAGATAGTGATGATTGCAGTGAGTTATCAGACTTAGTAGAGTACCTTTTATTTTTGATTAAAACTTCACTTCGATGTTTCATTGAGCTGAAAAGAGTTTTAAGCTCTTCTTTCGTTATTACATGGTACCAGGAAACAATTATAGCTTCAATTAGTTCCCTTTTATTTGATGGGCGCATCATTCGGATAAAAGTTTTCAAACGGTGCCACACATTTTTGAAAGGATTGAGGTCAGGACAGTTTCCTGGCCATGACAATAATTTAATGCTCTTTGTACGAAACCACTCTTTCTATAATTTGGCCGTGTGGCAAGGAACAGAATCCTGCTGAAAAATAAACGAAGCATTGCTGGGAAAGAGATCTCTGATGGAAGATAGAAGTTTTGGTTCTACAATAGTGTCAATGTATTTTCTGGCATTCAGTGTCCCATCGATGACATGAAGGTGACCAATACCATCTGTTGACATGCATGACCAAATCATAACACTAACTGGGTTCTTCACAGTTGCTTGAATGCAATCAGGATGTAGCTCTTCTCCTATTCTACGTCTTACATATTTTCGCCCATCACTACCGAATAACAATAGTTTCGTTTCATCACTCCACCTTTGCCCACTGTAGTCTTTTTTTCGTTGCACAAAATTAATATAAGGCATTTTTCGTTGAATTCTACCTCTCAGTCCAACATCTATTAATCTTCTCCTAATTGTTTTTGAACTGACAGAAACACTACCAACATTCAGATCATTTCTGATGGCCACTGATGACATTTTTTTTTATCTTGAAGACATAGTATATTTATTCTTTTATCATTAATAGATGTGGTACACCTTTTTCGGCCTTTTCCTTCTTTGTTTTTATCGAATTTGTTTCCTGATATCGTAAACAAAACTTTCGAACTCCAGATGTAGTCACTAAACCACCCACCTATCTTGCAATTTCATCATAGGAAAAACCACTTTCTCGTAACACAATACTATTACATCTTTTTCTAGGTGTCCAATCTGCTCTTTTATTTGATGTCATTCCTTCTTGACTAAATATTAAAATTGTTTTCAAAAATTCCTACTTGTAATTGCAGTTTATAAGAAACAGGTCCTCCTTTTACAGAAGAAAGCAAAATAATGTTTCAAGTGTAAATATGATGCCAGCTTCTATTGGCAATTATTAACATTTGATTGATTCTCAGAACAAGAACAGTGATTGGCCAGGAAAGCTGGTCATTTTAAACCACTTCATAACTATATTTTTTATTTATATTAAAGTACATATAACTTTTTGTATTGCAAATAATTAAATTTTGTGTTTTGTATTGACTTCAATATTAAATTCTCTTTAAAATGATGTATACAAGTTTGCATTTTGTGAAACGTAACATTTTCTATAAGCATACAAAGTTCAAAAACATAAAAATTTTCAAAAGTGTCCACAGATTTGGCCACCATTGTATGTTATCTTCTGATTATCTGATGTTCAAAAATCAATTATTTTTAATTTTTTGTTGTGCAATATTTAAAGTAAAACTATAAATTGTCAACAAACATAATAGTATTGTTGGCAAATTTATTTTATTGAAATTGTAAATTATTATTTTTTATTTTGCTTATTTTCAACTAATAGTTGTTTGCTTTTGTATATCTACTCTTAAATAAAACTTTTCTTTAATTCTGTATATCATATTATTTTATAAAAGGTGATTTTCCTGATATTATGAGTTATTTGTTTGGTTATCATAATTTTTTCCATAAGAACTCTAGTTCAGCAATAAATTACTATTTAAATAGGATTCTGAAATACTCTAAAGCAGAAAGATGACGAATCGAACTTGAAAAATGTTGAAGTAAATGCTAGATAATTAATCTTTTGTTTCCATTTTCGTTTTACAAATTTCTTAATTGCTTGCTTAATAATGTTTTGAAGATTTGTATAGATGTATACTGCGTTCATATACATAAATACCTTTAACAGGAATATGAAAAAAAATATTTAGCTTAATGTTAAATAAACGCTCTAAATTTATATGATGTACATTTATTATTCATATGGAATGAAATTTTTTAGTATTCAAGCAGTGAATATCTCATTCATAGTAATATCTTAGAGATGTTAGTTTCATACATATTTTTTTAGTAAATATTATAAAATGACAAGGGACAAAATTGATGGCATCTTGTACAGGGGGGCATCCAGTGTGAGAGCCCCCTTCGGTACGAAAATAGAAGGATAGAAATACACACAAATGTAGAGAGAAAGGAATACTTATGCATGAACACAGGATTTGAGCCCAGGATCCACTGCTTAGAAAGTTAACCACTCCTCCATCGGTCATATCTTAAATCAATATATCTGACTGATATATAAATAATATATCAGTCTGAAAAATCTTTGATGAAATATGTGTGTGTTTGAAAATTATGCTTTATACTCTTGTGCAGATTACTTAATCGAAAATATGACAAGCAGCAAACATTATAAATGGGATTATTTTGATATCCAAATGGAAAGTTTGTGAGTTATTAATTTTGTTTTATTTTACTTAATTTTTCGAAAGTCAAAATTCGACTTTCATAAAACGAGATAAAACCTTCAAATTAGCTCATGTATGCATTTTAAGATATTTCCGTTATTTGGACTAAAACTATGCTTTCGAAAGTTAAAATACTATTTGGATAATTATAATTCATCCTCCACGAAATGAGATTAAATTTTCAAAATAAGTCATATGATTATTTTAAGATATTTTGGTTATTTGGAATAGGTCTACATAATTTAATAAAATATACATTTTTCGATAAATTCTACATATGAAAATTTATTATTTAAATTAACTTTAATTAATTAAAAATCATTTAAATTTATCTGTATTTAAATTATTAAGGAATGTCTATATATTGCGCCTTAAATTTACTGAAACTTAAAAAAGAGTGTTTTAGTGAATTTGAAAGTTTAGTGTTTACGTTTTTATTAGCTTAAAAATTATCAAATAATCTTATTCTTCCCAAATGCTTTATTTTTTAAACTGAATTTAAATCTTTTCATGACTAACTTATTTCGTATACATTTAATTTACCAAATGGTCAGTCATCCGAACTTAAATTGCAGTTAAGAGTTGCATCTTAGAAAAAAGCTTTACTTGATTTTAAGTCTACCCGGTTGCTATGGAAACAAAAGTGAGTGTTTATTTTTTTTACCACATTTGCTTTTTTTTTACATATTTGTACTTTGGCTCTTTTGGTTAATATAATTAAAGTAGTAATCCTTTTAAATGGGGAAATTTCCTTGCCGGAGAGATTTAGACTATTTTGATAGGAGGCCTATTTCGATGGCATTATGCATCATTAATATGTTATGGCAAATTAACAGTTTCTCCTTATCTGCTGTGAAACTCGCGCTTTTTTCTTTACATTATAAATCGCTGAGAGAATAAATGGGATTCACTTTTTCTTTACAAAGAAATGTAAGTTAGTATTAAGAAAAAAATTTTTTCCTTCTGACAAGCTATTTTTAAATTAGCTTTTGAAAATATCTTAGGCAAACAATATCAATTATTTTTAATAAGTATTAAAACGTATTTTATTATGAATATATAAATATAATTTTTTTTAATTATTAAAATTAATTTCTTATAATCTTCACTAGGTGTATCACAGAAGAATATTAAATTTTTGGATTTTAAAACCTCTAAAATAAAGTTTTTTAATCAAAAATAATAATGGAGTAAAGAATACAAATAAAGCAAGAAAATTAAAATTTAAAAACACAAACAATATATATATATATATATATATATATATATATATATATATATATATATATATATATATATATATATATATATATATATATATATATATATATATATATATATATATATATATATATATATATATATATATATATATATATCTGTGTGTGATAAAAAAATAAAATATTTGATTGTTTCATTTTAATTAAGTATCATAAAATTAGTATTTTATCTTATTAAAATATTCCTAATAAGTAAAAAATATTTTTATTTGTTAGAATAAGATATACTTAAAGCTTTAATCGATTTCAATTGACTCGTCATTTGAAATCAATTTATACAAAATTTAGGTATAGTTAATATTTTATTTTCCTCATTTTGTTATTAATGAGTATATATATAAAAAAAGTTTATTTCTGAAAATGAATTTAGTCCTTAAAAGCTAGGTTCTAAAGTGTTGCATAACACGTAATTGTTCCAGTTACTCGTTAAATATAGTTGTTCACAATCATCACGACTGATGTAAGAGTAAATCTTTAAGGAAAGATTTGAAGAGAGATAATTTTTATTAATTTTACATCGAACGTGCTTCTATTAAGAAGATAGGAATCCGACATTGGACCAGCTGTCACCGAGGCAATCCCATTGCTAATGGCCATTCCATGTTTCCTCTTATTCTAAATTATCCTTAATTGATAGTGAAAAGCAATTGATTTAGAAATAAGGAATACATCTCTAATGTTTAGAGAATAAATCTCAATGGGAAATCTTTAGAGAAATATTTTGGAATTTGATAGAATTTATAGGATGGATTGTGATATACCATTAAGCAGAAAATATTTTCGAAAAGTAAATTGATTTCAATGTAAACAAACTAGAATAATTAATGCAAACTATATTCCCCTTGTTCAATAGAAATTTAGTTTCGTAAGATAAATAAAATTGCTTTGCTCGTAATTTTTTAATTTCGAAATAATTGTTGAAAGAAGAATAAATGTAAAATTTAAGAGACTCTTTATTTTCAATAAATGGTAATTCTATTTAGTTTGAATATATAAATTTGAAAAGATGTCATTTAATCACCAGGATGAAAACAGGTTTGTAATGTATTTATTTAATATAATAACTTAAATGTTCTGAGAACTTATATGATATATTTTTAAACTGAGGTTATTATTCCACTTAAAATGTTAATTTATAATCTGAAGTTTACTGTCTACTGTGATCTAACTATAATTAAATCTGCATTTATTGAGCTATTTATTCCTTATGAAGTTTATAGAAATTAAAATTAAAGAAAATCAATATGTGTCACCCACACAAATATTAAATTTTATATTTTTTATTAAAACTATATTTCATATTCAAGACAAAGGTTAAGTTTATTTATGTTGCTGTTTAATAAATTGTTACGTTTTACTTTCTGAGAACTTTTTCTTTTTTTATGATTTATAGTTATAAGCTAATTCTACAATATATTATGTTTAATAGATTAACTTATTGAAAGGATTTAATTATCAAATGTAGATATTTTATAAGAAAATAATTGTTAAATCATTTATTTGTAATAATAGTTTAATTGTTTAAAAATGTTTTGAATTTTAGCTCTTAAAATAAATCATTAAATTTTGATTTTTCAAAATAAAATAGGCTTGAGATATATCTGAATACCTGGTATGATTTTAAGACTCGGAAATTAAATTTCTTAAATAGTTATATCTGTGTTTTATATTATAACCATGTGAGTTATTTTGAAAAAAAAATGATATACAAATCTATTATAATATTAATTATATAAAAATTAATTTTTATTTCATTCCTTTAAGTATCTCGTTAAGTATCCTATTAAGAATGTGATAGAAATAAATATTTGGCTACAACACACTAACGTGTAAGCATGTACACAAAAAATTTCATATTTATAATGTTTAATAGCTATAATTAATAATAGACATTGCTGGAATTATTTCGTTCCTTTTTAACACAATCTCAGTTGGATCTTACTTTATTTGTTAAGACAGGAGATTATCATAAATAAAAAATGAATTAAGTACTCAGAAGGGGAATTTATAAACTGAGTTTATTTTAAATTGCTTTGCTGAAGACATTAATTAAGGAAAGGTTTTATTTATCGAAAAGTCAAACATCTGGCTTAGAGCCATTTTACTTGAAGATGGAAAAAAGTTAACACACACATTAAGTCGATTTTTCGAAAGCAATATATTTTTGTTTTTTGTATCCAACTAAAGAAACGTTCATACAATATATTTGTCATCCCAAAATTTAATCACTTATAAAAATTGAAGTTCATTAAGTAATAATTTTTAAATGCAGTTATTTTGAATATGTGTGATTCACAGTATCCTTACATACATACGATTTGTCGAAACAGTAAGCAAATGGTTAGTTCCATAACTTTCTTTTCTCCATCATTCGCAATTTCAATTATTAATTCTGGAATGGGCATTTGGATTGTTTCGGAATTAACTTTGTACTGCAAATCTCAATCTAGTTTTGTACATAAAAAGTGTGAAGGCTGAGTGACAAACATACCTATCTCCTCAAATAGTTAAAATTGCTATTAAATAAATGCATCTCCTCCTCATCCTTTCATCACTTTATTTTGATTTCACAATATTTATATTTTTAATGAACATAGCGTTTTTTTAAGAAAACAATTTGTGAAAAATAAAAAAAAAAATTTTTAAAATCCATTCCACAGTCTATCCTTTTTTAGCCTCTCTTGAATAAGCAGCAGAGATTGTGAATGATTGAGGTGATATTCCTCTGTAATAACTATATTCTTTTTAAACTTCATTAGCTGTCTTTCGGATAATTATTAAAGGGCCGTGGTAGCCTTGTTGTTAGGGCATCGGCTTTCCATCAGGTCGGAGTTCGATTCCACAGATTTAACGAGCACATGTGTCACATGTACTCGGTGAATCTGTGGAATCGAAAGTAATGTAGTCAGCCGTTGAGCAGTTACAATGTGTATAATGGTTTGGAAAAAAAATTTCCACCCCCTTCAGATCAACGGGGATTCAATGGACGATGGGCATCCTTTGTGGTGATGCCACCTATCGGAGGAGTTTAAAACAAACTCGTACTTTCACCTTCATGGTGATATGGTTGAATGAAAGATGTATCTTTGTGATTTAAATGCGGATAGCAAACGGTACAGCAAGCTTGGCTTGTCCAAGCATCATAAGTAATAAAAACAGATAATTATCATGGCATTGGTGGTGTTAGCCTCAACATGAATAGTTATTAATTAATCTAAGTTTCTTGAATCATTTTTTTAAAAAAATCTTTTTTTATTATAGACTTCAGTTGCTAAAGAAATCACTAATTAACTTTTTGGACTTCTGGAGACACTTTTTAAATGGTTCATAAGCGATAGAGACACCAGTTTCTTGAATTATTTATCGGTTTTTCAAGCTACACATGATTCTGAATATGTCTCGTTTCAAGATGCTTTGGGGAATAAATTAAAATTTATAAAAGACGATAATTATTTGTTAATTATTCTTCTAAAAACCTACACAAATTAAATTTTCAAGGTGATTTCTATCTCGTAAGAGAAAGAAGAAATATTTTGATATTTGATGAAAGGTAATATTATTAATCAATGAAAATTTCTAAACTTTTGTTAAAAATTAATTCATGTTCGAACATATGAAGACATTATAAATTTTGCCACATTAATTGATAATTTTTGTAACTTCTGATAAAATAATAAATAAGCAACTAACTGACAACACTGGTCACTGAGAAAGATTTGCAGAATACTAAATTTTAATTATGTGCTAAAATATGAAAATTAATGATTACTAAAACAAAATCGTGGAATATTCATTGAACAATAAAATAATTCTAGTAATACAGTAAGAGTATCAGGAAGTAAGGGTCTCAGAAAATAAGTAATACAGTAAGGGTCTCAGGAAATATATTTTTTAAGTATGCTGTATGTATTATTTGCATTATTTTTATCCCAAATCATAGTACTAACTTATTTTAATGTAAAAAATAGATGAATTTAATTAGACAAAATTAATTCCGTTTTCAATCATGTTTGGCACTTAACAATTATAAATAAACTGATGACGATTGTGCAGATATATTAGCAACATTATTCTTGCATGAGTGTTTTAAACAAAAGGAAAACGTTTATTATATGAAGATAACTTTCACCAATAATGAGTATATGGTGATGAAAAGTACCCAAAATAAAAGTTGCATCACATAAGAGAAATTTGTATTTCAATATAAATATTATAAAACTAATAAAATTAATTCCGATTATTTTTAAATTACAAATTATATGTTATCATAATAGTATTTATTTACTCTTGTGTGTGTAGTACACACACACACACACACACACACACACACACACACACAAACACACACACACACACACACACACATATATATATATATATATATATATATATATATATATATATATGTATATATATATATATATATATATATATATATATATATATATATATATATATATATATATATATATATATATATATATATATATATATATATATATATATATATATATATATATATATATATAGATAGATAGGTCATTAGGTCATACAGAGAGAAATATTCAGGGATATATATTTTGTTGAAATTTTTAATAATAAACTTTGTATCAAGTATTATTTCATTATCTTAATGACTAATTATCGTTTTATTAATTAATTTGGAAAGAAATTTTTTCGTTTCACATGCAAAAGAAATCGCTTAAATGATTTCTTAATGATCTAATATAAAAATGCATTATTAAAGTTGAGATTGAGAGATTTGATATAATTAAATAATAATTTATTTTTATGAGTTTAAATGTATACATAATGATTATACAAAAAGACTACAGTAAAATAATTTTAATAAATTTAAGATTTTGAGAAGTAATTTTTAATTATAATAATTATTACTATAAATAATAAGAATAAAGTAAGAGAACAATAATAAATAATAAGAGTACAATGATGAATATATTTAATACCTTGTTATATTATAGGTTTATTTAAAAGATGATTAAATGTGTTTTTTTATTAATCAGATTATGAATTTTAATTAATAAGTGTTTTTTTCTTCTTTTTATGAAAATTAACTTTAAGGTATTGTGAACATGATATTTAAAACAATCCATTTAAAGATGAAATAAATGAATCAAGTAAGTAATTTTATGTACAGAATTTTTCTCGTTTACTTCAATGATGTTCGAGGCAAAATAGCAAATATATAACCAATAAATAAGCTGCTACATATGCTAACAGCTTTTCTAACTTTAGTGAGTAAATAGTACTAAGAACATATCTCATTTTAATAAATTAACTATTGCGTTTTGCATAATTGTTAAGTATATATCCTAATTTGGCAGCATCCATATTGGATATATATTTTCAAAACTATTTTTATCAGACTCACCGTTTGTGTTAGACAAAACATATAAACTTAAAAAAATTATCTTGCTTTTCAAACTTTTTAATTAATTAAAAAATTTTTAAAGCTTTTAAGGACAAGATAATATTATATTTAAAAACAATACAAAAATTTAACGAGTTAAAGGATTATATGCATTAAAGTAAAATATATTTTTTAAATTTATAAGCCAAAATATAAATTTTTGTTATGAAATTTTTTATTCAATGCAAACGTTTTTAAACTTAATAAAACTGTAATAAATATATAGGCCATTAATTAATAAAGTTTGCTATATAATTACTCCTATTGGATATCTAAGATTAATATAATATTACCTTGTAAACCGAAATTGGACCTTAAATGGTATTTTTGTACATTAAGTTTTCGCTTTTCATTTCAAATATTATTAAGATTGTAGATACTTATAGGACTTTGTAGCATTAAGGGAAAAATACTTTTTCTTTGTTTACAAAATTTTATCTATAGTAATTTGTTAACTATATTTAGCAACTATGCAACAAAATATTTCCCGAAGAACTTTTTTCTTTGAAAACAGAAGCATTTAGTTTAAGAGTTTGAAAAATGGAAGGCAAGTGTAACATTTTCCTCGTAAGTCAACCCACAGAAATCATCATTTTCATTATTTAATAAGCATTTCTTGAAAATGTTTGAGGACTTCAGATTTTACGAATAACATTTTGTATTGGATTGAAATAAAAATTTACATAAAAACGTTTTGTGTCATTTATATCTACGTAAAGCATTAAGTGTCAAATTGAGTTGTTTTTTTCATAATTGAGTGACTTTTCCAAGCGATAACAGCTGATAAGTATTGAATTATTGTGAATTCTGGTACATGTCGTAGTGACCTCGGCAATTTTAGAAAACACCGAGGAAAACCCAGATTTGTTATTTAAATAATTGAATGACAGAGATCAACTCAAAACAAAATACAATAAAACTTAACAATTTATTTTAGCAAATTCATTACAAAGGTATTTACATATATAATTAAAATATTCTTGATTAAATAATTGAGAAGATTCTAACATTATTATTATTTTTATGATATTTACACAATAACCATAATGACCAGAGGGAAATGGAACGAGAGATCAGATTCACCCGTTTTAGAAGTAGTATTATGGTGTCTGAGACTTCACCGCTCTCCGGTGTCGATGATTCTCCTTTTTCACCCACTTCCCGTCCTGTACTCAGTATCTCCGCTTTGCATTTCCATTCGCTGATATCTCCGCATCTTACTTGACTCGCTATTCAGTATACCTCTTTTCAGACTTTGTCACCTCTTCTTCATCTATTAGTCGGACATCTGCATTCCCATTCAGGACAGTCGAGGCAGGACTTCTCCAGGCCAGTGCAATCATACTCCGTTTACTCCTTTTCTTTGTCGGGCATCTCTGAGGCTTCTCTGCCTTGTGTATCTCAGGGACTTCTGTGTGTGAGGGCTTTTTGTCTCTGTGTCTGCCTGTCTTCCATTCTTAGATGCAGTTTTTAAATTCTCATCTTAGCTCCTCCTCTTTACACCATTGGTTATCCAAAATTCCATATAACGACCTACACTTCTATGGGATAGGTCAGAAATCTCTCCCTCTTAATCCCGACTGGTCAGATTTACAAACAAAACATATCATAAAACATTAACTTCCCTTGCCATTTTCTCACGATCATCCATCCCTTCCGAAAGGAAGAATTTATTCCTTTATTGAACTTGGCTCCTTGTGCCAATTTTTATTGCATCCTTTCCTTTATACTATTACAGCTTAGTTTGAAAGGAAAAGAGGAAACTCTCTTAAATTTAAAGTGCAATAAAAATATACGTATCCATTTTCCCAGGGTTTGGTTATGTTGTTTTACACTACGACAGTACATTTTATCATTATATTCTAAGATTCATTATAAAATAAAGCTTTATATTCTAGTTAGTTCTTTTAGTTATATATAATATGTAAAACGTTTTCTCTGTATATAATATTGATATAACTATTTATTTATAAAAAAATAAACATAAATTTAATGACATTTACCGTTCTGAAATTTATTGTATGCAACAATAGAAACAAATCTGGTTTGATTAATTTACATTTTTCTGATAAGAATAAATATGTTTATTAAATTTATTTATAAATGTGATTTTAATTACTTTGTCAGTGTATACAACCAAATTTATGTACATATAGATTTATATTGTTATTTTGCATGAATATACATAATACATTTGAAAGCTTATTGTAATTCATGAAATTGGTCAGTATTATAAATTGTAGTACTTTTGTAGATGCTTTTTTCTAAAATTATACTACGAAAGTTTTCAACTTTTCACGACAACAACAGTTATACTGGGTATACTTTGTGACAGTATGAGTAGGATTTTATACATTATATTAAGTAATTTAATGTAATTATATTTTTGTACACAAATTTATATTCTAAAATTAACTTTTGCATGCATGTAAATGATAATGTTTATTTAAAATAGCATTTCCATTATAAACTCATTAGTAATAAGCTGTAGTTAGGAATTAATTACTTGCCAATAATATGATCTTAAATTAAAAACTTGATTCTTAAAAATTAATTTTACAACAGAATTTTTGTACTACTAATAATTATTATAAAAATTAAGTAATTGAAACCTCAGCCTCTTTTATAAATTTTATTTAATAGTACATAGTGTAATTTTAAGAGCAATATGTTAAAAAGTAACTGAAATTTGCGAAAAAGTGATAAGTACCATCAGTAATTATAAAAAAAAATTCAACTGTGCTTTTGGTGGCAAAAGCAATTTAGAGAAGAGAGTCTGAAAATTATATTGCATTTCTTTTAATCTTTCTCGTATATAATTATAATATGAAATTATTAAACAGAACAATGTAACTATTTTACATATTGAAACTTTAATGCCAACTGTACTTTTCTGAAATCAAATGAATTTAAATAGAAAAATATCAAATAAATTTGAAAATGACAGAAATATTGCTTGAACTGAAAAAATCAATAAATCCTTTCATGGTAAAACGCAGTTTAACATCAAACAAAATTACTTAAAAATGAAAGTAAAACTATATTTAATTTTAACATTAAAATTATTTAATATACTGAAAATATTTTGACAATATCAATAAAATATTAAACATTTTTTTAACAACAATGAACTTTAATGAAACATAAGCAGAATATCAGCTTAAAATTTTCGATATTTATTCTAGATTTCTAAGTACTTTTATAGATTTCATAATTTTAGTATGACTTAAACTTCAATTTTAAATCTTTATTTAACACTTAAAAATATTAATTTTGCTACAAAAATCAAATAATAATTATAAGTTATATGTATTCCTAATATAGGGTTTAAACATTTAATAGAAAAAATATATTTCTGTAAATGGAAAATTTAAATATTAAAGTATCCATGAGAAAAATATTCATAAATAATTTGTATAATATTATCCTTATTTTTAATTAACGATAATATTATAAGAAACTATTTAAGTATTTTAATAGTATCATGGTAATATATAGGAAAAATGTGCAGAGGAATTTTGAATATATTGAAATTTTATTTTCTTGAATAATATAAATATTAGAAAATTAAAGATTCAAATCAATATTTTCAATCATATAGTTTGTTTTTAATATTTATCTAAAATTTTCCATTTAAGTTAATAATAAGCAAGGCACACAGTTAATCTTTCAAAAATAATTTCGTTCACATTTATCAAAAAGCGCCAAACTTTCTCGCGAAGCTTAAAATTTATGAAAATACACCGTGAAAGATTTATCATCACTTACCACTAGAAAGAGATATTAGAAATTCAAATTGAGCACTTTATTTGGAGTAAAATAAAAACGCATTTCTTAAGAATTTAATTCATTTCTTTTTTTTTGTCATGGCTTCTTCAACAAGTATCTTAGTTTAATAGCTCAATAACATATAGCTTGATATAAATATAATAAAGTTTTTCTGTATTAGTATATTTTTCTATCGTTGTGATATTAATATTCTTTATGGTCATAAAATCTTTTAAAATTATTAAATATTAACGAAATGGAAATGTTCCCCTAATTTTTGAGAAAATTTTATCAAAAAACACCTTAATATAGTTAATTAACCTGAACTTAGTAACATTATTTCATTTATGAGAATTACGAAATTTTTTTTCTATAATTTTAATATAATGTATAATATAATTTTGAGAGATTAACGAGTAATCATATCAATTTTTTTAAATTTATTAATTTCTATATGTTGATGATATTTATAAGTTTGCATGTTTATTATTTTTATTTTATCATTGTCTGCATAGTAAAATTTATTCGATTTCAGTAATTTGATTATAATAATGTATTGTGGAAACTAAATTATATTCATTTGAATAGCTAATGAATAATGCTGCAATTTATTTTAAAATATTTTTCTTGTTTGAAAATGAACTTTTATTTTTAAATATATCAACACCACTTAAATCTAACATATATTTAACAATGTCATAATATATAACAAATATTGATGTGTCTTGATTTAACGATAGCACTTATTTTTTAGAATTATATTTATGTTGAATTGATATTTGGTTACAATAAAGGAAGTTGAAATTTTCTAAAAAAATTACTACTGTTGCAAACTTTTCTTTGAAATCAAATGTCAATTTTAGTAACAATGTTTTATATCAAAGTAAAAACTAAAATACAAATAAATGAATGAAATAACAAAATCGCTTTTAGAAAAAAAAGTATCACTTAATGTTTTTGCCACATTTTTTGAAAAATAAATTGAAGACTCATGTATTGACTCATGTATTATACTAATTTTAACGGTTCAATTAAAATTGAAATATGCATTTTACAAACATTGTAAAATAAGTATTTATGATTTATTTTTGTTCAGTTTTAGTATATTCTTTTTCTAACAGATGGCGAAGTGGTCAGCTTCCCTAACTTTGAAGTATTAGGTCCAGGGTTTGAACTCTGGTTTGGACATGGATGTTCTTTTCCCTTTCTCTGTTTCTTTATTTTTCACATTCATGGCGAAAATAGCGAAGCTTACTGTTGGCTCTGCCTTATATAAGTTGGTATACACATCGCTGTTTGTAGCACGGAACAGCATTCAATTCTTAAGAGAAGCCGCTCATTAAAAAAAAAACGCAAATATATTGTATAGTATAATAATCTAATAATTTTTATCTGTGTAAAAAATATTCTTCAATACTTTTATGTATGTTATTTTTTATAACCTATAGGGGCTCCATGGTAGATTTGTAGTTAGGTCTTTATAGCCTAATCAACCATTATAGCCTGCCATCCTGAAAGCTGGGTTCAATTTCCAATGATTTATTTTAAATTCTTTTTAGTTAGTATAAAAATTGGAAATACAAGCACTATTATGCAATAAAATAATTACTATGGTACATAGAATAATGATGATAAAAATAAATAGATGATAAAATATATAGATATGAATAATATAGGTGATAAAAATAAACATTTGAAGTGTATTAATGAAAAATAGGTACTTCAAATTAACAATATAATACAAATTTTAAAATTGTCACAATTTTTATTATAATCAAATTACAAAATAATATCATTTAATAAAATAGTTAATATTTTGTTTTAAAATGCATATCATAAAAATTAGTTGTATTTAAAGTGCATTACGGAACAAAATATGCATTTCAAATGCCAAAATGCTATAAATGTATCATGTAGTTTTCAATCCTTTGGCATGCTTTCCAAACTTGAATACTAATGTTATTTGTCCCCAATATAAATGTTACTCTGGAATAATTACGAATATGTAAGTTAAGTTTTAAAAGAAAATTCTAATCTGTAGGCCATAATGGAATGAGACAAGATTTTAATTTGTACTATAGAAATTTGCAATTTATGCAACCATCAACAACAGAATCTAATTTCTTTTAATTTATTGTACACAAAAAATTACTCAACTTTTTTATAAAAAAGGTAAAATTTATTTATTTTGTATAATTCATATTCTTATATCATATATTATTTTCTTTTTATAGTGATTTCGTAAGAATTTTTATATGAGTAGTGAAGTTATTTGTAAATATCTAAGTTTTTTTTTCACTCATTGTATCTTACTAACATCCAACATTTAATTATAATCTTTTGAAAAAGAAGATACATTGTTGTTAACTTCTTATTAAGCATATTTCGATCACAAAAGTAAAATCACAAAAATAAAAGTAAAATGTATTGACACAGAAGACAAATGATTATTTATATGTGCTTAACACATTATATTTGGCGTTGCTTTTATATTTGCTTATTCTTGGAAAATGTAGAATTCTTTGATTTTATCTTATCTAAAATATGAGAAATTTTAGAAAGGATTTTTTAATTTAAATTTTATTTCTGAAAACATTCCTATTCAAAACTAATTTACCATGACAACATATTGATTAGAATAAAATAATTGAATTAAATTTGTAAATTATGAATGAAACACACAATAAAACGTCAAGAATAAAATAGAAAGTGATATTACAAGGAATAAAAGATATTGTTTTAGTAATTTTCTGTAAGTTTGGAATATATTACTGATACAAAAACAAAATAGCACAAGTTCTCTAATTCATTTGTTATTATGTTTATTGTTTAAAACTATATATTGTATTCTGACATTAGATATTAGTTGCTTTGTTTAATCGGAAATAATCTGCATTATGTAATACAATGAATTTTTTAATAGTTTTAGAAGAGGTGCTTAACTGTTTTAACAATTTTTTAAATCTTCATTATTATTATGCAAAATCTTAAGTTCTATATTTTCCTATATACGAAGCGTTTTAATAAGTTTCATTATTTTCAAGTTGTGAAGAAATAAATGGTGAAAACAACGTTTTAAATGAACAACGAATATTAAAACACCAAATAAAGCATAAAAAATCTCTATATAATTATGTGATTGATTTAATTAATTTATTTTAAATAACTAGTGTTTATATTCATTATAATGCGGTAATACTTTTCATTGCAATATATTATGTAAAAATAATTAATTTTGAGTAACAAAAAATGAGTTAAAAATGTCGTTCTTTTTTAAGAACAATCAAAAAACCTCAGATGCAAATATATTCCCAATATCCGTGTCTATCGACGTGTCGCATACCGTAAGATTTAATTAAGAAATTTGATACTTAATATAATTATCTTATTCTGATGTCTTCGTTAGTTTTCTTGCTAACATGAAATTTAGAAACACTATTAAGCTGCCACATTTTGTTCAAAAGATGATTAATTTTACAAGAAAAAATGCAATCAGTTTCCATTAAATTAACAGATTGCGACAGGAACCGCATTTGATATAACACAGAATTGAATTTCTTGAACTTTTTTAATGAAACTTCTATGTTTCGCTAATTATGGCTAATATGCTTACGTGATATTTTTTCGTTAAATTGCTGACATTCTTGGTTATGAAATTACAGAAAGTAAGGATCAAATTTTCACTTAATAGAGTTTAATGATTGAAGAAATTCTGGTCTTAGCTTTAATTCAAAACTACTTTAAAAATGTATAACTAACACATTATTTATCATGTTATTAGGAATTTAGTTTTAAATTTGGATCACTATACAAAATTAAAAATATTTCTAATAATCTTTCAATAATAAATTAAAAATTTACGTTTCATTAAGTAAATCTAACTTTTCTAAAAATTTAATTATTATGATAAAGATTTGGAAATAGTTTTTATATAATTTAAATATCATTATTTATTATTTTATTAGTATTAAATATTTAAATAACTATTTATTCAATTGCAAGAAATAATATTGTAAAGTATTCATGATTTTTTCCTTGAGTTAGTCTTTTGTTCAAATAAAAGATCATGAGTTTAATACCAGTCACTGTTGAATAAAATAATATACTAAATGTGTTTCATGATTTTATGTATGTGCAATCTGCTATCAGGAATATTTTTTGTTTCATCGTAAGGGCACTTAAATTCATATTACCATCTATGAACAGATAATATGAACTTATAATTCGCATGAAAATCAGAAAATAACTTAAAAAATATATTTGCTGTTAAGAATTCGAGTTTTAATTACTGTAAATTAAACTTGTTATAAAAGCTGTGATAAGGGTATTTAATTTATGAAAATTCCTTCACAATGTATTTTATAACATCTTGCAGTAATATTTGGTAGCATTATTTTTCAGACAATTTCATAATGTTTTACTATTATTAAGTAGATTACATATCAGCATTTAATAAGTATGCTTTAATAATATAATTCTACATAGATCCATGAAAATATAATTGATATAGAGAGGACATAGAAGGAAAGTAAAATCCAGGTTTGAAGCAAGATTGAAACCAGGGATCCACAGCTCACACAGGAGTCAGGAACGCTAACCACTCAGCCATCGGACGTATTAAAATTGTTTTGTTTCCTCATTTTTAAGATATCCGAATACTCTGAAGGTAAACTGTATCAAAATTGAATTTATGTTATCAATATATATTTTTAAACTATGTGTTGTGTGTGTGGAATAAAAGAACTAAAATACGCAATTACGCTTCATTTCGATTTTTTAACCCAATTCTTAGGTAGTTTTATGATAAAAAATTGCAAATGTTCATAATTCCCACATCAATGTAAAATTGTAATGAATATTTTCAAATTATATAAAAGTTATGATACGTGAATCAATAATTTTGGAAAATAAGCTATGCAATTGTTAAAATTTTGATATTTAGCTATGCAGTGTCTACTTTTGTCTCAAGTGCATTGAGAGAATGAAAAAAATCTAAAAAAAAAAA
Organism: Latrodectus elegans; assembly: GCA_030067965.1. NCBI lineage: Eukaryota > Metazoa > Arthropoda > Arachnida > Araneae > Theridiidae > Latrodectus > Latrodectus elegans. The sequence goes on from CM057815.1 coordinate 7,552,621, forward strand.
AAAAGTACTTCCTAAAATACATAAAAATGGATGCACCAAAATTTAAGGATTGTCTATTCCTTAATACAAAAGAGATATTTGATAGAAGTTTTAAAACAGTGATTCCTAAAATACGTAAAGATAAATGCTTCAAAATATAAAGACTGTCTGACTTATTTGTCATAGTGGAGCAGTTTAAAACACAATTTTAATTTTAGATTTTGATTAGAAATATCATGAGGATAATATAAGCAAATTTGTTTTGACAATCCTAATATTTCATAATGTTATTTAAATTTTTTAATCAGATTTAGTTTACTTGATTTAAATGAAACTTATAATGTAAAATTACATCAGGCTGGTAAACGTTTTTAATCACTGAAAATTAAAAAGAATCCATCAAAATAATTGGCATATTTGCCTTTTTATATTTCGTTCGATAGAGTTTCTATACTTTGAATATAGAGTAACTAGTAAAAAACTAAATGGTAAAAAAATCTATAGTAAAAATAGAAAAAATGTAAGAAAAAAATTCAGAGAAAATACTGCAATTACGAGTAAATAAACAAGGGTAGAGAAAAGAATGATTGTATCCTTGCCAAATATTCTACGAAAATAAATTTAATCGTTTTGAGATATTTTTCAATATCTTAACTCTTAATTTAAGTTACACATAATCAATTTTAAGAAAATAAAAAATTAAAATCAATGCTAGGAATAGATAACATTACTTTGCTTTATTTACTTCTAGTTTTCAGAACTGAACTTCTGGTTTTCTTAAACTAAAATAATTTACGTTCTAATTGAGATATGGAGCAAATTTCAACATCAGTTATTAGGAAATTGTTCCTTTTCAAATAATAAACAAAAATAGAAAGTTTAATAATTTGGTAAAAATCAAAATAAAAAAAGTTTAAGATCTTTTGAAAAGACTTTTTAAATGTAAATAAAATTTCATAATTTTTTAATATTTTAGTTCTAGAAACATCTTTTATATCAAACAAATAAATGAATTTTAAATACTTTAAATTTTATTTTATAAAAAATGTTATTAAATAAACAATTTATAAAGATTACAATTTAAAATAATTTATGAGGAATATAATTTTGAATTACGAGAAATTAGTTAAAAATTGATTTTTATATCGGAATGGTGAACTTCAGTAGTAAGCATTATATTCACCAATAATGAATATTATACACAAAAAATTGCAGTTTTTAATGATAATTTTCACTTACATTTTATATCCGGCATTTTCATTATTAAGATCATTTTGGTCACTTGTTCTTACCATTACTTTTTCGTAACATGGATGACGTCTTTCTTAACGAAGCAACGGAGACTAGAAAGAGATTCATGTTGTTTAATTTTAATTATACTCCTATTAATTATTTTTTAATAATTCAGATGTTCATGTTTGCTTTTGGTTTGGAAACAGTCATTTGTTGTACATAGGAAAAGCAAAATAACTCAACATTTTTGTTGTATCATGTGTGTACATTCAATTAAGTACAATAGGATGCATAAATTATAGAGTTAAATAAATGAGAGATATTATTTAATTCTTACATAAATTTGATTTACATAACAAGCATAATATTTTCAAACCGAAAGCAAATATTCCCTTTAATCTCAAGATTTTAAGGTAAGCATAAAATTATTTTAATATTAATTTAAAATAAGTAGGGTTTATATTTTTATACCGATGATATGAAGCAGATGCGTATAAAAATTCTAACCGAAATCAATAATAACTTCAAAATTTACTTGAAAGTTAGAAATAATTTTCCAGTTAGTTAGACAAATGTTAATAAATCTAATCAATGAGGTTTTGTGATTCATTTTCTTTATACATTAATTTATCATTGTGAAGTTAATATTTTAACAGTTTAAATGGCTTGAAAAGTTTTTCAGAATTTATAAAAAATATCATATCCTTTTATTTGTTCAAAATTCTCCACTATTTTAGATTAAAATTAAGATCTTAAGACTCAATGTATATAAAATTACAAGTATTAAATTTAGAGATATTCCAGGGTTATTGCATGCATTTTGTAATAAAATTTGGAATGATAAAAGAAGAATTATTTTTGTTTTTATATTTAATTTATATTTTAGTATTCCAACGAGAAGCTTATTTCTCAGTATGACCTCTATTCGAGCAATTCAATTAAAGTGGCAGTCTAAAAATGAGGAACTGTTTTGCTGGAAATTTTTACTTAGGTTCCATGTTAGCCACATTTTTTTCTTGCTAGGTCTGGAGAATTTCAAATATTAATTTTGAAATGGAAGTTTACTAATATGTAATTTTCTTTTATTCTGTCTTAAAACTCCAAAATGAGGGTAATATTTGCATTTGAAATTCTTTTACTTTGAGATGAAAATATACCCACAAGGGATAACTTAACACTTTTTTAAAAGAGAACTTTATTAAAAGTACTTACGATGTTCAAATTTGCCGAAACATTTTTACTTGTTTTTTTTTCGTCATGAAATTGGCTTTAAACTTTATTTGAGAATTTACTTTAAGGATACATTATGAATGAATAAAAAATTTTCAGTGCATTGTGGGAAATGAAATTTATTTATTTATAATTCCATATATATATATATATATATATATATATATATATATATATATATATATATATATATATATAAATATATATATATATATATATATATGTATATATATAATATATATATATATATATATATATATATATATATATATATATATATATATATATATATATATGTAGTGACGTAAGGAAATGGAAGTTAAAACAAAACAAACATTTATTACATTACACATAATTAAGATTAATTACAAAAAGAAAACACTTAATAATTATGAAATCAAATCAAGGTTACATAGTACCAGGGTGGTACAAAACAAACGTATTTAGGAACCGGATGGTTCTTCCTTGCCATTTCTCACATCACTATCCTCATCTCATTTTATGTTGTTTGTAAGGCTATTGGGCAGCAGCGCCATCTACTGTCAATATTGTTAATATGGGTCTGTTACACACACGCACACACAAACACACACACACACAAACACACACACACACAAACACACAAACACACACACACACACAAACACACAAACACACACACACACACACATATATATATATATATATATGTATATATATATATATATTTATAAATTAGGAAATATCCATAAATATAAATCAATTATAAGTAAAAAAAATGGTATGAAACACCTTAAAAGCATTTGGGCTAATATACTTTTTAATTTTATTGGAAGTCAAAAAATTTATTTTACAAGATATATCTATTAAGAGCTATTGAAAATATAAATGATTCTACAAAATTTATTATTTTATGCACAGGTAAAGAATATAGTTTAATCTTTTTTTTTAAAAAAATAAACAAACATGATTTATATATTTTTGATTTCTCTCTTACTCTCTTAGAAACTTTTTCTAATTCAATTATCGCAATATATATATATATATATATATATATATATATATATATCGATAATATATATATATATATATATATATATATATATATATATATATATATATATATATATATATATATATATATATATATATATATATATATATATATATATAAATTATCGATTGGATTTTAACTTTATTTAAGTAATGTTTTATAACAAAAGAATAATTACTTCCAAATTATATGAAATATTTAATTAAATTTCAGCAAAATTTTAAAAATTTGTTGGACAAATACAATATAACAGTATTTATCATTGAGTATAAAGTTGCATTATATTTTAATTAAAATATGTGCTGATTAGTTACATATTAATGACGCTATATTAATGTACATATATTTTAAGTAACACATTAGAGTATATGCTGACTTTTGTAAAAAGTGAACAAATAAGGTAACAAAGGATCGCATTATTGAACTCGGAATAAAAGTTCAAAAAATATACATAAAGTTCAAAAACTATACATAAAGTTCAAAAAATATATATACTCGGAATAAAAATTCAAAAAACATAGAGGAATAAATGTTCAAAAAATATATAGAAATAAATGTTCAAAATATACATATAAAGCTTAAATAATATATACACTCGGAACAAAAGTTCAAAAAATATATAGCAAAATTGAAGGCAAATGTGTTGTTTCATAAATATTTTTACTGAAGCATTAATATTATGCTTTAATTATCACCCTCCTCCATAGGAGTTTGATCTTAATTTATTTCTTCATCTTGTTTTGTCTTTTATGTTATCAACTGTGTCCTAGATTCTGAAACAGAAAATCACTTCGTAATAAAAAAGTTCATGTATCATTAAACTTTTCTTGATTAGATTAATGTTTTCTTTATTTTTAAGTTTCTAAATCTAAAAAAAGTATATAAATTCAAATGAAAATATTTAATATCTTTGTTCTAAAGTTTTTGCTTCATTTTTTCATTTGTTTTTCTCACAAATGTTTTTAATAAATCAAATTTTAGAATATTGTTTAGTACTTTCTCAATGTTGAAAATTTAAATTCTAAATTTTTATTTAATAGTTACATGACCAAAATATGAAAAATGGAACTCTAAAATTTATATATCAGAATTTTAACCAAATATTGGATCATTAGATTTAAATGCCGACAAAAATGGATTTTTTTATGCAAGTATGAAAATTACGTATTTTTGTTACAAATTCTGAAAGTTGTATATTATAAATAATAAATATTTCAATTGAAAAGAATCTTTAATTTGAATCTAAAACATTATAAAATACTTCCAATATTTTCTTTTATTTTAATTAAATATTTACATATTTTTTCTTTTATATTTCTAGTGCATCTCTACTTTTGAGGCATTTAGAAAGGATATTGATAAAATTAATTTTATATAAGGCTCTATTTAAATTTAACTATGCACTTTATATACAATTTAAAACTAATGCAAATGCTTATAATTTATTTACTATAGTAAAAGTAAAGTAAAATAGTATTAACATTACTTTAATATATTGAATTATAAATACTTAGCAATTATGAACTAAAATTTACATAATTTTACTGTGAACATGTTTGAATCAATTACATTAATTGGAGATGCTAGTGAAGGTGAGCATGACTGAATACAATATTGTGTGTGAACTATACTTAAAAATTTTCCAAACTATTTAAAAATAAACAATAAAAAGAAACTATTTTCGCAGATTTATAAAATAATTTTTAAAAGGAAAATATAATTTTTAAAATAATATTCAAGTTTTATATTTAAAGATAAAGGAAAAAATTTTGCAAATAGTACGTACGGCGTGTTTTGAATATGAAAAGCGTAAAAAATTAAATATTAATTAATTAAAAAAAAGTGTCACTTAAGCTGTTTAATTAAAAGTGTAGATTTGCTCCATTTATAGCTACAGCATATATGCCAACAACGATTTGATAAGTATAATATCTAATGAATAAAAACAAATATTGCTCAATATATTCCACATAACCACGCATAGATGAAATTCTAGTAAAAGGTTAGTTACAAAAGTAATGATTTTTAAAATTTTCCCCCAGATCTTACAAGCTTTACTAGGGCAGCAGAAATCGAAATTATATTTTCTTTTGTTTTTCACATTTTATAAATTATATTAAAAAGTCCAAAATGCTTCAGATATTGTTATTTTAAAGAAAATTATTTATTTTATAAATAACATTTATTCTACAAAAACATTTATTTTATAAAAATGTACAATTAAGGTTTTTCACTTTACTTTTACACTCACATATCTTATTCACGTTTTATGGCAAATGAGGAACACAGAAAACTAAAAAGTTCTAAGTTAATTCACTTCTAAGACAGTTTTTAATAAAAAGAAAATAAAAACCTTTATTTATTTGTTTTCATTATGCTTATCTCATAACTCGAGGAGAACATATATGTGATGAAAATTGAATGATGGCATCAGGAATAAATTATAGTGAAAAAAAGCATTCTTTTTCTATTTATAAGTGTAGGATTTTGCTTCATCACAGGGCTTTTCAATTTTTTTTAATGCGAACAGAAATGAAGAGAGACTATTTTACGCTGGGTGCATTTACTGATAAGAATTTTTGAAAAAACTTTTAAATAAGAGTTTGTCAGCACTTTTTGTTATTTTGTTATTTTTTACTATTTCTTTTGTTTTTGCTTTGTTTATATAGCACGAAAAAATTGCAATATGAAAAGATATTTGTTTACTGCATGAATCACAGTAAATGTGACATTTTCATTGTGAGGTTGAGCTCTATTAATTGTAAAATAAAAATTTTAAATACTTAAAGTATTTATTTCCATTCATTTAATATAGTAGTATTTGAATATTTTAATGTGAAGTGGAGTTATTAATAATAAAATAGGAATTTTAAATGCAATACGCAATTCATTTCCAATTATTTAATGTTGTTGTATTTGAACATTTTAATGTAAGGTTGAGATATTAATAAAACGAGAGTTTTAAATATAATACATTATTTATTTCACATCAATAAACATATTTGTCTTTTGAATATTTTAATGAAAGTTTTCATACACATGTTGAAGAAAGTTTGCTTAGAAAAATTTATAGAAAGTTTTTATGTATAATTATATGCATATAAGATTTCTTAATAAGATATTTTATGACAATTGAGTATATATAAAAAAATAGTACATTTTACTTCTAATGAATACAAGTAAATATATTTGTATAATTTATATTTATCTTTTCTTATATAAAAAAGGAATTTTAAAACATATAAATAACTTACATTTTTAAGCACACATAATTAATATAAAAGGACATTTAATATTATTTTTTAAACACTAGAATATATAATTCAGATACATTACATTTAAATTTAATATATTTACCAAAAAGAAGGTTTTCTGCTTAAAGGTATAAGATACACAATTAATGTATTAATGTTTGTGAAAATTAGAGAGAAAACTATATTTTTTTATGAGAAATAGACGTTTATAATTAGAAAACAAAGCCTTAATAACATATATATTAATTTAGTACTATTTAGTTAAATTTGTTAGTGTAAAAGTAGTAATAAAATTAATTTACACAATATTGCATTTGGTAATTGTATTTTAAAGGCAAAAACAATTATGAAAGTTAGTTTCCGAAAAAAATTTTATATGTTAAAGAAATATTTTTAAATAATTATTTTACTGCCTTATCATAATGCTATTGTCATAGAAAAGAATAAATCTTCAGTTATTTTGACTTATCTTCTTGTAAATTTTATGGCATTAAATAAAACACAAAAAGAAAATATTTGTCAAATTTAAAGTATTGAATTATTTTGCTGGAACTGATTTAATTTCAAAAACATACATATAATCAAAATATTTTATTTCAAAACTTATAATTTAAGCATTAAGGTACTTAATTAAAATTGTCATTAGCCTATTTAAATTCTGTAATATATTATTCAATTTTAATAAAAATTGAATCTAACCATTAAATGGGCTTTTAAGAACTTAGATGCTACGTTGTTCACCATCAGAAATACAATTATAAATACTCAACAAATGTGATATCCTTATTTCCTAATTTGTATCAATTTACTTTTTAGAAAGAGGAGGCTATTATAAGTTTGTCATCAATTTACTTGTTTGTTTTTAGAAGGAATATTAAAAATTAAATTTTATTAAATTTAGAGTGCGATGTCTATTTATTCAAAACAGGTTAATTACACAATGTTTAAATATTGGTATTCATTTTAGTTTTGAACTTACTTTTTGTGGGTAAAAATGTACAAGTTATATATCTATAAATAATAAAAGATCTATATTAATAACATTTGTTCATAATACAACTACATATTTTAATGAGTGTTACTTTAATATTTATGAAAATATTATTATAAGTAAAATTAATTATTGATATTTATACAATTGCAAATGCATAGAAAAGAGTAAAAATTCTCATGCTAACAAATCGGAAAATATAGAAAATTGAAAACACGTAAAAGTAAATGCTATGATCAATAAAAATGAATTTACGTACTCAGACGTCATCATTAAATATTATAAAAGTAAACATACAAATAAATATAAATGCTCCTATAATGGGAAAAATACAATCAAAATTAACAATATTAGCAGACATAAAAATGATGTAAATAAGAATTTAACTTAATAAGGTAAATTAAAATTTAAATATAAGAATATTATAAATTTGAATATAAATATGGTGAAGTAATTTTATACTAAGAATCTATATTGAAGGAGTTTACTATGTGATTCAACACTTACAAAGCTACATTAATTTGATTAAAATGAGTTCTTCAGGATAAATATGTTAAAATCTTTAAAAGTTTGAAAATTAATTTGCAGGGTTAGCATAAATGATTCATTTTGAAAATCATATATTTAAAATAAAATTATAGATACGAATGATAAATGAAAATAATCACAAATTCACTAAGATTTTACAACGTATTCTGAGTGGTAACACGAGCCTATTGATCGAATACGGGAGGGTGACCTTTCTAAAATGAAAATAGAGAAAAAGTTTTTGTATTCTTGAATATTCCATTGCAAAACGCTGGTAGTGTTTGCTGAATAGTTTCCTTTGGAATAAAAGAGACTCAATGACTGCACTTAGTCGTGAACTTGGGCTACAATAAAAACTATGGGGAAGATTCTACGTAAACATTTGCATTTTATAAAGTATTGTGTTCAGTTCCAGAAACAATTAAGGGTGGAGAATTAAGCCCATTAAGCACATTTTGGCGTCAACATGCAGAAAACATCAGAAATCGCTGCTTCTGGTACCAAATTGATATTTAATATTGTAATAATGCTAACCACATTGTAATGTGTGATTCTTAGAAACAGAAAATTCAATGTGTATAATCATGGTATTTTAAAGAGATTCACCAGAAATAAATGTTTTTTCTCTGCGTAAAACTTACAAATATGTTTGTACAATTTTCCTTTACAAAGCAAAATGTGAAAACTGGATGTTACCTGAATTTTCAGTGATTGCAGCTGTTTCGAGAATTCAGTGGATGTAAAAATAAACATCAATCCAGCAAAATCTTTTCCATTTTCAACTTTGTCCTCTAAATCCATTTTACCAGCAATTTCTAATAGCTCAAAGGAATCTAGCTCAATTACCAATAAATATAAGACTAATGGTACAAAATTTAAAAAAACAACCAAAATCTCGGGGAAAAAGTATTCAAAGAGCATTAATATATCCTCTTCTAAAACAAATATGGAAATGGATTCCAGCTCTACATCTCAAACCATTTCAAAATACAGAAATTATAAGCACAAAAAACTGTCAAATAAAACCTGTTCTTTGGTTCTCATAAAACATTGGAATTTATTATATAATATTTATTTGTCTCATCTTTCTGGCTTTTCATGAATCAGTTTTAATGCCTTTGTTCATCTGAATGATCATCTCAACATTCTCAATTTGTTCTTAAACAATAAAATATTCAAGCACTTGACTTTATCAAACGTTACTTTATTATTGGCGCAGCGTATTCCATTTGAAGATATTTAGTCAGTAAAATCAATCCGTTAATCCATAATTTAGTTCAATCTTTAGAAATTTTGCTTTTGATCAAGAAGTAGTACCCTATCATCTGCACATCTCACAAGGTGATTATCCAAACTATAAACTTCCACAATGCTTGATTGAATATATTGTTAATACTTCGTTATTATTGTTTTCCTAACTATCAGATTCCATTGTTGCCCACGGCTTCTTTTGTACAAGTAAGTTAAGGATCTTTCTAACATATTTCCATAACCACAATCTTTAGTAGATCTCAAGAAAAACATCAGGGTTGCAGAGCGGAGTGGGCCATACCACAAAATATATAAAATGTATTTTATCAACATGTAGAAGGATATCATTCTACTGAATAAGATCACATATTAAGCACATGTATATGAAACATAAACCTAAATAATTTGGATCTTTTTTTCATATATTTTTCTTATTTGAAATATTATATCATTTTTTAAAATATAGACTTTTCAAAGTAATTGATACATTTCTTTTCTAAGCCTTGCACAATAAAATCCCCAAAATATCTAAATATAAATTGTTTTTGTAAAGTGTAAATTTCCAAGTAACAATGGCAAAATCAATCAGATAGAAAAGCTTAAATCCTCTTGCATATATTAATTAGCTGACTTTTATAATAATAGCAATCAGTTTGGTTTTAATATTAATAAAATATTAGGATTCTACTATCATTTTTTAAAGTTTAGAGAAATGTTATTCTGCTTCAATTAACAATGTTACATTTATTTTAATCTTTTCAATAGACAGGAGTCATTTTATTTTTAAGTGACTTCCAAGTACACGGAGCAAAATGGTAATCATTGATGAAATATTTAGAGTAATAAATAAATCTCGTTCATAAAAACTGTAACTTTAATGTATATCGTTACATTAACTAGGATAGTTAAATAAACTATTTTTGATTTCATTGGCGCTGACTATATTGATGCAATTGTTTTTTTGCGCATATCAACTTCTTTTTGCTTATGATTTTACTAATTAGGAGAGATTTGTTTAAAATTTATTTCTTGCACAGCAAAGCCTAAACAATGTTAGCCATTTATGATCTTATATAGAAGTTTAATCTTTTGGGAGTTAGATTAAATTTTACAAACAAAATATTACAATGTATGTAAAAATTAAGGATGTGAAAATTTATGGTCTTGATGTAAAGTATCTCTTTTTAAACATTTTTATCAAATAAAATGAACATAGTTTGTTTTTACTCATAGTATAAAAGGCAAAAATTCAGGTTACATTTTTATTGTTATTTATAAGTAAATGAAAAATTGATTTCTTAAGCAATGGTATTCAAATATTACTGAGTATTATCATAAAAAATATACTTATTATATTAATATTTTGATTTTGCGAACTATAAATATATATAAAAAATTTATGTAAGGTATAAAGTTAAAAATATTCATATAGATTATATTAACATTTATATGAAAAATACTTCTTTAATTTTCATACATTTCTCCACAAACAATGAACACTTGGTTTTATATTAAATAGTTAACCATTAATTTTTTTTAATTTGAAGAACCATCTTTAATTTAAACTCCAGGCACTAGGCACATCAATGCACCAATAAGAGAAAAATATTTTGAAAATTACTTGAATTAACATAATGAATACAGATATTATAAAATAGGAACAAATTTAAATATTTTCCTTTTCTAATAATAAAAAAATATGTTTCAAAGGATGACCATTTAATGCATCATGGCAATTTGTTAAACAAATTTCGTCTTTTAACATAAATCTCTTGCGAAAATAAATCATCTTTAATCATAAAAGTCTCCAAGAAAACACTTCTCAGGTTTAAGAAACGTAAATATTGCATTTTGTATTTTCATTCTTAATCTTCCAGGTTAAACAATTTTTTTCTCTGAGAGTTTCGAAATCCGGGCTATCTTTAATAGAAAATCTTGCGTGCCCAGGTATCGTGTCAGGCCATGCAATTTTAACGAAGTTGCATTCACTGTTGTAATAAATGATGGAGTTGACAAGGTTCATCCCGAAGTCGAAAGTCCTTCGTCAGACGATAATTGAAAAATATGAGACTGCAAAACTTTAACACTAAAAGTAAACCAGAAACTTAAGCGTTTATTTGCAAACGGTGGAAAACTTTCTAGCAATATCTTTCCCTGTTTGTAAGGGAAAAATACTATCAACGTTTGTATCTATTTATTTGAAAGAAGGAACATAAGAAAAATCTTAGAAAATTCTTTTCAAGTATCAACGGAAGTTCTATAAAACAAACTCCTTTGGTATTCAATTTAAAAGCAAAGGTTCCTGTAAATGAATTTTATGAACCTTTGCTTTTATTTTTTATTATTTGAAAACGTTTTTAAATTGCTTTCTGCAGCTTTTTCGATTACTATTATTGACTATATATATATATATATATATATATATATATATATATATATATATATATATATATACATCGATAAAGATATGTATGTATGTTTGAAATTCATAAATTCCCTTCTTCTAATAAATATGTAATAAAAATTTATATGTTTATTTTAAACGATTTATTATAATTTAAATTATAAGTTTCATATTTTAGTTATAATCTAAAGAAAAATAAATGATAAATACGTAATTGAAACTTTTATGTTTTCTTATTTTTAAATATAAAAACACATTTTGATGTTATATGAATAAAGTGTGCAAAAAAGGTTGAATGCATTTCTTATATTTAAGTAATGAATGTAATTTTAGATAAAAAAATTAATTTAATAATCATACTAAATTCATATAATGTTTATTCATTATATCTAAAAATTAGGCATTTGAAAATTATAATCAGAAAGTTTGAGATGAGAAATTTATAAATTTTCTCTTTTTTATTAAACTTGTTTATATAGCTTTTAAAATGAAAAATTCAAATAAATTGTTTTACTTAAAATATTTCTTAAATGCATTTTCTTTTAATTTCATTTTAACGAAAATATTTTTTATTATCATAACTCTTATTATTTCACTACTGATATTTTAAGTGAGAGAGTGTGTTAATTAAATAAATATATATTAAGAAAGAACTATGTTTATTTTTCAATCTTTTTCTTTTTAACACATTTTTATTACATTATTTAAAAATTCTATGAGATTTGAATGAGCGCGAGTTACAAATATAAAAATATTTGTTACCAATATATATTTTTTTATAAAAATGAATATCATAATTGTATTATTAAATAATTTGAAACTAAAAATGCATGGTCTTCATCCTATTTGTACATTATTTTTTAAAACTTGCAACAAAACCAATAACTGCCAAAGTAATAAAGTTCTTAATTGACAAATAATTGAAAAATTTATTAGGAAATAGTTTGAATAAAAATCTTTGAAGAACGTGTATGTTATGGTAAATAGTTTTCCCAAAACATCTATAATCTTTAAAATTACTCTATGATATGCAGCTGTTGAAAGTGTGCAATGTGTTATTCATAAAAACTGTGTGTGATAAAAACTATCAAATTTTTTGAAAAAATATATTTTTTAGAACTAATGTATTCACTAAAATCTTCTAAGAAAGTTTATCACTCTTATAAAGAATTGATTATCCTATTTCGAAGTGTTTTTTTGTAAAATTGCTTTCGCACATGCGTGTTAATATTTTTTGCAATCATGAAAAATACTTAAACTTACATTGTAATTTTATTTCACCAGATGTAACGGTATGTTAACCACTTGCGAACAGTCATTTTTACAGGAAACTCACGTGCATTCATAAAAAAAAAAGAATCAATAAAACGCATAAAATTATAAATTTTGAAATATAATTTTAAAATTCAATTTGTATGTAATCTAGATTAGTAATCAATGTAATAAAGGCGTCTAAAGTGATTTATATATATTTATTTATTTTAATTGACATATTATACCATAAGTGTAAATTCATATATATATATATATGTGTGTATATATCTATATATATATATATATATATATATATATATATATATATATATATATATATATATGTGTGTGTGTATCTATTTATATATATATATATATATATATATATATATATATATATATATATATATATATATATATATATATATATATATGTATATATATATATATATATATATATATATATATATATATATATATATATATATATATATATATATATATATATATATATATATATATATATATATATATATATATATATATATATATATATATATATATATATATATATGTAGCCAGCTAACTTGTCTAGTGGTCAGTGTGCCTGACTACGGATAAGAAGGTCCTGAGTTCGAATCCCGATTCAGGCATGGATGTACTTCCTCTTTCTCGATCCTGTCTTTGTCCTTTCCTTGTGTGTGTGAATGAAGTAGGAATGATGCCTACCCTATAAACGGCGGTTTAGAGGTCGGCGGCTAAGAGGTCACTGTTTCTGGCCGGATCCTTGGGTAACAAGGAACAATAGATTAATAAACTCTGTTGCAGTTGTAACTGTCTACAATTTGCGATTGGAAATATATATATATAATTTTAATATCAGTTCTTTTGATTTCTTACATAGTTTCTGAATAATAAAGTTCAAAATTACCACTGAAATACATTTATCTTCAGTCTTATATATCCCAAAATAAAAATAGTTATTCTGTTATGTCCGCATATTTTATTTTAAGCAAAAATGTTTTTTCTTTCTCTTTTTAAATTCTATAAAACACTTCTAATCGTCTTCTAAACATAATATTGATGTAATAATTACATAATTTAATTTGATTATAACTTTGGAAACAATTTTTATAGGGAAAAATGTAACAATTTTATTCTCATTAAGTATTAAGTTGATAAATATAGACACAGTAAAAAATTATCAAAAATTGGAAATTGAAAGTATAAAGTCTAGTGAGAAGACAACGTATCAATTGAAAAACATTTTCTTAGAAAAAATTATGAAAAGAGAATTTAAACTTTTTTACTTTTACAGTAGAAAATTGAGTTATATCATTTGTCTTTTATTCAATAATAGAGTAAACCAAAATATCGTAATGTTGGAATGTATAGAGCGAAAGTTTGTTCTTTTTTTTATTAAAAGCCTTTTCTTTATTTATCTCTTTTTCATTTATGTACTGCTGGTTAAATAAATTCTTTTTCTTTTTTTTAAAAAAAATAGACAAATTGTTTGGCCAAATATGCTATTTTCTTAAAAAGATAATAGGAATTATTTTTCGATTAATAATTAAGTTCAAAAACATAAATCTCACGGACTGATCTATTTCATTTTTGGTTTTGGTATTAATTTATAGGTATATGCTTAGAAAAAAAGAACAAAAGTTTTTAAATGATTTTTAACTTTTTACAAACATTGAAATAAATTATTTTTAATTTTAAGATTTCTGTTTGCTTATGAAATTACAAATGACTTCAGCCTCTAACTTTTAGTAAAAAATGCAACTTCTTTATGGCGAAAAAGTAAAATTTAGAAAAATAAATGTATTTATTACATTTAGAGAAATAATTTTTAAACTTCTTTAAACTAAGGTTAAAACGTTGTTTTATACTTTGAATTAAGTTTTATTTAAAACACATTTTACGTTAGCTAAAAACAAAGAAGTGTAATAATTAAATGTTTTACATAATTAGTAAATTAAACACACACACACTGAAATTACGACTTACTACAACCAGCTTTCAAAACATTTCCTGTTGATGGCATATTGAGAAAAGTGTTGTTTTTAATTATGACACTTGGACAAACCAAGCTCGCTATGCAGTTAGCTGAGCGAATTTAAGTCAGTAGTTTGTGTTTCTCAATTAACCAGAGCATCCCAAAAGTGAAAGTACAACTGTACTCTAAAATTTTCCGATAGATGGCACCACCAGAGGACACATTCTTTCATTTTTTGACATTGATCTAAAGGGGGAGAAAATTTTCTTGAATTTATACACCTATGGTAACTACTTAACAACCAACCGTAAAACTTTCGATTCCTTAGGTTTAATGAGCACATATAAAGCATGTACTCGGTGGGTCTTTGGAAGCATCGGGAATCAAATATGGCCTTTCTTGACTGAAGGGCGATACCCTTATCACAAGGCTATTACGGCCCAAGAAAAGCGAGAGCACATAGTATTACGGAATTAGATATAGTTGTCTTAAAGTGCTTAGAAGAGTATTCTATTGAAATTTTAAATAAATATTTTTATTTAACCTAAAGCTATTTTATTCAAAGATTCAAAACTGGAAACAAAAGTAAAATTTGACTTTCGGTTTGCAATAAAAATGCTTATGTTTTAAAAATAAAATAAACAATGAATTTAAGTAAAAATATCTTAGTAATTTAGCATTGTTGATTAACACCACACAACCAAAGTATATCCAAATATAGTTAATATAATTAAAATAATGATGATACATATTAAAACATTACTGTTATGAAAAATATAATAAAAAATTCATCCTTTTAGTTGATCAGCTGGATCAAGTAACTCATAAGAACAGAACCAAATCAGCAGTTCATTCTATCAGTTTTGTTATAATCTTCCACTTCTATGTTACGAGAACACATTTCATTATCTGTATTTTAAAAGAAACTCAACGGAGTCAACTCCGCTATAGCTTGAAATTTAGCAGTCTCAAGTATTTAAAAGACAGAAAGATTTAGTAATCTTTTATGTTAGCCACGTGGACCTACTTCTGATCAATTAATTTCCTTTTTTTCAATCTCACCTGTGCCTTTTTTGTCAGTTTTCAGTTGCTGAACCTCCGTCTTTTTCCAATCTTGTTCTTTTTTCTCCAGATCCAGCAACATAACCCACAATCGGTTTCTACAAATGCAAATCATTTTAGAGAAGGGGTAAGCGGAAAAATGAGGGACAGTACCTTAGTATATATATATATAGTTTTTTTGGATTTCATTGATATGAAATTCATATCTTATAACTCAAAGATTATTGTTTATAGTTAAATTTGATACTTTAAATTGCTATAATTCAAGGATATTATCATGTCCTTTAATAGTTGAAAAATAGTCTTTCTTTTCCTTATTACGTTTTTCTTATAATAACCAATTTAATATCATTTGCTTCGGGTACCATAAAATAACGCTTAAATTTGTTCATCAAAAATGTTTTCCAAAACTTTGATTTTGTTGCCATATTAATTGGGGAAATAATTTATGTTTATATCATGACTTGTTACTTGAATGGAAATAGATTTTTTACATAAAACGAGAAGAAAATGTTTGCAAAGGCCAAAGTAACTTTACAAGGGAGGAGTGCAAATAATAAAAAAATTGAGGATACAATTTAATATAGACATCATATGTAAAAGCAAAAGTTGTCTAGAAACAAGCAAAAGTTGTCTAGAAGCCATTAATAGCTTCCATAGATTTAAAAATCAAATATCCTGCAGTGGTGCTTCCATAAAAAAGATTTGGAAGATTTGTAATTAATGAGAATTCTCAAATAAGATAAGCGTGCTTCACTTCTTCAAACTGTTGAAAATGTTCTTACTGGTACGGAAAGAAGTATCGATATACTAACTGTTCAATTTACAATCAACGATACAAGCTTTCAAAATTGAAGACTTTCATTTGTGCTATTTTTGACTGCACGGCAAAATACATAACATGTGACTTCGCTCTATCAGGGCAACCAAAGGAATATCAGTGACTTGAAACCCATTGTCTGGTCTGAGGAGTCTCTTTTCCAAGTGTATGAGTAAAGTGTTGTATATGACAGTAAAGGAGAAACGTCATGAAGCTTCAGATTTCACATGTCGACAGGAAGGCCATGGTGGCCTAGTTGGTTAGGACGTCGTTCTCATTATCGGAAAATAGTGAGTTCAAATTCCAAATTAACCGAGGATCCCTCGTATTCCCTAAAGGAAGCTGGGGAATGTTAAAACTTGGTATGGTCTCAAGTCCTCCAAGTGAAATGATGATGAAATGCTGGCAGGCTGAGTATTAGGAGTCTTCTGCTAAATCAACGCTTCAAAATAACGAAGACTCTACCCAGTTAATTTTTTCAAATTGGTAAAGCTCAGCAAAGAGCTAAGTACAGGGAAGCACGCTGGTGCAACAACAACAGATTATCCAAGATTTTCGATTTGTTAAGAAATCTGTAAGGATTTTTTAAGGCAATATGATGTAATATTGCGCTTCTGATACCTTTAGAAATAAATGTAACACATCACAAATATGTGAGTATCTGATCTAATGATATATACTCATATTTATTTTGTGTCCTAATATACTTTCAGAAATCCAGCAGAACAATGGACAATGACTGATATTACCGAATGGATCTAATTTTTTTAAGTTTTTGGGCTTTGAATAACTTTATATGTTCATTTTTAGCATATATGCTATGCCATACAATGTAAAATTAATAAACATGCACCACTTTACTCTTTACAAGATTGACATTGTGAATTTCTTTCAGGTTATTTTCATGCATTTTCCAAGTTCACGCTTGATTGTGATACAATAATTGAGGCCAGTGTTTCTATGTAGACAAATCATTTTTTTTTGCACTTGAGTATATTCCTAGCTCCAATTCCTGAAATACTAAGAAAAATAAGTTATACTAACATCACTTATTTATATTTTAAAACATTTTACCTCTCTCGCTGTAACTATGACTAATCCAAATTATTGAAATCTTTCAAGATTTTATTGTTGTCTATTAATGAAATGTGTATCTACATTGTATATTATGGTATTCACACACACACACACACACACACACACACACACACACACACACACACACACACACACACACACACACACACACACACACACACACACACACACACACACACACACACACACACACACACACACACACACACACACCATATATATATACTATTTTCAATAATTTTATAAAATTAGGAATAATATTTGGGTCAGTTATATAAAATTCTTTTAATTGAAATTTAAATCGAGGTGTAAATTACTTTAGAAATTTTAATCTATATTGATTATTATCAATGAATAAAATTTTTTATATGATGTGCATTATTGATTATCAGATTGCAAAAACAATTAATGAATATTTTGTATCTCTCGTTTAGCAACTATTTTTTTCTGGATACAATGAAATTAATTGTTTTAATTGTAAATGGTTTTCCTCTTTTTGGTTACTTAAATTTTGCATTGTTTGATATTTATAATTTGTATTTAAAGATTTTAAGAAGGAAAAAAAATGCATGATAAAAGTAAAAGGAACTTGATTTTCGTTCACAAAATTTAAATTTTTTTCATAATCCGAGAAAGTGTGACTGCTCTTTTTGTTGTTAAGTAAAACTAAGTTTTCATTCATTTCTCCCTCTAAGACAATCGAAGCTTGAGAAAAATAAATTTGAAAGAAGTAAAAGTCATCCCAGGAAAACCTTTTACTAATGTACACAAGAATATAATTTTTTCAGTCAAATATTTGCTATAATATTCAGAGAACTTCTCAATCATTTCTGAGATCAGTTTTTATAAATCGATCTCCAAAGACGTACTCGGTAATCTGATATTTCATTCCATTAAATTTTCAAATGATTTGAATATCTCATTCCATGAATATTTTTTTAATAAAGTTCAATTTTCTAAAAGAAATTTTTACGAATGTTTCTTTAAAAATTTTTGTGCTTGTTTTTTTGTGTCAAAATGTAAAGTATTATTTTGCTTTCTACTGTTATTTAGGAGGAAGATTTAAGACTTCTAGAATGTTTTTGTATTTTAAAATGTCCTTCAATTTACAACACAATTCATTAATGAAAAATATAATACAAGTTAGTATTCTTTAACACGTGAAACATATGTTCACCATTGGTAAGATTTTAGAATTTTTTGGAAAATACTTAATAATGTAAGGTGAGATGTTTTGATGATGTAACTATGAGAATCAGTTTTCACATCATGCAGATTTTTTCCTTATTCTCAAATGCTTACCTTTCGATAATAAAAAATTCCATGAAAGGTCATATAACGAATTTTATTAGAAGCGTTATCTTATTTGAAGCGTGGAAAAGTAATTTATATTTTAACTGATAAATTTCTAATCTATCATTCTTGAATAAATAATTATAAAACATTTTGATTTTAATTGCTTCAAAGTGGCAAAGAAAATAAGCGCAGAATGTTTTATTATTCATTCTTAAGAGCAATATATTCAAATTTTACTGATTTTAAAATAATGTTCTATTGTTCTTCTCAACTAGTTTAAATTAAATATTGAATAAGAATTCAATTAATAATCATTTATTTAATCTGTTATAGTATTCTGAAATAATGTGCTAAAATTTATGATTTAAAGAATCATATTTAATGATCAATATGCTAACTTTATTAAATTTTTATAAAACTTTAAGCAAATTGATTGAAAGTACTTATTTATTAAGTTTTTTAGTTTTTTCAATTGTTTTAAAATTTAAAATTTGGACATTATGGGTAATTTACAGCTATTATTTCCAAATGTTCTATAAATTTAAATAAATATATAACATAATTGTACATTTGGTATTTCAAAACATATGTGTACATGTTATTTTAAAATTTAATATATTTTATTTTAGAAATGGAATGACATTGCAAAAAATTTAAAATTAAACTATGTGATGAATATTAAACAATTGTCATGAATTATTATACAAATAGCATTACGAATAACGCCAATGTTATTATTATCTAATTTTTCTACTAATAAGACGTTAATTTTTCTACTAATAGGATATTATGTTACTGCACAACTATAATTAATCTCACTTAAGTTTATTTTGTCTGCTTAATCTCACTCATATAAAGAAAATAATGAATTTTTTTCTGTATATACAGGGAAATAATAATAATTTAAATTTTTTAACGTACTGTTTTGTCAGATTTATATTTTTTAAGCTTCACTGTGATTCATATTCTGTGTCTGGTGTAAAATATTTCTGTAAAATTAACTATTTATGACAACTCTTTTTTTCAGAATTTATTAGTTTTAAGAAATTCAAATAGTTTATTCGTCTTTAATCTATGATATATTATATCAGTTTTTTAAAGTTTTAAGCAAAATCTATGGAATGCAAAACAAATAGAAATATTTTATTGGTTCTCAATAGAAGATATCGTCTACTAAATCTGCAATAAGAAAAATCATGGAAAGGAAATCTACAGCAAATAATACTCATGACATTTTAATCTTTCCTGGCAGTAATTACTTTAAAAACACTAACAAAAATGATAGCATATCTTTCGTTGTGAAATTCATTAAAATGAAATAAATTTTCTGTGAATAATATTTATGTAAATTGCTCTCTTTTAAAATCGTCTATTTAATTGAATTGCTTTAAATTTAAAAATAATAATTACTGAGTTTATTTCTCCGAAGTATACGATTTTATTTATCAAATACACTACTGGACATTAAAATTGCTACACCAAGAAGGCGACATGCTACAGACGTGAAATTTATACGAAAGGAAGAAGGTGCTGTGATATGCAAATGATTAGTTTTTTAGCGCATTCAGACAAAGCAGGCGCTAGTAGCGACACCAACATTGTGTTTAAATGAGGAAATTGTTCAGCCGGTTCCTCATACAAAAATTGCATTTGAATGTTGTTGCCTGGTGAAAAGTTGTTGTGATACTTCGTGTAAGAAAGAGAAATGCGTACTAGCACGTTTCTGACTTTGATAAAGGTTGAATTGTAAAGTACCGGAATTGCGGTTTATCTTATCAGAGTATTGCTGCTCGCGTCGTTCGAGATCCAAAGACTGTTTGCAGAATATGGAATCGATGGGTTCAGGACGGTAATAAGGAACACCATGCGGGATCTCAACGGCCACCTATCATTAACAGCCGAGAAGACAGGCATATTATCCGCTTGGCCGTAATGGATCGTGCAACCACGTCACGAGCCGTGAGTCAAGAAACGGGGTCGTTTGGAAGGCAACAAATGTCTGCACGAACAGTTCGACGACGTTTGCAGCAGCATGGACTCTCAGCTCGGAGATCATGGCTGCGGTTTCCCTTGAAGCTACGTCATAGACAAGAGCGCCTTCAATGGTGTGATCAACGACGAACCTGGGCACACAAATGGCGAGACGTCATCTTTTCAGATGAATCCAGGTTCTGTGTACAGCATTATGATGGTCGCATCCGTGTTTGGCGGCATATTGGTGAACGCACATTGCAGGGTGCATTCGTCATCGTCATACTGGCCCATCACCTGGCGTGGTGGTATGGGGTGCCATTGGATACACGTCTCGGTCACCTCTTGTTCGCATTGACGGTGCTTTGAACGCTACATTTCTGATGTTTTACGACCCGTGGCTCTACCCTTTATTCGAGCCCTGCGAAACCCTACGTTTCAGCAGGATAATACCCGACCGCATGTTGCCGGTATTGTACGGACCTTCCTTGATACGGAACATATTCGGCTGTTGTCCTGGCCAGCACGTTCTCCAGATCTTTCACCAATAGAAAACGTCTGGTCAATTGTTGCCGAGCGACTGGCTCGTCACCAAGCGCCAGTCACTACGGTTGATGAACTGTGGCATCGTGATGAAGCTGCATGGGCATCTGTACCTGTACATGCAATCCAATCTCTGTTGGAATCAATGCCCAGGCGTATAACTGCTGTTATTACTGCCAGAGGTGGTTGTTCTGGGTACTGATTTCTCAGGATCTATCCAGCCAAATTTTTTGAAAATTTAATCACTTGTTATATTTCTAGTATAATATTTTGTCCAATAAATATTATTTTGTTATCTGCATTTCTTTCTGGTGTAGCAATTTTAATGTCCACTATTGTATTTATTAATAGCATAGTTAATGATTCTATATATCATAATATATAAGAGAACATTTTACGAACTAAATGCGTTGGATTAAAATATTGGGAGAGAAAATTTTTTCAAAAAGCTTAATATGTTAATAAATTTTAGTTAAATCGGTATTACTGTATTCGAATAGAGTATAGTACTGTATTCGAATAGATTAATCTCTTTGTAATACAATAGAAAGGTACAGTTAAAAATGGTTTAATACAAAACATTAATTTAAAATCATTACTTCAAATATTTGTAAAATTTTATATTTTATAATGTCTACTTTTGAACCATAATACAGTACGTAGGAATTAAAAATAAAGTGTCTTAGCATTTCACACTTTTCTGTGTTATTAAAAAAATATTCGTTAACGTTTAAACATTTTTGAAAAGATTAAACTGAAACGGGGAACAATATTCCGATTTTTCTTGAAGCATACCAATACTTTTATCTGTTTAATACTGTAGGATTATCTAGAAAGAAAATAAAAAAGTTCTTGGCGTACTTAATATAGTAATAATAGTAAGTCCTAACAGAACATGACCAACAGAAAGGGTATATTATTGCCATTCCTCGAATTAATTACCATTGACATTCAGCATCTTCTTCTAACGTATTTCGCGAGTTGTGCAATCCCTTAAGCTAAATCTCGAAAGTTTTCAACGCAAAAAAGTTTGTGAATTCTTGTCGCAAATCTGCTTCATTAATGAAGAGTTTTTCAAGAAGATGCTTATCCAGAGAAAGGAAAAGGTGGTGATTTGATGGTGCATGATCTGGAGTATAAGAAGGATGGCACAAGTCGCTGTCTGGTATTCCTGACTATCAACGTGACATGCGGCCTCGATATCTGCCACTGAATTAATAGTAAAATTGTATTTTTTTTTAAATATTCACTTTTGCATAAGTGAAAATTTAATTTCGCGCAGAAATTACTTGGCTGATTTAATAGGAAACAAATTAAATTACCAGTTTAAGAACAACCATTCAATATCATTGTTCAAAGTAGTCTAATAGTAGCAACAGCAGTTTTTGAAGCTGTTGTTGTTGTTATCTTATGCCAGATATATCTGTCTTAAGTTAAGATCTTACTCGAGATATATAGGAGTGCTCTGCTCCATTTTTCCAACTGAATCATAGCCGACTTCCTTAGTACACACATGTCATAGGTACCTGTTTATAGGGTAGGTAGATATTTATAACGCATTCATACAAGGAAAGAACAAAGACAGGAGAGAGAGAGAGAAGGAAAGAAAATACATCCATGCCCAAACTTGGATTCGAAGCCAGGACCTCCCTATCCGCAATCAGGAATGCTTACCACTAGACAAGATGGGCAGTTTTTAGAGTTAAATGTTCTGAGTTTGATTAAACTATTTCTGAACAACGTAAGATGAGTATTTATAGTTTAGTTTTATGTATGGAGGTATATTTAGTCTGGTGTTTTAAGACATTTCAGGATTTGGTTTGATTTGTCACTTAGTGATCATGTTTTGTTCACGAGGATTAATTAGATCAGAAGGTACGTTTTAAAGTGGATTCCGAATCACTACAAACATTCCAGACCAAGGCAGGATATAATGTCTCGAACTAAAGACATTTCAGGGCTATCATATTTGCAACAATAGACGGTGGAAAGTAATTTATAAAAATCTTATCAGAAGTAAATAATATTCGGGAGACATTAAAATCCATTCAAAAGCTTTCAGATGTTAGGTTGTATACAAGACAGTTTTAAAACATATCAGGGCAAATTAACAGTTTATAATACGAGCCACGAAATGAGTATGAAACTAAAACTGAATGCAATTGAATGCGATAATCATGTAAATCGTATCCTAAAAAAGCAAATCCTTGTTACTTTGGAGTCATAGTAATAAGTATTTTCCGTTGATTAATACTAAGTACGTGTTAAATTTTTGTACGCTTATCTTATTTGTTGGTTACAGACATTGAAAAGAAACAGTTTGATGTTGAAGACAAATCAGAATAAGAGTTTCCACTGATATTTAACAAAACACATAGTATGAAATTATAATTCAATGCAATATAAATGGATAATGGTTTTTGAGGTCCCAATAGAATGTTATTATATTTTATCTAATTTCTGCATAATTCAGAAAAAAAGCTTTGATCATTCATCTTTTCATGATTATATATTATAACAAAAAGTTTATGAATGTTTTTGATAGGAAATCATTGGCAATTTGTTCTTTTAATGGTACGATATCCTGTGGAACTTCTGCCCAAAGATTATTCACAATTTTGACTCTGTGCAAATACTTATTAATTGTATTTGAATAATGTGTTTTATAGATCATTCTCAAATTATGAACTTTTGTTATTTTGTGCTTTCAAAGCGGACAGTTCTATTCTTGAGACATTTCAATAAAAATGTTGTATATTCATGTATTTAAGTTGTTAATTTGGATTTATTTTATTTTTCAATTTAACTGCAAGATGGAACGTTAATAATAATTGTTATTTTATAATAGAATATTTTAGAATTAATTTTTGCACTACAAGAAAAATACCACTCAAAATCAAAACAAATCACAAATATGTATTCTGATTTAGATTAAATCCTTTCATCCTTGTAAAATTGCGTATTTATATTTTGAAATATAATAAAGTAACCTTTAATTTGAGGGTCTTTAAAAACAAACACAAATGTATATGAATTATTTAATTTAATTCAGTATATTATATTTTATAAAAAAAAAGCATTTTCCTTAAATAGACCTTTACAAAGGGGCCTGAATATTGGTTCGTTTTAAAGAGTTACAAGAACTACTCCAAAACATTCAATTCATATTTATGCTGTAAAGTCATTCATAGAATAGAAGCCATTTACAATTATAATTACATCTTTGAGAATTTTCTCTTTTTATTTAATTTCTTTATAGTGCAAATGATAATTGGTATTATATTGTACAAGAATTTTATAAATTTACGTAACTGCGTATGGGTTTATCTAATTGATTATGATAATAACCTTCAAAGTCATAATGAAATACTTTTATTCAGTTTTCAGAAAAGTAATTTTTAGTGTATTTTACAAATGTCATGCATTCAAGCATTAAATTATCACATCTCAAACTTATCAAAACTGTCACTTGTCGATACTTATTTTCGTTTCACAAAGTGACAGCTTGTCAATTATCTGGCAACCTTCATTCGACACGCAGCTTAAGTCAGATTTATCGGAACATTTCAAAGATGACAATTGCCACTTCTGTTATTATTTCCGCTGGAGTTAATGTCCAACATATAGAACGAGGGGGGCGGATCTGAAGCCATTTGTGATGAAATGGTCAAGAAGATTTATTATCTTAATATTGATAACGTTAAGGCAGACAAAAGAATAACTCTATTTTATTTCCGATCTTAAAAAATGTTTGGAAAAATTCATTTCACTCCATTTACCTTGATTTCGTTCACCCATCAATAATTGCAAAAGATTTAAATAAATTTTATAAGATAATCAAAATCTTTTTAGTGAATTTTCCTATGGTAAATAAATTAACAACATATGAGTTATGCATTACATACTAACCTATTTTAGTTATATAATATACTTTGAAATTTTTTAATTGTAATTAGTTATCTGCCTATATATAATTAGCATTATAACTGTAAATTTAGAGGTAAATTTGATCAAATTAAAATTTTAATTTATCAAGAATATTTTATTTTTATTCATAATGTTTGCATGTTTGTTTTATTTATTGATTAACGGTTATCTTTTGCACTTTTTTCGATTGTAAGTTATGATTTAAAGTGGATTCTGAATCCCTACAAATAAATCATTACATTCTGGAAATGGGGTTCAAACCCACTTACTGTTGAACCGAAGGAAAGAATACAAACTATTTAGTTTTCAACTCGGCCCTTAATCTTCTTAAGCTGTTTATAAAATATTAAGTAAATAAATTGACTCATACATTTGAATGCATTTCTATGAGTATATTTTGTTGATATATTTGTAGAAAGTTAAAAATTCTAGAATCTGTCTCAGAATATTATTGTTTCTCTCTTTGAAAAATGATTTTTTAAAGACGGAAACGGTATGACGGTAATGGTTTTCACCTTTCGGAAATTAAATATATTTGATTTTAAAATCACACAATTTTTCAATATTTAATTTGACAGATTCAGCAATTTTTGTACTATAATTTTAAGAAATCGATTAAAAAATTTAGAGCATAGACTTTAATTATTTAATCTCACAATTCATTTATAAATATGTAAAGCAATGAATACTTTGTTAATAATGTACTTGATATAACCTAGTGTGTTCAGTGTTTATAATAACTGGTATGGAATGCTTATTTGCTCTTAAGATGCAGCATGGAAAAATTCAATTATAACAAATTAAATACTAAAAGTAAGTCAATTATTATGTTTTAAATTTCGAAATTTACCTAAAGTATTTAAAATGCATGTATAAGAAATAGGACAAATATTAGGAAACGTAATTAATAGTAAATTAATTATGTTTTGAATCTTAAAATTTACTAAAATATTTAAAGCACAAATATAAGAAATTAATCATTTGACTGAGATTTTCTTATGATTTTTCTTTATAATTACAAGCTTTCTCTGATTTTTTTTAAATTAAAAATTAGTATAAAACTAAACTATAATAAAAAAATTATTCTTAAATGATTTTTTTTCCTTCTAGATAATACCTTTCATACTAGTGTAATTTAATTTTTTGTAATTCAACTAGGTAACATATTTATTTTTAATTCCGTTTTTTCAAATTATTACTATAAGTTCACATTCTGCCTATGTGTGCAAATATATATATACATATATATATATACATACATATATATATATATATATATATATATATATATATATATATATATATATATATATATATATATATATATATATATATATATATATATATATATATATATATATATATATATATATATATATATATATATAATATATATATATATATATACATATATAAATATTATATATATATATATATATATATATATATATATATGCAGCTCAAATTTTGAAGTGTTAATAAAATCTTTTCATTCATCCACTCAAGTTTAATTTTTAATAGATGATATTTGTTGTTAATGCAGTTTTTTCTGAATAATAAATCAGTAGTTAAATTTAGTTAATTAGTTTATATATATTTCTTTGTTGACCTTAAGTAGAAATTGTAAATATAATTTTTTTTTACATTACTTATTCATTACTTTAGTTTCAAATCATTATTTACATCTTTTATTTTATCAGTTAAAATATTGCGTGTAGTATTTTTTGTGTATTATATGTGCTTCCTTTCATATTTAAAATTATATATTCCAACACTTACTTTAAAAAATTAAGCATTGGTGTTTTCTTTCATAAGCATTATTGTTTTATCATAAAAATGAAGACCTTCGAAAATTAACTGATGAAAAAGTTACGTTTACTCTCTTGATGAACTACAGGCAAAGTTACTCATCTGAAAAGTAGAAGATATTGATCATTATTTCTTTTAGCAACACGTGGACGACCATTTTCAAGTCAACAGCCGCCATTCTTAATCCATCGGAATTGATACTTTTGCATTACAAGGACACTTCCTTCGAATCTAACAGATTTGTTTTGGATGACATATAAGTCTTTAGAACATTCGCCAGTACATGAATTATTTTAGTTATTTTGCCATGTTACTTAAATAACATTGCCTTAAAAGGAAAATAGGAATAATGTATATTCCATATCATAAGCAAATAAAAAGTAATTTCAGCGAAATTAAGATTATTGCATTTCTTATTGGATTTTTCATATAGTAAATTTTGATATGCACATATTCTTATGTTTATTTCTATGTATTAAATATATAAATAAAACTTGCTGTATATTGAAAATATTTAATTTGAATATCATTTATTTTATGATTTTCATTATTCCATCAAACAACATTTGTCCTAGTTTTTAAGTAACATAGCTAATGAACAATTTTCTTTTAATGTATTTTCTCTCAAATTTTTTGAAGATTACTTTCTTTAAATTATATTTTGCTATCTTGTTGTTACCCAAATTATTCGGAAAAAGAAACTACAAAAGGTTTTCCCGTTAAGCGACAAGTAAGTGGAAGGCTTACTCATAAAATAATGAATAGTTTGCTATTATTTTCAACATTCACATATTTTTCTTTGTTAAAAATGTTTTGTACAAATCAATCAATTTGAAATTCAGACAAACACAAAAAAATTTTAATGTTTTTAATTAATTTATATAGATTACTAGTAAATACTTTTCTTAATTAATTTGAGGTCAAATGACAATACATATCGACATTCCAATCGTCACTTTAAATGAATTTTACAAGTAAAATCAAATCTAATATTTAATAAGAAATATCTCTGTATGAATAAAACATAATCGTTTTCAAAATAATTAAGTACACAGGTGAATTAAGTAAGAAGTTTGATCAAAAACTGGAGAATGATTATGAAAATAACAACACTTAGGTTTAAATATTTTCTGTAAATTGGATATGTACAAAATATTTGAATAACCTCTCAATGCGTTTGTTTCAAACAACATATTTTCAGAAAATGCTGCACATGGAATGAATTTCATGTCTCTGTTCTAAGTCATCATTGTTTCTAGTAAAATCATTATTAATAAAAATTAATGTTCAGTAAATGAATCATATATATTTAATATTATCATAATAAAAATAACATTAAGAATAAAATAATTTACAGATTAATTGAGTTGAGTATTCTCAGAAATTTTATAATAGAAACTATCCTATTTTCATACATCAATTTTTACTCTATTTTCACTTTTTGTAACACATAGGATATTTTATATTATATTTATAAGTTATATTGGATAAAGGATTATAAGACAAATATTATTGCGTGTTATTAGAAAAGTATTACAAACCAAGTTAAAGTTCACAGGAAAAATTGTTGTTGACTACTTAAAAACAGAAATTAAACTAATTGTTAAATTGGCAAAATAAAGAATAATTCAATACATTTATAATATAATACCAACAAATTTGTTACAAATTTGCAATGATCTATATTCAATACTAATCAAAATTTCCTAGGTATTGAAAATTTTGATATATTATTTTGATTTTACTACTTTATTTACGTTTTAAATA
Organism: Latrodectus elegans; assembly: GCA_030067965.1. Lineage (NCBI taxonomy): Eukaryota > Metazoa > Arthropoda > Arachnida > Araneae > Theridiidae > Latrodectus > Latrodectus elegans. The sequence continues at coordinate 7,582,070 of CM057815.1, forward strand.
TAATAATATTTTTATTTAAGCTCCATATATTTTTCAGAAAGATGTTTTAATTTTCAAAACAGAAGCTTTGCAAATTTATTGCACAGAATAAAAATTGAACAGAAAATGAAATTATATTTTGAATCGTTAAGACATTAGTCATAGAACTTAAAGTTTACTTTCCAACATTTGTTGTAGCACTGACATAAATAATGATGTAAGAGTCAGAAAATATCTGCTTCAAAATAAATTTGCTATATTCTAAACACACTCACACACAAATCTGTTATACAAAATAATAGAAATCAAACAACTGATATTTTTTTTATCTTGTTTATCATTCTACAATTTTTTCGTATTCCACGATTAACTTGATCAAGTGCCAAAGTTGATTTAAACCACAGAAAGTATCTGGAAGCTGAAAATGTCTCTTATTTCTAAGTTATGAAACAAGTACTAAAAGGCATAAAATTTATTCATTTTTTTATTTTAATAAATTGTCGATTTTTTATTTTAACAAAAGAAAAAGATTTCGTGAGAATCTTTTATAATTTAATAAAGTTTTGAGATTAGGTATTTTATGTTGTCGTCATATTTTAGAGACCTTTTTTAATGGGAAAGATTCATTGAAAGGGTTTAATAATTTAATTAAATATATCAGGTAACAAATTTTAACTAGAGAAAATGGATTTCTCTCATCGTAAATTTTATTTTATAGAACATTAGGTACATAAATATTTTCTAAATAAATAATAATATTAGCTAAGTAAATATTTGTTTTCATAAGGAATATACTTCAACAATAAATTATTTTATTTACAGTAAATGAAGAAAACGAGGAACACAGAATTATACCTACTATTACCTTGTAAATTTTCAATTTTATTTCATCTTATTTTAAGAAATATATAAAACAATCATAATGTGATGTGTTTGAAATATTCGATATTTTGAGATCGTATTCAAGAAATCTTTAGATTTCATCCATTCATAATCTAGAATTGCACAAGAAAATATTTAAATATTTTTATAATATCAACACGCGCCATATACCATGAATTTATGATACAATATATATTAAGTATATAATTAATAATTAAATTTATAAGCCCCAATTAATGTGATTTGATTATGTAATCACACAAATAAATTTTCATTTTATATTGTTACGCTCATTACATTGTACTTTGTTCTTAAAATATAATTTTAATTATCTGCTTTAAAATTTGAAAATATTCTTTTAAATATATATAATTTACACCTGTAATTTTTATATAACATTTATTATAATGCGGCATTCTTATTCAATAATGTTATCCTTAAAAGTATTTGAAGTTAACGAAAAAGTCTAAAGAAATAAAGTTCAAATTTGTCAGCTGATAGTACGAAAAGGTGAAAAACTAAAAAGTGTAATTCAGTTAGAAAATATTTTTCTTTTGTTAAAGAAAAACAAAAATATATATTTTAAACTTTTTTTCGTTTTTAAAAGTAGAAAAAGAGATTGCAATCTACACACCCTAGTTACAGGATATTATATAACAGAAGAAGGAAAAAAAAAAAAAAAAAAAAACAAATGGCATGAAATGTTCAGAGCAAAAGTTTGTTCTCTTCAATTTTTTTCTTTAATTTATAATTAAAATTTGCTTTATAATCTTATTTCTTGTTTACATTCTACTTAATGAATTCGAAAGAATAAACTATAAGGAAAAAAAGTAAATGTTACAAAGGGAGTTTAAAGTTAAAATTTGTAAGAGATATAAAAATAATATATTATCTGTTTTGCTCACTGATATATACAAAATAATTCCTAACCCATAATTTTTTACAATTAATAAAACATCATTTTGATTTTAAATATTAATAACCAATCAAGAATGCAGCTTATTTAATAGAATGTCGAAACAATACATGATTTAACACAAAAATAACTATTTCTTTTTAAAATTTTTATTTTGTAAGTTTATCCTGTTTATATCTATCATATCAATCTCTTAACATACATTCTATTACCCACTGAGTGCTCCAGTATATGCACTATCACTCTACCCCTTGTAATGCTGAAACAGGGAAATTCCACTGTGGTCGTGTATTATACAATAAGCACATGCGTTCGATTTACGCAAACATTGCGTTTTACTTAATTTCCATTTTATTTTGCCCATGTTTTTACTTTATTTAATCTATTGCTGTTTATACTTTTTTTATATAAAAGTAAACAAAAATTCTAATATCATTTTTTGTTTATAAAAATTTCTCTCTCTCTCTTTCTCTGTAATTTTAAAATAATATTTTGTTGCATAATATATACACATTAATGATGAAATTATGGTTCATTTATTTATAACTTGCATTTAAAGAAATAAGGAATAGTTTTCTTTATTTTTGTTACCTATTTTGAGAAAAAAATATTTTAAATGCTAATTCAATATAATAGAAATGTTTGAAGTAGTTAACATTTTTATTCATTTTATTTGAGGAAATAATAAAATGTTATAGTGTTAAAGTCTGTTTAAAAATACTAGTCACTTTTAGAACTTATAACCAAAAATAATACAAAAATGATAAAAATCATTTTCATGAAATAAAAGTTAGTAATATATATATATATATATATATATATATATATATATATATATATATATATATATATATATATATATATATATATATATAATATATATATATATATATATATATATATATATATATATATATATATATATATTACATTATATTGCCTTTATATGGAAGTTTCACTGTAATGTGTAAGACAAATTACAAAAAAAAAATGTCCAAATATTCTTTTTTTTATTAGTTGAAATCTGTAACTCTTTCTTATGTAAATGCTTTTTTATATGTATGATAGTATTCATTCAAATGTCTTATTTTACATTAAAATGTGTTTGAAAGTACTCAAAGTGTTACATCGTTCCTACTCAAAGTAAAAATTTAAGACTCCCTATCTTTAATCATAATAGCGTTAGTGAAATTGCTTGAAATACATATTATTTTGAAATATATATTCATCCACACTTCATATTGTAATTGCTATGGAATGGAAATTTGGTACAATACATAAAATTAGCAGTGAATATATCGCCATGTGCAATTTATTCAACTTAATCAGTAATTGAAAAGCAAGCATTTCTCCACCACACTTCTGTCATTATATAGTGCAATTTTTAACAATGCTTTTAAATACGTCTTCATTAGAAAGTAACGATATCATTCTCAGAGTTTCAATATTTCTATTGTCGCGTAGATGATGTTAATTTAGTAAAGCCAATTGAAACAAAAGCGCTCAACATTAAGTAAAGAATTTATTAAAATCTCAATCAGTTGCTACTTATATAAATTTTTGGAACCGTACAGACTTGTAAGGCCCGCAGAAAATTGGAAACTGAAATTTACATGACTTTGCATAATTAACTTAAATTAACAAAGCAGACATAAAAAACTTTTTAGGCAACTTGCTCACTTACAGTTGAAACTGCAACCTCCAGCTCACGAGTTCGACGTTTTACCGACTGAGCCAAGAAGCCCTTGATCGAGAAGAATAATTTTCGCTTAACTCTTACGGATGCATTTCTGACACTAAGTAACTTTAAGGTCTCACAGTAGTGCTTTATTTCCAAAGTATTCTCTCGCAGTCAAAATGTGAATCTCTTTCAAAGCTATGCGAAAACGTATGTTTCATGCAAATGTTGATAATTTTGAACTGTAACATCATCAATTAATCATTGAATTCTTCATATTATTTAATTTAAATGCAATGTAAGTATATTATCGTACTACGGTATTTAACTGAAATTCAATATGAATAATGCTATAAATACATATAAATGGTGCCACAAATGTTTTCCTATAATGCTTTAGTTATTGAATATTTTTTAAAGTAATTTCGACAAAATTCAATACTCTTTCCCCTGCACCGAAACTAATCTTATACCGATTTTCTAAAATTATACCAGGGAGTGAGGCAAGTTAGTTGTCTTAAGCTCTCAGAAAATTTTCGTTACAATCAAATAATTTTCTTTCTGACATCAATTTTATATGCAGAAAAAGTGTGAATTCACAAGGTCAGAGTCTGAATGTAAAAAGGTGGAATAATTTTCACTCCTGTAGTAGAAAAATAGTCGTTGTTGACTTTGTCTTGGTGAGCTAGAGCAGTGATATGCTAAAAAAACTATGTGTTGATTCTTTAATTTGGCAACAGATATTTCATAAATTGTATAACTTTAAGCAATCCCTTCTCAGCATGTGACTTAGATGCGGGTGACCTTTCTGTGTCTAAAACGACACACTCTACAACTCCATTCGATATTAGAAGTACATTTCTTCTTAGCAGATTGAGATTTTTTGATAGCTACGCGTGTGTACTCATTATCAAACATCCAAGTTTTGTTTTGAATTTGGCTGGTATATCGTAATAGTTCTATTAATTCTCATCATTTGTCTCAATGCTGTTCACATATCGAGATTATCTCACACAAAAATGTTTCATCCTGTTTTGACACCAAGTCACATGATATATCATTTCCTCTTTTATCAAATTATGCAGCACTCAGAAATAACGAATAAAAAGTGTCAGTCTAGTGATTAGGGCACCAGACGTCCGTCTTAAAGAGCGGGGTTTCAATTCACAATGCCGCCAAAGACCCACCGAGTGCGTGCTCGTTAAAATTGTGAAAGTGAATGTTCTGAAGAAAAATTTCTTCTCCATCCAGATCAATGCCATTGAGGGAGTGGATCTTCTGGGGATGACATATGCTGGAAGAGTTTAGAGTAAAGTCGTACTTTCACTTTCATGGTGCTCTGGTTAAGCGAAAGCGTAGCCTAATGACTTAAATTCGCATAACCAATGTCATTGTGAACTTGGCTTGTTTAAGAGTCATAAGTAAGAACAACAACAAGAAACAACGAAATGTCCATACGTGTAAATGACCATTCAGAATATAATGGATTGCTGGTGTATGATGAAAGTGTATGTTCTTTTCTGTATCTGCTAATACATCAAACATTTTTTACAGCTGGGGTGCGTTCCTTTATTTAATTTACCCTCTTTTCCAGCCTCTTCCAGATAAAAATAATCGTTTGTTTTTTTAATTCTCTGTACCACTTGAATATAGTCATGTGATGTGAACAATCATTATTCAATGCAAGTGTAACTATTTTCTATGCACTGATCTACGCTTGAAACATGCCTAAAATTTTATCTCAAAACTGACCTTATATCACTACGTGAGCATGTTACTATAATCCGCACTTTAACTTATCATCATTGATGAACAACTGAGTCCACAGAAATTAATTCTGCCTGACACTAAAAATATCTCTAGAAAATTAAATTCCTTTAGAAAGTTTATATTTTTTTCTAGTTAACTTAACTGTATGGAAGATAACCCATAAGGTCCAAAGCTTTATAATGCCCATGTCTGTTTTCCTGTTGGAGAAGCCATGGTGTGGGGAACGCATGTCATGATTAGGTAGTCAGTCTTTCGCGAACCTCCAGGGTTTATTCCCAAGCCTGCTTGGTACTCAGTTTATCGACCTACACAGGGGAGGATGAAAGGCTAAGTCGACCTTGCCCGAGTATGGAACCCGCACATGTGTCTTTGGAGTTTCTTTTAATTAGTAATAAAGTATTTCGTAACGACGTCTTATACATAAGCTGATAAAATGTTATTTTAATATAATGTGTATTTAGTATAAAATTAAAATATTTTTTACTCATTGAATGCAATTTTTATGTATTATTTTTGTTATTTTCTATTATTTAACTTTTTATTTAAAAGGGACAAGTAAAGAAAAAGGGAAAGAAGCACATGAAAAATTTTATTTCCATTTGTAAAAAATATTTAAAATACTTGTATGCGTTTTAAATATAAATTTATATTTAATTTCATATAACAAAAAAACAGATTTATACATAAATATTTTACATTTGTTGAAAGAAATGCTAATATCTCTTATTTAAAAAGCTCTTTTTTTCAACTAAGATAACAAATGGTTACTTAATCTTCTTTCAGGTGAATAATTTTGTTGCCTTTTGTGCCTAAAACTGTAAGAATAAGCGACGACGAATTACTTTGCTCCTGATATTGATTATTGAAGTATGAAACAAAATAAAAGTGATTAAAATTTGTGAATCATGGTTCATAAATGTTCATAAGTAGACAAAACTCTTAAGATATATTTTACTTGGGCATGTATACTTGCGTATGCATAATTTTCTGCATTATTTTAAAAACACCAATTTTATTAAAGATGTTTATTTTAAAATTAAATTTTTTTTGAAAAAAACCTGTCAGTTAAATACTTTAAAAATAAAATAAAAGATGAGCAAAACAACGTTTTTTTCATATAAATTCAAGTTGAAGCAAAACTAAAATTAAATGAGAAAACAGACTTACTTTCTTGGAATTTGTAATTATGTTTAGATGCTTAATTATGATGTCAAATGTAGAAACATTTTGAGTACATTTCACCAATTTCAACATATAAACAACGCCACTATAATCACAATTATTTCTATATTTTAGGTGTCCTTTACGTTTACTCGCAATTGATTTAATATTTCATTTTTTCATATCTTTCCCTCAGAGATTTCATTATATAATTTGACATTACAAGATAGTAAAATTGAATCTAGAAAAAACAATGCCGTACTTCTAAATATCTTCCTTTGTTTGCAAATTTTTTTTTATTAAATTCTCTTATAATTTTTTATTTCATGCTCATTTTAACATATTTCATTTTAAAGTAATACATTTTTCTTCAACAAAAAATTCACTCTCTTCTTCATAACTATTGGTAAATCACAACAAAATTACCAAGAATCTTTCATAATGATTTTTTCCCATTATAAAAAAAAAAATACCGTGGTACCAAATAATTCGTCAATTTCAGCAAAACGAATTTGTAAAGAGTTTTCCCTGGTATCTTCAGTTTTTAATTTCATTTTTTACATGATTTAGCAATTCATCATAAATGCTATGCAAATCAAATTTTAATCAAATATATAATTACAATTATTTTCTTAATTTACATTTTCATTCTCATTTTATTAAAAAAATAATAAAAAAAATGACGGAAAATTAAATAATTTATACAGTATATCTTGGCTTGTTCCTTGTTGAATATTTTTAAACGCTTTTAAAGTTTGAAACGTCTTCAAAGCCTGTATCCAACATCCATTCAGAAAAGCATTAAATTAAATTTAAAAACTAAATGTTTTATTGTTTCTTTAGCCGAGTTTAGAAGAAAATAATGAAAATTATATTTATCATTACTGTATAATTCATAAATAGCATTACACAATACAAGCAGTTTTCTAAAAATAAAAAAATACAAGGAAATTTAATTTTCTCACAACATCTATCTGCATTTTAATAATTTAAATAATACAATGAAAATTAGCTGAAATCAAATTTTGTGCTTTAACAGCTCTTTATTATATCCTACATTTAAAATGGATTTTATTTGTCAAAAGAATTTATACATTTAACTTTTTCACAAAAGCTCTCCGAGGAAAACTATTGACTGTTAAGTTCTGCACAGAAAAAAGGTAATTTCATTTTGTCAGCAAAAGTTTAAACAAACTGGAAAGAAAAGTTTGTTATTTTATGTTATTATTCCGCATTTTCTTTTTGATCAATTTTATTCGTAATAGTTTTCTAAATTAATTGTTTTGAATTAATATTTTATCTTAGATTCAGAAATTAAATTTTGATTCTTTTCTAATTTAATTTATTATATATAAATTTATTTTGTATATATATATATATATATATATATATATATATATATATATATATATATATATATATATATATATATATATATATATATATATAAATATATATATATATTTATATATATATATAAATATATATATATATATATATATATATATATATATATATATATATATATATATATATATATATATATATATATATATATATATATATATATATATATATATATATATATATATATATATATATATATATATATATATATATATATATATATATATATATATATATATATATATATATATATATATATATATATATATATATATATATATATATATATATATATATATATATATATATATATATAATATAAGAAATTTAATATAATATTTTTAAATGTTAAACTTAAATAATTTGTTTTTTATATTTAACTGTTTTATTTTTTGGGAATTTTATATTAAACATGTTTTAGTTTAAATTTAAGGACAATTGTCAAATATATGAAACCAATCAAAAACAGAATAAAAGAATCCAATTTTGAATAAAATAACGAAAATGTTTATAAATAAGCGTTTATTAAAAATATCTTAGGCTGATCTTAACCGAAAATATTTTTGTGAATATGCAAATATTATAAAAAAAATAAAGCATATGAAGTGCACATACAAATATTATGATTAATTATATGCAAAATTAAAAATGAATATAATTCTTAACTTTTGACTTGTGAGAAATCTTAAATGCATGAATTTTGTTAGCTATATAGTTTTTGAGATTTTATTTGAATAGCTTGTAATAGCATTGTTATCTTCTTCATATAAATTATTTGAAAGCATTTATTTCATATTGATGAAAAACTTTATTATGAATACAATTACATTTTTTCTGTAATATTATATTTTGTATTTCAATTTGATCTGAATTAAAACTGCTATTTTCTTTACTTTGAAAAATCATTTAGTTGATAAATCTTAAAGAGGAAAATTCCTGTGATTAAATAATAAAGAAAAAGTTTAGCTTGTCCTACAATGTTTGACTTCTTTCATGTCTGAAGTTAAATTTATTTGATCTTTTGCCTGATAGAACAAATTGGTCTCTCATTTATTTCTCGTAAAAAACATTTATTGGAACATAAAAGAAAATCTAACTGTGTATATAATTAAATTAGTAGAAGGTAATCTAAAGAAAACTCTTAAGTATAGACATAAAAAAAAATTTCTGAATTTTTCGGTAAATTATTTTAAAATTTCTTATATCTTCCTAAAGTTCGTTTCTTAAATTGATCAATGCAAATATTTAGTGTATTTCTACATTAAAGCCTGTTCAACAGTAAAATAAACACAAAACTCTACTTTTAGACACAGCATATCAAAAGTTTCAATTTTAGGCAAGTAATTTTCTCTGTCACAGAATAGTATTGTTATTTTTTATTTGAGGAAAAGTATTAAGCGTATTTGTTTGCCATCACGATTTTTCTCTAATGAGTACATCTTATAAAATAAGTCATAGTACCTATTCTACTTTTGCACCAAGATCTTCATTAATAAATCGAATAACGTTAAAAAGTAACCAAAAGATCTGTTTAAATTTCTGTACAGAAAAAGATTTATTTTAATTCCTTTTATAGAGACAGGTTTGTTTATGAATATTATCTTTCTATTTGTGGCATATATAATGTGACTATCTTTTTAAGAACATTAGCTTTAAATTAAATATTATTTCAGTTGGCTTGTTTTTTGTAAATTTAAATTATGATCATATGGTTCTAATTTGCGAATTAAGCAATGATATGAAATGAAACACCATGTAAAAAATATGTTTTAAGTTATTCCGTAAATAATACGCAATTAATGTATACGTATACAAACGTAAACAGTTAAATACTTGCATAAAAACATGTTACATACTTCCTAATATAACCATTTTTATAATAGATTTTAAAGTACAATCCTAAGCGATATTAGGAGGCTAAATATGAATAACCAGTAAAATTATTTTAATCTCAAAATATAGATTCATAAAAATAATAGTCTTTATAAGAGACAGCAATATTGTATCACAAAAGTTATATGTCCCTTAAACTTCTTTCGGTAAGGCAGTTATTGTATTCTGAACTTATCTACCGGATGAGCCAAAAGTTCGTTACAATTTTAAAAATTCATAAAAAAACAAGAAAGTGAGATAAAAAAAGTGGAGTTTGCAAGAAAAGGCTCACAAGGTAGTCGGATTTTTTTTAGCAGCAAAAAAAGTCACCTATAGATGGCGCTGACATCAATAGATTCAGCAGAATTATGCAAATTAATCTTGCGATAAAAAAACGTGATACTCGAGAATTTCTCATTCGCTTTCAGAATGTTATCATTACCCGAACGAGCGTTGTTGGTGAAGTTCTATTTGAACGGAGGGTCAGCAACTATTGCGTTGCAAAAATTTCGCACGACGAAAGGACTGAAGACGAAGAAAGGACCCATATCGTGTCCTGGAATAGTCAAGCTTGTCAAAAGGTTCGAGGAAACTGGCTCTTTGGAGGATCGGCTACGATGTCGAAGACCCTCGTTGGCGGAGAGCCGAATTACTGCGGTGGAAACCACAATGAATGATTTAGCGGCGGAATCGTCCTTTGGGAGTAGTAGTGCTCGCGAAGCTGGAAGAATATTGGATGTGCCTCAATCATCGATTCGACGTATCCTCCACGGGATATTGCATCTCTATCCCTACAAACTACAGTCACTGCAGGAGTTACAACCAGGAGACACAGCTATGCGGGAATCATTTGCCGAGTGGGCTATGGCAAGAATCGAAAACGACCCACAGTGGTTGTTCAACGTTTTCTGGACGGATGAGGCGCACTTCTCACTACACAGGGATGTCAACATCCATAACACTCATATATGGGCAACATCTAATCCTCGTGAATACACGACGAAATCTCTGCATCCAGCCAAGTTGACAGTCTGGTGTGGCTTCACCTCATCTTTCATTGTCGGACCTTTCTTCTTTAAAGAACCGTGTACCAGATTGGGCTGGAAAACGTGCACAGTAACCGCTAAGTAACCGCATTAAATCAAAGAGGTGTGTTATCTGTAATAAACTTTATGCAGAATGGCGCACCACCACATTATGACAATCCAGTAAAACGATTCATTTTGAGTAGCTTTGGTGAAGAGAGACTGATCAGTCGAGGTTTCAAGATCGCATGGCCTCTATGATCACCCGACCTGACTTCGGTCGACTTCTGGTTGTGGGGCTATTTGAAATCACGTGTGTACCGTTCATCTCCTTCAAAATTGGCTGAACTCAAAGATTCCATCTGTCGTGAAGTTTCTGCAATTCATTCCGACATATTGCATTCAGCTGTAACGGGCATTGCGAGTCGCATGAGTCGTGTCTTACAATGTACTGGAAGTCATATTGAACTACTGTTATTATCAGAATAAATGAATGGAGCGTACTGTTGTCCTTTTCATTGTGTTTCGGACATCTATAGGCGACTATAGGCGACTTTTTTAACTAAAACTTTTTTGCTGAAAAAAAAAAATCCGACTATTTTGGGAGCCCTTTCTTGCAAACCGTACTTCTTTATCTTACTTTCTGCTTTTTTTATGAATTTTTAAAATTGTAACGAACTTTTGGTCACCCTGTATATATTATTATAACTTGAAAAGAGCACATTTTTATAAATGATCAAATTTTTGAAGTCACATTAAATTCAACAACAAAAAATATTTTAAATAACTTTCTTGATCCTTAGTATACAATAGTGAAGCAAGTTAATAAAGTATTGGTAAAAATAAAATTTTTTATATGTGAGTAACAAAAGTCTGCAATAAACTTGAACTATTGATGCTAACTAAATGTTTGGCGTACAATTAATCACTGTTATATGTCAATAGTAAAAGAAAATTAATCATTGATTCTCTTTTTCATTTCAGTGAAAGAAAGTGAAAAAGTCTTGAATGTAGTACAAAGAAAATATCAATTCTGATTTAGGGTTTACATTTATGGTAAAGAAAAGCAATTCATCATTTCTGATAACAACTGTCCTATTTGATTGGAAAATAATTTTCTTGGTATATAACGGTTATTTGATTAAATTTATTTGGAATTTTCTTGTAAGAATTGTTAAAGAATAAATTATTTAGTACAGTAATGAAGATTTACAAGACTATGATAATGAATTTAAATCGTAAAATAAATAATTTCGTTAGCATATTTTATTCAGAAATATTTAGCTCAAAATAAGTGAGCGTTACGTTTTTAGAATTATCATACATTTAAACTAGGTAGGAAATTAAATAAGACATTTTTTTAATTTTAAATATATTTATATTGTCTGAGTAAAATAATGTATATTCGTTTAAGGATTGTTAAATTTCTCTTTATTTAGAACAGAGTATATCTCTTAAACTCTATTATAATCTTTGTTTCCTTACTTATCTTTTATAAATAAATAAAGATATTTAAAAAAAGTAAATTTTTATTGTATTTTATTATATATAAATTATTTGATTACTACATAAATATTTCTAAATGACTCTTTGGTAATTTAAAAAAATTCTTGAATAAAAGAAAGAAGTAAAAAGAAGATTCTTGAGTATAAAAGAAATATTCTTGTGTAAACTGGGCTCTTATTTTCTAGCATTCTGGTCTTCAGTTTAACTATTTCTGAATATAATTTTCTTACGATTCCCTTTTAGCCCATGAATGGTCGTAGTTTTCTGGAATGCTCTTTAAAAATAAGACCATGATGCAACATGGAAATATTAGAAAACATTATGCATTTATTTAAAATGTAATAAAAACCAAAATATTATTTCTCCTTTATTTTATAGTATCAAATTGATATATTTTGTATAGTTTGTTTCCAACCATCCATATTAGAGCTCTTATACTATTGAAATTGGTTAAAATGTATATAAAATTTTTATTCATTAATGCATTTTTAAAATCAATGCAAAACAATTTCAAAACATTTTGAATTCCCTCATAATTTGATATCAAATGCTTTTAGGAAATGCAATGACACCACTAGCAGTTTTAGAACATTTTTCATAATGCCTTTTTGTTTCTTTTCCTGTTTCGTATTTATAATTGTTATTTTTGTTCTTATAAACTTTAGAAAGACTTAAATTTTTATGATTTAGTTCTGCATATACTAAACTCTGAAAAATATGGAATTATTAAACTATATATGGGACAATAATTTCCTATAAATTGAATTTATGATTTGTATAACCATGCCGTATATTCCATTCAATAGAATAATGTTTTTTACGAATTAATTGGTTTAAAAATATTAAGTGATTAAGTTTAATTAATGACTTTAATGTTTACTGACTTTCATGCTTTAATAACATTTAAACTTATTACAAAATCATTCGGGAACAGTTGTTTTTCCAATTGCCATATCAATTATAGTATTACACTACATAGAACTTCTTAATCATATGAACACGTGCATTAAAATTAATACATATAGAATGTATTTGTATGAAATAAAATATTTCTTGAGGATTTTAAGTATTTAACTTCATTAAAAATCAAAGCTTTAATTTGCATAATATTGAGTCATAATACACATAACATAATCTAACTTAATCTGAATATAATTATAATAATATTTTTTAACTCAGTAAAGTTCGACATTGTTTATTTTTGATACTTTGATTTGCTATATTTGAATACTTTGATTTGCTATATTTGAATACTTTGATTTGATACTTTGATTTTCTATATTTGATTTACTGTATCTATATATATTTGAATACTTTTGGTATGCCTTGTATATTTTTATACTGTATATAACACGTTATATTTCAATTTAATATAAGAACTTAGTAAATGCTTAAAAAACATAAGAATGATTATTAGAATGTTCCATAACAAAGTCTCTTTTTATGAATACATTACTATTATTTCATAATATTTATATATTATGAAATTTAATCTAAACACTAATATCCCTAGGGGTATAAAACCCATATTTAAATTTTTCTGCTCTTATAATTTGGGCTTAAAATTTATATTTTAGTGGTTTATCATAATTATCAAGATGGTATCACAAAAAGTTTGGCAATTCATTTCCAATTTCATGTTATTTTTATCAACCTAAAAGATTGCAAGAAGTCTTCTTCACAGGGTGGCCTACAAATAAACTTATTTAACATTTAAAATTTTAATTTTTAATTCCGTTGGCTTTAAATAATATTACAATCGATACAGCACTTTAATTGGTGTTTAAGTTGTATTTGGAATGCTAGCATATGATTGCACAATTATGAAAAACCCGTTAGATGCTTTTGAAAACCTGCTGCTACATGTAATTCAGAAAATAAAACGCTAATCACGATAATATCTTTTAACTGAAGGTTAAAGATATTCCATTCATTATACAGAAATTATGTCTGCTTTCATGCACAAAAATACAAGTCTTAGCTTATGTAATAATGTCACATTCTATTAGACGCTCCTGAATACATGCGTTGATAGATTATTAAAATGTTTGGATTTCTTTTTCTCTACTGTTTAAAAATAAATTAAAAATTAGCAAAAAACTAAACTAAACTTATATATTATGTTAATAATATTTCAATATTAATATATTTGTTTCCATATTAGCTAATTAGACTATATTAATTTGTTAAACTGATATTCAAGAATTAGCACAGATAAAGGCACTTTTAGAAGCTTGAAAAGTTATGTCTATCTTGAATTATTCAACACTACTTGGTTCCAAACTCAAGGCTTCCTGTACTGAAGGGGTTGTAATTTTTGCAATTTTGTTTAAAAAAGTGGTAAAACCCTTCCACAAATATATAGATATATATACGTACATACATTATTATATGTATGTTATACATTTAATGCTTAATAAATGTCTGTATAACAACGATAAAATAGGGCTTTTTTAGATTAAAATTAAGGAAATACTGATAAATAACTCAATGTTTCTTGCCAAAGATTAACAAAGTGTTGATAAAAAATGTACAATTATGACATGTAATTTTTCAAGATGCATGTGTAATATCATTTGAAGAAGTGTAACACAAATTGTTGATTAGTCGTAAATTATGTTCATATAAATAATACTTATAGAATAATAATAATAATTTTCATATAAATAAAAATAATAGAAAGAATAATGTTATTTGCATTTCTCTCCCAAAATTAAGGTGAATTCTATGCTAAATTAAACAGATTACTTTAGTAATAATAAAATTGATTGAAAATGGAAAATGAATCAAATTAGAATTTCACATGAAAGTAAATAACAAATATTTGAGGAAACTGAAGAATTTTTCTAGAAAACTCCAAATTCTAATCACAAAGAGAGTAAAGAAAAAATCACTTTTGAAAATGATGAATCGCATTCTAAAATGGTTGTCAAAGTTTTGAATAGTTTTAAGATGAAATGCTATCTTCTACAAAAAAATGAAATAATGTACATTTACATTTTTCATATTTGACATCTAGAGATTAAGTTTAATAAATTACTTGAAGTATTTTTACATAATTGCAAATAATTCTTGTATTTCACTGGGTTTGAAATTTTAAAACATTAAAAACTATTTTGTAAAAAGTATATAAAAATAAGCTAATAATAAAAAACATTTAGTTCACTTTTGAAAGAAAAAATTAAACTTTGTGGAAAGAAAATAAAAGAAAATCTTTCTGAATGAAAGTCATTCTCGTCATAAATAATTCATAAGCAATGAACAATGATAAGAAATCCAATTAGCATAAATTGTAATTTCATAAATTAATAATTACTTCAAAAAACAAATAACTAATTATTTTAATATATTCTTTATATTTTTATAATATGGTAGATGAATTGAATTTAGCAAAGAGGCTTATAATTTTTTGTATATTTATTTTCAATTTAGTAACTTCTTCTTTTACAGAAATCTGATTAATTGCAGAATTATAAATTATTAAAGAACATTCATATTGTATTTATTACATAGGAAATAAAATTCTAAACCTGTCTTATAAATCATTTACAAATACACCTCATTTATTTTACGCAATATTTAAAAATAAATTTTCTTTGTGAAATTATGAATCAAAACTCCTAAAATATTATTTATGTTTAAAAAAGAATTATCTTTTATGAGAAAAATTATTTCTCCAAAAATAATTTTTTCTTTTAATATAAAATTGTGAATCTTGAAGTAATTGATCAAAAATATACTATACTCTCTCAATCTACATTTCATTCACAGGATGTTTTTTTTATCGTAAAACATTTTACTGCAATGTACTAGTGTTTTTCTTTTAAAAAAATTGACCAATAAAGATATGTGGAATGGATGGAAAATCTACAGAAATACGCTCCACTAAGAACACGTTGAATATTAGGTGATGCATATCATCCATACTCAACATATAACCTTCAAGAAAATATTTAGAGTAAAGCTTCTCATATTATGTTATACATTCAATTTAAATACATAATCTAGGCACTTAAATACTCTATAAATTATGTTGACTGATTTTTTAAGCATGAAATCAGTGTTTCACAACCTTTAAGTATTCATGGTCCAATTGGTAATCTTTACCGTAACATCTAAATACAATAAAATTCATAAATATGATAAATTTTGACTATTTTAAAGCAAAACCTACGTTACAACCTCATTTTTTTAAACTTTACAAATTACCAAGAATAATGAAGTTAATTGATATTTGGCAACAATTATCTTCAGTACTTACAAAGCAATAATCAAATGCCTTTTTATTATTCTAGCGACCATACAATCAGATATTCTCGTAGTTACGAGAGAAGTTCTGATTTGTCTCGAGCAATCTGGAATGTTGACAAGATTATATCTTAGGCAAGTGCAGATATGATCAAATGTTTTCCATAGTACGAAGAATTTCACAACGCCATTTTCAATTTTAACCAGCCTCATTTGAGTTGATCCGTCTATCTTTATCGAATATATAGTAGATATGAATTATATATGTTTTTGTCTTCATTGTTACTCACTGTATTTAAATATTCATAGCAATAGATTTATGTAGAATCATATATAAATTTTTGAATGAGAGTAAGCAAGAATTGGACGATAGTTCATTATCAACAAGTACATAGACAAACATTGTTCCAAAATTTAAAGGAAGAAAATGTTCTCCAGAATTCTTAAATTTTAGTTTTATCAATACTGAAATAAATGATGGAAAAAGAATACTTTGTATTATTCGATCAAAAATGTTTGCATCAAAGCTTATGAAACCTAATTTAAATAACATTTGAAAGGACTTCATAGTGAGTACATCAACAGACTCTGAGAACTCTTTGAATTAAAATCACCGGTGAAAAGCATGAATCATTAAATAACTTTTTGATTGAAAAAACTTTAATTGACTTTAACAAAGCCTATAGTAAAACAATCAAATGGAGAAAAAAAAGTTTTTCAATTTAACAAACTGCTTACAATACTGTTTTATGAAGCAAAAAATAGTAATAAAGATGCTTATTTTATTGCCTGTGTTTGATTTAGTAATAAAATGTCAGTAGCAGAATCACATTTATGAGAACAATAGAATTCAAAGCAACGGGGCGCTCGCAATAATCACTATCTTAAACGATTTACTGATGAACGAAAACACAGAAACACACTGCATCGCCGATGTTGTTCCAGAAAACAGCAATGAAAAAAAATGAAAACTAAAAATGCCACAGTTTGTCTGCACACAATTTGCCAACTTTTATCTACTCTTTTTAACTGAAATTAAACTCATATAAAAATTTTTATTATTAATGGAAAGAATAAACGAATTTGTAATTAGGTTATGAATTTGTGTGTGACATAAAAAATATTAAAATTAAAACAACCGTAAAAATATATATGTATATAATTCTATTGTTTAATGAGTTGGATTTTTCCATGCACTCTTAAATGTACATAAATATACATTTTTTAAATAATATGAAAATTTTGTTATTATCAAGAAACTATACTTTATATTGATATAAATTCATATTATGTAAAAAGTATTTATATAATTATATACATTTAAAAATGAATAATAAATATGATAAATTCTTTTAGTATAAAGTACAAGTCAATTACTACCGTTATATTAATTGAAATTTATACAGGTTTGCTTAAATATTTTTGTTAAATCTTGAATAAAATAACTTGATTTATGTTTTCATTTCCATTTGTTTACTTGAAATATGTCCTTAATTTTTTATTAATTTTCCTGGAATTATTTTTACATGCATTAATTTTTTAATAAAAACATTTTGCCACATTTGAAATATATTTTGGTATTTACGTCAAATAATTACAAAGACATACGGTGCCTGAATCAGAGATAAAAGCAATGAAGAAAGCAAATAAATGCATACAAATATAAACTGACATACATGCACATTTAAATATAATTTTCCAATAATGTATAAAAAATAAAAAATGAAATATTTATATAATTAAAAACATTTCAGTTAATGTATTTTTTCAAATTCTTCTTAAGATATATCTTTTTAAGTATAACATTAAAAAGTTTTTAAGTATAACATTAATAAGTGTCTATCTTAAATATAAAATATGAGTAAAGACAAGAATTTAATATTTAACGAAATACTCGTGAGTAATAACAACTCTATAACTTAGAAATCAGAAAAAAATATTCTCTTATGTACTTCGATATGAAAACATGTTTAACTGAATTTATGAGAAAGAAATAGAGAAAATAAAAATATTGAAAACAATCAGTTTGGATTTAGCTTTAAAATAAATCCAGATCAAAGCAACAAAATTTCTTTAATATTGCAACTAAAAAATCATATATATTTAAAAATTTAGGATCTCTTGATAAGGCAAATATTCAATTAATAATTGAATAACGAATGATAAACAATATTTTTTATTTTAATATGAATATTACATTAAATAACATCCATATTCAACATTAATAGTGAAAATTTAGTGAATAATAACATGCATATTTAAACAAATAAATAACATGCATATTTAGGTACCATAGTAGATTGTCTATCATTCTTCCATTACACAGACCATCATGTATATCAGGTTGCCGTTTCATTATACAGACCAAAGGGACCTTGAACTCGTAAAGTCCCTCTGGAATGATAAAAGTCTCGTCGGAATGATAAAAGTCTCACGGTTTGTCTCGTCCACTTCTATTTGCCAATAACCAGAATAAAGATCTATGGATGAAAAGAACTTTGATCCTTTTAAACAGTCTAAAGTGTCGTCAATACGTGGGAGTGGGTAAGCATCTTTCTTCGTGATTTTATTAAGACGGCGGTAGTCTACGCAAAACCACCAACTTCCATCCTTTTTCCTCACAAGGACAACTGGTGATGACCATGGACTTTCTGGTAGTTGAGTAACGCCTCTGTCCAGCATCTTTTATACTTCTTGTATAATTCGGCGTTCAGCTGGGGATACTTTGTATGCCGGTTGGCTAATCGGTAAGTAGTCAAGAGTGGTAATCCAATTTTTAATATTCACTTTTGTTCCGGTTTTCATCGATTGGTCAAAAATAGCAAGAAATTCAGACAATAATTTAAGAAGTTGCCGTTTTCGTTCAACTTATAAATCTGGTGCCAACATTTGAGAATAATCAACCATAGGTGGATTATCTTTCATTTTGATGGCCAGGCAGCTTCGCGTACTGTATATGACGTTCACATATTTCCGTCCAGGGTCTCCACGTATCCTATTCACATACATTTTGGGATAAATTTCGCTTCTGCTTTAGCATTCATTATCAACATTTCAGCTTTACCATCACAAAACGTTAGCATTTTAGAGGAAATGGCTACTTCTTTGTTTATCAGTAGCAGTCTATTTCTATCCACTATCACAATCTGTAGGAGCATTAATCTCTGAATTCGTAACGAATAGTTTAGATATAGAGTGTGGAGGTGCGATGCAATCTTGGCTGGTATTCATTGGCCAGATTCCAGAAGATGAAGAGTCTTCCACAACTTCAAACGTGAGCTCTGATCTGCCACAATCGACTACTGCTCCAGAGCTTTCTAGAAAGTCCCAGCCAAGTGTAACATCGTGACTGCATTGCGGCTTACTGTAAATTCAAAGGGACGTATCAAACAACTAATGTTTAATCAGAGGATGCATTTTCCCTTTGGTCGTACGTGACTGCCATTGCTACCTTGAGAATTACGTTTTCGTCAGTTGGGAGCATAACTTTTCATAACTGACGTCGATATTGATCTGAGGTAACAGAAAATGATGCGCCGGAATCCACGAGTGCAATTACTGGTCGTTCGTCAATGTTTAGTTCTAGATAGTGTTTAGTAATCTTTGCGGCAACGGGAGGATTTCGCTTATTAGCGGCCTCACCCCCGAGTAAGGACGCGGTATTTAGTTTTCCTCATTTCTTCGACCAGGGGAGATACTGGAACGTCTACATGGTGATGGAGATTTGAAGCGGCAAATAGGCGATCGACCTTGGATATGTCGAGGTGACGAACTTCTTGCATAGTTTTTTTGGAAATCATTGGCGGCGATCCCAGAGGTTACACGTTGCTGAGTGGCGTTTATTCTCTCCACTCTGTAATTGCTAAAAATAGCTCTTCTTTCACTGCAATATCAAATAACATGGCCCGGTCTTCTTCAATGGAAACAGACACACCGGTTATCAACCGTCCTCCATACGTCGGTCTTCCTCTCCGGCTGAATGGTGGATCTGGGACGTCTCTCATCGGCGTCAGGCTTTAGCTAGCGTCTAGGTCGAACATCAATCCATTCTCTCTTTGTAGTAATAGGGGCTAATGACTTTTCCATTTCTTCTCTTACAATATTTGAAATTACTCTGAAAAATACAATCGATTCTAATTTTTAAATTTCAATGAATAATTTATTCAATATAATAGGGCATTTTTAATTTTCACTATTGATCTATTATCATTTTATTGTTAACTTTAAAAGAAAAAAAATATTTATAACAAATTATGAATAGTCATGTGAGAGTATTTCTACTTAAATTGCAGCTAAAATAGTACCATGGTTTTTCAAAGCATTTTCTAATAGTCGTAGAGATATAAGACAAATTAGAAAATATTTGATTCTATTATTTCAATTTGAAATAGTTTATTAATGACACATAATTTTATCTGACGCATTGTTATATTTAATTAAAATATAATGCCTACGACTATACAAGATATTTTCGCTCTAATATAAAATATATTTTGAATCAAATTCTTATATACGAAAATATTTTTGCATCCTCCTTTAATAAAACTTAAAATATCTTTTTATAGAAAAAATACTTTCCAATTTTAGTGTATTATTTTTGTGTGTATCTGTTTCGTTTTACAGTCTCAAGATGTTGTTTCATGGGTTTCTGTTTTATTGTCTTAGAATCGTCAAACTTTTTTCGTCTCAATATATTTTCCTTTTACAGAAAGGTTGACTACTTTCTCCTTTTTAACTCTTTACTTCCATGTATTTGTAACTAAACCTTCCGAATATATAACTGTATTATTTTTATGTACTTTTCTGTCATTTCGAATAAAAGAGTTTTAAAAGTGATGAAGTTTAAACTACTAATTATAAAACAAATTTATTGCGTATAAAATCATTTTATGTGGTTAAAATGTTTTTAAATATACATCTTTTTATCAGTGCATTATTTCTTGGATAATTTTAAGTAATTATGCTTATTTAAAGAGCTTTGTATGGTTTATATATTATAGTAAGATTTTAATGTTTTTTTTCCTATCATCGAAAGTAGTAATTGTGTGTTGCAATTAAGAGTCTAAAATTTAAATTATTTATATTTCATTGTTTATACAATATTAAACCTATATTAATAAATTTATAAAAACGATAAGTTACGATAAAATGTTTTTTTAGGCATTTAAAGTTTATTTAGATTACAGCAGAACAGGAATTGTTAAGAAAAATATCGTCACAATTTAAATAAGTTTTGTTTTAAATTTTAAATTATTCAATTCGTTCACTTTTCAAAAATAGTAATTTTATAACAATATTTTATTTCTTATTTTTTTAAAATGGTAAAAATATTTATTAGCTAAAGAATGCAGTGATATTGTGTGCATTTTAATAATAATTATGGTTAATAAAACTAGTAAATAATTATTTTTGCTTGAAAGTTATAAGTATCTTTTTTTAAAAAACTTAGAGCTTATGAAAAACTATAAGTTCTGAATAAATAAATAATTTAAGAGATAATAAATGTCAAGTAATTAAAATTTTTCTATCATATTTGAATTGATGGTTAAAAACATTTTTATGATCATTAAGATGAGCTAATATATGATGAATATTTTATGTTTGATGGTTTTTTTAAGTTTTGTAATTCAAAAAGTGTTGGACTTCTTTCTTATTAATTTTTCATCCATATTTCAGGAAATAATATGAAACTTAATTTGAAGAAAAAAAAAACAACATGAACTTGCTTTCTTTTTTGAGATTAAGAAATAATGTTTTTTGTCATATAAATTTATGTATAGAAATTAAAATGAATTAATATTCTTATAAAAAATTTTCAAATTAAAATTTTATATATAAATAGCAACTTAAAGACAATTTTTTTTCGATGGACGGATATGTATGAGGTAAATATTATTACAATCACATATTAAGTATTTTGAAGTTGTGTGCGTGATTTCGCTGAATCAAATATATCTAATATTTTATTTTACTCACTTATTGGTTTAAATCCGGCTCTGACTTATTATGAAACTTTTATAAAATAAATAAATAAATAAATAAAATAAAAAATAAACTTCATGCATTTTTGTTTTCTGACAGGTATTAATTCCTTTACTGTTAATTAAATTATAACTTAAGAATTATAAAAATTAATAATTAATAATAATAGTAATTAATGATTAAAATTTTTATTTAAAAATGTTTGTTTCATAAATGAACCAAGCAAGGTTGTTTCACTAATTAAATTCAATCGGGTTTTATTTTATTAAATTACAATATAACATACGCCGCACACTCATAAGCAAAAGGCAATTTTTGATTATTATTTAATTAAAAAGTAAATTAAAACTTTTATGGTTGCTTACTTTTCGTATTAACATATTTTGCTAATTTAGTTCAATGTTTCTCTTACTACGAGTATGTTGTAAGTAATCCATTCTAACTTGCCCGTATTAAATTAATAATCTACAAACAGTGATCTTTTTATACTTATTGAATTGGAATTATAGTAGTCATTGTTTTATATGTAAACATATAAAATAAAAAAAATAAACAGTAAGCGTTTTTTTGCTAAAATTACTATTCCAACTTATTAATGTAATCGATTGTAAAACATATATATTTCCTACATTTAAGAAAAATTTAGTCATAAGACTGACTTCTTGCTGATTGTCTCTTTGTAGAATATACATAATAATAGATAATATTTCTTAATCTAAACGCATGAAACAACACAAATAAAAACACAAAAATTGTGATTGTTTAGACTTGAACTTTGTGATAAAAATGTTCTTTTTACTTTGTTTGAAAACGATTTTATTTTTCGAAGCGAATGTTCAAACTTTACTTTTGTTCAGTTGACCTTCTTTGAGAATAATTCTAGAAGTCCTTTCACGATGCAAACTATGTGTAAGGAAGAACGGAATCTTGTTTTGGAGAGTGGTGAATAAATAAAAGATCCAAGAAAATAAAATAACGAACTTGTGTTCGTTTTTTTCGAAAAAGAATGTTCCACATCTTTTCTTCTCTTATTTCTTCCTATAAAGTAATCTACTCGAGATTCAAGACATTTATACCATTTACTCTCAGTAAAAATTTAAAGCACTTATTTAGGTAACACTTTTATATTTTTAATGAATTTAAAAATAGAACGTGGAAAAATACTTTTTCAAATTAAAATTAATGCAGTGTTGATAATTTAAATTTAAATGCTTGTTAAGTAAAAAAGAATATTAAATTTTTTTAAATATCAATATAAAAATATCAATAGTACTTTCTTTTGTTTGTTTCAATAGATTTATACTTATAAAAGATATATGGAGCTTATTTTTATGAGTTCATTTGTTAAAATGTTGTGGTGTAGCTTTCTCACATTTACATCAATAAAATCAATGTTATTAAAGTAAATAGTAAGTGCATAAAATACATGATCTATACTGTTTACATATGAATACACTCGCAATGTACTTTATACTAGAATAATGAATAAATTTATTAACGTATCTAAAAATAAATTTAATTTGGATTTAGTTTGGACACTTTAAAATGTGAAGTTGTTTTGCTGTAACATATATGTATATGTTAAAAATATAAGTTGTTTTTTTAACTATATATATATTTTGAAGGAAAATTTCTAAATTCAATTAAAAGCTGTTAAACACTATTTAAATATTTGAGATAAAAATTAAGAATTTATTTTTTACCATCAAAAATCAAATTTAAATGCAATATAAAAATGTCTATATTTTAGGAAATCGTAAAAATTTATTGTATTATCAGTTCTGAATACAAATATATTTTATACAATATTAAATATAAGATACTTTAAATTATTTACTTATATACTGATTTTAAATTTGAAGATTTTGTAAAGATAAAAATATTGCAATTAAAAGTTTTTGTCAGCAATTATTTTACACAGAAAAAATTATATCATAAAGGCTTCTGAAATTGTTAATCAATTGTAAGACTCATACAAGTTGAGAAAAATGATGTGGTTGTCTGCATATAAGTTTCCTTGTTCATGTATGAGTCATGAGATGAAATAAATCTTATGTTTTATTTTTATAATAAGAATCAGGGTAAATCACCATTCTGAAAACTCATACATTTTATCATTTTATTACTTTTATTGATCATGTCTTATGAAATGTCCTTCAAATGACATTAAATGTAACTAGTATTTTATCATAAAAAGGTAAAATATATATATAATATTTCATTCATAAAATATATTTCTATATTTGAAGTTCAGCATTTATTTAACACATTGTTGACATTTTATACAATTTCTTCCTTTAGAGAATTTCATTTCTATTTAATTTAAACATTGTTTATTTCAATTAATTTTTCATTATAATAAATTATTTTTATATAAAAAATTTTTGTATAATATTTTGCCAAACAAAATATAGTTTTAAGGATATAGATGGAGAGGAACTTCTTAATCACTCTAATTTTTAATGAGATATTTAAATATAAATATTTAAGAGATGACTGTAGGTATATAAGTATTTCGAATCATTTCCTATGCGAAAATTAAAAAGTGTACTGTAAATATGTAAATTATGTATATAGACTTTTCTTCTATTATTTTATATTATCTTTTTCAATTATTTAGCCCAGGATTTCTCATTTATTAGTTAGCATTGAAATATTTTATATTACTAGAATAGTTATATTATTTCGCTCGCACACAGACATGCCTACATTCTGCTTTTTTTTTTATCTCCGCATTCAAGTTTGTGCTCTTCGTAAGTAAAAACATGTTATTTCCTTTATGGAACTAGAAAAGGTGAAGAAGTAAATGCCTGCTTCACAGGCCAAATCTTCCTTAAAATTTAGGATTCAAGATCCAATTTCTTAATCACTAGAATATTTTTCGTTAGTATGATTGACTGTGATATAAAAGAATTCAGAATTATAATTGTAGCATTTAATTTATGTGATATCATTGCCTGAGTAGTATATTACAATAGGGCAAAGGTAGCTCAGTGATTAGAACATCCATCTGAAAGGGTGGATTTTGATTTCCAATGATGCCAAGAATAACCGAGTACATACGATATATTTGTTCATTAAATCTGTGGAATCGAAAGTCCTGCGGTCGGTTATTGAGAAGTTACCATAGATACAATGGTCTGGAGAAAATTTCCACCCCCTCCAAATCTTAGACAAAATTAAGGGAGGGGGTCCTCTAGTGGTGACATCTATAGGAGGAGTTTACAGCAAAGTCGTACTTTCATTTTCGTTATGCTCTAAATTACTAAATTATATTTGCTATTTCAAATGCTATTCAAATTCAAATTCAGTGCTATTAAAAATAATACTTGCTATTCAAATTTTTCACCAATTTTGTGATAGTCTTATAGAAGTCTAATACATATGAAATCTTAAGATGTGCGTAAGAAAATTGGAATGCAAGTAGAAGCAGAATATTTTCCTTTTTTATGATATAGGCAGTCATGTTAAATGTTTTCATAAGCACATCTGAATTCTTACTCACTTTTATTTTCATCATCATTCATGGCGCGCCAGCCTAGGATGTGCCCAGGATTTCTGAACAAGTTTCTTCCAGCATTCTTTACTGCCAGCCAAACTCCTCCAATTTTTTGTTCCAAAGACCCTACAGTCTTCTTCGACTGCATTCACCCATCTCATCTTCGGTCTTCCTCTTCTTCTTACGCTGATGGATTTCGCAAAAAATTTCCCTTAGTGTTTTATTGTTCTTGATTCTTATAACATGTCTAACCCAATTAAGACGGCTTACTTTAATGTGATGTACAACATCTGGCTCCTTGTACATTCGATAGATTTCTATAACGTATCTTCTGCGCCAGTCACCGTTTTCCTTCGTACCTCCAAAGATACTTCTTAAAATCCTGCGCTCAAATAGGGCCAGCAGCCTCTCCTCTCTTACAGTCAAAGTCAAAGTTTCCGAAGCATTCAAAGCTGGACGGATAAGCGTTCTATAGATCTGTAACGTACCTTTTATTTTAATCACATTAAATCATTTACCACTTTCCTATTCAGTCTTATTCATTCAATTCAATTTAATCAAGTGAGAAAATTTCTGAATATTCCTAATCAAATTTTCAGATTATTATAATTATATATACATGTTTACGAAATTAAATGTTTGGCATTATTGTGAAGCATGTTGCATTTTGTGTTTTCCAATCCAAAGAGTGTAACAGTCATAACAGATTCGGTAATAATGTTTACTTTAATTCTATCATTTTCACGCATTATAAAATTCTCTCTCTCTCTTTCTCACACACACACGCGCGCGAGCGCGCGCGCACGCACACTCACACACAATATATAGAATGTCATGTGACGTTTGCAAATCATGAAATCTGGAAAACAATTGCTCTTAGCTTTTAGATATCGGAAATACTGTTTTGCAATAAAAAATAATATTTCACATCATGATTCATCTAAAAACAAATCAGATGAAGTGAGAAATGCTTGAAAATGTCCTTAACAGTGTTAATAAATTTTGAGTTTACGATATAAATGATTCCCAGAAATAAGCAATACTTTCAAACAGCTAAATGCAAAAGTCATTAGTATTTTCATTTATAAATTTGTTTATTTCAGAATGTCGAAGGAAGAGGATATGATGAACTTAGACACTTTTTCTTATTTATATGGTTTATACCTAGACTATACTCTTGAAGCGAATAGAGCAATCAACATGATTGACCTCTATGTAAGCAATTTTGCAACGGACATGATTAAGTAATGTTAATCATCAGTGTCTAATCAATATTGATTCAATGTTAATTACAAAAGTTATTTTGAAAACTTTAACATTTATGTTTCAATTTAGCCAGAGATTCTCCTGTTGATATGAATTTTATTTTATTCTGTAACCCCTCATGTTTCAATTTTAAATGGATATTCGGTAAACACACAAAATAAGATTATTGTAAATGAAATAATTTTGTTGATGCTTGCATGGAGCTATGATGAAGTCAAAATTATATGGATAGATTTAAGAAGGAGAGTGTATTTAGGAATCAATATATTTGTTCAATTATTTATCTTAAAATACTTAGCAAAAAAAAGTTTACGAATTATTTTATTTTATTTATTTGCCAAAAACATTATTTTTGTTTTCCATTTTTATTTTCAATAAATAAAATATTAAAATATGAATTTTAATAAGAAAATAAATATAATTATAATTGGTTTTCAGTTTAAAGAGAGAAAGAGTTAATTTTATCTTTACGATGAAATTGGCTTTTAAAGTGAATGTCCTTTGAGGAAACATTTAAAACTCTCCAATTACTTAGGCTGTTCTTCGAAGAAAATTTATTGCTTCCTATCACTCGTTGATTGCTCAACAATTTTTCCTGGAAACGCTTTAGAATTCTAGAACCATTTCATGCTGCTGCTCAGAACGCATTAAATTAAATTAGTTCACATTCTATCAGTGATATGAGATCTACGCAGACGGCTGAATTTTCTGCTTAATTAATTAAGCAAAGGTTTGCAGTAAGCATTCTCTGTCTATTAAACATAACTAGATGTGACACTAAAATCCTACCATTTGTTACCACTTTGGTTCAATTTTACAATTCTAATTTAAAAATATTAATTATATACTTTATTAATTTGTGAGTTTATATTATAAGATTTGCAAAAATTATCAAATTAATAACTTTAGAAAATTTTGTTTTTGTTCAAATTTATGTTTTGAATTGAGTGCAAATAGGAAATAACTGCTCTTTTGAATGTCATACATTATAAATCCAATTAAAAATTAAATAAATATTCTGTATATATACATATATACATATACATATATATATATATATATATATATATATATATATATATATATATATATATATATATATATATATATATATATATATATATATATATATATATATATATATATATATATATATATGTATATATATATATGTATATATATATATGTATATAATTTTCTTTTAAATATTATTAAAATCAAATTTGTAGTTATGTTTCGATTTATATATGCACTACATTTTTTAAATGTAATTAATGTAGTCATTAATATTATTAAAATAGAAATTATAGTTAAGTTTCGATTTATATATGTACAATATAATTTTAAATATAATTAATGTACAAAATTGAGAGGGCCGTGGTAGCCAGTGGTTAGAGCATCGACATTCCTTCTGGAAGGAATGGGGTCGATACCCAATGCCTCCAAATACCCACCGAGTGCATGCGGTATGCGTGATCATTTAATGCGCGGAATTGAAGGTCTTTTAGTCGGTAGTTGAGCAATTACCATGTATGTAATGGTCTGGAGGAAAATTTCCTTCCCCTCCAGATCAAAGTCAAAATTGAGGGAGTGGATTTTCTTGTTGTGCCATCTATCGGAGGAGTTAGAGCAAAGACGTATTTTCACCTTCGTGGTGCTCTGGTTAAATGAAAAGACACACCTTACTGACATAAAATCTCATAGCCAACTGCATGGCTTGTTACTTATCACACTTGTTATGTTGTCATGTTGATATCTTGTTATGTTGTCATGTTACTTATGACACTTGGCTTGTCCAAGTGTCATAAGTAAGCGCAGCACAAAATTGAATTTTGATTACAAAATAAATCTTTTAATATGCTTCATGTAAGTCTTAGAAATATCTAAGCATTTCTATTTCCCATGGAACATACTAAATGCAAATCTAAAAATGTATATGATCATTGTTTTCTGCATATAAACAATTAAATGTTCTGAGAGAAATAAGTGCACTTTATAATAAAACGATTCATTCATTTCAAATTCATTCTTTCATAAATAATATCCTATTTTGAATGAATGAATTGCCTTTGAAATATTCGAGTTATTAAATAAATTTGGTATGTCTAGTTCCATTGTGTTTATTCTCTGAATATTGTATCTGTTTGTTTTTGAATGATAATAACTTATTTATGTCCAATAATTTCAATAAGTGAATTCAAAAAAAATTTTTATTAGATTAAGCCCTATAGTGTCTTTCGAATATCTATTCATTTGCTATACTGCGGTTTTCAATAAGCATTCGCTTCTTCATAAATACATTCTGTAAGAGCGAGAACGAGAAAATGTTTTGCTAAAATTTCATGGTCATTGTCATGAAACTAATATATATATATATATATATATATATATATATATATATATATATATATATATATATATATATATATATATATATATATATATATATATATATATATATATATATATATATATATATATATATATATATATATATATATATATATATATATATATAATACTAATAATATAAGGAATTCTTACATAATTTGATAAAAATTTTTTAAATATTTAAATTTTCAAGATTTTTTGATTTTTGCTTAAGAGTATGCAAATAAAAACATAAATTATAAATTAGTGTAGTTAATATTATATTCCTTAAAAATTAATTCCATTAGAGTATTGTTGGAAAATGCTATTTAGTTTATAATTAAAGACTAGATTGTTTTAATTTCATACACCATTTCCTTTCAGAAAATTTCTTATTTAAATAAAAGAAAATATCCAGTTTTCTTTTTAAATATTTAAACTACAATTTTATAAATTTCGAAAATCATGAAAATAGTTACAATAGAAATCTAATTACACGAATTAATTGGGACAAAACACCATTCGGATAGTTGCATTTTTTTTTTTTAAAAATGGTTAATTTTGTGCTTTGAAATTATTAAAAAAGTAAATTGTTTTCTAAAAAAGGAACTTTTAATTCACAAAGGAAAAATCCAACACTTTGACTTGTTAAAGAACTATGTAAATTAATGCAGTATGTATAAGGCTTTAAATGAAAATCATTGTTTGCTGAGCATCTCTCTCAGGGTAAGCTGCTTCACTGCCTTCATCCGTTTCAGGGCAACCGAGTCACTCATCCGCTTTATAGTGAGAATTTGCAGGTGGTCAAACTCGGGTTGATATTCTATCCACTTCAAAGGCACCGAATGCTTTACTAGCTGATTTTTCTATGTCTGCATCAACTTGGACATTAAGGTCATCTTCTTAATCGATACTTTCAATAAGTTGACCTTCATTTACAATTTTTAATCTAAGGTCTCACTCAAAACTCATTCTCCTATACCTTCAGCACTTGCTTCTGAACATCCAGAAGTTTTCAAAAGAATATTATTGAATTTCTCAAATGACATGTACGTCTCGCTCTTTCTTTTTCACTTTCCCCTCTTCTTTTACATTTTTTTTCTTGAGATTTTTCTTTTTGGTCATTTTTTCTTTCTCTTCTTCAGTCTAATTAATTTTTATGAAATTCTGAAAATGATTCGGATAAATGAAGCTTGAATAATTGGAACTTTACTCTTACTATCATAGATTATAATTATCTTTAGGAAAAATACGACATGGATGTATGGTTTATCTATGATTAACGTGTCATTCACATGTAATGAAATTTAGTCCTTTTAATCAAGGTAGAAAGCAATAATTTAAAAAAAAGGTATCAGTTCCTTCATTGATATGCAGTTAGAAAAGAAAAAAATGGTAAAATAGGATACACTTCCTTTTGTTGTTGTAGAAATTCATTTGAGGAAAAAAACATTAAGGCTAGGACATATTTTCACTATGCAATGTGGATTATTGAAAATTTTTTTGTTTACTGACTAGCTTGATCTTTTTAAATAACAAATTTCTTATTATACATTATATATGTGGGATATGGAAATGAATTCTTATTTCAGTGTCTCATTATTTGACTTGTAAAATATGAATGATTCGTTAATTTTAGAAGATTAATAATGTTTGCTATTTTTATTTTTACGAGATTAAAAGGATGATTTCGTTTATTTTAATTAAGTTAATAGGTTGTATCTTTTACTTTATTTCAGCTCATTTTTGTTCATTCAATATAACTTTCATAAAATGGTCATATATTGATACTAAGATTGCGAAATATCTGAACGTAAATTAACTAAACCATGTAATTTTGTGCTAAATAATAGTAAATATGTCAGTCAAATTCAGTTACTCTTGAAGCAATTTTATTTGTATTAATAAAGAAATCATAAATCATAGCAATATTGACAATTAGTTTATTGCACTGTTCATACTTTCATAGATCAAAGAGGTTATGAAATGATATCATTAAACACTTCCGAGTGTTATAAAGAGGAGTATTTATAATAAAGTTTATAAGAAATTTCGTAAATTTCAAAAATAAATGATAATAGTATAGTATATAAAAATCTTTAAATATAAATTCATTTTGTTTTAATTTTTTTAGTTGATTAATTCAAAATAATTCTATATATCGCTTGTACTTATTATTTGCATAATATAAGGACTGTGCTAAATGTTTATTAAAACATTTCGAATATTATAAAAATTACTGCTTTTATAGCGAAATTAATGATAATAGAATCAAATATATTCTTCTGATTTTTAGTTCACAACTAAAAACAACTTAAATACTTAAATATTTTTAAGATATTCTTAAAATATAGCATGCAATCATCATAGCATCACATCAGGTTAATGGAAGAGGGTAATTTTAGCTTGAATAAAGTATAAAGCTTATCATTTATTTATTAAAGCCTGCGTGAATAAAGGGAGATTGATATGAAAATTCTTAGAGGAGAGAATATTACCAACAATCTCCTTATTCAAAGCTGAGAACAGTATAAGAACAGAACAGATTTAAGACGAAACGACTTACAAAATGTTTTATTATTTCCAACTCTATTAATATTTTTTCTTACTTATATTTTAAAAGTAAAATAAATAAATGCAACCATAAATATTAAACAAATGTGCACTCAACTCTTCTTTTGTGAGCATTTTTCCTGTAGAAATTTTCTTACGTACATGCGATATGAAAATCAGTACCATTTAATTTAAAGCTTTAAGTTTTTTTCTTTAACAATTATGTTTAAATTATATAAATAAACATTAAAATTGCAGGTAATTAAGAGAATTAATTGCTCCAGATTGTGTTTAGTTTTCCATTTTTAACATATTTTATCTTAGCTAATGTTAAGTACTGGGAAAAAATATTAAATGCCTAAAAATTCATTGATCAATACAAATGGTATAATGTAATATATTTTTTCAATCGAATACAAATGTTATTTTAATTATTATTTTCATATTGGCAAAAATAATTATACGAGTTACGAAATTTACTGTTTTTGAAACAAATTTTGTTAACTGTTTAGAAAATAAGGGGAATGAAATAATATTCATGTTACATTAATAATATTTATGTTTATTGCAAAATAATTAAAACATATTTTTTAAATAAAATGAAAAATTCACAAAAATATTAATATATTTTTATGGTATTAAACTATCATGAAAAAATTTAAAAATAATCATTTCACGTAACTAAATCTGAGCATCATAAGAATATGAAACCAATGAAGGCTACCATTCATTTAAAAATTCAGATAAAACGTTAAAAATCAAAATACATACGAAAAAAAAATGCTTCTATTTATTTGATGGAAATTTGAGTAACGCAATGAATGTTTGAAGTTGTATTAAATCTGTTAAGAGAAGAATAAATTGTTAAAAATATGTCAAAGATAATAATTTTTAAACAGTTTTGATTAAAATTCTCAAGTATTTCTAATGCTAAAAAATGTAAACTGGTTTTGAACACAACGGAAATTTTTTTGACAGTTTTACTAGCAGAAAATAGATAGTTATTTTCATTTATGATTTTCTATTAAAATGAAATCTATATTCATCAGTATGTATATTAATTAATGATTGTATTTTACGTTGCTGATTACTAATCGTTGCTACAATTCTTAAGAAAATACTACAGCTGTGTATTTTCTTAAGAATTGTAGTAACCTAATTCATAAATCTTTTCTCTACTATAAGGAAATCAATTTTTGAAACAATTGAACAGAAGATTTTTCGCATTATAAAATACATTATTACTAAAATATATTTTATCATCATACTACGCGATTATTTCTCTTAATATTACTTGTGTAAATTATAATTTGATTATGTAATAGCAAAAGGCTATTTTAATCATGTTCGCTGTTAGCTACGGAGTTTATTTTTGTTAAAACTTATTTTAAATTGCGATTTTGAGATGAATTTGTAAATTAAATAATAATTACAATTCTTGAAAAAATTAAAGGTTGATTTTAACGTTTTACAAAAATTTGCTTTTTGACTTCAGAAATTGTTTTTGTATCCCCTTCAAAGTTATTTTGTTATTTAATTGTATTTATACTTTACTTATATATACTCTAAGTTAAAATTAATAAACTACGAATTAGTTATCTATACAGTTGCCATTTTATGGTCAAGTTTTATTTATTATTTTTAATTTAAATAGAAATCTCTTATTTAAATTTGATCTAAAAATTTCTAAATCATCACATTCATTGAATTAAAATAAAGGGAATTATTAATCACCTACCATTCGGTCAGCAATTAAAGAAAATTAATTAATTTATTTGATCAGTGCGGAAAAATGTTTGAAATTTAAAGGAATAATGGAGTATTAACTCACCTTAAGAATCAAATCTGTAGATTCTTAATGACATATAAGAATCTACAGATTTGATTCTTAAGGTGAGTATTAATATCTTAAAAATTACTAAAGGTTGAAATATATTCTAATGAATTTTCAGTATGGAAGTCATTCTATTAATCTAAAGGATTTCCACAATAGGGCTTACTTAGGTGTGGATGGAGTTGTAACCAAAAAATATTCTCAAGTTCCTAAAAATATTAATATAAGAGTAAAAAATATACGCAACATTTATCTCAAGCTTTTGAATTGCGATTAAAATACAGCTAGAAATTCCTATCAATATTTTAACTATCATAATGTATGAAAAAAGTTATATGAAAATGAAAAACTAAGGTTTTGATAATAACAATATTTTAAAGCACTTAATTGAAAAATTCAGTCATTATTTGTTCCAATTATAATGAACAATTTAAGCAATCTCCTTGTAATACTTCGTGTTAGGTGATGCATATATACTTATACATACATATATATATATATATATATATATATATATATATATATATATATATATATATATATATATATATATATATATATATATATATATATATATATATATATATATATATATATATATATATATATATATATATATATATATATATATATATATATATATATATATATATATATTATACTGATAAACATGAACTTAAAAAATTTCTCTACATAGAACTTAATGAAGCTTGAAGCCTTAATATGATTTATACATACGGAGTTCAAGTTATGCATCAAAACATAATTAGAAGGATACCTATATTCATCGAATAAAAAAGTCGAATTTTATGGATCACAAAGATTTCTTTTTGTATTATTAAAAAATATGTAATATTTAAGAATAAGAGTGGGATTATCAGTTACTAGAAATTATAAAAAAGAAATTTTTCCTATGATCTTAAAAAGTAATATTCAGAAAAAGAATTTGGAAAAAATAGTTTTGTTGACCATTGCATGTAATAGGTGTAGAATAAAAATAGTGGACAAAATGCACGAGGATTTTTTGATAAATACATCTTATTGACTACGCACATTTGACAATAATTACATTGAATATTTGTTAAGGAAACCAGGTATTGTATATATGAAGATGCTTTCAAGATTTTGTTAACATTAAAAAAATTTAAAAATTTTTTTCAATGGAAGTTTTCACTATTAAATTTTTAACGTTAATCTAGTTTTTTTCATATTACTTAAATCATTAATGAAGATTTGTCATCAAGATTACTATTTCAATTTAAAAAAAAATAGAAGGAACTTAACTAAGTATTATTTAGCATAAGCAATAAATAACGTCTCTAATAATGAGTTTATAATTGCTAAATATATTGCTTTCATAAAATCTAGGAGCTTGTTAATCTTTTTTTAAAGTCACACATCAAATAACTGAGATAGATTTATATTAAAATATAAAGAGAGAAAAAAGATATTAAATGTATTTTACTTAAGTTCTCTTATGGTACTTTAAATTAAAGAATTCTAAGTAAAATAAAGTATTGAGAGAACGTTTTGCGATAACTAAAGCATTAATTTATATTTTGTTCATTCTTTTAGATTTCACTTTTCAAAAATTTAAATTAAAAACATATTGTTAAAAAACTACATAAATAAACCAAATATTTGATAAATAGTAATGCATAATAATTTTATCTACTGGTTTCTTAAGCATCACACACTAGTTAAAATTTTTCTACCATATAAATTTAATGAAAATATACTCATTTATTAAATTATGAAACATATAAGCATTAAGTATGTTCCTTATTGGAATCTGTTATATTTATTAAAAATACAAGGTGCATAAATATTTTCTTCTTAAAAATTGGCAATATGCCAATTATCGTACAATGGTAATTACCCAACACAAGTGAGACGAATTAGTATAAGCAAATCCAAATGGCAACTGCCAATTCACAGTTCCCTTTTCTCTCATCATTCAATCTAATGTCCTATGCGATGAACGAAAGAGGCGGAGATGAAATCATTTATGAAACAGTTAAAAAGATTTATAGTTTGGCAACATAATTGTCAAATCGGTTATTTGTCAGTGGAGAAAGAAACTCACATTCCAAGTGAGATAATGAACAAGATGTCATACCACAATAAGATTCCAAGAAACAAATAATATTTTACAATGATGAAACATTCATTATATACAAATGTTATACTTTGAATATGTTTATTTTTGCTAACTTTCAAAATGGTTTTCTACTATTTTGATTCGAAGAAATAAATAGTAGTTCAATGAATTCTAGTTTTAGTATACAAATGTTACAGTTTGAATAAGTGTATTTTTATTTTTCAAAATGTATTTCTACTACTTATTCTAAATTTTATTACATGTGGTATTATTTTACTTGAATTTTTATGAAGCTTTAAAGTTCACATTCTGTAGCTTTTAAATATCTCACAAAACATTTAGGAGAAACATTAAATTTTTGTGAATTTCAGCTTCAAAGAGATGCTTAATTAAGTTGAAATTAAATTTTTAATAGAAATCAATTAATGGACATATTTTAATTTTCAAGTAATTATCACCATTTACTATATTTAATATAAGTTATCTACTATAATAATAATTACTCAATAAAATATCTTAAAAATGTTTACTTTCCTTAACTTATTGAAAATATTACGAGAGAGAATTATCTATCTATCTATATATATATATATATGTATGTATGTATGTATGTATGTATGCATCTTACTTGTAATGTGTGAATGGTGAACACCATATGGGATATCAACACATTTTGGGATTTTGGGAAACTCTTGCTTTTTCAAGAGAAAGTATCTGAGAATAATAAGACATTTACAACATATTTTGTTGGAAAAGTTTGCGCATTCTCTACAATGACTTTATCAATTTCAATAATGATGTAAAAATCTTCATAAAGCTAGTATTTCAAAGACACACACAATTATATTCCTTAAGTAAACAATTTTAAAGGTTTAAATAACCAATAAGGAAATAATTTTAAAACTTATGTGAATTTTCTTTTATTTAAAATACATAACTAATTTTAATTATATGATAATAAATTATATACTTTTCTTATTAAAAGGAAATTGAAATATCGATTTATTTTGTTTTGTTAACAAGAAGAAGCGTAATTTAGTTTTAAAATGTAATAAATAAACATGAGATTGTTTCCTTTTTTTTCAAGTGCAATTCAATAAAATACTTTTATAAGATATTAAAGGTTTAAATTATTTTCCATCAAGTTTCTGATTTTGTGTAAAAAGCTCAAGTACACTATAGTATTCCGACACACACACACACATATATATATATAATCTATATACAGTATTCTTTTAAATAAAAAATATCGGAAAATTAATATTACGAAGTTATAAAGGCTCTACATCACTTCATTTATATATCATTCACTAATCTGAATAAAACTGATTTTTTAGTACTGAAAATTATGATTTGTGTCGATTCGGAAATCAAATTTGTTTACTGAAAAAAATGTTTTAGATATAATTTTCTAATTGTTAAAACGCAAGTGGAAAACAAAACAAATGATTTTTAAACGCAAGAAAAACAAACTATATTACATATCAATTATAGTTGATGAGTAACATAATATTTATAAAATAAATAATGAATAGAAAACTTCTAATTCATATGTTGAATCAAAGAGTAGACAAATGTATGCACCCAATATGTCTAACAAAATACGCAGCAAAACAAATAGAATTGCATTTACGATTTTCCCACAACATAACTCTTAATCTTACGCTGATGCAATGAGAAGGAATAGTTTTATTGTTTCAGCTGTAACACTTGATGTATTACAGTGATTGATGTTTATTGATAGATTGTTTTATATACTTTGTAATGCCTAATTGAAGCTTATACCCCCCAAAATGTTTAATTTAAATAAATGTAAATATTCCATAACAGAGAAAATTTATTTAGAGATTCCTAATTATTTAGGTTAAAAAAAAACCACTCTGGTTAAAGTAAATGTTAGATATTACGCTAAATAAGAAATATTTTACACATTTTTGAAAGTTAGTTCTAATATTTCTGGCGTAAGCAAGAAATAGGAATGCATGTTTTACGTAAAATAATCGGAATGAATATTCTCAGAAATTCAGGATATCTGTCTTAGAATCATGGAGTAAGTTGTTCCTATTTATGTTTCAATTTCTCTTCCTTTTTTCTTGCTTGATCTTCCATTTCACTTCGCTTAGAGTTTCTGTACACTCGGTTCTCCATTTGATCTGTGTTTTATGCGAACAAAGCTACTTTTTTCGTTTTATCCTTTCTATTTCGTTGGATGGTTCTTATCAAAGAATTCAGAAGCCGGAACTATTTTCGTTTCGCAACCAGCATTATTCTATTATAAAATTTCGCTTAGATTTTAAGAAAAAGAAAATGCTCTGTCTGTAATGTAGACATTTCTGCTGTTGTTATTGATGTTATTTGCAAATTTAATCTATTGAAACTATAGGAAAATTTATTTTAAATGTATTGTAAATATTTTAAATCCATGTATATTTTTTATAAAACGCATTTTTATATTTGAGTTATTCGTTTTTGATTTCCTGTGATAATACCGGAGGACTTTTTGACTGGTTTATTTAGGGTATGCAAGCAAACAACAACTAATATCTAATTAATAAATTAGAAAATTTAATTTCTATGAAAATTAAGTTATCTGTATTTAATCATTTCAGTTAATTTCGGAATATTATAATTTATTAATTTATAATGAATATTTAAATTGTATAATGAATACATAAATTGTTGCTTCATTTCCTATTAATAAAAACAGCTTATTGTGTAACACACAATTAGGAAAAAACGTGTGAAAATAAACTGAAATGAACTTTTAAAGAATGCCTTTTGCAGAAGAAATGAAACATGATTATAATATACAATTAGCTTCTTAATTAATTGCTCTATTAAGAAAGGAAATTTTATGCCACATGAATAAGCATTGTATGATTATAACATTTATTTTTAGCATAATTTTCTTTCAAATTACGAAATCAAAAAAAATTCAACCTAAGTATTCATTGTAATACAGGAACTAAATCTCCATAGGATTTTTTTACCTTTATGATAAATGTTTGTAGATGAAAAACTCCTAGAAAATCCTTGGAGTAGCAGCATTTGGATTTCTAATCAAAAGAACATATTCATGGATTGCATTATTTGCAAGTGGTATGAACTTATTTATTTCTGCTTTTACTATATAATTCAACAGAAAAACACATTTCTTTCAGCTGATTAGTATCATTTGCATGACGACTGAAGATACATCCTTCTTAAGGAAATTCAATCAATTCTATTAATTTAATTGCAATAATTTAAAAATTATTTCAAGAGAGTCATGTTTAAATGAGAAAATTAAAATTTTATTCCACTGTTATTCCTTCAAAGTAAGAAATGAAACATGATTATAATATACAATTAGCTTCTTAATTAATTGCTCTATTAAGAAAGGAAATTTTATGTCACATGAATAAGCATTGTATGATTATAACATTTATTTTTAGCATAATTTTCTTTCAAATTACGAAATCAAAAAAAATTCAACCTAAGTATTCATTGTAATACAGGAACTAAATCTCCATAGGATTTTTTTACCTTTATGATAAATGTTTGTAGATGAAAAACTCCTAGAAAATCCTTGGAGTAGCAGTATTTGGATTTCTAATCAAAAGAACATATTCATGGATTGCATTATTTGCAAGTGGTATGAACTTATTTATTTCTGCTTTTACTATATAATTCAACAGAAAAACACATTTCTTTCAGCTGATTAGTATCATTTGCATGACGACTGAAGATACATCCTTCTGAAGGAAATTCAATCAATTCTATTAATTTAATTGCAATAATTTAAAAATTATTTCAAGAGAGTCATGTTTAAATGAGAAAATTAAAATTTTATTCCATTGTTATTCCTTCAAAGTAAGAAATGAAACATGATTATAATATACAATTAGCTTCTTAATTAATTGCTCTATTAAGAAAGGAAATTTTATGTCACATGAATAAGCATTGTATGATTATAACATTTATTTTTAGCATAATTTTCTTTCAAATTACGAAATCAAAAAAATTCAACCTAATTATTCATTGTAATACAGGAACTAAATCTCCATAGGATTTTTTTACCTTTATGATAAATATTTGTAGATGAAAAACTCCTAGAAAATCCTTTGAGTAGCAATATCTGGATTTCTATTCAAAAGAACATATTCATGGATTGCATTATTTGCAAGTGGTATGAACTTATTTATTTCTGCTTTTACTATATAATTCAACAGAAAAACACATTTCTTACATATAGTAGAGTATCCATAAATGGCGTTTTTTATGTTTTTTATGATTTACTATATTCTTAGTATACATTAACATGATAAATTGGAATAAGCTCTGAAATATTTGCTTATTTTAAAGAAACAACTATATATTTTTTTGAATTAAATATAAAATTTGAATACAAAATACAAGGTTTACAACAAAGAAAAGGCAATTAAATCGCCATACAGAGTTTTACTTAGTTCCATTTTTTAAATAATAATAACATAAGAAACATAATCTAGATATATTTAATGCCGATAGTTTCAAATTATGGATACTTTTGTAGAATACTCGTAAAACAGATTATTTAGTTTTCAATAAAACTTAATTTTACACTCAATTGAATTTTAAATTCAAATGAATTGAATTCATGTTGTTGTTAATTATGAAGACTTGGAGATGCTAAGCCTGCTATGCCATTGGCTATGTGAAGTTAAGTCAGCAAGGGGCGTCTGTTGTTTAACCAGAGCACCACAAAAGTGTAATCATGTCTTTTCTCTAAGCCCCCTCCCCAATAGATGACACCACCAGAGAATCCATTCCTTCAATTTTGACATTGATCCCGAGGGGGTGGAAATTTTCTTCCGACCATTGCACTCATGGTAACAGCTCAATGTGACCAAAGAACTTTTGATTCCACTGATTCAACAAACACGTATATCGCATGTACTCAGCTGGTCTTTGGTGGCATTGGGAATCGAACAAAGACTTTCCGTGCAGAAATTCGATGCCCTAACCACTGGTCTATCACGGTCAATAGAATTCATTCATTGATTGAAAAAATTTATTCATTAATTTTCTAGACATTTTAATCAAAGAAAGAAAGCTGATTTGAAAGTCATCAAAGTAATATAATGAAGTAAGGAAATGATGTATATTCTCATTCCTATAGAGCATAAATAACATAAATGAAAACACTATTTTTTCTGAACTTTGAAAAATCTTACGATGTTTAAACTTTGGTATCGTATTCTTTTATGGTATTTTTGCACATGTTCTTCCATTATTCTAAAATTTACATTTGAGGTCCGTCTGGAAAGGCAAGATTCAACATCCAATGCCGTCAAGGACCTACAGAGTACCTGTGATATACGTGATCGTTAAATCTGCGAAATCAAAATTCTTGGGGTTCGTCGTTGAGTAGTTACGATAGGTGTAATAACTTAGAAAATATTTTCCCTCTTTTACATCAATGTCAAAATTGAGTAAATGGACCCTCTGTTAATACCATCTATCGGAGGAGTTTGATGAAACGTCGCTCTTTCACTTTGGCAGTGCTCCGGATAAAAGAAAAATGCACCCTACTAGCTTAAGCTCTCACAGCCAACGGCATAGTGAGCATATCTTGTTCAATAGTCATATGTAACAACAATTTTTTTTAATATTCTTTGTTCTCATTTAGTTTTCAGTACTAATATAGAAGTTTCTCACTTTATAGTTTTTGACTACATTCAGATTTTATTTTCAAACAACGTTTTTTTTATTTTCAAACAACGTTTTTTTTTTTTTTTTTTTTTTTTTGGAAATAATGAATAATTTGCAGTTATATTAAACTGTCAAATAGTTAATATTTATTCTGAAGTTGAAATCTTGGACAATTTTGTTACATATCAAAAAGGGGGAAATTGTTTCTTATTTATCAAGAGAAGTAAAGTTATTAATAAATTTTATTTTGTACAACATGAATTTTATGGGATGTTGTGAATATTTTTTTTATTTTAACAAAATTTAAATTTTTTCTTATATGAATATTACTACGAGCTTTGGAGAATGCTTAAATATTGATTCTTGTTAAATAAATTTTTTAATCGTATACGTATATGACTTCTTTTTTATTATTCAGATAGAAAAGATCAATACAACATTAAAATCTAATTAATCTAATTAGGTGTACTAAAATGAATCAATCCACAATACTTCTGTTTTAATAATGTTTCCAAATTTACATAAGAGAATTTCAATTCCACGTATATTAATTGCTAATAAAACTCCTGGATTAACATTTATCATGGTTTAAAATGCTCATTAAATGCTTTTTGTGAGTAATTAATCTTTTTCATTTTAAAATACGCGTTTTTAACCAGTAGATATAATATGAAGCAAATATTCCAATTTTATCTAATGTTTTGATGATTATCTCTATTTTGCAAATGCTTTCTTTAATTAAATTGTGAATAAGTTTATTTTGAGAAAACATTAATTTTAACCACCAGTCTTTATTTTGGTTAAAGTTCAATTTATTAATTGGCAATCAAGACATTTTTTCATTAGTTTTTGTGATTCTCTTCCCTTTAAACTCTAAGTTTCATTTATTTTGAAACATT
Source organism: Latrodectus elegans (assembly GCA_030067965.1). NCBI lineage: Eukaryota > Metazoa > Arthropoda > Arachnida > Araneae > Theridiidae > Latrodectus > Latrodectus elegans. The sequence goes on from CM057815.1 coordinate 7,624,691, forward strand.
ATAAAATAAAAGTTTCATTTTTATTATAAACTTTTAAATGAAATTTAAGTTGTTTGAGATCTGTGATATACTTATGATGAATAATCAGTTAATATTAGTAAATATTTGCGAATATGTGATTTAAACACATTATATGCTTTTAATATTAGTTATCTTGTAACTATTGTGAAAATACATACGTTATAAAAAAAGTATTTACATTTTTATGAAATGCTCATTTTCGTTAACAAAAGGATACTATATGAGTAGAGTATGATGTACATAAATTCAGCAAATATTAATTCCTCTATAATTATTTATATAATTTATTTTCTTATTCATGTTAACAACTTTACATATCTATCTAAAAAATTTGGCATGTTATTTTTATATGAAATGTGTTAGTTATTTTTTCATTTACCACAAATATTGATAGAGATTGGTATGATTATCAGGAAATCATGTGATACCAGCAACTTTGAATATTTTTTCTAAGTTTTCATAGTAACCTGTCGGAAACAAAAGCCTTAGGTTTTCAGCCGCAAGAAACAAATTACTAGAGTTTACGTTTCAATTTCACTTCAGTGCTTCCGATGTAAGATCTTCTATTTCACTTCCCATGGAATTTTCGTGTTTTTGGCTCCCTTTTTTCCTTAGAAGGAACCTTTTTACTAATTTTTTTTACTTTAGTGGTTGACTTTTTTTGGAAAATTCTCGAATAGCTGCATCAAACTTTTTCGTCTTTCTACTTGCTCAATTTTAAATTGAATTTTTTGCATAGTTTTTGTTGTACATTATAACAAATTTTTTATTACTTCTATAAGTTTTATAAATATATTGGAAAGCTAATTTTACAATATTGTATTTTATTTAATCGTGCTTATTTATGCAAAAACATTTTTTTTAGCTTTAGTGAATGTGTTCAAAATACATTTGCAATACAATCACAAATAACATGTGATGGCCATATGTTATTTGTGATTGTATTGCAAATGCATTTACACACATTAAATTATTTATAAAAATAAAGTATTATTATTGGATAAGTTAGAATAAGAAAATTTTTTTCCATTATTTGAAAACATTTATCAATTTATCAAACGATTTCCATAAAGTGAAATGTGCTTTACTTGAAAAAAAGTTATAAAAACAGATGACTTGTTAAAACAATTTTGTAAGCGAGGTAAACTATACTATTTTACAGTGTGAATTTAAAATTATATAGTCTTTTCTATAGGTACTTTTTATAACTTAATCGTGCATGAAAGGGAATTAATTTTTTGAAACATCTTAATAAACGTTTTTATCCAAATTTTTTATGCTTTTTCCATAAAAATTAGTTATAGTTAAAGAAATATTATATTCAATAAATATTATATATTACTACTGTTACGTTTTATTTGAATCACAATAATGCTTAAAATTTTGAAGTACCTTATATTAAGCACTACTGTGACTTTTTATAAATTCTTTTTCATAAAATCGGATTGCATATCTAAAATACTGCACTAGAGATTTTCTATGATTATCATGAAGATGAAATGACAGAATGTCTGAATGTATCTAAGAAGTGTGTAAGCATATTAAAGTTTAATGTTTAAGTATATCATATTATTGAGCATAGAGAATTATACAATTTTTCTTGCTTTTTATAGTTTGTTTCATGTATAAATAAATGATGTGTCAGCACTTTGTACCTGAACATAGGTTCAATGATTTTTATTGTAAGTTTAACAATTAATTTATCAACTAATCAAATACAGTCAATGATTAGGAGTTTCAGATCAAGATCTCAGTCTCAAAAGGACATGATATCACGAAAATTTGCCAAAAATGTGTAAAAAATCAAATACATGTTTGTAAATAAGTGAGTTATAAATAAAAAACTTATATAAAACAAAAATACTTAATGTTATTGGTTCAGTATAGAAGTTATTACTTATCCTTTTTATAAATGTTTTTATATTTTTCTTACCTATAAGAATACAGTATATTTTGAGGTATACCTAAACATATTTTTATAATCGAAAATAGATTTTGAGAAACTAATATATCATTAACTCTTATTTAGATGCTTATTAATGTACGTTTATCCGATGGCTTTTTTCACGAATATAACAGAAATTAAATGAATGAAATGTCATATATCAGTGAAAAGCAGCATGAGAATAGCATAAATAAGAAACTATTTATGGATAGGTGTTAAATCTTCCATTTTATTTTTATAATTTGTATACAACGTTTACTGATAATATAATGTAATGTAAGCATAAAATACATGGATCCCAATCTATGTTAATATCTGCGGAAATAAATTAGCCAACTCTCGTGCAAAGGAGGGACTAGAACGCCTTGTTCCTTTCACCTAAAAGGTCACACATTTGGAATTATTCTCGAGGTTAATGGACCAAAACAATGACAAATTTTTAAACGGTGCACTTCACAGCCTGTATAAGGACATCAGGACGTTCTCTATTTCTTTTTTGTTACAGGCAGACCAAAACATGTGTGATCCCAATTGTCAGAGATGACCACTGAAGGCATCACATATTCTGGGTGTATTCAAGAGGCTTCCTCTTTGCCTTAAGTGCCGGCAAGAACAGGCATTACCTCAGCACATCTTAGAACACTGCACACCTTTGACTGGACTGGGAGGATACACGCAATTCTCTTCTTACTGTATCAGATTTCATTATTGTCGAATTTTCACTGATCTGCCCTAAGACGAGATGGAGGTTAGGAGAAATAACAAACACGAAATATTTAGCACAAAACACGGATGATTTAGTTTCGAATTTTTTAAGTGATTCAAGAGTCCTTATTTCTCAGCATCCAAAGGTGTACCCAGAAATGTACTTAAAATTTCATGCATTTAGCTTTCATGTATTAATGCAGCCATCCAACTTGTCTATTTATTAAAATCTAGTTAAAATATCAAATACAGTTCTACGCATTTGTTTTGTGTTCCTAGTTGTTGTTACTTTTGACACTTGAACAAAGTAAGCGCGCTATGACAGTGCGAATTTAAGACCGTAAGGTGCGTCTTTAGTTTAACCAGAGCACCGCAAAGTTTAAATTACTACTATGTTCCAAATTCCTCCAATAAATGGCACCACCAGAGGATCCACTCCTTCAATTTTGACATTGTTCAGGTGGGGTAGGAAATTTTCTTCAGTCCATTACACCCATGGTCACTGCTCAACGACCTACCACAACACATTCGATTTCTCAGATTTGACAAGCGCGTGTATCGCATGTACTCGGTGGGTGTTTGACGTCATTGGGAATCAAATGCCACCTTTCCAGATGGAAGACCGATGCCCTAACCACTAGGAATATAAAAGGACATTTGTCAAATGGAAAATAAAAGGACATTTGTCAAATGGAAAATAAAAGGACATTTGTCAAATGGAAAATAAAAGGACATTTATTTGATAAAATCAATAAAAATATGTGCAATTTTCAATTTTAGATGAATATTAGCTGAATTATGTTAATATATACAAATCAAATAAATACACAATGATTGTTACAATAGTAAAATTGGTAGTGGTGGCTGCAACATAAGATTTCACTTTGATCGTCTAAAAAGTCAAAATACTTATTATTTTTACTAAATAAATAATGAAAGGTTTTCTTACATTTGTTTAAGCAATGACAGATACATTAATTGACATGTGGCTAGTTAAATATTTTTATGACGGACGATTATGCTAGAAGAATATTTGTGGCAAACTTTGATTATCGAGAGGTTTCGCAGTCATGGATCAAGCTCTGTTAACAAGGTTCTGGTAGCTGATAACGATACAACATATTTGCATGCCCTAAGATTATGGTTGGGAATTTCTTTAAGTAGTTTCCATAGCAAAATTGAATCCCTAATTAGCTGAAATTGAGATGATCAGTTACTTGGTTGCATAAGTGACATCAGTTGTGAGTCTCAAATTATGAGGTACAAAATAATGATGAAAATTTATCATAACAATAAGTCATGTAACAAACATGTGTCATTACATAATCATTCATTCACATCAGTTGAAATAAATTTAAATGTTGTTGGCACTAATTTTACAAAACTTGAGTATTCTCGTGGATGCCCTAAACATGAAAAAAAAGCAGGTAAAGTACAACATTGAATTTTTCAAATCACGTATGACTGTAAAATAGTAAAATCCACTCTTCAAAGTATTATCTGTAGAGTAGAATCTTCATTCTACACTAAAGGGATTTGATAAAAATGAAACAATTAGTTTGAAAAAGTGCAATTGAGAATTAATCCTGCTATTAAGTTACTTTAAACTTAAAATTGGGAATTGAAAAATAACAATTCTAATCTTGAAGTATTTATTTCATTTTATGGAAAGTATTTTGGAATAAATACCCTCATCGCACAGTGGAACAAATATATGTCATAGATAGAAAAGAATATTTTGGGTTTGTAGTACATTTTAACTATTTTTTGTTTTAGATTAAATCATGACAATTACTCAACATTGTTATGCATGCAGAGAGAGATACAGATTTGGGGTATACAGAGTTTTGTCAGAAATTCATATTTGAAAAATACTATATATGAAAAATATATGAATATTTTATTTAAAGAATCAGTCTTTTTATGAAGAAAGATAATTTAAATTATTTATCCCGCTTTGAATCATAAGAAAAATATCGTAAACGATTGTATTTAAATCTTTTAGCTTCAGTTCTAGTGCTGATTTGACATATTTCAGATGGTTTAATGGAGGATTTGTCTATCTTTATATAATGTGATAGTAAATTTTATCTCAATCTAAAATAAGTACGATTCAAAGCCAATTTACTTTCTGGAGTAGTTTATATAACAAAAGCAAATTGAAAATTTAAATACACTACCTTTTGAATATGGAGCAAAGTAATTTTAATGCTCACTGCTATTTTATTTACCTTTAGTTATTTATGTAAGTTATTTGTTGCAGTTTATTTAAAGATTGTTTATGATATTAGATTGTATTATAACTTACTTATTCAATTTTTAAACAATTAATTATATAACATCTCATATTTTGATCATAAATCAATTTGTAAAGTAATCATGCTTTTAAATAGCAAATATCATATTCAAATAGAAAATTAATATTTGATGTAATAATGTTCATTCACTCCTTTATTACATAAATCAGTTTTACAAATCAAATTATATTTAGTTGTAAAAGTTATTACAATTAAATTGCAAATAAGATGAAATATTTTTAATAATAAATATTATCATATTTCAGATAATATATACTTAATCTTCCATTGGTCATTTTTTTATTAATTTTCACACATTCTAGTCTTTTCAAAATTATTGTTTATTGAAAAAATGTATTGAAATTCAGTTTTTAGTTACATCATTGTTGATATTTCGACTTAGCACTCTTGTTTTTCATCTCGAAAATTTTAAGAATTCATGGAGATAACTGAATACTTTTTTCATTTCACTCTTCTTCATCAACATTAGTATCTTCATTTTTGTATTATTATAATTATTTAAATACAAATATTTTGAGACATGGCATAGAGTTTATTCCTTATATTTATTTTATATTGGTTAGGAATATTTTACTATTCTGCATCGAAGTTATATATATATATATATATATATATATATATATATATATATATATATATATATATATATATATAAATTTAATAACGTGAAGCACAATGATATAATTATATCAAAGTATACATAAATTTAATTTTGCATACAAAACAAAATTTCTATTCAGATAAATATAATCAAAGCTTGTTATTGCCATTTTTTTGAAAAAAAATTATGAAGTTCAAATAAGCAATTCTTGAAAATTTGATGACGTCTAATTTAAAAAAAAAATAATGACTAAACTTAATTGTGTTTGCTCGAGAACAAAACTTCATTGATTATTTTGTCTTTTCCCCAAAAGACCTTTCTCTTAAAACAAAAATATTGCCAGAAAAAGTCTTTTTAGCAGCAATACTCTAATTGTATGTCTTAAGAACTGATTCATGGCTTCTGTTACTTGTAAATGGGAGTAATTCATCATTAGCAGTCGTTACTCCACAAATCAGCCGAAAACGATTCTATAGCTGTTTGAAGTAATTTTTTTCCTTTTCAGATTTTTTGTGTGAGACTCATTTTAGAAACATTTTACTGATTTTATGTTATTTATAATAATATCGTGATATTAATGTATCATACATAATCACTGCAATTTTATAATTAAAATAAGTTTTTGTATTTCATTATATGAATACAAAAATCTTAAAATGTAGTAAAATAATTGTTTTTTGGGAAAGAAAATGGAGATTAAGGTTAATAAATTAAATGTCTTAAATTTAAAAATAGACTGTTATGCAATTTGAACTTTCATATCCGTGGAATACTTAATTTCACAATAAATTTAGAAAGAATTACATCTATTTATTCCGCCAGAAAATGTTCAACAAATTGCAAAATACTCAGATTTGTCATTGAGTCAGATTCAACTAAACTTTTATTAAAAGTATAATTTATTGGAACTACATCAAGAAAAATTGTGCCAATGACTGATATTTTCACTCTTATTTCAGGTGTTTCGAAAAGATTCATGAAAAATTTTATGAGTCATAAAATTGATAAAATATAACATTTTTTAATTTTTTTTAAAGATTAAATAAAGATTTGTTCAATACATGCCATTTATTGACTGCTAAAAATATGTTTCTTTTTATTTGAGTTAAATTATCCATATCAATTATATATCTTTATTTGTAAAAAAGAGGATGCTTCCCAATCAAATCAAATGTAGATTAACATGTGACTGTTTCATTGATTGAATCTCATAATAATAACAGGGGAATCATGAAAATACAACTTTTCTTCCTCTAAATTAGTAAAATGAATGTGAAGAATGGGACTAAGGTATGCTGATGCAGTACATTCTAAATATCACATTTCTATTAAAAGATTAAAAAAATATTTGTAATGCATGACAATACAAGGCTTATCAAGAAAAAAACATTTCTCTTTCTAATCATCTTCACCCAAAATTCAAAACTCCACCTCTTGGGGAAAAAACTGAGAGAAAATATTTACAATTGTTGCACCAGATATGAAATTGAGGCTTTGGACAAGATTGTCTGCAAAGTTTTAGTAAACTCAAGTTTATTTATTTGATCTATGCATTTCTAACTTAACTGAAATAAATACATGATTAGTGTACAATAAAACAATGATATAAAATTAACTCTCGTAAATTTAATTTAGCAAACGTTCATAAATTTAATATTAAATCTCGTAAATATAATTTGGACTATCTTTTAAAATCATAATATACAGTGAGTGACTTCGGTCTATTTTTTGTAGATTACTTTTTGTAACCTTTAGTTCCTTGTACTTTGACTTGCCATTGGAAATAAAAATATCTGATCCTCTAAATCAGTAGTGTTAGCTCCATTCCTGTAAACAGCCGATGAAAATGTTTGGAGAAGTTAAAAAAAAATTAGTTTTTACGAAAGTTTCAGAAGAAATGTTTTTGAGCGTGGATTGAACATTCATGTCCAATTAAAAACCAAATTATGTAAAGTATATTTATGTTATAAGTACATTTTATAATGAAATATATTTTGAGACTATATAATGGTTGTTAATATATTTTAAAAATATCTAGAATAAATATTAAATTTTTTAAAAATTTATTAAATGAAATTAAAATTTTTGTTTATTTATATTTTTTATTATCTTGCTATAATTCCATAGTTTTTGGCTTTAAAAATTAAAAAAAAATTATTTCAAAAGTTAAATATTTGCATAAGTATGATACTATACTAATATTATTATTGCATTTTGATATTTGAATTTCATTTAATTTAAAGGGTAATATTTAAAATATATTTATTCTTTTAAGATTTGCTTTTAGAATAAATATTGATGCAATCATTCTTGGAGGAGAAAGCTCATGCGATTTATCCTTTGTGCCCTCCCTTTGGAATTTTATAGATTCTAAATATTTATTGATTGCTTGAGGAATTTTACTGAAAAGCCATTTAAAATCAATGAATTCTCATAAGCGAAATACACAAAATTAAATTAACTACTTTCTTATTTTGAACTTCAGATCTCTAGAAATAAAAGAGCTTTTAACTTAATTAAGTATGGAATACAGCTCGACATGCCTCTACCAATATTTGACCTAGTTAATATTGTGTTGCATATTCTATCTCAAAATCATACATTGTGAAAGGATACTTATTTTACAGAATAGTTGAAGACTGATAATATTATCTTGAGACACACTCACCAAATGTTTAAAATTTTAAGAAATTTATCTATAATAAACATAAGATGAAATGAAAGTTTTCAGCTAATGAGTGGAGTTTAGAATAAATTATTTTTAAACAAATTATTTTACATGGTTTATCCTAAATAAATATATACTTAAAGGTCTATTTCCCCTCTATAACTATGTAGCAGATAATTTATACAATTTATATATATATATATCGCAATATATAGCAATAAATTAATTAAAAGTTTGCTTGAAATATTTCTAAATCTATCTTGAAATATTTCTAAATCTAAATCTAATATTTCTAAATCATATTTCTTTTTGTAAATTTAGACTTAGTAATTTATTTTAAAAAATTTAGATTTTGTATTTAAAATTAATATGAATTTTGAAGATTGCAGACATGGTCCAACTTAGCCTAATTGAAGACCGAAGCAAGGGTCTGTTTACAGATTTTACAAGGGTTACTCTGAAAAGTTTTAGATACAACTTGGTTTTTAAAGTTATACTAACAGAATTTTAGGTGTGTTCAAAGTAGTCTCCTACAGAATCAATGCACTTTTGTAGGCGAATTTTTCACAGATTAAATGACTCAAGGCATCCATTTCTTGGAATAGAAAAAAATGCATTTACAGCCACATTAATCTCTAGCCACATTCTGAATGAAAACGACGTCCACGTAATTTTTTTTTAGATTAAAGAATAACCAAAAGTCGCACATAGGTAGATCAGGTGAATACGGCGAATATTCGATCACTTTAATTTGTTTTTGTTTAAGAAACTCAACTTTTAAACCGGCTGTATGTGAAGATGAATTATCATTGGGAAGCATTAGTCCCCTAACATTCAGTTCTTGCAAAATTTCTGGAAGACATTTAGTGATATACCAGTTTGCTGTTACGGTTTTCTGTCCTTCCAGCTTGATGGCTTTGACCAATCCCGTACTTTTGAAGAAAACGACATATATCACTTTTTTCAGTGCGCGTTTTTTTTCTCCATTGTCGGAGTAGGATCATCTTCAAAGACCCATAATATGCTTTTTTGACGTGTTGGACCGTCAAAAAATGGTATGTACGTTTCGTCACCTGTTACAATTTTATAAATATTGCGGTGGCAACCATCATTTAGCAATTTAAGAGTTTCTCTACTGATTTTGACACGCTCCTATTTTTGGTGCTCAGTTAGATTTTGGGGAACCCAACGGCAAACTACTTTTTTCATATGTAATTCTTCATGAATGGTTTTGTGTATGGCCTCGGATCTAATGTAAAGTTCCTTCTGTATCATTTTATAGGTACAAATATCATCCTTTAACATTTTTCGTATGGCAGACGCATTTTCCGGGATTACTGTCGACGGCGGACTTCCTGTGTGTTCTTCATCCTGAAGAAAATTGCGACCTCTTCTAAATTCTCTAAACCATCTAAACACAGTAGCAAGAACTGTAAATTTATCACCAAATGTTAATTGAAACCGTTGAACGCATTCTTCTTGATTTAATCTTGTCTTAAAATCGTAGAAAATCATAACGCGAAAATGTTCTCGTTCAACTCTATTATCTCTTCTGTTTAAAATTTATTCTTCTCTAAGCAAGTTGAAGTAAATCAGTAGAAATCGTCTTCTGAGTTAAAATAATTTGTATTATAAAACTAAACCGTTATTTTTATTTTGTAAATTTTCGTCTAAGCGTATCTCAAAAATTTCAGAGTAACCCTTGTATTATTTAGTGTAAAACTCTGATTAACTGAATCCAATATTTTTTACATCATAATGTGTTATTCTTACATATCACACACACACATGTATATATTAATATATATATATATATATATATATATATATATATATATATATATATATATATATATATATATATATATATATATATATATATATATATATATATATATATATATATATATATATATATATATATATATATATATATATATATATATATATATATATATATATATATATATACTCTATTTTGTAATTTTAAACATAAATTGGACAAATATAAGTGTGATGTACAGATTATAGTTTATATGAAACTATATTAAGAATTTGTTTCTCTTTCTAAGCAGTTTAAGACTTTATTTACAATTAGAAGAATTATTCATATTCCTTTCATGAAATGCATATATTCTGCAGTATATGTATAAAATATTTTTGTCTGGTAAAATATTTTGGTAAAAGAGCTAAATTAGCAATTATTGCCAAATTTACTGAATAAAATATATTATATTTGCATTAATATATACATATTGAATTTACTGATATCTTTTTTTTATTTAACTAAACAATTATATATAAATAAGAAAAAAAGCAATAAATTACTAATATTGTTTATGTTAAAAATCTTTAATATTATTTACTTTAAAATGTATGTAAATATAAAACAATGAAAAAATATAAAGCTCTTTTTTATCGATATGTGAAGAAACAAATTAAATTGAGCGCATAATAAATATACTTTTTTCTCACACGGTAAAATTTCGGCTAAATGAAAAATCAAGCTCAAATGAAATATTCTTATTTAGAATTTGTCATAATGTACTATATAAAGATACAGATAAATAGATTTAAAAAAATATTTTATAAATACTATAGTATTTGCCAAATCGAAATATTGATAGCGAGAATTATTCTTAGAATAAGCAAAAGACATAATTTTTGAAAAAAATGTAAGCATATCGTCAAAAATAAAAGTTGTTTTTTTGAACTTTCGTTTCAATTTCACTTCAGTGATTTTCGTACCTAGCCTTCCATTTCACTTTTCTTGAAGTTTTTGTCGTTTGACTTCTCCATTTTTTTACACTTCAGTCGAAGAAATCTATTTTCTTATTTCAGTTTTGTTCTTCACTTTCAGTTCTTATCTCAAAGCTTAGCAGTTGCATCCGAACAGTTTCATTTTTGCTTCTGTTTCCTTTTGATTGGGAATTTCTCTGGAAAACAAATTGGCAAATCAACTGCAACAATCGAAATACAGACTATTTTGTTAGTTATTAAGGAAAAGTAAGTTACGTAAGAACTATGAATATAATAACAGATTTTCTTTTAATAATAAGTTGATATAATTTTTTATAATAGTTTTACAAACTCATATTATGCCGAAAATTTCAATGTCTTAAGATATAATGCGAGACTACACCATAAAAAAGTGGTTTGATTGCTTATATCAGACCATTAATTTTTATCATTTTTTTATACATTTCTTTGCATATTTTGGTCTTTAATAATGTTAGTAATCAAGAGTATCTTTGGCGTATATATAAACATATTTTGAAATAAGTTTTAATTTGTGTGAGAAAATGTTTCGAAGGTTTAATGACTTAAAATTTTAATGTTTAAAATTTAAAAAGCAATATATCTTAAGTTATATATCAATTAAAATCACTTATCAATGAGAAACACTTGTTAAATTTCGAGATAATTTCATTAACTATTATATTACGAGAAAATATGCTAGTTAAAATGATGTATATAAATAAAATTAATAAAATATCGTTTTGTTTATGAATTGTTAAAAAAAAATTAAAAAGAAAAGAATTATTGTTTAATATTCAGAGAGGAATGATTATTTTTTGGCGAGATTTTAGTATAACAAATGATATATTATTTATTAAATTAGTTTTTGTTTTTGATTTAAAAAATATTACAATAACTTATAAAAATGATAAAATAAGGTTACATTTATATTTATTGACAATAAAATATGTCACTTGCATATAACTTTATATATTAATTTTGTTCCTATGTTAATTATGTTTACTTGAAAATGGGCTTTAAACTAGATAATTATGTGATATTTCTATTGTCATATATTTAAAATTCAATAGGAAATAATCACGAACAATTGACTCGAAAAAAATACTCCTTGGTCAACATTTATAAATTATGAAATAAACATATGCCAAAATATACAGTTAATTTTATATTTCCAATAAAAACGTTTTGTCTGTAAACATTCTTCTAAAGTTAAATAACTAAAAATATATTTTAATATATTTAACATGATGTATTTTACAAATTTTTGTATTTATTAATCTGATTAAGTGATCAATAATATTAATAAATTAAGTAAATATAAACTATTAATAATTTTTTATTTCGGCTTTATTAATAATTTAAATGATACATATATCTTATTTTATGAATTTATCCTTCACATTTTTTTTCATTTATGTTTTTATTTTTTTTAAGAGTTTTCACCTCCAAAACTTCTTGGGAGTTAAAATAATTGCTTCTTTATGATCTCAGACTTAAATTTTAAATATTGTCATTGCAAAATGCTTAAAACTTAATTAATAAATGTTAAGTAATTTTATGTAAC